>CM035839.1:405444157-406191669 GCA_020510985.1 Pholidichthys leucotaenia
ATGCCTGCCTTGCTGTCTACATGATGTCATATAGACCAGTGGTCCCCAACCTTTTTTGCGCCATGGACCGGTTTAATGTCAGACAATATTTTCAGGGACCGGCCTTTAAGGTGTGGCGGATAAATACAACAAAATAGCATGATACGACCGGCATAAAAACTGTGGTATTTTCTAAATATAATAATAAACATGAACATCCTCTTAACATTGCGACAACAACAACATAACATGAGTAACATCCTCTCTGCCCACAACGCTCTGTGGTCACTATGGTAACATTTAAACATGCCTTCAAAATAAGATACACCACAAACACAATATAAAGTGCATGAAAAATACAACTCACCACAACACTGAATCAGTGGGAGCCCTGAGCTTGTTTCTCTGCAACGAGACGGTCCCATCTGGGGTAATGGGAGACAATGACACCTGAAGTGTGTTGCTTATGTCCAGTCTACTTTGTAATTTTGTTTTGGTTGCTGTCACTGCAGAAAACCCCGCTTCACACAGATAGGATGTCGGAAATGGCAACAGCGTTTTCAGTGGCGATCTCAGGGTATTCAGCCATGACTTTAATCCAGAACACCGGCAGAGCTGTTGTCTCAAACATACTTTTAAGGCCGCCGTCATTTGAGATTTCCAGCAGTTGATTTTCTTGTACAGACATGTTAGATTCACCTGGTTTGTTGAGAAATTGGTCGCGGATCCATTCTTTGGCAGTTCGTGGATCTTTTGTGGTTGGAAAGTAGCGCTCAAACTCTTTTAAAAGCAAAGACAGGTGATCGTGCACCAGCTGGGAGAATGAAGGCTCGGGCTCAGTCGCTTCCAAAATCCCCGCTAATGTTTGAAACATGTCAAATATACCTCCATTCACGCGCCGTCCCCACACATCTAATTTGGCTTTAAATGCAGCTACTTTATCTGCCAACTTGAAGACAGTTGTCATTTTACCCTGAAGTGACAGATTGAGTTCATTGAGCAGGCTGAATATGTCGCACAAGTAAGCGAGTTTTGCGACTGATTCCCCGTCACTGAAATGTGCTGCCAGCGGTGACTTTTTTTCTGAGAGAAATCTCTGCAGCGGCTCTCGTAATTCAAACACTCTGGCCAGCGATCTCCCTCGGGATAACCATCTTATTTCTGTGTATAAGAGAAGGCGTCTGTGCTCCACCTCCATCTCCTCACAAAGCTGCTCGAACAGGTGTGAGTTAAGGGCGTGTGCTTTGATGTGGTTGATAACTTTAATTACATCATTCAATGTGCTGTTAAGTTCTGTTGGCGTTTTTCGGGTAGCCAGCATTTCCCTGTGAATGACACAATGCATAGACTGACACTCAGGTGCAACCTCCTTAATCTGAGCAGTTAAACCAGACAGCCTTCCGGTCATGGCACTCCTGCACGTGGGTTTTTGATTCACTAATTCCCAGCCTTGAATGTTAGCGGTAACGTATCATGTCACCGAGACAAGTGTCTTGACGTGCGTCAAGGGTGAGCCATAGACGGATGTAACGAAGAGAATCCGGTAATTTTTCAAAATAAAACATCATTCAGACTCAGATAAGAAATAAAACGGAAGTAATGTAAGTTTTTTTATTCTTTCTGTGCGGCCCGGTACCAAATGACCCATGGACCGGTACCGGTCCGCTGCCCGGGGGTTGGGGACCTCTGATATAGACCATCACTCATGTTCATAGCACTCGCTATGGCAGTCCTACATAGGGACATCATGTGAACCAGGAAAGGAAATCTGGAAATCTCACTCAACATCATGTGAACCAGGAAATCTGGAAATCTCACGCAGTAAGACAGAAGGCAAATCAGGCAGGCATCAGTCTATATGACATCATAAAGACATCAAGGCAGGCATCATATCCTAAGCTGTCCTATCATGCAGAAATCATAGGAACATCATAGGCACATCATAGGCTGCCCTATGGTGTCCTGTGATCGTTACAGACAGACACACAAACTGACAGAGATTTCTTGAATTTATAAATAGATGATAAAAATACCTGTAGAAATCTAAATGTTTAGTCTGCAGTTAGGATATCAGTTTTTTTTTGTTTTTTTTCCCCTACAAATTAGAACAGCCGAATAAAGACTGGTGATACCATCATTTTTGCTGGGGGTAGTATTCCTATCACCACCACAAAATGTGGATTAGACCTCTTCAAAGTCCAAAATAAGTGAACCTGCTCTATTCAAAGGCAGGAAATACACTGCACATGTACACATTTTAAACATACCGATACTTGGTCATGCATGCTATGTTTCTCTGCAGTTGTTACTACAGTGTATCCCGCCTGGAGGCAGAGCTGCTGCTTGAGAGAGAAGTCATGAAAGGAAACCTGCTGCTGAGGCCCGGGAGAGATGGGAACTCCTTTGCTGTTACAACCAGACAGGATCTTGACGGGTATGCGTGCACATTTTTTTTTTAGTATAAATGCAAGAATTAAATGTATGTTACAAGCTTGATCACATGCTAAGTTTTGTATATCGCAGTGTTTGAATATAGACTGCATTAATGAGATGGCATACTAAATAGAAAATTACTCAGTGGTGCATGTATGCAATTCTACTTCAGATTTAAATTCAAGATTCAAGAACGTTTATTGTCATATACACAGCAAAACCACAGTTCCATACTGAGCGATAAAATTCTTACTTTGCAAGGTCCCTTCACGCGACTAAAAATAAACAGCTAAACTAAATAAAGGAATGAACTTAACTCTAGGCATAAAAATACGTAAATAAAATAAACTGCGTACTATGTACAAAAGGGTAGAGTGTGGTCAGAATATAAAGTACAATTAGTTGTGCAATACACCATGGTAAAATATGTTTAAATGGACAAATATGTAAAAAAGATATATGTTTAAAGGGGTCATTGACTGCACTTTTTCCCGCATTTTAATCAGAATCAGAATCAGCTTTATTGGCCAAGTATGCACAACACATACAAGGAATTTGACTTTGGCTAAAAACTTGCTCTCGTTGTTCAGGTGGAGGATTTAAATAAGGATTCAATGACAACAGAGTATGTACAGTAAATTACAGTCTGTCCACGTTTCTATAAAAGGATGCAAATATATACAGGAATATATGCAGTTATTTACTCGGACTAACCACACTTTGCAGAAATATATGAAAAAATATACAATCACACAGTATTTCAATGTGGACTCAGATTCAGTGATATAATGTGAATGAAGTAAAAAGCAGTGTGAGAGTTATGTGCAATGTAATAATGGATGAAAAGTCATGAGTACAGCAACAGGTAGGACTAGGTGAATGTTAGGAGTTCATCAGAGTGATGGCTTGAGGAAAGAAACTGTTCCTGTGACGGGTGGTTTTGACCTTCAGTGATCTGTAACGACGACCAGAAGATAGAAGTTCAAACAGTTTGTGGCCGGGGTGTGATGGGTCAGCACAGATGTTTCCCGCCCGTTTCCTGGTTATGGACCGATATAAGTTCTCAATGGAGGGTAGGTCGGTACCAATGATCCTCTCCGCAGACTTAACGATCCGCTGCAGTCTGGTCTTGTCCTGTTTAGTGGCAGATCCAAACCAGACAGTGATGGAAAAGCAGAGGACAGATTGGATGATGGTGGTGTAGAAGACAACCAGCAGCTCCTGAGGCAAATCAAACTTCTTGAGCTGACGCAGAAAAAACAACCTCTGCTGGGCCTTTTTCCGGACAGTGTCTATATGGGAGGACCACTTCAGGTTCCGGGAGATTGTGGTACCCAGAAACTTGAAGGAGTCCACAGTGGACACTGTGCTGTTGAGGATGGTGAGTGGGGGGAATGAAGGGGGGTGTCGCCTGAAATCCACAGTCATCTCCACCGTTTTGGCTGGGTTAAGTTCAAGATGGTTCTGGCTGCACCAGAGGATCAGCTGCTCCACCTCCCGCCTGTATGCAGACTCATCATCATGCCGGATCAAACCGATGACTGTGGTGTCGTCCGCAAACTTCAGGAGCTTCACCGAAGGGTCCTCTGAGGTGCAGTCGTTGGAGTAGAAGGAGAAGAGCAGTGGGGAAAGGACACATCCTTGGGGGGCGCCAGTACTAATTTTTCGGGAGCTGGATGTAAATCTCCCTAGCTTCGCTTGTTGCCACCTGTCAGTCAGAAAGCTGGAGATCCACTGGCAGGTGGAGGGGGGCACCTTGAGCTGGAGGAGTTTCTGATGAAGAATGCCTGGGATGATGGTGTTGAACGCTGAGCTGAAGTCGACAAACGGGATCCTGGCGTACGTCCCTGGGGAGTCGAGGTGTTGCAGGATGTAGTGTAGTCCCATATTCACTGCATCATCCACTGTCCTGTTTGACCGGTAGGCAAACTGCAGTGGGTCCATCAGGGGGCCTGTGATGACCTTCAGGTGGTTCAGCACCAATCTCTCCAAGGATTTCATGACCACAGAGGTCAGGGCAACAGGTCTGTAGTCGTTTAATCCTGTAACAGAGGGTTTCTTGGGAACTGGAATGATGATAGCTCACACATGTCTTAATGAAGCGTTTATGACATATTTTGTTCACATTTTCTTTATATTTTTAATTATTGAAGCAAATTTGTTTTTTATTTTTCTTGGCTTTCTTGAAACGGTCTGATTTAAAGCCTGTCACTTTAAAAAATGTCCTTCAGCTGTTCAACTCCGCCCTCCCTCTTACGTTAGTTAGCCATTAGCGAAGTAGCTTCTAGCCTCCTTCTAGCTTGGATGAGCAGCGCTGGTTCACTAATCCACGGTCGGTTGTGTATCTGGCATCGGTCCAGCCCATCTCTCAACAACCTTGCTGGGATGCCACAACAAATCGCTAGCGTCGCGTGCCCCACCAATCACTGCGATCCGGAGCTGCTGGCCGAGCTGAGCCACGGGATCTCAAAGTGCAGTGTCTTGCTCCGTGGGACTCTGCTTCTCTCCTCCGGCCAGCTGGGGGCTGCGCTGTCATGAAGCAGCTCCCTTACGTTGCCTGCGGGGTTGGAGCGGAGTTGTGCGGAGCCCCGGAGGATGGTGGGGGAGCTTGGGGAAGCAGCCTCAGGTCATGGCATAGGCAGTTGCCGCAACCGGCATGCCGGTGCCGGCTAAGGAATCATGGCAAAACCGCTGGAAGATGGGCCATAGCGACGTGAGGCATATTGTGGACTGGACTGGTGAGCCAGGTGGTAACAGGGATGGTTATTAGGGTGATTCAGATCTGAAGAAAATAAGAATATAAGCCGCACTTGGTTCAAGCTTCCTTGTACCAGTGTTAGCTTGGGGGCTAATAGCTCAGGGGCTAATAGGCTACCTTCCATCTACATGACAGACAGCTAGGCGGGCTAATAATAGAGCAGTGGGATGGTCTCAAGGATGGGGATGGGTTGGCTTTTTCTAATCATGACGTCAGAGAGTTCCACAGAAAAGTCAAAAATGTTTTTGGGAGAGAAAAATGAGATAAAGGCTGTATGTTTTTTTTTTTTTTTAAGAGAATTGACTGTTTTGAAAATTTTTGGATAATTAGGTGACCAGTAGACTCATTTCAGACGGTTAAAACCTACAAACACACGATTTTTCAGTCAATGACCCCTTTAAATGTTCAGAATTGCAAATATGCGGGTCAAGTTATTGAAGGGCATTGAGACAGATAATCACAGTTCAGTAGTCAGTGATTGAGGAGCTTGATGGCCTGTGGATAAAAATGTCTTTTTAGTCTGGTTGTCATTGCTTTCACACTGCTGTAGTGTCTGCCAGATGGCAGCAGTGTGATCAACGTGTGCTGTGGGTGGGTATGGTCTTTGATGATGTTGCGTGCCCTCTTTATGACCTGAGTATTGTAAATGTCCTGTAGTGATGGCAAGGCTAAACCACAGATGAATTGTGCCATTTTAATGACACACTGGAAAGCCTTCGTGCCCTGAATGGTGCAGTGCCTATACCACACTGTGTTGGAGTTTTGTCAGAATGCTCTCCACTGTGCATCTGTAAAAGCTGCTGAGGAGTTTGGAGGATAATCCAAATTTCCTCAGCTTCCTTAGGAAGAAGAGTCTCTGTTGAGCCTTCTTGATCTGCCTCGTGTTGTGAGTCCAGGTGAAATTCTCACTGATATGGATGCCGAGGAATTGAACCTCTTACCATTCTGGTGTCCTGTCTGTGGGACGTTTTACATTGGCTGGAATGGTAAAGGTCAATCCATGCTACTTTCTGACCTCGAAGTTCTCAAACTGTTTTGGGTTAGAGACCCTTTACAAGGGATTTTCAAAGAATTCCTTATACAGGCTTGGGTGTTTTGGTCATAGTGTGAGAAGTGAGTGATTTCATGGTTAATTCACTCAGGTTACTGATACCTGCTTTATAAGGTCAAGTACGAGTACTTCTGTTTCAGTATCAGCGGTACTTGAGCAAATGTTTTTCCACTGTGCAAACATCCCGCTTTTTTGCTTCACATTTTATTGTAAAGTACTTCCACACTTATGACAAGCTGTTGTCAAAGAGTAGCTATTGGACTGTTTTATGAATAAATGCACCATAGGCCTCTCTATGTTGTGCGTCAGTGTGTTATTGGTACAGAGTATTGGTATAAGTACAAATGTGCAAGGATGAGCACTAGCAAAAAGGCTCCAATACTAGTGCATGCCTTGTGACAATACTATCAGAGAGACTAAATAGAAACTCTTATATGAGAAGATGTAATGAATACATTATGCTTATTTTAATGGTGCAAATAGACCCAAACTGCAAGTTACTACTGTCCATTTTTTATTTACGGCAGATTATTTGTCCACAGCTTTAAAGTTTTATATCGCAAAGTAAAACTGTTATGCATGATCCCATCCATGCAAGTAAACATGTTAATATTTTGTCTCTTTTTTGTTTTTCAGAGCCATATTCAAACACTACCGTGTGTCCCGAAAACCTGAAGGGGGCTTTATCATTGAGTTGCAGAATCCTGTAAGTATTAAAACTCAGATCAGTATTAAATGTTGATTAGTTTGGCTTTTGGTCTGTGTTGTGTAAAGTTAAACTCAGTAATCTTTTGTTGTAATTCGATAACACATTCATTAATATTTAATTCATGTTGTCTTTCTGTTATGAAATCTGCTGTGGACGTGTTTGTATGCACTGAGTTGGCTAACATGACAGAAGCAGTTACATATCATGCTTGAATGGCTGATAGCCCTTGGCATTTTTATGTCTTTATTGGAGATGGAAGCGAAGTGCAGATTACCAAACAGACCTCTTGGAACATGAGGAGATGGTTTACTGTAAAGGCTGAGGTGGCAGTAAAAATGTCCCAAGTGAGGTTGTTTCAGCCTGAACTGAGATGCTTCCTCTGCGTTTGCGGCAAACAGGATTTAGTTTCTAGGTATTTTCATTAGTCACCCCTGATATTTGTTTTAAATCTTTGACAGAAAGTCACAGTGGAACTTGCATTGGCTTGGTGGACTCGGTTCATGTAGAGTTCACACATATCAATCATATTTGTGCATCTCAAAAAATAAGCATATCATGATTAAGTAATTTAATTCAAAGGGCCCTGTTACAGTGGCCTGAAGCAGGCATTTGTGCCACGCTTTGTGCTGGTGATTTCATTAGTTTCTGTCAGTGCATTGTCTGGTTTTCCGCTGTGCGCCCTCGCCACCTAATTAGGGAATGACTATGTATGCAACTTACACTCACAGGAGGGGCCGGATTTAAAGTGGGTGAGGTTTGGTGCCAATTTTGGCACGTTGTTATAAAGGTGCATTTTATTTCAATGTGCTTTTGATCTACAAAATGCAGGTCTGAAGTCAGCAGCACATTATCAACTGCTATTTCATCGATCTGTAAAGGATGAATATGAATGAATGAATTGTAAGCGTATAGACAACTACACATATTATATATTCATTTATTTGTCAGAATGTGGGTACTCTTTTTTTTTTTTTAATTTAACCACTGGACTTTGTGCAGCAGAACCAGCGTGTGACATACACCAGGAAACAGCTGTCATCCGATCTGAGAGAGAGAGTGATGTGTGGTTATGGAGGATAACGTAATTTTCATTCATGATTATTTGCCGGTTCCAGTAACACCATTAATTCTGATGGATCTAATTTTCCTCTTGTGTTTGCAAGTCAGTTTTTGAACTCAAGTCAAAAACACAAAGTGAGACATGAAAAATCACTCCTCAAGTTTACACCTGCGGTTAAAGATGGAAATTTTTCCTCAGTAAAGCACTTATAAAATACTCATTTAACACAATTTTCCAGTTGATACACACTGTTTGGGATCTTGGTAAATCAGGCCAGCAGTGTGGACGGTCCGTAAAAGCGTTTTCACTTTGTGAACAAGCCCACATTGTTCCCAGTGCAAAACAGATTTGTCTTCTCATTTAAACAGTGCCATACTAGTATTACACCCTAGATCTTGTGCACTTGTTTATTAAAGGGAATGAGAGCAAAGACAATAATTAGTTTATTGCACGTTACACCCAAAACACACCTCTGAATAATTAAGGAATAATTAGGACAGTCTCTTTGTGTGATCTGCCAGGTGCAGAATTCATTTTTGTGCTGCTGTAATAGCAAAATGGACTTGGACACGCCCATAAATGAACTTTGCATCTTAGTGAATAGACTGTTGTCTAGATCGTCATAATAGGGCCTAAAGAGCTAAATCATAATCATCAACATTTAAAACCAAAAAAAGGCTTGAAATGGCTCACTTTTTGTGTGATGTGGAAAATATGAAAGTTTAGCTTTTTTAAATTATTTTTAAAAATTCTCAATATTCTTTTTTTTGTTTTTAGATTTGCTAGTGCTGATTATTAAAACATTCATTCATTCATCTTCTTCCGCTTAATCCTTTTCGGGTCGCGGGGGGGCTGGAGCCTATCCCAGCATCTTTGGGCGAGAGGCAGGGTACACCCTGGACAGATCGCCAGTCCATCGCAAGGCCAACACAGAGACAGACAACCATTCACTCTCACAGTCATACCTAAGGACAATTTAGATTCCCCAGTTTTGATGCCAATTAACCTTAATACAAGAATTTTAAACCTTAGAGCGAGCACCCATGATACAGATCTGTGCCAGATGCCCATTCATTATGAATGAGGCCCAAAAACTGAGTGCTCTAAGGTTAATATGCACAAATTTTGTTAAGTGTTATCACTGCCGAGCAATAAAAGCCAGAGTTAACACGTGCCTTGTTTGATTCTGAGTCTTTTATTCTCTTTCTGTACAGGTGCCCTGTACCTCATTACATGAAGTAATCAACTATTTAATGGAACAAACTGATGGAGTTATGATCCCCCTCGTAATGGAGCAACCCTATGAGAGGACCATCAGTAAGTGCATACAAAATATATTCAAATCTTTGTTTTCATTATTAATATACATACATTTTATTAAAGCACCAAACTTCTCGTCAGGTTTCATTTCTTCCGATAATGAAAATGGAGAAAAGACTATTCAGCAGGCCTCAGTGAAATCGACATCATCACCAGCCGTGCCACATAAACCAGGTAGTGTGTCCAGTAATACAAATGCTAATAAAACTCACTCTACTTTTTACAGTGGATGACAGAACTGTGTGCTTTGCTGCTTTCATTAATGTCAAAGATTCAGAAATTCCTCTTCTGACAACTCAACTTTATCCTCAGTAGCATGAAAAATATTCATGGCTGATTTTTTGAATATCATAATGCTTACAATATCCTTAAAAATTAAAAGCTAAGAAATACAATATTTATTACTGACAAAGCATAAGACTTTCCACCTTTGGTTGGAGTTATGATACCCCTCATAATGAAGGAGCCTTATGAGAAGATTATATGTACAAAATATATTAAAATGGACATATGATGTAAATTTGACTCTTTTAGTACTTTTGCAGATGAATTTGTGTATCAGGTGTGGCTACCAATGCAAAAGTGCCGAACCTCCCCCCAACCCAACCCTGTCACTTTGTTAGGGTCCTCATTACGTCTTGTTCAGTGAGTTGTTCTGACTTACATCCTTTTGTGATGTAACAACTGGAGTTCTCTGGAATGATACCACCCTCCCAGCTTTATCGCCATTTACTTTATTAATAGTGAGGGTAGGAGTGTCCCTGTTAGCTTCTGAAACCACACACTTGTAACACAGCTCACTTATTTTCCTTAGTAGCTATTCACTATACAGCTTTAGAAAGAAATAAGAGACCATTGTAAATATTTTCTAAATTAGCATCTCTACACTTATGGCAGCCATTCAATTTGAGTATCTGTTGAATTCCAACACAAGGACACTCATTCTAATTAAGGAGGTACTGATTAGGTGATCATCAAAGCATGGTAAGACGCATGAAAGCTGTGAGTAAAAATCAGTTATTCCACAAATACAGATTTCTGAGTTCTTCCTAAGTTAAAACTTAAGTATTGCAGTGTTTAAGAATGAACATGAACTTGTTTTTTTTGTATTATTTGACTTAAAAGCGCATCAGAAAGCACATCTAAAAGCAACACATTTTTTTGTTGTTTTGGCCAGTTGTCATTTTCTGTAAATAAATGCTCTAAATGACAATATTTTGACTTGGAATTTGGGTGCGCTGTTTTCAGGAGGTTAGAGAATAAACAAAATTCATTTTACTCAAACACATAAATAGTGCGATAATCAGAACTCTCCAAGGACAGCGTTCATGAGACTAACATGGAGCTTTAACCATCTGGCATGAAGAAGAGATAACTCTGGACATGTTCAACTATGTTTATAAACATGAAAATATAACATCTTTCGTTGCCTAGGAGACTATCTTTGTTGTACTTCAGTAACTGATAACACTCAACACTGCGCACACACACTGACTTCATCATAGTGATTTTTTTTCACACACTGTCTTCTCTTTGCTGTCTTGTTTATGTGAGGTATGTTTGTCTGCTCCTTGCCATTGAGAGGTTTTTTTTCTCTGTAATCATAATTTGGCTTACAATTATAAGCTGTATTCTGATAATGAAGTTTTTTTCTCTCCGCCTATTGTGTCATTTTTCCCTTTCCTTATCTTCCCTTATCCCCCATCTTTTTGATTAGGCGCCTAATTACGGCCTCTGTGTCATTGTGATATGCTTACATAGCGTGCCAATGTCAAGTCAAATTCCTTGTGTGTTTTTTTACATGCTTGGCAATAAAGCTTTTCTGATTCTGATTCTGAGTAAAACCAGATAACGATAGTAAATGATAATTTTGCAGTGGTCTCTTTGGGCTCTTAATTTTCCAAGTGCTGCATATTCTACGCACTCCACTAGATAGCTGTGTTCATAGCTGGTTCATTAACCTACATTTGATCATATATTGTTTCCAGGTATTATTCTGACGTGTTTTGTATGTTTTAGAAAGGCCCTGAACTTACACTGGCAGATATGCGAGCAGATTTAGCATAACAGAATTAGCCTAGTTTAGCGAGCCTCTGTGGCTCCCCTTGACATTCACATCTGTGATTCCAGCCAATGTTGTGTGCGCGCACGCACCCACACCCACACACACACACACACATAAGTATTGAACATATATATATATATATAAGTATTGAACACATCAACATTTTTCTCATTAAACATATTCCTGATGGAGCCATTGACCTGAGAGTTTCACCAGATATCATTAATAACTCAAGTAATCCATACGTATAAAGAGGTCAAGGCAACTGTGTTCACAAAACAAGTTATTTTTAATAAAGTGAAATGACACAGGGAATAAGTATTGAACACGCTTGGTGAATAACAGCTTCCAGACACCTCTTGTATGGAGAAACTAGGTGCAGGCATTGCTCAGGGGTGATTTTAGCCCATTCTTCCACACAAACTGTCTTCAAATCTTGAAGATTCCGTGGGTGTCTTCTATGAACTCTCATCTTCAGTTCATTCCATAGATTTTCAATTAGATTCAGGTCAGGTGACTGACTGATCCATTCTAGCGGCTTTATTTTCCTTCTCTGGAGCCAGTTGAGAGTTTCCTTGGCTGTGTGTTTGGGATCATTGTCTTGCTGAAATGTCCACCCTCGTTTCATCTTCAGCATCTTGGCAGATGGCAACAGGTTCTTATCAAGGATGTCTCTGTACATTTGTCCATTCATCTTTCCTTCAATTATATGAAGTCTGCCTGTATCATGTGCTGAAAAACACCCCCTCACCATGATGCTCCCACCTCCAAACTTCACTGTTGGTATGGTGTTTTGGCGCTGATGTGCAGTTCCACTCCTCCAAACATGCTGTGTGTTGTGGCATCCAAAAAGTTCAGTTTTGGTCTCATCTAACCAGACTATATTCTCCCAGTATTTTACTGGCTTGCCCAAATGTTGTGCAGCAAACTTTAAACGAGCTTCAACATGCTTTTTCTTCAGCAATGGAGTCTTGCGAGGTGAGTGGGCATAGACCCCATGTCGATTGAGTGCGTTATTTATTGTTTTCTTTGAAACAGCAGTACCTGTTAACTCCAGGTCTTTCTAGAGCTCTCCATGAGTGGTCTCATGACTTTTGCATAACTCTTCTGATAATTCTTTTGACTCCTCTGTCAGAAATCTTGCGAGGAGCTCCTGGTCATGGCCAGTTTATGGTAAAATGATGTTCTTTCCACTTTTGAATGATGGCTCCAACAGTGCTCACTGGAACATTCAGCAGTTTAGAAATGCACCTATAACCAATGCCATCATTATGTTTTGCAATGATAAGGTTGCAAAGGTCTAGAGAGAGCTCTTTGCGTCTACCCATTATGAGTTCTTTGTGGTGTTACAATCTGATATTCAAACCTTTTTAAAGGCCATCAGTCAGGACTTAACCAGCTGAAATTAATTTGCACTGATAGGGGATGGGATGGCTTCCTAAATTCTGATGGATTTCAGCTGGTTTCTTGGCTTTCTATGCCGTTTTGCACCTCTTTTTCTTTGTGTGTTCAATACGTATTCCCTGTGTCATTCCACTTTATTAAATATAACTTGTTTTGTGAACACAGTTGCCTTGATTTCTTAGTATGCATGGATTACTTGGGTTGTTACTGATACCTGGTAAAAATCTCAGGTCAATGGCGCCATCAGAAATATGTTCAATGAGAAAAAAGTTGACGTGTTCAATACTTATTTTTCCCACTGTGTATGTATATATATATATATATATATATATAAATTCTAAATATTATTTAAGCAATATTACATAAAAGGGAGAGCTGTATCAATGAAAATGGTAATTGCGGTGATTCGTCACAGGCCCACCACAAATCGGTGTGTGATTAGTAAATGGTAAATGGGGTTCACTTATATTGCGCTTTTTCTCATCTCTAGATAACCAAAGCGCTTTACAGATCCTGCTGTCCACCCATTCACACACTGATGGCAGCAGAGCTGCTATACACTGGCGCTGGCCTGACCCACCAAGAGCAACTGGGGGTTCAGTGTCTTGCTCAAGGACACCTCGACATGCAAACTGCAGACAGAGCGGGAATCGAAACCCTGACCCTCCGATCAGTAGTTGGCCACACTACACCTGCACCACAGCTGCCCCCAGTGGCGAATATTGTAGGGAATATTAACTCCTGGAATCCCTATTGTCTAATCAGATTGCTTGGCTGGAACTAACTGTTGTATAATTTATCTTATTTTTTTATTATATTCTGGCTGGGATGGCTCTTCCACCAGCAATGATTAGCTGCAGCTAGCAGACCCAGTCATTGGCCATGTTTACATGCACACTAATAAACAGATTATAATCGGCTTTTTGGAGTTATGATTATTCAAATAGTCATGTAAATGGAATAATCAGATAAAGGCCATTATCAGTTTGTGAAAAATCACATTAAATTAAGTAAGTTATTGCCCGATAATCCATTTAGTTAATGGATGAAACATGATTGAAACTGGATTATTACTATAATCTGTTTATTCCCAGTTATCGTATTATTGTGACCATGTAGCTGGGGCCACGGACTTATTCAGGGTTGTTTCTGTGCTTATTATACACCGGAGATTGGTCATATCTTACTGGCCACTGAAACCACACACCCCTGTCCCCAGAAATGCTTTATATGAGCAATTTTATGTTAGTTGGTGTCTGACAAACACAACCAGGCAACTAAGGCTACGGTCACACTGCAGGTCTTAAAGCTCAATTCCGATTTTTTGCTGAGATCCGATTTTTTTTTTTTTTTTTTGTGTGTGGACGTTCAGATTATAATTTAAATGCGACCCCCATCAGACTCAAGTGTGAACGATCTACAGCTATGAAGTGACCCGCATGTACAGAAGAAAACGTAATGTCAGACACAGCGTTGTGTTTACGGAAGTAAATATGAGCCCCGAACAACTGAAGGGGACAGAACTTCTTCACCTTGATGCAGCACAGCAAAATAAATGTTAAAAACATTCAGAAATGTTTATGCACAAAATAAATGTGAGACCAGCTTCATTCACGCCAGATGATCACTGTGATCAGCTTTGCTTTAACAGAACAGCTTTCTTGAAAATGAGACTCCGTGTCTCAGTGGGATTACCTGTATAAATAAGGTTAATAATAAATAATCCTAGCGATTACAATAGGGCTCTCGCCCTAGTAAACAGCACGGATCGTACCAGCAGCGTAACACCGGTCCTGCACAGGAAGGAGAAGCCGCCAAAGACTCCTTTCTCTTGGACTGTGTGTTTTTGTATCCCCCTATCTGGCCATTCCGCTCCACAGTCATGTCGGTATTAACTTTACATACAGTGGTGTGAAAAAGTGTTTGCCCCCTTCCTTATTTCTCATTTTTTTGTATGTTTGTCACACTTAAATGTTTCAGATCATCAAACAAATTTAAATATTAGACAAAGATAACACAAGTAAACACAAAATGCAGTTTTTAAATGAAGGTGTTTATGATTAAGGGAAAAAAATCCAAACCTACATGGCCCTGTGTGAAAAAGTGATTGCCCCCTAAACCTAATAACTGGTTGGTCCACCCTTAGCAGCAACAACTGCAATCAAGCATTTGCGATAACTGGCAATAAGTCTTTTACAGCGCTGTGGAGGAATTTTGTCCCACTCATCTTTCCAAAATTGTTGTGATTCAGTCACACTGGAGGGTTTTCGAGCATGAACCGCCTTTTTTAAGGTCATGCCACAGCATCTCAATTGGATTCAGGTCAGGACTTTGACTAGGCCACTCCCAAGTCTTCATTTTTTTTTCTTAAGCCATTCAGAGGTGGACTTGCTGGTGTGTTTTGGATCATTGTCCTGCTGCAGAACCCAAGTGCGTTTCAGCTTGAGGTCACGAACAGATGGCCGAACATTCTCCTTCAGGATTTTGGTAGACAGCAGAATTCATGGTTCCATTTACCACAGCAAGTCTTCCAGGTCCTGAAGCAGCAAAACAGGCCCAGACCAACACACTACCACCACCATATTTTACTGGTGGTATGATGTTCCTTTTCTGAAATGCTGTGTTACTTTTACGCTGGATGTAATGGGGCACACATCTTCCAAAAAGTTCAACGTTTGTCTCATCAGTCCACAGAGTATTTTCCCAAAAGTCTTGGGGGTCATCAAGCTGTTTTCTGGCAAAACTGAGACAAGCCTTTACATTCTTTTTGCTCAGCAGTGGTTTTTGTCTTGGAACTTTGCTATGCAGGCCATTTTTGCCCAGTCTCTTTCTTATGGTGGAGTCATGAACACTGACCTTAACTGAGGCAAGTGAGGCCTGCAGTTCTTTGGTGGTGTTGTGGGGTCTTTTGTGACCTCTTGGATGAGTCGTCGCTGCGCTCTTGGGGTAATTTTTGACAGCTGGCCAGTCCTGGGAAGGTTCACCACTGTTCCATGTTTTTACATTTTGTGGATAATGGCTCTCACTGTGGTTCGCTAGAGTCCCAAAGCTTTAGAAATGGCTTTGTAACCTTTTCCAGACTGATAGATCTCAGTTAGTTGCCAGGCAGGTCCTATTTAAGCGATTTCTTGATTGAGAACAGGTGTGGCAGTAATCAGGCCTGGGTGTGGCTAGAGAAATTGAACTCAGCTTTCCAAAGATGTGATAAACCACAGTTAAAGTCCAAATGTCACATAATAGGGTCCTTAAAATGTCTTGAAACTAGATATAAAAGGGAACCGTTCCGTTCGGGTCTTGGTGCATATGCTTCAGTAACGCCGGAACATTCGTTAATTTAAAACTGCCTCGCTTGGCCTGACGTTCCTACTCACGGCCCCCGGAATCGCCTGGGGAAGAAGGCGGAAGTGACGAAACAGATTGTACCTTAGTTTGATGCTTGGGGTATCCCGATTGATTGTTTATATGGAGACTGGAAGAGGCACCGCATATTTTTAATACATAGACAGTTTTTTTTCCTTTGTTTGTGGAAGGCTATCACTATTTTTGTTCTTAGTTACCCTTCGTTACCAACATAACAATGACCAACAATTTTATCCTTAGAAATAAATCATCTATCGTATTGCTGGATGGCACCATAAAACGGGGCTATAAGGGACGGCTGGGTAATCAGGGTCATTTTTCTAGGAAATGTTTTAAATGTAATTCGTGCTGTTATTGTCAAATATTTTAAGGATTCATGGATATTTGACAATAACAACACAACTCAGCGTCCTGCTCAAAATAAAAAAAGCAGAATTCTGGATTTGGAAGGCGATTCCTCTCTGTTCCGGAGCCGCAGGACAGTAGAAAGTGTGAGGCCATCAGCCTAATGATTGAGTCCACACTTCTCATTGTAGTGAGAATAGCTCACGCTGAGCGCTCTGCCAGCCCCCTAGCTGTGGGGGTCACACACACGACGTGTTCCTCAACACACTCAATTTTTTTTCCCGTATATTTTTCTTTTGGGCGTACAGAAATGGCAATACGCCCGTATTTGCTAAAATTGCATTTTCCCCGTATTAAAATACGGCGAAAACGTATCACTTGACAGGTATGCGCCTCCATTCTCATTCTGATCTGGTCAATTTCTTGACAGCAGCGGCTCTCCTCCACTGTTGGCATTGCTTGGCAACACTCACAGGTGCACCTATTGAAAAATTCAAGTACAAGAATTTGCAAATATTTTCTGAATGCATGTATACATAAATATGCTTGTTTGTTGATATTGTAAGCACAGGTTTGTTGATATTGCAATTGTGAGCTTTTATAAATTTTGTAACAATATAATATATAATATTCAATAATGTGTTCACATCCTGTCCATATTATTTACACCATATCCACCTCATAAATGCCTTGCAGAACTCATGTAAAATAAAGTGAAAAGATCCATTGCATTATTCATGTTGTCTTTGTTTATTAATAGAACTTTCAAGCCCTCCCCATGAAGTGTCATGTGCTAGAGACATAGTTTTTTCCCAATTATTTGTAGTTATCAAACCTTGAAGCTGGCGTACAAAACAACAAGCTAGATTTCTAATTCGTCTACAGTGAGAAAGGAACATTCCTGGTTATGGCCCTATACACACGATCCTGGGGATTTTAATACAAGTCATTTTCCACAATTACTTCCATTTCATCCTTGATTTTGTTGCTACAACTGAATGAGGAAAGAAAGGGTTCTACTGTAAGCTAGCGCCCCACTGTATCGCCATAATAATGGCTTCCGAAAAATCGATATTTATGGGGCGCCCTCGACAGACCTCCTTCGGCTTCCCAATTTTGCCGGTGGTTATAGTTAATTTATTAAACATCACAGATTTCTTTTGGCTTACCATTCAATATTCTGGAGGCGATTAAGTCCAATCAATGACATTTTCCACTGGTTCTGCTCTCTGGTCATCGTCGGAACTGTTGTCATCAGACAAAGCATCTGATTCCGTCTCGGACGGCTCGAACCTGTAAGGTTCTATGCCTCTGTCACTGTCTGAACCACTGTCATCAGTATCTGGGGTGTCGTCTTCCCTGAATTCCAAGTCCGATTCACCAGAGGACAAAACTAAACTAACTTCTTCACAATCGCTGTCACTTTCCGTCATGATTGTCCAATGTTGATAAGTGTGAATGTGGATACTGCAGGGCAGCCAGGGTTAAATTTGTGACGTCAAAAACATGTCCGCGGTCATGTCCGCGGTCTGGATTGGCTGTCACAAGCCAGCGAGCAAGGCGGGGCCTTCGCCTGGTGTATGTTGTGCAATTATGTAAATACGGGTGGGTGATATGGTCTCCGGTGACATAACGCACGGCTCAGGAGACGCACACACACAGGCTTAGAGTAGTTCAAAGAGTTTATTAACAGCAGGAGTGAATGAGTGCGTGTCTGCGGGATGTAAATGTGTTGGTGATGGTGTCTGCTCCAGGCACAGAGGCAGGTGACCGTACAGCCGAGCAACCCTATGGAGAGAGCACAGGGAGAGGGTGACGGGCATACACCAACACAGGAGGAATTTATGGCGAGAGAAGGACTTACTTGGTGGGTCAGGACAGCTGGCACAACAAGGGGGCGAAGCCCGGAAGACAGCCACCTGGAGAGCTCCGTACAGCAGCGAGGATTGGGCGATGGAGTGGAGATGTCCGCCGCTGGGGAATCCACCTGTGCACAGGGGAGAAGACTGAAGAAAAGAGGTAAGCGATCTTCTTACCAAAATGGTGACGCTGAAGGGAAGTATGCTCACACGGTGAGGGACGAAGTCTGACGGCTTCAGGCCGAGCCTCCGGGCGAGATGGCCTTTATCCCTCGCCGCTGATGATTGTCAGGTGCGTGAGCAGGTGGCGCCGCTGATGAATGGCGCGGCGTGACAGTACTCCCCCCTCTAGCAGCGCCTCCTGGCGATGGCTTATCCGGGTGCGCTCGGTGGAAGTCCGCGATGAGCGATGGGTCCAACACAAACGACGGGGGCACCCATTGTCGATGCTCGGGCCCATAGCCCTCCCAGTCCCACCAAGTATTGCAACCCACGACCTCGGCGCCGGGAGTCCCAGGATGGAGGAGACGGACCAGGCCGGATGGCCACCAATCATCCGGGGCGCGGGTTGCGCTGCAGGAGGAGGGCAAAGGGGGTCAGTGACTGCCAGTTTCACCTTCGACACATGAAAAGTGGAATGGATGCGGAGGGAGGGGGGAATAGCCACGCGCACAGCCACCGGGTTGATGATCCGGGTGATGGGAAAGGGACCCATGAAACGCTGTGCCAGCTTCCTCCTCTCGCCTTTTAATGTGACGTCCTGGGTAGACACATACACGAGTTGCCCAACTCTGTACGCCGGGGCAGGTCTTCTGTGCCGGTCCCGCCACGGTCCTGTTGCGCTCCGCTGTGCGTAAAAGCGCATGACGCGCGGCAGCCCAGGTGGAGCGGAACTGCCTAAGGTGCGCCCTAACGGAGGGGACAGTCACCTCGTTCTCCTGCGCTGGAAACAGCGGGGGGTCGTAACCCAGGGACGCCTTGAAGGGGGACATCCCCGTTGCAGAAGAGCGGGCGGTGTTGTGGGCATACTCCACCCAGGCGAGATGGTTGCTCCAGGACGTCGGCTTGGATCTAGTAACACAGCGGAGCGCAGCCTCCAGCTCCTGATTGGTCCTCTCACACTGCCCGTTAGACTGGGGGTGATGGCCGGAGGAGAGGCTCACCTTGGCTCCGATGGCGTTACAAAAGGATCTCCAAACCTCGGATGAAAATTGGGGGCCCCGGTCCGAGACCACGTCCACCGGAATCCCGTGCAGCCTGACCACGTGTTGGACGAGGAGGCCCGCCGTCTCCAGGGCAGTAGGGAGACCTCGCAGGGGAATGAAGTGCGCCGCCTTGGAGAAACGGTCCACAATGGTCAGGACGGTGTCAAAGGAGTTGGAAACGGGGAGTCCGGTGACGAAGTCCAGTGCGATGTGCGACCAGGGCCTGCCGGGGACGGGCAGAGGCTGGAGCAGACCCGCTGGGGGGGCATTTCCCGACTTGCTGGTGGCACAGATTGGGCAAGCCCGGGCGTAGCGGGCTGCATCCCTCCGCAGGCCTGGCCACCAAAAGGACCGCTGGAGGAGGCTGATCATCCGAGAGGTGCCGGGATGACAGGTGAGCCGGGAGGTGTGGAGCCAGTGGATGACCTCTCCTCGGACCGCAGATGGGACGAACAGTCTTCCCTCCGGTCCGCCGCCAGGATCAGGTTCCACCTCCTGCGCCTTCCGGATCTTGTCTTCAATGTCCCAAGAGATGGCACCGAGGACGCACGACCTGGGCAGGATAGTGTGGGGCGTCTCCTCAGCCTCCACGGGGGTGAACTGCCTAGAGAGGGCGTCAGGCAGGCCGTTTTTGGAGCCCGGCCTGAAGGTGATCGAGAAGCGGAACCTGGCGAAGAACAAAGACCAGCGCGCCTGGCGGGCATTCAGGCGCTTGGCAGATCGTAAATACTCTAAGTTCTTGTGGTCCGTCAGGACCACAAATGGCAGGTCCGCCCCCTCTAGCCAGTGGCGCCACTCCTGTAAGGCGAGTTTAATGGCCAGGAGCTCTCTGTCCCCCACATCGTAGTTCCTCTCCGCCGGGGACAGGCGCCGGGAGAAGAAGGCGCACGGCCGTTTGGCGCCATCGTCAGGTGACCGCTGGGATAACACTGCTCCCACTCCCGTGTCCGATGCGTCCACCTCCACAATGCACTGCAGCGCGGGGTCGACCTGGCGAAGGACCCGGGAGGAGGAGAACTCCGCCTTCAGCGCCCTAAAGGCAGCAGCGACCTCTTCAGTCCACCGGAACGGGACCTTCGGGGACGTGAGGCGGGTCAGCGGTCCGACGATCGAGCTGAAATTTGGGACAAAGCGGCGGTAAAAATTGGCGAAGCCAACAAACTGTTGCACCTGCTTCCGGGATGCGGGAGTAGGCCACTCCACCACCCGCCTTCACCTTCTCTGGGTCTGGGAGCACCTGATCTTGAGCGATGATGAATCCCAGGAAGGATGTGGTCCTAGCGTAGAATTCGCATTTCTCAGCCTTCACGTACAGACGATTCTCCAGCAGTCTTTGGAGGACCCGCCTCACATGGACCTGGTGCTCGTCCCTGGACCTGGAGAAGATAAGGATGTCATCCAGGTAGACGAACACAAAAAGGCCGATGAAATCCCGGAGGACGTCATTAATGAGGCGCTGAAAGACGGCAGGAGCGTTGGTCAGCCCGAACGGCATGACGAGATACTCAAAGTGGCCGTTCGGGGTACGGAAGGCTGTCTTCCATTCATCTCCCTCCCGGATCCGGACGAGGTGGTAAGCGCTGCGTAAATCCAGCTTGGTAAACCAGGTCGCCCCCTGGAGGGAGTGAAAGGCAGTGTCCATGAGGGGCAGGGTGTAACGGTCCCTCTCAGTGATGTCATTCAGCGCTCGGTAGTCTATGCAGGGGCGGAGGGATCCGTCCTTCTTCCCGACAAAGAAAAACCCTGCCCCCACAGGTGACGACGATGGGCGAATAATCCCAGCGCTCAGAGATTCCTTCAGGTATGTATTCATGGTCTCCTTCTCCGGCGCCGACAGGCTGTAGAGCCGACCAGATGGCAGGGGAGCCCCCTGGCGGAGGTTGATGGCACAGTCATATGGTCGATGCGGGGGAAGAGACATAGCTTTCGATTTGCTAAATACCATACCCAGGTCGTGAAATTCTGGAGGCACCAGTGACAGGTCCGGAGGTGCTGCATCCGCCACAGGGGGAGCCGCGGACGGGGAGCAGGCAGCGGACTGAAGGCAGGTGCCCATACAGAAGGTACTCCATGCCGATACCCCAGCGGACCTCCAGTCCAGGACAGGGTTGTGGAGGCGTAGCCAGGGATACCCCAGGATGACGGGCGACACAGAGTTGGGCAGGACGTAAAATACCATCTCCTCCCGGTGGTTCCCTGAGATGATGACTGGGACAGGCATGGTTTGGTGAGAAACTCTCCCAAGGGAGGCACGGGAGAGATGGACCAGGGAGATGGGGTGTTTTAATGCCTGACAGCGGATGCCCAATCGGGTTGCCAGGCCTTGTGAAATGAAGCTGCCCTCTGCGCCCGAATCCACCAGTGCGTGGGTGAGGTGCCCAGTGGGATTGTGGCAAAAACGGATGGGCAGCTTTAATTGAGTGAGAGAGTCTAACCGGTTGGGACCCGCGAGGCTCCCTACAGCGATTCGCGGACCCCGCCGACTGGCTTTCCGCGGGCAACGCTCCACAGTGTGTTGGTCACCTCCGCAATACATGCAGAGGCCCAACTCACGGCGGCGTTGTTTCTCCGCAGGGGAAAGCTTGGTCCAGCCCGTCACCATCGGCTCCGACTCCTCGGGGCACAATGCTGGCGGCGCCGCCAGGGGACGAGCTTGGAACAGGTGCGGCGAGACTCCACGAGGGCGAGAAGAAGAAGACTTCCGCCCCGAGGAGCGCTCGCGCAGCCTGTTATCCAAACTTATCGCTAGGGATGTCAGCTCCGCTAGCGTCCCAGGGATATCCCGTCCAGCCAGTTCATCCCTCAGATCACTATTGAGGCTGCGGAGGAACAGGCCACAGAGGGAGCGTTCCTCCCAGCCCAATTCCTCCGCCGCTACCCGGAAGTCGACCGAGTAGTCCGCTGCCGACCGGCCTCCCTGCTGGAGAGCGAGGAGCCGATCGACCTGGACCGTCTCGGTTTGAGAATGGTCAAAGACCTCCAGAAAGCGCCTCACGAACTGGTCATAGGTGAGGGTGGCATAACTGGGCCTCGCCATTACGGCGTAGGTCCAAGTTAACGCACGCCCCTCCAGAAGATTCCCTATGTAACCAATCCGACTGTGATCCGAGGGAAAATCTCCGGGCACACGGTGGAACACGGACTCACACTGCATAATGAACCCCCGCGCTCCGCTGAGCTTACCGCTAAAGCGGGCGGGGGTCGGAATCGGTGTGAGCCGAACCGGTGCCACTGGAGCCGGCTGGACGGCCGCTGGAACAGCAGGAGCCGCGCCACCCTGACGAGCCGGGGGGAACGGCTGTTGAGGATCCAAGCGGCCCAACCGGTTAGTTAAATTCAATAATTGATTAAAGATCACCTGTTGTTGATAAGCTATTTGATCCACTCTAGCCTCGAGAGTGGAAAACCGGTGTGCGAGCCCGCCGTCCGCCGAGCCGCTCTGCTGAAGCCGTACTGACATAACGCACGGCTCAGGAGACGCACACACACAGGCTTAGAGTAGTTCAAAGAGTTTATTAACAGCAGGAGTGAATGAGTGCGTGTCTGCGGGATGTAAATGTGTTGGTGATGGTGTCTGCTCCAGGCACAGAGGCAGGTGACCGTACAGCCGAGCAACCCTATGAAGAGAGCACAGGGAGAGGGTGACGGGCATACACCAACACAGGAGGAATTTATGGCGAGAGAAGGACTTACTTGGTGGGTCAGGACAGCTGGCACAACAAGGGGGCGAAGCCCGGAAGACAGCCACCTGGAGAGCTCCGTACAGCAGCGAGGATTGGGCGATGGAGTGGAGATGTCCGCCGCTGGGGAATCCACCTGTGCACAGGGGAGAAGACTGAAGAAAAGAGGTAAGCGATCTTCTTACCAAAATGGTGACGCTGAAGGGAAGTATGCTCACAACGGTGAGGGACGAAGTCTGACGGCTTCAGGCCGAGCCTCCGGGCGAGACGGCCTTTATCCCTCGCCGCTGATGATTGTCAGGTGCGTGAGCAGGTGGCGCCGTTGATGAATGGCGCGGCGTGACATCCGGTATGAATATTTGGTTTAAGCTATGTGTATTTTATCAAAATTCGTTGGCATTTGGAAAAAAAAAATTACGTGACATTTGGACTTTAATTTATGTTTTAATGGGAGGGGGGGCGTAATCACTTTTCACACAGGGCCATGTAGGTTTGGATTTTTTTTCCCCTTAATAATAAACACCTTCATTTAAAAACTGCATTTTGTATTTACTTGTGTTATCTTTGTCTAATATTTAAATTTGTTTGATGATCTGAAACATTTAAGTGAGACAAACATACAAAAAAATGAGAAATCAGGAAGCAGGCAAACACTTTTTCACACCACTGTATTACAGTGGCCAGGACTGTGCTGTTTACAGGGAAAAAGGAATTTGCACCGTCCAGTAAATGTGCCGTTCCTTTTTTTAAAAAAAAACCTGCCATTATTGTGCACCTGCTTGTCTGACGGTTTCAGTCCCGAACTTCCCCCCCACCCCCCCCCCCAGCAATTTTGAAGTTGTTGTGCCATCGGAGCTGACAAAATTATGATCCAGTGATAAAGGGAGGATTGATTAAAAAGCGAGCACAAATCAGCTGTGTCTGCCATGCTTGCTGCATCCTCCACAGCAGAATTTTAGTGTCTGTCTCACCTCAATGAGGAAAAAGTCGGATGAAATACGACATGACCGCTCAGACTGAGGTTGCTTTGGAAAATACAGTATCAGATATGTATCGAAATTAGGACCACATATAAAAGTGGCCTGGGTCAGGTGTGAAAATATCGGATGTGTGCTGTTCAGACTGTCATGAAAAAATCAGATATGGGTCACATTTGTGCAAAAAAATCGGAATTGAGCATTAAAACCTGCAGTGTGACCGTAGCCTAATACTACCCTCAGCCACAGATAAATGAGTGATGGTGGAGTCAGCTGGTGCTCATTAACATTTAAAGAGATGGGCACTGAAAGGGGTTGCTGGGAAGACTTGGTGTTGTAGGTTTTAAACCCTGAGGTATTTTGACATTAGCAGCAGACATTTTATTAAAAAGCCTGTGAACTGTCAACCTCTGGAAAAGGAAATATGTCTACTTTAAAACCTGTTTGTTCTCATTATTATTACACATTTTTGATGAGGCTCTGAACTTTTTGCCAGCTTTCGCTGAGTCTGACAATGAAAGTGGAGAGAAGACTGTTCCGAAGGGTTTGCCAAACTCATCCCCCCCAGCTGTACCTCCTAAACCAGGTAGTGCTTCCATAAATACAAACACTCATAAAACTCACACATAATAACATCTTTTAGTAATAATAACAGCATAATATCTTAACTGGATGACAGAACCCAGGTTTAATATTGACAAACCCCAAGACACGCCTATAAAAAAGTAGTACAGGTAATTAACTCATTTAATATATGTGTTGTGTATAAACATCTGTGAAATATGACTGACTGACTCACCTATTTATAAACCATGCTGGCGTCACTACTGTTTTCCACTTGCCCACACCCAGTTAATCAGTCACAGTCTGCTTGCATTTGTCAAGCAACTTTCCACCAGTTCTTTGTTTGGTTTTTTTTTTTTTTACTTGGCACTATGAAACTACACCCTGACACCACCATGAGTGCCACATCAGCAAAATCCCAATCCAGCCCCCGATGACCTGAAAGGAAAATTAAACAACCTGTAAAAAAATTAATCAGAGGTGTATGTGGAGTTTTGAGGCAAACGTGCTGATATTTAGCTCAAATTTAGAAGCGACGTGTTTCATCAGTCACCTGTGAGGTGGTGCATATCAGACAAGATGTAGAGATAATATTCACGTTATTTCAACAACTAATGACCTGCAGCTATTTTCTTTATTTATCCAACATATGGCTCTTCGTTTACTCTATGCCAATGTAGGTCATTAGGGGAAAACAGTGTAACTATTCTAACTAGAGGGCACCCAGAGAGTGCATACCTCCGCCAAGGCGCCGTCCCTCTGTCCCTTTGTCCATCGATATCGCCATCCATCTGTACATTGTGAGATAGGGCCTTGGCAGAGGTATGTGCTCACGGATCACCTCCAACATCTAATGAGTTCATCTTTGGGATACGGGCCACCTCTGAAAATTTTTTCTAAATCCATCCAGTAGTTTTGGAGTATTGTTGCTAGCACTCTGTGAGAAGATAAGAGCCTTGGTGGAGGTATGCATTTTGAGATCATCAAAATCCAATCATCTGTTCAGTGTGCCATTCCACACCTTTCCTGAAAATTTGAATGAAAGGCACTATATAAATGCAATCCATTATTATTATTATTATTAATAGACAGAGAAATGACTGCAAAAACTATGACTACATTATATGACTACATAATAATAATAATAATAATAACAACAACAATAACAAGACTGCCATAGTTGTATTGACCATACAATTGGGGCTGGGCAATTCCATGTTAAATCAACATCATGGTTTATTGAATCTTTCAGATCGGTTTTCATTTTTTTTTCCTCCTCTGTTCTCCATTACAGTTTACTGACAAGGTTCATAATTATTGAGCAATATTTCATAACAGTGTCATACCATTTTTTTCAGTTATCAACTACAAATTCACATAGTGTCCATATTACAGATTCATATTACAAACTCTCACCTGGCACACCAACAGATGCGGACATGTTCCTCCAAGCGTTTGGTTTCAAATTTTGATCATGATATCGTTTTAGTGGCAGATCAAAGAGTACCAGGTTATTTGATGCAGCAAAGGTCAGCCTCCACCTCCTCCACCATTACCTCCCGTTCTCGTCTTCCTGTACCAGTGTCCTATGTCCTGCCCTTCCTTAATTCTGATTTGCTGCTTAGAAAGGTCTGACATTGACAAGGGCAGCTGTACAGTAGTCTGACAAGTTGAACTTTTTTAAGGCCAGAGTGCCACGACAAAAAGCGGCCCCCGCTCACAGCGTTTCAGCACCGAGGGCGCTCAGCGCTGGACTACATAGAGAGTGAATAGAAAATAGTCGCCCACAGCAGAAAAAAACAAGTTTGATGGACACACCCCCTAATACTTTTTCTGCAGTGTTTGGCTTATGGGCTGCCAAGGTGCGTGGCCCTATGGCGTGACCATGCATGTAACTGAGTGGACACGCCTTAAAGTGGCAGTATATGAAAAGTGCCAGATTAATATATAAAATAATATTCAAAAATTTCCTGCATCCACATCGTGATCTGAATCACCACCAAAATCTAATCATCTGTTCCCCGTGCCATTACACACCTTTCCTGAAAATTTAATCAAAATCCTTTCATAACTTCTTGAGTTATGTTGGTAACAGACCAACTAACCAGCCAACCAACCCTACCAAAAACATTTCCTCCGTCCTCCCTTGGCGGAGGTAATAATAGCTTTATTATTTACTCTGAGTGAGAAAACCAAACATAAAAACATTAGGATTACTCATGCAACATTCATTGCCAAACTTTTAACAAATTTCAGGTCCATAACTATGTAAATTCAATGTTAGATGCAACTCTGCATAACTTACTTGGTGCATTTTTTTTAAATTCAAGCATATCCAAGATTGTGGCAAGAAATATGGAAAATGGTAGCACAATTTATAATAAAAATGTTCATGTCACTTGCCATGAACATTAAGGAGAGGGAATATATTTGGTTTGACATCCAATCTGAATGCTAATTTTGTCATGGTGCACTTATAAAATGGGTTTTAAAAGACAATACAAGCTTTAAAATGCTCATTTGAATATGGTGGACCAGTTACTTTAACAACAAGGCTGAACTGATTTACCGGCATCATTGTTTGACTAAAAACTATACGACTCTTGAATATACACAAATCAGGCATAACATTATGGCCACCTGCCTAATATTGTGTGGGTCCCCCCTTTGCTACCAAAACAGCCCTGACCCGTCGAGGCATGGACTCCACTAGATCCCTGAAGGTGTGCTGTGGTATCTGCCACCAAGATGTTAGCAGGGGTGTACTGTACACCCTTTAGGAAGCAGTATTCCCTGATGGCTGTGGCCTTGTTCAGCAGGATAATGCGCTGTGCCACAAAGCACAAATGGTTCAGGAATGGTTTGAGGAGCACAACAAGAAGTTTGAGGTATTGACCTGGCCTCCAAATTCCCAAGATCTCAATCCAATCGAGCATCTGTGGGATGTGCTGGACAAACAAATCCATGGAGGCCCCACCTCGCAACTTACAGGACTTAAAAGGATCTGCTGCTAACATCTTGGTGCCAGATGCCACAGCACACCTTCAGGGGGTCTAGTGGTGTCCATGCCTCGACGGGTCAGAGCTGTTGTGGCAGCAATAGGGGGACCAACAAAATATTAGACAAGTGATCATAATGTTATGCCTGATGGGTGTATAGTGTGGGAATAGATCTCTGAGACTACGGTTTTAGGGATTTTTCCCCTGTTAAGGTCTTCCTGTTTAAACAACCAAGTCCGGGATCACCTCACATTAATATACATGCAGCACCTTTAATTGAACAAACATCATTTAGTTTAATTTTTCCTCTTCTGCACTGATCATTATCTTTACCTCTACACTTCCCAGGTAACTCAGAGTTAGACAGCACCAGCGAGCAGCAGTTTTTTAAAATTTTTTGTTGTCTGCTATCTAAGCTGAAATAATACTAATTATATGTTTGTTTCTTTTCTTAGTCTCTATAAAAATACCAACTTCTGAACCTGTGCCAGATTCTGAGGAAGATGACAGTTTATACATGAATGTCACCTGTGAGTATAATAACTTTTGCAGGAGGTGTTGTCCGTCACTCCATTCATCACCGCTGGCATGTGCAAACATAACAGGTGTGACTTCATTTTTTCCATGGCTGTCGCTAACTAATGCATGTTTCAACAGTGGAAGAAGAAAAAGAGACAGAAGATTCCCCAGCTGCTCCACTGTCTCGTATGTCTCATTGTTCCAACTCAAAAAGTCCCTTAATCTTTCTTTTGGTCTGATGTGTTTGTAAAATAACTGCTTAATTGATAATGTGTGCCATCTATGTGTTGAGTAGAATTGAAGACGAAACCCTCAAAGAAACTAGCAGTACCTCCAGTTCCTGCTCCTCGCAACAAACCCTCCTCCTCTACCTCATCTACCAACAAAGATCTAAGGCAGAGAACCAACTCAGACTTACAGAGTAAGTCCACATGTACTTGTTTAGATTACTCAGTTTAGTACCAGCTCAGTGTGAGTGTAATTCTGTTTCTTAAGCTACAACTTATAAAAGTGCAAATGATTAAACATTAGTGCATTAAAAAAGAACAAATGTGTGTGTAATGACTAAATGTTAAAAAAATAGAACCAGGCCAGAGAACACCAGAGAATCCCTACACCAACACCTAAGTGCTGTAACTAACTTTCAAGGCCTTTCACAGTGCCTGGATCCACAGATTATTCTACACACTCATACGTACCCAGCTCAAATAAATGCCCAAATTTTTTTCACTAAGTTCCATGCATAATTCTTTGACAAATTAATGAAAATATAAAGAAAAAAGCCATTTTAACCTTATAAAATACAACTACAGGTCACATGCATACCATTAAAATGTACACTTCACCAGGAAATACACACTACCTTTGTTTAGTAAAGAAAGACATCAGCTGATTGCTTCCCTGGCTTTTATGACATCACAAACCAACAAGCCCCACTCTCAGTTCTCCAGGTTAGGAAAACAAATATACCCTCACAGCTTCCTTACTTCACTCAGAAAAACCTTTACCCAATCAGATCAAGGGCTCATTAATATTAATGAGCAGGGTGAAAACTGACCTTTTCAGACAGAACTTTACAGACAGCTGGTTTTGAGGAGCTGTTGAATAACGCAGAAATGGTTTTTGGTGTTTAACTATACAGTATCTGTTCTCGAGGATGTCAAAATGTAAAATGAATTCCTCAAATTCACAATATGGGAGCCTCTCCACTCTTCCACACTACAGAAAGTGAAATCTAAGTAAGATATCCTAAATCAAGGCACTATATAAGGCCGTTTTACTTGCATCAAGATCATTTTTATCCCCCACCGGTCGAAGCCCAAAGGGGGATTATGGTATGGGTCAGTCCATCCGTCCGTCTGTCACACTTTTGTGAAATCAACTCCTCCTACAATTTTGTCTCTATTGTTTTGAAACTTGGTACCAGGGTTTGATATACACTGATGATGTGCATATTGCAATTTGACTCTGATTGGATGATTTTTGCAGGAGTTACAGCCCCCGTTTCACCTCACTTCATGGACAGTAACTGTCTTGTGAAATCAACTCCTCCTACAGTTTTAGTCCATTTGTTTTGACACTTGGTACCAGGGTTTGAGATACACTGATGATGCATATATTGCAGTTTGACTCTCATTGGCTGACCTTGAGGTCAAAGGTCACATTTTCGCAAAATCTTGTAAATGTATTAACTATTGAAAGAAATGATGTAGGCTTTTCAAATCGATACAGTAGTTGTATCTAAGACAAATCTTGGACAATTTGCACCTTGACCTGACTCTGGGTTTGGGGTCAAAAGGTCAGAGTTAACATTCCATTTGCACTATGGTAAATGCTAAATTTACTATTACTATAAAACAAGTAAAGCTAGGGCCACCAAACCTGGTATAGAGGGAATGCTGCACCACCTCCTGCCGGAAGACACTACAATGCACAATGAAAGCAGCCAGCAAGATCATCAGTGCCCCTCTGCCCCCCCTCTCAGACATCTACCTCACCCGCCTCACCCGTAGAGCCATCAACATCACAGGTGACACCTTCCACCCCTCACACTCCCTCTTCAGTCCCCTGCCCTCGGGGAAAAGGTACCAGAACCTCTGGGCCTGCTCCACAAGACTGCTAAACAGCTTCCTTCATCAGGCAATCAGGACCCCGAACTCTGTCCACACCCTGGACCGTAACATACTCATCCACACAATAACTACCTCAGCTGTTGGCACAGAAAGACTGGCACACCAACAGTAATGCATTTGCTGCTGTATGTCTCCGTACTTTAACTGCAACCATTTGCACAAATGCCATATCTGCTGCTATCTGTCTGTCACTGCAATACTGATCATGTGCAGTCCTATCTGTTACTGTCTGCACCTACACTACTACATTGAACTGCAACTACGGGTATTACATCTGTAGTTTTCTGTATATAGGATTGCTGGGTTTCATCATCGTTAATTGTTTAAATCTATTTGTACTATGGGAGGTCTGGGTCTATCTTTTCTCGCCATTTGCACTACAGGTTGCATTACTGTACACAGACTGCTGGGGTTTTTTTTCTTTATTTTTCCAGCCTTATTCCTTTTTCTTTTTTATATTGTGCACACCACTGAAGAGAGAGAGAAATGCCATTTCAGTTCTCCTGTATGTCCTGTACGTATAGTAGTATTGACAAATAAAATATTTGAACCTTGAATCTTTGAATGCACTGGAACAGAATTCTTGGCAGTTACCATAGTTACACAAGCTGCCACATGTGTTTGAGTGGCAAACACATGTGGCAGCTTTAGTATTTCTGCAACAAAACATTAAAAAAAAAAAATCACTCAATATTTAGCCACAGCAGTAGACAGTGATTTTTTTTAACTTCAAGTGTTAATACCATACTATTTACTTGATGGTAATGATGTGTTGTTAAGGGCACACATACATTAAGTGAAGAACTGGCTCTAGGCCTTTAATTATTCATCTGTTTTTTGTCAGTTAATACAAGGCGGAATGATAAGATTAGCGCTCCACAATGAAAGAAGGTACTCTGTGTACTGCTGTGACTGAATACTGTTTTTTTGTTTTACTGCATACACCCTATCACTACCACTCATTTTTGCCACTCAGTGTTTTCTAATTGCCATGAATTCTGTTTTGAGACATCATGCGCATACCCTCCATACAGGTTCACCTTGATATCCTAACCTCTGACCATGGTTTTGGGGTCAAAAGGTCAAAAGTCAAGGTTAACATTCCCTATGCCTTATTACTGTACAACAAGTAAAGCTAGGGTCACCAAACTTGGTACATAGGTTCACCTTGGGATCCTGAAGTGTGACTATGGTTTTGGGATCGCAAAGTCAGAGGTCAACATCAAAATGGCTTATAAACTATATCTCAACAACAAAGAAAGCTAGGGCCATCAAACTTGGTAAATGGCGTTCACTTATGTAGTGCTTTTTTACTCATCTCTGGATGACCAAAGCACTTTACAGATCCTGCTATCCATGCATTCACACACACATTCATACACTGATGGTGGCAGAGCCGCCATACAGAGGCACTGGCTTGGCCCACCAGGAGCAACTGGGGGTTCAGTGTCTTGGTCAAGGACACTTCGACATTGCAGACTGCAGACAGAGTGAGAGTCGAACCCCTGACCCTCCAATCAGTAGTCGACCCCACTACACCTGCGCCACAGCTGCCACACCTGGTGCACAGGTTTACTCTGAGACCATGTCCTCTGACTACAGGTTTGGGGTCAAAAGGTCAATGTTGGCACTCCCTAAGCCCTCTTACTACAGGACGTGTAAAGCTCTCTAGGGTCACCAAACTTGCTACACAGGTTCACCTTGGGATCCTGACCTACAGCTATGGGTTGTATACTTTTTTGTATATTCATTGATGAGTTTATCATCATTTGGTTCTGCCACAGTAATTATATTGAAACGTTGAAAACTGCTCTCTGTCAGTAAGTATTGGGATCTTCAAAGAAAACAGAGGTGGGGGATCTTGCACTCGCCTCAGAGTGCTCTCGTTTCTTTTCAAGTAAGACAGTTTGTCTTATTTTAAGTTAAATGATGTTTTCCTATAATTTGCCTATTTTAAGTAGTTATTTGTCGTCATATAATTTTACTTATTTCAAGTAAAATTATCTACCAACAGAACAAGAAAATTTGTTTATCAAAATTGGTTGAAATTAGTCAAAATTATCTTGATATAAGTAAAATGGTCTTATATAACCAAACGGTCACTGACAGAGTAGCTCATTCCAGCCTGATGAAACCACCCAGAGTGCTCAGCTCTCCTGACCTTTGACCCTGACCTTAAACACAACCTGGATGTAGGCCCACTTGAGCATCACTGTGTCCGAGTTTGGTGAGCATCAGGGCAACTGCCTAGGAGGAGTAGCGATTCTTGAGAAATGTGAACGGATGCCGCGTCATCGCATTAACTCCTTTCGGCTTAGCTGGAATGAGCTAAAAACTGCATGGGAAGACTATCTTGTCACATAAAAACCAGCACTAGTAGCCTTGATTTTAAGATATTTCACCTTACTTAAATTTCACTTTGTGTAGTGCACCAAATTTTAATGAAATTGAATGAGTTGGTTTTGAGTAATCCTGCTAAAAGACAAAATGAAAAACTACAACTTAAATTTATAGATGTTCAGTTTGTCATATACAGCCAGTTGACAATTATGCACCTTTTTTGGATGGGCAGTGTACCAATGCATGTCACAAAAATAGAATATCATGATTCATATTGTAATTCAAAGAGATTAGTCATATTCATTAACATTTAAAACAAAACATGCTTGAAATAGCTGTGATGAAAAGAACGATTAATAAGCAAATTTGTTCTTTTGCATTTGAACTTCATATTTTCAGTTCAGTTGTGACAATATTAAAGCAGTCTGTCTGGTTTTCTCTAGTGCCCTTTGCAGCATTATCAGAGCTGAAACTTAAGTTGAACCAGAAGCTACAGACTCAGGAGTGACCTCTCGAAGCCATCCCCATCTGTGAGAACGTTCCACAGCTGCTGACCCACAACAGAGACCAGCCCTCCCAGTCTGTCACTGCAAGATGAACCAACACCCGGGAGTGGAGGCATTTCCAGACAATTAACCTTATCTTCCTCTACATCGTGGCTCCACTGCTGGCAGCAGCCTCTCTGGAAGATTAACACTTTATTGATCTGTTTTTCTTGGACACTTGTTTGCAGATGAACTGACTGTAAATAGAGATGTTTACATCGTATTAATGTCACCATGAGCTGCATGTTTACAACTGACAGAGTTTTGTTTTTCTTGTCAGATTTGATCAAACCCTGTGTGTTTTTTTTCTATAATTTTTTGTATAATCAGCTGCTGAATTATATACAGTACGTAAATATATTTTTTTATAGTTAAGATTGCTATATTTGTTCTGCCTTACAGGTATGATGTTCTTATAATGTATTTCTATAAACTGTGCACACTGTATTACTTCATTTATGTAACCCTTTTAATGAAGAAAAGTGAAGTCAGATGTTTTGCATAAAAATGTTTTGTATATAAATTTCAGTGCAGTATCTTGCTTCTTTCACATTCAAAACAGATGCATGTGAACAAAAAAATCTCTTGTGCCATGCAGCAGTTCCTGTTTCACTCCTTTTCAAATTTCAGCCCGACCGCTTTTCTAACTCTGTCACTCTTCATTGAAGCAGACGTCAAAGGACACAGTGCTCTCACTCCTTTAATACCTCAATGACTGATACATTATTGTGAAAAAAATTAAACTATTTACAATAAACTAACATTTTGTCAGAATGTGAAATAAAGTGAACATAGTTCTCACTTCTTTAAAGCATTGCAGGCTACATTATTCAGGAGATGCACACAGAGGGAGAAGCATGACAGAGACTTCACAAGTGTCCACGGTTCACCACCTTAGTGTCTCGTGCAGGTGAACCACAAGACTGACTAACTCTGAAGATAATGTTAGCTGGAGTTACTGTATATGTGGACTACAGATACCCCACTACTCATAACGGGGTTTATCTGCTCCAAAAGTAATTCAATAAAAACCTTGTGGAGGTGAATACATTATAATAGTCATTTCCAAAATCCTGAAGCCATAATTGAACGTCCTTCTTAATGTCACTACAGTGAAGAAACCCCCTCCCATCTTTCTGCGTTGTATTAGACTCACCCATATTAAACACTGGCTCTAACTGAACTCTAAAGGTTTGTTAAGACTAAATGTGAAGTGAATTTTTCGCACGGTGCGATTACATATAAAGTCAATGTAAAGGTGCAAATTTGCATCCGACCGATTTGTAAAGCCTTGCAGAAGAGCAGGCTGCCTTCATAATTTCTGCAGGTGCTTTCTCCCTGCTTTGGAAATCCCCAAAACACAGTCATGTTTAGGTTCACAACGTTACCTGACGAGGAACACAGTTGAGGAAATGTCACTGCCTCCTCCAGAAACTGCACCCAGTTGACTGTTGTTTATAGCACATCGATAGCAGGAGTACGTGGGTGGATACAAACTACAGACACTCCGTTTCAGCTGCAGAGGCCCAGTCCATCTGTCTGCAGGTGAGTGGTAGTCTCATTTTTAAACTAGTTCACTCTCCAATGTTGATCTCCAAAAGTACAATGGGAGGCAGAGCCTTCAGTTATCAAGCTCCTCTCCTGTGGAATCAGCTGCCAATCTGGATTCGGGAGTCAGACTCGATCTCTGTTTTTAAGAATAGGGCTAAAACCTACCTTTTTGATCTAGCCTACAATTAGGGAGGGATCATGTGTTTCTGAACCCTCCCTTAGTTATGCTGCTAATAGGTTTAGTCAGCCGGGGGACCTCCAGTAATGCACTGGGCCTCACTCCTTTCCTCACTCTCTATGAAATATTTTTTTTTTTGCTGGTCATTAACATTTGTTTGTTCTCTCCCATAGATTGAGTCCCCATCGTGCTGTTTGCTCTCTACATGTCTGTTCTTTTCCTCTTCTCTATCCCCTCACCCCCCAGCCAGTCGCAGCAGATGACTGCCCCTCCCTGAGCCTGGTTCTGCTGGAGGTTTCTTCCTGTTAAAAGGGAGTTTTTCCTCTCCACCGTCGCCAAGTGCTTGCTCACAGGGGATCGCCTGATTGCTGGGGTCTTTCTGCAACTGTGGGGGTCCCCCCTACAGTTGATAGTGCTATGAGATGACTGTTGTTGTGAAATGGCGCTATATAAATAAAGTTGAATTGAATTGAATTGAATATTCACTCCAGTGACGGCAGCTTCTCAAGGCTGATTAGCTATTGCAACAAACTGTTTTGGACACAAATTCATGTGTATATGTGTCTTTATATTGACTTTATATGTAATCCCGCTGTGCAAAAAATTTGCTTTAAGGGTGCACTCACACTGCTGTCATTTGCTCCATACCCCCCAGTGGCCTGCACTCACATTGCTGTGGGCCTGAACACAGTTACCTTCCTTGTATATGTTATCACCCAACAGGAACAGCAGGAGGGCACTCTGTGCCTAAGTATACCTTTCCCAAGCTTTCTAGAGCAGAGAAAGTGCAGTACAGAGTGGTCACACTAGTCAAACAATCTGGGAGTCAAACGTAGTTCAGTACAATACAGATGGAATAGTCTGAGGGTGCCACCAAACCTCAGCAGAAGGAGCAATGCAGTTTTGGTCCCGACCAAAAATTTAATTCCAGTAAACACGGTTAAATCTGCATGCCTGGTAAAGAAATCCAATACAGCATATTTAAAATGTGTAATTATTTTGTTAGCTGCTGGTAAAGTAGACAATAATAATTCATAATTACAGTGAATAGCTGTACTATAATTGTACAGTAATTATATGCTGTCTGGGGCTAATTATCTTCATTGAAAACTAAGTTGTACAGAGAGTGATTCATTTAATTTGAAAGCAAAGAGCTCAACCATTGCAATCAAACTTTAGCAGGTTGTTACCGACTGCCTGATTTGGCTGATCAGTTTGGAAATGAGCAGGAAGGCACGGGGACAGAGCAGACAGGACAGAGCTGGACCCTGAACCTGCAGCTGCCTGCATGACAGTACACCATGATGGAAAGGAAGGGCAGCGGCCAGCGCTAAATCGTTGCTCTAGCAGCAGTGGGATAAATGTGCAGCAAGATTACATCTATTAAGACTACACCTAATGGGTCCCGAGCAATTCAACAGCCAGAGTCGTACATCTGAAGAGTTCGGTCACTAGGGAGCACGCCACCCAGCCGTATAAACCGTCACACTTCAGTGATGCGACTCTCCCGTGATATGGCTTCAACCACGGTCTGGGCGATGAGATAATCTGCGGCGGTGACCGAGGTCAGGCGGTGCTGGGAGGTGCACAGCTGGATGAGTTTAGGTGAGGCTGGCGTTGGAGCTGCTGGTGCCGCTGTTCTTCCGCTGGCCGCTCTGCACCACACTGGGAACCTGCAGGCCCGTCACCACTGAAAAACTTCCATTCCACACCTGCAGAGACAAGGATGTCAGCCAATAGTGAAATAGGTAAAACAAATAAATCAAAAGCTTCAGTTTTTAAAATGTACTTATGTAAAAATAGGAAACTCATGTTTAAGTGACATCTTGTGGTTATAAATTAAATTACAGCCTCATTCATGTAATTACCCCCGTTTCCACTACACTAACCAGAAACCAATTTTGCGGGAAGGTTCCTCATGTGCAAGTGTCCACTACCAGAAGCCTCACCATAAGGGGGAGTTTTCAGGAACCTTTAGTGGCCGAAATAAGGCCCTGGTCAGGAGTAGGTACTTCAGAGTGGCCCCTAAAACTGCTGGGTCGGGTTTAGGATCGACTTTACACTGATTGGATAAAACTCGGCCAGAATGCTCCTGCGCCTGTGACAAAGTCTATAGACAAAGCACACGGAAATGAAAAGTGGTAAATTTGAGCAGAAAACGAGAGTAGTCAAGATCTAATGCTTAAAAATTTATAATACAGTATAATGCTGCTGTGATTGTGGAGGGTCTAAACGTCTATTCAGCATATGTGGAGACCATTACAGCAGAGCAGCACACAGCGTAACACTGGCTGTACCACTGTTCCTCGTGGTGATACGAGCATGCACAGCCTGGTCAACAGGAGACAGGAGTCCCCGCTGGCTTCTCCCTGTTTGATCAGGGGGTTATTATGGCCTAATGTCCAAAATTAAAAAGTTAATACTGCCATAACTGTGGAGACACAACAGGTGAAAATGCCAAAAGCACATGGGCCCTTAAAAAGTTCCTGGTCCCCTCAATTAATTCCTGGTTACTGGTAATGGAAACGGGGCTAATGATACTTAAGGCCTTTGAGTGTGGGCCACTGCAGGCCTCCAGCAGATGTAGGAGCAGAGGGTCATTTCATTTGGCATGGAACAAATCACCTGCTACCAATGTGAACGGCCCTAGAAGATACTGAAAATGTCAGCAACCCAACACATGATGATTTAAAAAAAAAATCATAGCTTTAACAGTGTTGATCCTATAGTCACACTATAGTATAGTGTGCGGAGTGCAGCAATGTGAGTAGGACAACACTAACAGATTCCACTCACAAATGACCAGAGTCCTGAGCCGTGCAGCCAGATTTAGCGAGATAAACAAGCAGCTCTATTTGAGAAAAAAAAGCCACATAATATGACTAATCTGCACTTGTCAACCCGGTCCCTCTTACGTGGATTTTTAAGTCAGCTTTTGTTTTAACATCTCATATCATAACTGCAAACCGCAACTGCTCATTTTTATATAAGCCCAAAATCAAGGGAAATAAGTGGAACTGGCAACCGAGGTCTAAGAAATCTTGCAAAATCTCTCATGGTCCAGCATGATTTTATTGCAAACAAACATGGCAGATGATAAGCTTCTGTCCTCCATCAGCTCAATTTCTGATTGATTATAGTTATAAACATTCACCATGTTAGACATTTACGATATGACATCAGAGCGGCCCCGACATTCTCAGCAAATTGGGTCACTCCTAACACATCTCCCACCACAGGAAAATCTGACAAGATAATTGGGACTTTCTCTGTGATTGTCTGAAAGTAAGAATTGGGCCCCATATCAGCCACATTATCTTTAAGTTGGCTTAAGAAGCATTTTGGATTGGATTCCCTGCAAAAGCAGCAGTGGCTGTGATGCAAGGATGAAACGAGGGTGGCTGCAGTTCACATAACAACCACAAGGTGCCGGTAAAACCCCCAAAACCCACAGTTATATACGGTATACTACCTTTAATGAACAGACGCTTTGCAAGTTTTCTTACCATGAAAGCTGGGATAACTGGTTGTGTGAACTTTGTTTTGAAGGTGTGCATCAGCTGCTTTGTTTTGGCATTGTAAAAAGAAAGAATACCTGAAAGGAATGCAGAGGGGAAAATACACTCTGTAATAAGTGAAGGGTTTTATTTATCCAGACAATCAACTGATAATGTGACAAGGTTAAATCAATGCTAAAGTGAATTAAATTTTTTTAATACACAATAGGCTAAAATTTCAACAGAACTGCTCATCAGACAGCAAAATAGCAAAAAATGTTAAAAATACTAACTAAAAGTCATTAAGTGGAGGTGCAAACAAAACAGACAAAATGATAAATGATTTTTAACCTTTAAAGGTATACTGTGTTTTATTTACAGCATTTTATGCTGTTGAGGGTTTCAACCACAAAAATGTAAAAATACTTAGAAAATGGAACTGTTCTTGATGAGTTTCCTGTCAACTGACAAAAGTGTCATCTCCTCTTACCTTCATCGTAATTAACATAGACTCCCATACTGTTTGGGATGGGGCAGTCGAGTGTGCGGGCCTTGTTGTTGTGCTTGGCCGTGAGACTCTGCTGCAGCCAGTTATTCAGGTGGATGCACCAGGAAGCACCACTTTTCCCCAGCTGGTCAAATCGGCCGAGGCTCCGCAGTGCTATGCCCACGGCGAAGGCTTTGCTCTCCTTGTCAAACCGCACTTCCCAGTACTGCTGCCCGGCGTCGATCACAGTGTCAGCTATCATGAGACATGAGGCGGGATAATGGCATGTCAAAGAAATGTACAGACCACTGTAATTATGACGGCTGACAGCTGTGGTTACATAAGAGACAATCTGACGTGAAACTTCTTTATTTGTTCAGTGGGAATCTTCAGGTGTCTGAAATGTGCAAATGTGATTTATACATATTGTTTTTAAATAAATTGTTTTTTGTTGTGAAGGCAGAAGTTGTCTCAGTGTTGTCTTTGGAAAAACAGCAGAAGATGGATGGATGGATGTTTTTATTGCAGATGTTTGATCTGATAACACAATAACAACATGATGACAATTGAGACTTTCTGTGACAGGCTGACCCCCTACAGCCTGAGCAGCTAGTTTTACATTAATACATCTCCAAGTTTCTTTTTTTTTTTTGTCTTTTTCATTTTCATCCCAGAATCTGTCGAGCTTTTTAAAAAGTACTGTTTGAACTTTTGACTTTTAGGGACATCTGGTGATCTTTAGGCGAGCAGGAGTCCCATTCACTTCAATCACACACTTCACAGCCTCAGCTTGTTTGCCAAAGCATTTTACTGGTACTTGTTCTCAGAAATGAATGGTGTTGATGGGGCTGCAGTTCACACAGCCACCACCAGGTGGCCACAAAAGCCAACTTTCCAAATGTTCCATACAGTATCTCTAAATAGATATTATTTGAATAGATGTAAAACTAACAATAATCCCTTTATAGTCATACAAGTTACAGCATATAAACAATTACAACGAGAACTGGTTTAATGTCATATGACCAAAAAGAACATTTAACGAATATGCTGCACATATTGTACATCTATAGTTTAAGTTTAATGTTTATTTGAAAGGGACATTACACACTAATGAACATTAATACAAATGTAAGTATGTCAGATTTAGCAATACTGCTAATTACCTCCGCCAGGCCGCAGGCCAGGAGGTTATGTTTTTGCCGGCGTTTGTCTGTCTGTCTGTCTCTCTGTCTGTCTGTCTATTGGTTAGCAAGATAACTCAAAAAGTTTTGGACAGATTTTGATGAAACTTTCAGGCGTTGTTGGAAATGGTACAAGGAAGAACTGATTAAATTTTGGGGATGATCCGGATCACCGTCTGGATCCAGGAATTTTTTAAAGGATTCTTTAACATTGTGAGATAGGGCCCGGAGGTAATGTGTAGTTCAGTGCTTCCGCCAGCAGGAAGCACTGAACTACATATTGAAGCTCGTCGAGCTTGTGACAGAGCCGCTAAAATGCAGCATACACTGAATGAGAGCCCACAGGCTGCTGCTTCTCGCCGTGCTAAAGACAGAGACAGCACACGGCAGCATAGACAGGATGAGGGGCTATCCCCAGATGCTATTGAAGCTCGTTGAGCTTAGTTTTATTTTATTGATTTTTTCTTATTACCTCCGCCAGGAGGTTATGTTTTTTTTTTTTTTAAAGAAGATCTGCTCGATATTGCCAGTCATGCCTCGTTCAAAGTCTAAAAGTGTGAAACACAGAAGGCAACAGAGTGCAGAGTGCATGAGAAAGAAAAAAAGGCAGGGAGATAACACAGACGATGCGGACAATCACCGTGCTATTGCTAGTCATATGTTTTCATGGTCAAGGAATCTCAAAACGTACACACAAACACTGTATGGGGGGAACTGTCGCCGCCATTACGGAAAATGCCATTTTCTTTTTTTAGAACTTATATTTTATTAAAATTTTTAACAACAGAGTCATTACAGATATAATTACCATATGTAGTCAAGATTATTTAATACACAAATTCCACATCAATATAAGAGAAACAGCATCTGTCAGAAAAAAAAATAAAACCAAGCGCTTAATAGCCACCTTGAGCAACTACAATAAAGAGACTTCTACTGGATGCCATCTTGATTTAAAAGTAGGTAATTGGAGTCTCAGTGCGTAAGTAATTTTCTCCATGTGATAAAGTTCTTGTACTTTTTGAAGCCATGCACTGAAGGAGGGTGGGTCTGTTTTCATCCAAGAGGCAGTGACACATTTCAAGGCTGCTACAAAAAGTATGTTTAGGAGGTATGCTGGTGCTCTCCCGTGCACTTCCGGAGGGGTGATGCCAAGAACTGCTACTGCCAAGTCCCTTGGTATTGTAACTTGAAACATATGATTTATTGCCTTGTACACCTCATCCCAAAATGTTTGTATTTTAGGGCACGACCAGAAAATGTGTGTGTGATTAGGCACTTCTGTACCACAATTTCTCCAACACAGGCTTGGAACATTTGGTGTCATCTTGGCCACAATATCCGGTGTTCTGAAATATCTACTAAATATCTTCCATTTAAATTCCCTCCATGTATTTGAATTTGTGGTCTTATGTGCCACTGTACATACCTCTTCCCACATTTGATCAGAGAAAATTTGACCCGCCTCTGCCTCCCATCTTTGTTTTGCCAGAATAGGTTTATTTTGAGCCATTAAACCAAATATTTTGTATAACTTTGAGATCACTTTTTTATCCTCTTTGTGTTTTTGAGTTTGAATTAAAAAATGTTCAATGAGTGATGGGTCTAGCACTTTATCCCACTCTTTATGAGAAACCAAAAAAGATCGTATTTGCAGATATCTGAAAAAATCATTTTTTTGGAGTTGGAAGCGTCTTCTCAAATATTCAAACGATACAAAACCATCCTTATCGATTAACTGATGTATGTAAATAAGCCCATGATCAGCCCACTTGAGAAAGTTCGTATCCAATCTGCTTGGTATAAAGGATTTTAAATGCCCGATACTAGACAAGGCAGATAGACTAGTTGGTAACTTAAAGGCAATTCCAACCCTCTTCCAGATATCAAGTGTGGTTTTAGTCCACCTTGATAAGCCCACTACTGGAATATTAGCAAAAGGCAAAGCTTGTAGTGGTTTGAGGCTCAGGTTTTGTTCAATGTCCACCCATCTCGTATGAATGTCATTCTGCATCCATGAAATTAATGGTTTTAATTGTGAAGCCCAAAAATAATATTTCAAGTTTGGCAGGTTAAGCCCCCCTTCTTCCTTAAGTCTTTGAAGTGTTTTATATTTTATCCGAGGGCGCTTGCCCTGCCATATAAATTTTGAGAATGTTTTGTCCATTTCTTCAAATGTTGACTTAGGTATTAGTATTGGTAACATTTGAAACAGATATAAAAGCCTAGGCAGAACATTCATACGAATGGCTTCTATGCGACCTAGGAGAGACAAAGGCAATGATGACCAACGGTTTAGGTCATTTTTTATAGTACTAATTATCCTACCATAATTTGCATCAAATATCTTGTCTAATGAAAGGGGAACATAGATACCCAAATACTTTATACCTTCTTTAGGCCAACGAAAGCCACTTTGTTGTTTAAACTCTGGTGAAATATTGTCCAAAATGTCCATTGCCTCAGTTTTATCAACATTAATTTTATATCCTGAGAAATATCCATATGTTGATATAATTTTCATTAAACATGGAATTGTACAGGATGGCTCTGTCAGATACAGTAGGACATCATCCGCGTACAGTGATATTTTATGTACTTCTTTGCCAATCAGCACCCCTTTAATATTATTGTCATCTCTAATGAGTTGGGCCATTGGCTCTATACTTAAAGCAAAGAGCAAGGGTGACAGAGGACACCCTTGTCTGCAACCACGCTCCAAGTTAAACCTTGTAGATCGAAACCCATTAACTCTCACAGCTGCTTGAGGTGAAGAGTATATGGTTTCAATCCAGTCAATAAATTTAGGGCCAAAATTAAATCTTTTTAATGTTTGAATAAGATATTTCCATGACACTCTATCAAAAGCCTTTTGGGCATCCAGTGATAATACAACTGTCTTGGTTTTGCTTTGTTTTTGATATGATAAGATATTAAACAAATGACGTAAATTATTTGCATAATGTCTCCCGACAATAAACCCAGTCTGGTCTGGATGAATAATGTTAGTTATTATGTCATTTAGTCACCGTGCCAATACACCCTTCAAGATAAGAACATCTCCATTTAACATAGACAATGGCCTGTAAGAGCTGCAATCAGTGGGATCTTTACCTTCCTTCTGTAATACCACTATAGTAGCTTCTGCCCATGACACAGCCATTGTTTTTGTTTCTAATGAATGGTGATAAGTTTTTAACCACTTGCACTCCGGGCAATTTTCCTAAAAATGCCCAAAAATAACGTGCCCAAAGTAAATCGAAAGCTGTTATTCAACCCTTTGCAGCATCTTCATGGGGTTGGTCTCATTTAAAAGAAAACACTTTGAATTTTTTGGCAAAAAAAAACATAATCTCTCTACGTGCTCCAGCCACTGAGTTACAGTCATCTAAACATACTGAACTTGAAGAAAAAAAAATTGGACACAGTGTTTTTTTGGATACAAATGCTTGTAAATAACACACAGCTGTCCGATCCGGCTGGAAAATGCAACAGAAATGTAGAACCAAGTGTTATCCAGCTGAGATCCAAATTTGGTAACAATACCACAAAAAATGAATATTTTACACAGCTTTGTTCTCAGGCTGTTCCCAGGCGTTTTGGAACTGTGCCAAATTGTGCCAAATGGCACAGTTTGGAAAAACGTCTGTAACTTTTGAATAATTCAATGTAGAATCTTCATTTTAGGCTCTAATGAAAGGTCACACTCAGGGCTGTGTCTGTGTGTGTGTGTGTGTGTGGGGGAACCGTGAACGCCCCCCCCCCCCCCTCGCTACAGAAGAGGGCCATCGCTACATGATGGAATAGACTGATATGCTTCCTCCCGCGGACCGGGGAGCGTTCACGGCAAATGAACCGTTTATCGCGGCGCACGCACTTCGTATTTCGTGCGCAGTACAGCTGTAATTTACCGATCGGTCAAAAGTCATTTTTGGATTACAGTTTTCAGGGATAAATAATAATTTAGCTTATAACACCTTACCTCTTCAAAGCAGCAGAGTCGTGGCGAACAGCTCTTCCCACGCATCAGACGAACGCGACGCTGCTCCGCTCGTGGATCCCGATCAAAACATAATTCCATTATTGCCGTTTTGGCGAATGATTTACGACTTTTGTCGTCGGCCTCCGTCTATTCTGCTGGAATGAGTGCAGGTCCCACTTGTGGGTGTTCTCCATGCTGCTGGGTGAGCCTGGGTCTGTAGGAGATTCGTACAGAGTCCTTCTGCAGCAGTAAATATTGCTTCACCCAGCCAGAATTTCTGTACTTCAATTGGCTCCTGCGTTCACAGTAGGCGGGTCCTCCTTCCTAGATTTTCATTCATTGGTTCTTCAAGGTTTCAGAAACCAATTCAAGGCTCTTATTAGTCGAATGAGAGGTCAATCAGATGAACTAATCTGTTCGCGGCTGTCTCTGCAGTTTTTTTTTGAGTGGCGCTTGGACGCTACTACATCACCATCACCACCATCATGCGTCATGCGCACGAGGGCGCACGAGCTCGCTCTCGCGCGCCCTCGTGCGTCATAGGACGCAGAGACTTGCCCGCCCGCGGAACAACGGAGCGCAAGTGGTTAAGAGGAGTGGAATAAGTTCTTCATGGAAACATTTATAAAACTCATTGATAAATCCGTCTGGACCAGGACATTTATTATTTTTGAGAGATAAAATACATTGTTTTATTTCCCAATCTTGGACTGGTTCATCCAAATTTGCAGCAATTTCGCCAGATAACTGAGGTATATTAATATCCTGTAAGAATTGAGCAATATTGGACTCATCGGGGCATGTATCAGTATCTTGGTAGAGATTTATAAAATTCTCCGAATGTTTCAGCTATTTCCTTAGGCTTTACTATATATTTGTGTCCAGATTTTATTTTATGTACAATATTAGAAGATTGTTGTTTACGTAATTTGAAAGCCAGAAGCCTGCTCGCTCTATTTCCATGTTCATAATGCTGATGCTTGGCAAAAAGTAAAGTTCCCTCGATCTTCTCTGATAGTAGCTCTTGTAGCTCTGAACGGGCTGCTTTGAGTTCAGTTAAGAGATTAGACGCCATCCCTCGTTTATGCTTATGTTCGAGCTCCCTAATTTTATGCTCCAATTCTGTTTGTTTAGCCATTTTTTGCCTCCTTTTTGCAGTAGCATAAGAAATTATACAGCCTCTTAAATAGGCTTTTGCACAGTCCCAAAGTACAAGAGGAGACATGCCAGGTGTATCATTTATATCAAGATAGTTCTTGAGCTCTGTTTTAATGAGAGTAATGAAATCTTTATCATTAAGAAGAGAGGCGTTCAATCTCCATTGTTTATAAGTTGGTGTCAATCCCATGTCCCACTGAAGAACCACTGGGGCATGATCAGAGATTGTAATGGGCATGATGGTTATGTCTTCAACTCTGTGGAGTTCAGCTTTAGAAGTGAAAAAATAATCAATCCTTGAATAGGATGCATGACTGTTAGAGTAAAATGTAAAATTTCTTTCTTTTGGAAATTTTGATCGCCATACATCAACCATTCCTGCTTCAGCAGTCAAATATTTAAGCATCTTGCCCATCTTGGATATGGATGCTTTAGGTGGAGGTTGTCTATCTTGTTGTGACATTACACAATTAAAGTCTCCCCCCATGAGTAAAAGACCAACACTATACTCCGTGATTCTGTTAAATAGTAATTTGATGAAGCCTGGTTGGTCCTCATTTGGGGCATACACATTAATTAGGGAGACAGGTATGCCATCAAGCAGCCCATTTACCAGAATAAATCTACCTTCTCCATCTGCATGTACAAATGTATCAACAAAATTAACTTGTCTATGTATTAATATTGCTACCCCTCTTCTTTTACCTGAGCGGTGAGATGAGAAATACACCTTATCTGCCCAGGATTTCTTTAATTTCAGGTGCTCATCATCGGACAAATGGGTTTCTTGTAATAGTGCTACTTGACACTTCAAATGTTCAAGCTGTAATAATATTTTCTTCTTTTTAATGGGGCTATTTAGACCCTTCACATTATAACTTATAATTGTCAATGGACTCATAACTTAAGTACTGTGGTGCAGATAATTACAGTATAGGGCATCATAAAAGTTGTTTTGAGGCAGAGGCGGGCCCATGATCGAGAGTACAGCAGAAACAACATAGGGAATATTACTTCACATAGGAATGTTGCATCGAAGAGGAAAGACTTTATGACTGAGAGAATATGGTTCCAGTAAGTAACAAATAGTGACTCTGTTGCTCTTTTAAATAATATGTGATCCCCGGGGAACAAAGGGATCAGAACGCAAGAAACACAAAAACAAAATGTATATCGAACAAGCGAAATACTAAAGGGTGGGATTAAGTCCCTAGCCACTGTATATTAGCAGCTAAATACACAACCTGCTATGGTAGGCTGTGTCCACAGCAAAAAAAAAAGGAGCAGAAATTAAATCGGCAAAACAAATTTACTAAAGGAGCTCAGGCCCCTGCAGACTAAATTACGATAAGGAACAACATTAAATGAAAATTTTCAAAATACTCAACACAATACACTATAACAATACAGGATAGGAAAAAAAATGTATTATTCTCGTCACCATAAAAAAAACAAAACATATTTTAACAGATTACACACCCACTGCAATCATAACCTGCAGACTCACGCTATATAATCCAAACATGGTACCTCAAGGATCATCAGCTTCGGGCAGGATATTGTTCTTTATGTAGTCCATGGCCTTTGTTGGATCATGAAAGTCCTGACTCTCATTCCTGAAAGTGATCTGGAATCTTGCGGGGTAAAAAAGACCAAAGCGCACATCACGTCGGCCTCGTAGCGCCTTCCGTGCATCTGAAAAGGCAGCCCGGGCTTTAGCAACACCTGCCGTGTAGTCAGGGAAGATGCTGATCCTGTTACCGTTATACATCAAAGGTGCCTTTTCCCTGGCTCTTCTCAAAATAACCGCTGCATCTCCATCATAGTGCATCTTGGCGATTATCACTCGGGGTCTGTCTGCTCCCGCGGTCCGTGGTGCTGGTGTACGATGAGATCGATCAACTTTCACTTCTCGGTCCATGGATAAGGCTTGTTTAATAATTTTAGCCACCTCGTTTGGATTGCAGGGGTTTTGCTCATTGACACCGACAATGCGGATATTTCCACGTCTCATTCTCCCCTCCAGATCCTCACATTTGCTCCGCAGTGACTTCACTTCACTTTGGAGCTCTTTCACCGAGCTCTGAAGCCCAGTTATATCATCTGACCAAGTAGACAAGCCGTCTTTCACGTCTTGAATGTTAGCTTCAATTGTGCCAAATCGTGCGCTAACGGAGGTGGCGTTGCTAGCTATTTCCGAACGTACAGCCTGGACTTCGGCTTTGAGAGAGGCAAAATCGTTAGCTAAGGCATTCTTAAATTCTTCCTGTATAATTTGTGTGATGTCTTCTCTTAAGGATGCCAGAATCTGAGTTTTAAAGCCTTCGTCCGTGGTCAACGTTGGCACTGCGCTCTGTGGTTCGTCATTCTTTTCCAGCTCGGCTTGCAGCCTCGTGTTGGGCCTATTGGGTTTGTCGGTAGAGTCGAATTTAAACTTCTGAAGTTTATCCATCATGACGATAAAAGTGGGCAGGAGAGTCCGATAATGATAGGTGACGAGTTTGTATTGAGCTTTACCAAAGAAACTTCGTTTTTAAAAGTAAAATGTCCAAAAGTCTGCGGGAGCACTGAGGGACACGTCTTTACTCCAGCATGGCTCACTAGCGCCCCCGAAAATGCCATTTTCGTGAATAACTACTGAACCGCTAATCCTATCATTGTCAATCCAATTGCTAGTCATATGTTTTCATGGTCAAGGAATCTGAAAACGTACACACAAACATTGTATGGGCGGAACTGTGCTGCTTGGCGGAGGTCTGCTCTCTCCGAGTGCTTTTCTAGTTTGTATCTGTAGTCCCCCGGTGGGTCACAAAAACACACACACAAACAATCACACACGGGCAGAACAACTGCAATGAAACTGCACAAAGTGCAGAGTTAAGGTGTTACAAAACAAAATATTCAAATGTCACACGCGTGAAGTGTTGTGTATGCGTACACACACACGCACTCAAGCACCTCACAGCAACAACAGACAGCAACAAACAAGAGGCGGGGCAAATGTGTGTGACGCACGGGCACATATATATATATATAGTCAAGTGAAAAAATTAGGACACCCCATTAAATAGTCAGTTCTTTATTAAAAAAATGTTCACATATTTGTCTAACCTTGTTTTTTTTTTTTTTTTTTTGCATTTTTTAACATTTATTTTAGCCATTTTAAGTGGGAATGAATGTGGGGGTGTCCAGAAAAAGATGGGGGTGTCCAAATTTTTTCCTCACAATTGTTTAGAATTACATTTTACAGAAAATTTGAAAAAAGTCTTTAATTCATTTTTAATTGTTTAGTTGTATTACATGAATCTCCCAGTATTTTTTAATATTGATATTAAATACCCATACGTCCAAATATGTTAAAACACACACACACAGGCTTATACAGGGTGTCCTAATTTTTTCACGACTGTATATGCGTATGCCGCAGAGCAACCACTAGTTATGGGTACAGTTTTGGTTGTTTAAAAGCCAGTTTTTACAATGCGTCTTTAAAGTCTTTAGTGTGGTACGTTCTCTGATTGCAGGTGGGATGTTATTCCAGATCTTGGCGCCCCTCACTGATAGCCCATTCTATTTTCATTTTACAGGGCAGCGCGGTGGCGGAGTGGTCAGCACTGCGGCAGCACAGCAACTCACCCTTGGCCGGGGGATCCTGGGTTCGATCCCAGCCCCTGACGAACAGTGATCTGTATGGAGTTTGCATGTTCTCCCCGTGTCTGCGTGGGTTTACTCCGGGATTTCTCCGGTTTCCTCCCACATACCAAAAACATGCAAGTTAGGTTAATTGGCATCAAACTGGGGATTCTAAATTGTCCTTAGGTATGACTGTGAGAATGAATGGTTGTCTGTCTCTCTGTGTTGGCCCTGTGACGGACTGGCGATCTGTCCAGGGTGTACCCTGCCTCTTGCCCAAAGATGCTGGGATAGGCTCCAGCCCCCACCGTGACCCGAAAAGGATTAAGCGGAAGAAGATGAATGAATGAATGAAGATCCCTACAACAAACACAAACAAATGCAGCTGCAGTCTCACCTGGTCTGGATTTGCACATATGCATTCGAAACCATAAGTTTACACACACTGTATAAAAGGACACATAACCTTTTTTTTCCTCACTGCCTGACATTACAGTAAATCAGACTAAACTTTTCCTGTTTTAAGTCAGTTAGGATTACCAACATTATTTCTATTTGCTAAATAATTTTTATATTTGCAAAATATTTTTAGAGAATTTTTTCATTACTTTCTTCAAAGTCAGAAGTTTACATACAGCTATGTGAAAAAAATTGTACACCCCATTAAATATTCAGTTCTTTGTTAATAAATGTTCACATATCTATGTCAAACCTTGTTTTACTTTTTATTTGCATTTTTTAACATTTATCTTAGCCATTTTAAGTGGGAATGAATGTGGTGGTGTCCTAAAACACACGAATCTCCCAGTATTCCTAACATTGATATTAAATATCCATATGTCCAAATATGTTAAAAAACATACAGTCTTATACAGGGTGTTCTAATTTTTTTTTTCACGACTGCACATTTCCTTAGTATTTGGTACCATTGTCTAAACTGTTTGACTTGGTGAAACATTTTGGGTATCCTTCCACAAGCTTCTCACGTTAGTTTGCTGGAATTTTGGCCCATTCCTCCTGACAGAACTGGTGTAACTGAGTCATTTTTGTACGCTGCCTTGCTCGCACACGACTTTTCAGCTCTGTCCACAAATTTTCTATGGGATTGAGATCAGGGCTTTCTGATGGCCACTCCAAAACACTGACTTTGTTGTCCTTAAGCCACTTTGTAACTAATTTGGTGGTATGCTTAGGGTCACTATCCATTTGGAAAACCCAGTTGCCCCCAAGCTTTAACTTCCTGGCTGCTGTCTTGAGATGTTGCTTCAATATTTCCACATAATGTTCTTTCCTCATGATGCCATCTATTTTTGTGAAATGTACCAGTCCCTCCTGCAACAAAAACACCCACACAACATGATGCTGCCACCCCCATACTTCACAGTTGGAACAGTGTTCTCAAGATTGCAAGCTTCCGCCTTTTTTCCCCCAAATGTAACGGTGGTCATTATGGCCAAACAGTTCAATTTTAGATTCATCAGACCACAGAACATGTCTCCAAAAATTAAGGTCTGCATCCCTGTGTGCATTTGCAAACTGTAATCTGGCTTTTTTATGTTGCTTCTGGAGAAATGGCTTCTTCCTCGCTGAGTAGCCCATGTTGGTACAGGACCTGTTTCACTGTGGAAAATGACACTCTTATCACCTTCGGCCAGCATCTTCACAAGGTCTTTTGCTTTTGTTCTGGGGCTGATACACATATCTGCTGGGGCAGTGGCATTACAGCAGCCGATAGGAAGAGACTGAACAAACTGATCAAGAAAGCTAGCTCTGTCCTGGGGCAGCGCCCTGATCCAGTGGAGGAGATAGGAGAGAGAAGGATGGTGGCTAAACTGTCATCTCTGCTGGAGTCCGAGTCCCACCCTATGCAGGACATTCTGAACGCACTGAGGAGCTCATTTAGCAGCAGACTACATCATCCTAGGTGCGCAACCGAGAGGTTTCGCAGGTCCTTCCTACCTACAGCTGTCAGACTGTATGACCTAAGCAGGGCTGCTCGCAGAGATAGCAAAAAAAAAAACCAAAACGTGACGACCTAATAGTATTGAATGCAATAGATGCAATAGATTTACACAATGGTCCCCTCCAGTATATACAACTAGGACATTATCGGTCGCTACGGAGGGTGACAATATGTATGAGTACATATTCATACTATGTAGGATAACTAAGTAGACGGTTATGCTGTTTATTCCATCTTGCTACAATGCTCCGCACTTTGTATATATATTTATATATTTATGTGTATGTATGTATATCCACTGCTCTTATTTATATCTTCCGTATCTTCTTAATTATTGCTTTGAGTGTTGCTATCCCCGTGCTGTTGCAATCCTGGAATTTCCCCATTGTGGGACTAATAAAGGCTTATCTTATCATATCTTATCTTATATTTTGCACCAAAACACATTCATCTCTGGGACACATAACCCGTCTCCTTCCTGGAAATTGTACCCAAGGTTGAAGCAGACTTGTGGAGGTCCACAATTCTCTTCCTGATTTTGAAGAAAGTAATAAAAAAAATCTCTAAAAATATATTTAGCAAATATAAAAATTATTTAGCAAACAGAAATTATTTTGGTTATCCTAACTGACCTAAAACAGGAAAAGTTTAGTCTGATTTTAATATCAGACAGTGAGGAAAAAAAGGGTTGTGGCTTTATATACTCTGTGTGTGTGTGTGTGTGTGTGTGTGTGTGTGTGTGTGTGTGTGTGTGTGTGTGTAACCTTCTGGTGTCAACTGCACATAGTTTTGCCTTCTCTGTGTTTGCATTCTTACCTAACACCGTGTAGGACTCCGCCGTAAACCGGTCTCTGCCGGGCCGGGCTGTTGGTGCCCTCTTAGGAGACATCAGGGCTGATCTGGTTACAGATAAAATAATTGGTAGAGACTCAAAAATCTATAATTTGGAGCTGCAGCTGTAATTACATCATTATAGCAGTTTACACATATTATATACAAACCAGAGGTTGTGCTACACTTTTTGCTAATCGGTCACTTTGACAGATAGGGTTGCAAAAATTCTGTCATGATCTATTATTATCTGTCATTTTAATTTTCCATCGAATAGTTTTTGTTCACATGATACACCAGCAGCCATCCATGTTTGTGCTTCCCTCTCCCACTGCAGTCTCTCTTTCTTCACCTCTTTTATCAACAACGTCACAACTGTTTGGCCCTTTAAAGAAAGGTTTCCCACTCAGCTGCTTTGTCATTTTTGCAGTTGTAGTGGACTGAAGAACTGTGTGTAACTGCACACAGACAGAGAAAAGTCAACTGTCATGAAGACAGTTCATTTAAAGGGTTAACACACTAACATCAAAGGTGAGACAATACTAGATAACCACTGTTTAATATGTGCTATAAAGTGGACAGGTGGGAGTTAGAAGTAAAAATGACAATAGATCACCATCAGTGTAATCTGTCAAAATGATAGACAGCCTCCAGATGTTTCTGTCACTGCTAAAAAAATATATCAATGACAGACTATTTTCAGTTAAAGCAATCTCTAATACAAACCTGGCTGGGGAGTGCATCGGGGAATTGGTTCGGTTCTTGTCTTTACGGATGTCCTGTATCTTTCCTCCACTGCTATCCCACTCCACACTTAAATCTTCCACCTTCAGGTTCTGGTGGGCTGACGCAGCATCCAGTTTGAAGGTGAAGGCTGTAAAAGAAAAGAATTAGCTCATTTGTGTCAATAACAGCTCCAGTCCAGCTTTACAAATGCAGTTTGGGCCCAAAGTTCTCACCATGGGTTTCTAATGTAACCGGCTCAGAAAATTCTCCAGCCACAGCCTTGTTGCACGCTTTCACTCTGAATGTCATGTACCTGGTGTCAAAGCGTAGACCTGAGGGTGAAAAAAAGAATTAAGTCACAGTTTAGCTCCAAATCAAAACACTTCCTCACAGATCTTATCCTACCTGTAATTGTGTGCTCCAGTTCTCGTATTCCCTCCACCACCATCCAGGGGTAGTCCTCTCTGATGCGCGGCGGACCCTCGTGATTCGTGCGCCGATGTTCGAGTATGTAGTGGTCTATCTTGCTGTCAGGCTCTGGTAACGTCCAAACCACTGTCACTGTGTTGTCACACACCTGGCACTCGGACACCTGGATCTCTGGAGTGGCAGGAACTAAAGAGAAGACACAGAATTTCGTCTCTGGGGTTCTTAAGGAAGACTAAACAAAAATACAAACAATCAAATGTTCTCAATACTATAACTATCACAGTATGAGATGCCACACATTTACTGTAAAAGGTGCATTCAACAGATTTTGCCACATGAGGGCAGGATTGTCCCAAAACAAGGTGACAGTAGCACAGTCAAATTTAAACAGAGCACAAGCCTCACAGCACAACCTTCTATTCATCATGTGAGAACACATAAGGGGTAATTACCATTTATTTGTAGTCATGCTTAACCCTTATAATGTGTTTGAGTCAAATTTGACCCATTTTCAACTTCAGATACGTTAAAAAGTACCATTTGCTTTTTTTTTTTTTTTTTTTTAAATGGAACAAGACTTCATGATATCCTCAGAAACAGATATCTTAACACAACTAAAGAAATTTTCACCATTTTAGTAAATTCTGAAGGTCTAGTAAAAAAAAAAGTGACATTTGTGGTGTTACAGGTCAAATATGACCCAGCAGAGAATACTGGCTGTTGCATGCGTCATTTAAAAGCTGCGAGTTGCTCTGTGGATCAAAATGGCTCAATTTGCCCCCCCCCCCCCCACACACACAAAATATTGTTTTTTAATGTTCAATTTATGGTTTGATTTTTAATTTAAAATCTACATGGGCCAGTCTTTACCCATAACACCATAGATGTCACTATAGCTAATAATGCAGGGCCTACAGTCAAAAGAAAAAACACAAGCAATTTTTTGGGAGGTGTGCTCTAATAGCAGTTTATCAGACTCAGATAATGTACAGTACATCCAGAAAGTATTCACATCGCTTCACTTTTTTCACATTTTGTTATGTTACAGCCTTATTCCAAAAAGGATTAAACTCATTTCTTTCCTCAAAATTCTACACACAATACCCCATAATAAAAACGTGAAAAAAGTTTTTTTTGTTTTTTGTAAATTCATTCAAAATAAAAAACTAAGAAATCACATGTACATAAGTATTCACACCCTTTGCTCAATACTTTGTTGATGCACCTTTGGCAGCAATTACAGACCCAAGTCTTTTTGAATATGATGCCCCAAGCTTGGCACACCTAACTTTGGGCAGTTTCGCCCATTCCTCTTTGCAGCACCTCTCAAGCTCCATATAGAATTTTGAGGAAAAAAATGAATCCCTTTTGGAATAAGACTGTAACATAACAAAATGTGGAAAAAGTGAAGTACTGTGAAGACTTTCCGGATGCACCGTATACAGTATATGTGGTGTATTAAAAGATGAAAAGTCTATGGGCCAAAAAAAGAATACTTAAAATAGTGTTTACATGGACATGAATACATACTCAGTTAGCTATGAGGTGAAAAACATTGTGCAACAGTTGGTTCCGACTGAGCAATTTGATTGGACAATGGGGATTCCAGGAGTTACCAAAGCTATGTTCCATTCGCCCAATAGTATGCTCTGAAGTAGACTGCACAGGGTATTCCGCCATATTAAGTGAGATTCCAAACCGAAGGGAGGAACGGTGTTCAGTTCAAAGGGAACTGAGAACTGAGCAGAGAAAAAGTGAACAACGGTACATCACTTCACCAGAAGTTGACAAGAAGATTACCCATAAGCCACTGCACCTCATATATGAGTAAAAGAAACTATTGTTGCTAATGTTATTAACAAGCTAAACTGATGTTGGTTATTGTTTATATCAACTGATAGTAATAAAAATATATTTGTATTAATATTTTATTTAAGAAATATAAATTATCCACCATATCAGAACGTGTCAATGGTTACCGTGGTAACACATGGAGGAGGGGGCCGATGTTTACAGGGTGTTTCAAATGGAGAAATTTTGTAAAGGGCAGTTAACTTAACTGATATTCCCTAAGGACAGAGTTGGGAATACAGTTGAAGTACACTGCGGATCGGAACGTAGCTTATATTCTATAACTGCACTTAAACGTTTCACTAGATATGTATAATTTCACTTCAAAGGTGTTCTAGTAACTGTTAATTACTAACAATAATTTACTGTCGACTCTCAGTGAAAATTGCAATACTGTGTTGGATAGCTTAATTTCCAGGGAGGCACTGTTTGAAAATAAATCTTACTTAACCCGTAAGTCCCACCCTTTTGAAAAAAAAAACTGTTCAGTTTACAAAGCCTGCCCTTGTATAAACATTGTTAAGCAATTTCACATCCATTTAAAAAAAATAGGCAGTGCTTAAGATTTATTGTCTTGATTAACAAACCACAATACCTTTGTGGTGATGGTGATTATGACTTGCCTCTGTCACCCCATTCCTCAAAAACCTGGACTAAACCCCAACATCATGAAAAACTTCCGTCCCATCTCCAACCTGCCCTTCCTATCAAAAATCCTAGAATGTGTTATTGCCACTCATCTCAAAACCCACCTCATCTCCAATGACCTCTTTGAGACATTCTAATTGGAATTCCACACAACACAGCACTGAAACAGCTCTTCTCAAAGTGACAAACGACCTCCTCCCCTCAGTCGACTCTGGATTCCTGAACATCCTCATCATGCTTGACCTCACAGCTGCCTTCGATACAACCACTCCATTCTCCGCTCCAGTCTGAAAACCTTCCTCAACATCACTGGTACAGCTCTCTCCTGGTTCCACTCATATCTCACCAACAGACAGCAATTCATCCACGTCAACAACTGCACCTCCCTCACAGCCCCCCTCTCCCATGGTGTTCCCCAGGGTTCTGTGCTTGGCCCTCTCCTCTTCATCATCTATATACTCTTGCTTGGTAACATCTGCTGACATGGCCTTAACTTCCATTGTTATGCTGACGACATTCAGATCTACATTTCTACTAACTGCATAACCACAGTAACCGGCTCCATACTGGAAAACTGTCTCTCTGAAATAAAATTCTGGATGCAAAAGAACTTTCTACAACTATGATAAGTCTGACATGATGATCATCGGCCCAGAATCTCTCATCAACACCACCCACAATTTCAACCTCACTGTTGCCAACTCTACAGTTTCCCCATCCCCACAGATATGAACTTGTGGAGTAATCTTTGACAGCCACCTCACTTTTGAACCACACATCAATCATGTCACCAAAACTGCCTTCTTTCACCTTAAAAAACATAGCCCAACTCCATCCCCCACTCACCTTCTCCGCCGCAGAAACCCTCATTCACGTATTTATCACATCCAGACTTGACTATTGCAATAGCATTCTTTACGGCTCATCATCCAAAGTCCTCCAAACTTCAATACATTCAGAACTCAGCCACCCATCTCCTTACCTAGTCCCGCTCCCGCGACCACATCACCCCTGTCCTCCAGAACCTCCACTGGCTCCCAGTCTCACAACGCATACAGTTCAAAGTCCTTCTCCTCCCCTTTAAAGCCCTCCATCACCAGGCCCCTCCTTATCTCACCAACCTGTTGCCCCCCCCCCCCCCTCCATTCCTCTGATGCAATGATGCAAACCTCTCTCCACCACACAGAAGCAAGCACAGAACCTGGGGGGACAAAGCCTTTTTCATCGCAGCCCCCTCCCTCTGGAACTCTCTCCCCCAACACACCCGTGACTGCACAGACTTAAACTATTTCAAATCATTACTCAAAACCCACCTGTTCAGACTTGCTTTTAATCTTGAATTTTAATCTTTAATTTTAACTTTTTTAAAAAATTAAAGCATCTTTGAGTGCCTTGGAAAGCGCTATACAAATGAAAGCACCAAGGTGCTGATGCTTCTGTGCCAGAGTCTTGGCGGAGGTATCCGGTCTTGGATCATCACCAAACTATTATGGGTTCCTCTCTAGCCTAAGGACCACCTCTGGTAAAAAATGTCATCCAAATCCATCTAGTAGTTTTGGAGTATTCTTGCTAACACACTGTGAGAAGGTAAGAGCCTTGGTGGGGTATGCGTTTTGAAAACATAGAATAGAATAGAATAGAATAGGCTTTATTGTCATTGTACAGTTGTACAGTACAATGGAATTGTGGGTGCTCCACCAGGCTACTGTGCTTAATTAAGTATGAGAGAAGGATTAGATAAAACACGGTTACAGAACACATGATTAAACACACGACTGAAATAAAAATAAAAATAGCCCAGGATTATGGAAATATACACAGGTATGATAGTGGCTACATGGATGGAACTATGTACATACATAAGAGTGCAGAACACACAATTGAACACACAGTTAAGTAAAATGGCCCAAGAATTATGGAAAATATACATAGTAGTGGTTTCACGGATGGGTCAATATACATGAAAGTGCGTAGTGCAAAGACAGGTGAGTTATTGTGATAATTAATTAATTTAATTTATATATCTACATATTATTCCATCTAGCTACAATGCTCCACACTGGGTGTGTTTATATTTATATATCTATATATCTATTCCATCTAGCTACATTGCTCCTCACTGTGTGTGTTTATATATTTACATATTTATTCCACCTAGCTGCAATGCTCCGTACTGTGGGTGTTTATATATCTACATATTTATTCCATCTAGCTACAATGCTCCGCACTGTGTGTTTATATACTCATATATTTATTCCATCCAGCTACAATGCTCTGCACTGTGTGTCTGTGTGTATATATATATATTTATAGTAATATGTACATATGTATATTAGCTGCTCTTGCTTGCTTGCTTTTTTTTTTTCTTGCCTTCTGATTGTTGCTCTGAGTGTTGCTATCCCTGTGCTGTTGCAATCCTGGAATTTCCCCGTTGTGGGACTAATAAAGGCTTATCTTATCTTATCTTATCTTAAAAAGGTCCTCAGTTCTGTGCATGTGAGCGTTCAGAGGGAGGGGGGGTGGAGCCTCTGACTGTTTGCAGTTCGGATGGCCCAGGGGAAGAAACTGTCAGTCTGGAGGTGTGGGACCTGATTGATCTGAACTGTCGTCCAGAGGGAAGCAGGTCAAACAAGTGGTGGGCGGGATGTGAGGGGTCTCCTGTGATGGCCTTAATCTTTCTGAGACAGGAGGCTCTGGAGATGTCTTCCAGGGAGGGCAGAGGGCCACTGATAACTTTTTGGCCGGTGTTGATGACCCTCTACACAGCCTTCCTGTTCTCGGCCGTGGAGCCAGCGTACCACACACCCAGACAGTAGGTGAGCACGCTCTCCACTGAGCAGCGGTAGAAGGCCAAAATGTTATGGGTTATCATCACCAAAATGCTATGGGTTCCTCTCTAGCCCAAGGACCACTTCTGGTAAAAATTTCATCCAGGAAGAGACTAAAGAGGCTGATGAAAAAGGCTAGCTCTGTTCTGGGGCGACACCTCGACCCAGTGGAGGAGATAGGAGACAGGAGGATGGTGGCTAAGCTGTCATCTCTGCTGGAGTCCGAGTCTCACCCCATGTGAGACATGCTGAACGCACTGAGGAGCTCATTTAGCGATAGGCTGTGCCATCCTAGCTGCACGACGGAGAGGTTCCGCAGGTCCTTCCTACCTATGGCTTTCAGACTTTATAACCTAACCAGGGCTGCTTGTAGAGGTCGTACTAAATGTACTAAACGTTAACAACTTTGCACAATAGAGATCGTCCCCTCCAGTACACAACTAGGACAATAACAATCATTATTGAGGGTGGCAACAACACTGTTGGTTCAAATGCGAAATACACTGTCTGGGTACATATTCATATTCTGCAGCATAATTTAACAAACTGTAATGCTGTTTATACCATCTAGCTGCAATGCTCCTGCACTGTGTATATAACTGTGTACATATGTATATTTATTCACTACTTTGGCTAACCAGTTCTTATCTTATTAACTATTGCTCTGAGTGCAGCTATCCCTTTGCTGCTGCAATCCTGGAATTCCCCCATTGTGGGACTAATAAAGGCTTATTTTATCAAATCCATCCAGTAGTTCTGGAGTACACGCATACACAGTGAAAATAACCTGCAATTCACATGCCCATACTGTCGGCGGCAGCCAAGAGCCACCAAACTGATTTGAACAGCTGCAATCCAAACACAAAAGAAGAGCACTAAATGGCAGAAGCGATGGAGGTACGGGAACACATTGACAATCAAGACAAACAGGAGCTTTTGCTGTTTAGTGGTAGAGGAAGAAAACAGACGGGCAAAAAGACGGACATCTGTTCACCCAGTATTGGCGGATTGCTCAGTACTTCCCTGTGGCGGGAGTTTCCGGGTGCATGTACAGTTCACTGCGACCATTTGCAGGCGAGGAATGTTGGGACTTGGAGTTTTGAGCGAGTTTTACCTCGTCCTTCCACTCCAAAACTAAACAGCAAAACCAGTGTGAAAATAATCGACGTGATGAATAAATGGTGTAGTTGCTGAATATGTGTTTTTTTTCAGTAACCGCTATAACAGTTCAGCTCCATGTGCTGAAAAAAAAACCAAAACGTGCTGTGTTGTGCTGTAAAAAGGTCACACTGCCGCCTCTAGTGGCCCGGCACAGTTATTACAATACCTTTTCTCCCGATTTCATTGAAATTAAAGTTGAGTTAAATTTGTGTTTATTTTGAAAACAAAGCCTTATCTTGGAATTCTAGCAAATTAAAAGTCGAGAAAATATGGCGATACAATGATACAAGCCTTTAGTTCCACTTAATTTTGACCAGGCGAGCTGAAACAGACAGGCGGACGGACAGATACACACACACACAGACGCACTGAGTGATTATCGTATGCCTCTGTTTCACCGAGGCATAATACAATGTATTATTATTATAGACTCTTTGATTCATCTGAAAATGCCAAGAAAAAGCAAACGAAGTGTGTCAAAGCCAAATCACTAGCATGCTAACTAGCCACATTTTGATTTTGGCCCTTCTGCGGTACCGACTCAAGGGGTGACCGGTATGTTTTATAAACACTGACTTTTGCACTTGACGATATCTAAATTGGTTACATGTGTGTGAAATGACAATAAATGTCTTTATGTGACAGATGTTTAGCAACAGTTACTGGCTACATTTAGAAAAGACTATTTTTTTCTCAGCTGCACAAAATAACTGATTAAACAAACAAATCATAATATTTTGTCCAGTTTTGTTGTCATTTAATAAATTGTGCTTGTGGAACTGTTGCTACACGTCGGACATTAGACACATCACACTTGCAGTTACTATATTCATTGATACGTTACTCCCTCTCGTGTAATACTGCTTAAATATTGGATGATAACTATTGTGTTTTGAGTATTTTGGGCTGAGTTAAATCACAGGTCGAATTTGACCTGCTAATGCTAAAGATGTGGGCATGTGCAGAAGAGGGATAGTGGAAATACTGGAGAAAGGATGTTGAAGATGGAGCTGCCAGGCAGGAGGAAAAGCGGAAGACCACAGAGAAGATTCATTGATGTAGTGAAGGAGGACATGGAGAGGGTTGGTGTTACAGAGGAAGATGCAAGGAATAGGGTGAGATGGAAGCAGATGATCCACTGTGACAACCCCTAAAGGGAGCAGCCGGAAGAAGAAGAAGATGAAGAAGTTGAAGAAGAAGAAGAAGAAGAGGAAGAAGAAGAAGAAGAAGACCTTTAAAACAAGCCTTTATTGCACACTTCAAAAAAAAGTAAGCACACCAACATCATTCCACCAAGTGTGTCACATTGGAAAAAGTGCAAACTGAAATGCCCCCCCACACACACACCACACAGAGCATTCCTTGCAGCCCACCTAGTCAAAGATGCAGTTCTGTGACAGTCAATTACAGTCAATTAAATGTCATATACAAGTCTGTTCAAACAATATCCCAAAAATGTGTGAAACAGGCAGAGGAACGACCGCCTTTCATTCCTCCTGTCGGGCACGCTTGACCGGCGTTCCCCCTGCTGCTTTACGCAGGGCTGTCAGGTGTTTCTTGAGGCGATAACGTTTCCTTTCATCCAGGAGGTCAAGACCAGCCTGCCTTCTTAGCACATCCACAGACTTCATGAATTTATCAGTGTCACTGAAGTAGTCGGCGACCCTAATGGCTTTGTTATAGGTTTCATCCAGAAAAGCATTGATTTCTTCCAGTGAATACAAACTCGTGTTTGTACTGCATTTTGCCTCAATAGACTCAGCATTAGACACAGTGTCGTTATCAGATTCCACTTCCTCCGCAGCACAACTCAGCTGACTGCTTGGTTCTCCCGGGCCAGTGGATTCATCATGGGCCACATTTTCCTGGACGCCACCCTCAGCAGCTGACTGTCGCTGTTCCATCCCCCGCTGTGTAACGGTAGCAGCCGCCGGAAGCACAGCCGCTGATGTCACACAGCGAGATTCTGACGCACCATCAGGTCGGTGCTCCGTCCGCTCCTCTGAAGCGGTAGCAGCTGCCGGCGGCACAGCTGTTGACGTCACACAGCGAGATGATTGTGACGCACCATCAGTGACCTTTTTGGCGCCATCACCATCAATGCTCCCGACCGCAGGCTGGGCCGCGGGCGGCGCAGCCGGGCCGTCCACAGACACAGCGGCAGGCTCCGGAGCAGGGGTAGCGGGAGCGGAGGCCGCGCCGCCATCCGCAGCTGCGGCGTGAGCGGAGGGCTCGCCACCGGCACCATCCGCGGCCCCATCAGGGCCCTCCGCCCGCTGCCTGTGCGGACAAGCAAACCGTTTATGGCCCACGTCTCCACATTCAAAACACTTCATCTGTCCCGAGCTCGCATACACCATGTAAGATCCGTCCCCGTGCTTGACCCTGAAGGAGACTTCCAGAGTCTGAGTGGGAGAGTCAAGAAACACGAACACCTGGCGCCTGAGTGATTTCACATGTTTTAACCTGGTTGCCTTGCATCCCAAAGGCAGAGTCGTAAACGGGCCCGCAAACTTCCCAAATCTGCGGAGCTCCGTCGCCAGCTGCTCGTCAGTGATGAAAGGTGGAACACCTGAGACGGTGATTCTCGTTGATGGGACAGATAAGGGGGACACCTGTACATACAGTTCCCCGATAACCACACCGCTTACAATCAGGGTGTGGACATCGTCTTCAGCCACCAGAAACACAACCACAGCTCTATTCATTCGGGAAGCAAAGCAGACCGCGTCAGGGCCCACCTGCTCGGCCACAGCCTCAAGGACCTCCTCCACAGTAAGAAGAAGAAGAAGAAGAATGCTAAAGATGTGGGCAGCTTTCTGACACATTACAAGGGTTAAGTCCACCTAACACATTTAAATTCAATCTTCTTTGATTACTGTATTTATCAGTACTTGTGAATTTAGAACTTTGTGAAAAGTTTCCTGCTAAACCATGACTGTCGTTTAGGGTTAAACAGGAAGCACTTCAAACATATCTTCCAATGAGACTGAGCCCTACACTGCCTACACTCTGCAAACCAAACCAGTGCAATAAAGAGGTCAAAAGGCCCCTGCACAGTGTGAAGTGACACACAATTGTGGTTTCACTGCCTTGTCCGACCCCTTTTGTACCTCACAGTCATATGACGCAAATATACTGTATACACATGTCAATACACAGTGCTGGTATGTGGAACACAACACAGGAAGTCCAACAGCAGAGTGAAGAGCAGGTTTTGCTCTGAGTGCTTAGTAACTAAGGCTGGTTTTATTGCTATAAAATACACCTGCAATGTTACCTACTTTTTAAACTCAAATTTCCTGAATTAAGTAATTGTGTGGTGGACAAAAATTATTCTATTTTATTGACCAACATGGGATACAGTTGACTTAAATCTCAACATCAAAAATTGTATTTTCATTGCAACAAGTGTAAGCAAGGAAGCAAGCAAAGATTAGCCAGTTAAGTCCTATGTTGCACAGAAAATTGACAATAAATAAAGATGGATGACATGAGGACACTCAATAAGCCAAACTGACACCTAAAAATACTCCTTAAATAAATGTTTCCTCTAGATCGGGGGTCTCCAACCTGGGGCTCCTGGAACGTTCAGGTTTCTGTGGGAAATTTTCTAATTTCACTTCTTAATTGGTCCAAAGATTTGCAAATAATTTGCCATTGTTCTGCATGTGTTCTGAAGGCACCCGTGCACCCACACACAACAGCAGTAAATTATTTGCAAATCTTTGGCCCAATTAAGCCCTTGACGCCTATTGTCACGAATTCGCATCAATCAAAAAAAAAAAAGAAACAAAAAACAACGATCTTCAATTATGAAAAAAAAAAAAAAAATGTTCACAGTTGGAAATAAATTCAGGCGTCAAGGGGTTAAGAAGTGAAATTAGAAAATTTCCCCACAGAAACCTGAACGTTCCAGGAGCCCCAGGTTGGAGACCCCGCGCTCTAGATAATTTCTGTCCTTGTAAGAAGTTCTTATCATGCCGAGGTATATGTTCAAGTGTTCACCTTTTTTGATCATTTGGATTTTTTTAGTTATTTGTGACTGTAAACATGGGGGTATGGTAATGACTGAGCATGACTGTGACTGGCCGGGTTTGAGGGAGCCGTCTATGGGTGCCACATAGACCATAACGGGGAGCCACACGGGTGGGAACTCGACACGGGGTTTTCCTTCACGGTCACTAATGCGCAGACTCTGGCTCCAAAAGCGCAAAATGGTAGTGCACTAAATGCTCCACTTTTCCCCAGTGGAAGTAAGCAGCACATTTACAGTATATACAGAAATCAAACAGAATTAGCAGGGAAGCTCTTCTTTCCAACAACACTGTGGCCTAGGATGAAGTCTAATTCCTGGCCTGAATTTTTGTCCCAGTCCACCCCTCAGTGCCCTTAAGATGTGGTGGTTTATATTATTTTCTGGTGATATTTGTTACAGAATTTAAAAAAAAAGTTTGAAACTCATTCTGAACTGCTCTTTATAAACTGGAGAAATAAGAGTTTTTGTTTTGTTTTTACTGAGTATGTTGAACATATATAACGCTGGCCTGTGAAACTGTCCTTTATAAATTTAAAAAAAAAACAAAAAAACCTGTATTCCGTGACATCACGAAGAATATCGGTATCGTGAAAATTCACAGAAACATAGTGATATCATTTTAGACCACACTGCCCACACCTGCTGCCTTAACCAGAACATGAGCATGTAAATGTAGTCACTGGCATAGGTCTATTGTTTTTTTTTTTCTAGCTGCAAGTCTTTGTAATAAAAAACTGGTGCAGACCTGGAAGAAACTTGAGACCCTGCAGCATCTCCCTCTCCTGGCTGAAATCCACCATCAAGTGACTCATATTGTCACTGGCTTTAGCCTTCAGGGAGAGGCGAAAGGCTGGAGCCATTGTCACGCTGCGGACAAAGACATGCACACAAGAACACACAAACACATGGGGTACACAAAACAAACGCAGGTCCATTATTCAACTGGGGAGAGAAAACATGTGACGTCTGCTAACTAAGATCAGGCCAGTAACTACATTTCTGTCACTACCACTGATCTCATCACCCTAAAGAGCGGAAGCTGGAGAGGGAGCAGCATTCATCCAGGGAGGGGCTGATACAGGATAGCACAGACTCCACAACACAGAGGGGAGGGGTGGGGGAAACAAAGACAAAAGAATGGAAAGTTTTTCATGCTGCTTACTCCCTATGACATGACTGCGGTGGCTATACGTTTGAATGCATGCATGCTACATTATGACAGCTCACTGGTTACAGGAGGCTATGACAATGGGGGGGGGGGGGGGGAGCAAAGGATGGCTGAGTACTATACCTATCCTTAATGTCTTTGGCCGCCTGGAGAGGAGAAGCACAGAGAGGGAAAGGAAAAGGAGAGAGATACGGAGCAAAGAGAGAACTGAGTCGGAGCCCAACATGGTTGTTATTTAAAGGTGCCGTGAGGAACTTTTGGACATTCTGGGTTTTAGTGACACCTTTAGGTCGCTGGGTGAACTGCAGCCCTGTTAATTCCATTTCTGTGTGGATCAATGCATTGTCAGCAATAGTCTTCTAAGGAGCCATTTTAAGCTGCATTTGATCCGAAAATTTTTTTGCATGGAGCTGCAAACATATTTGAGCTCTAAAATAAAGTGAAAACAGCTCCCTTATGATAATAAATTGACCTGTTAACAGTAGAGGTAAACAAGTGTTTTTGTTCGCAACTTGTCTCATAAATATTTGCCTCTATGCACTTCTGCTTTTCTTGTCGACAATTTTTCTCTTGGCTTTTCTCTTAAAACTGCAGTTTTTCATAACAATTTGATAGTTTTTCTTGCAAATGTGCAACTTTTTCTCCCCTTCCTCATGAATATGAGAACTTTTTGGTAAATTTACTATTTTTTTCTTGTAAATTTGTGACTATTTTCTCTTAAATTTGCAGAGTTGCACATAAGTTTAATATTTTTTTTCTTGAAAAATCACAACTTTTCACTTGTACACCTGCAAGTTCTTGTAGTTATAAAGTTGGTTGTAAAACTGCGATTTTTGTTTTAAATTTACAGGATTTCGCATCACTTTCATTCTCATCAGTCTACAACTTCTCTTGTACATCTGTGACTTCTTTGTACTTTTTTCTTGTTTTTGTGTGGAGGATTGAATTTGTAAAGCTTTTTTGTTTATTTGAGAGGATTTTATTTTAAATCTGCAGATTTTTTTTTTTTAGATTTAGTATACTTTATTGATCCCCAGAGGGGAAATTGAGGGTCATCCACCACCTGGATGGATGAAGCAGCCACGCTACGGCGCGATCCCTTAACCATTCACACACACATTCACACCTAGGGCCACTTTAGAGTCTCCAATTAACCTAACCTGCATGTTTTTGGCATGTGGGAGGAAACCAGAGAAATCCCGGAGTAAACCCACGCAAACACGGGGAGAACATGCAAACTCCACACAGATCACTGTTGGTCGGGGGCTGGGATTGAACCCACGCTCCCCACAATCCCCTGGCCAAGGGTAAACTGTGCTGCCGCAGTGCTAACCACTGCGCCACCGTGCAGCCCACTCCATGCCAATTTGATAATTCTTCACATTTTTTAAGAGTAAATTTGATACTTTTTTGTGAAGTTTTCACTTTTTTTGTAAATTTGTGAAAGTTTAATTTGCAGACCTTCACATCTGTTTGATACTTGTTTCTTGTAAATGCACAACTTTCCTATACATTGCAACTTCTTTTGTCAAATTTGTGATTCTCTTGTACTTTACTTTTCTAATAAACTTAGTATATTCTTGTTTATTTGCAAGGTGTTTCTCTTAAATTTGCAGCCTTTGGCATCAATTTGACACTTTTTTCTTGTAAATTTGCAGCTTTTTTATGTAAATTTGAAACTTTTGCAATGCCAGCAGTTTTTGTACTTTTTTTAGTACATGCGCAACCTTTTCCACATATATATTTTTAAGAGAATTCCTTTTTTGTGTGTGCAAGTGTGTGTGTGTGTGCGTGTTGGGGGGGGGGGGGGTGTTAAGCCAAAAGGAGGTAGTGGTTGCATTCGAAAGAGCTGCATGTTGCTCTGGCGCTTCAGGTTTCACAGCCCTGGTCTGTGGGTAGGACTGAAATGAAACGTGTGTATGGGGCTGTAGTTCATTTTAGTGATGAAAAGGTGACCGCTGAAACTAGTTTCTAAAAGTTCCATAACACACCTTTAACACTTTAAGGTTGCTGTGGCTGTGTTAAAGTAACTGCTAGTATGGCACCACATAGAGGACAGATTAAATCTTATGTATGCAGATTTTAATTGTCATCAGAAATTTAAAATTAAATAAGTGGTGGAAGAGCATCACAGGAGGTTGAAGGTTTGTCCGTTACCTGGGTGAAGCCGTCTGTCTCTGATGAGCAGAGCGTCTGATTGGCCAGCTCCAGCAGCTCCTCTGAGCTCTCCAGGGCTTTGGAACAGGCGCTCAGCTGACTCTGAGAAAAAGACCAACTCACAGTCAAACTCAACACATCTGCCACAGCCACACACGTTTATTTTATAGCACAATGGCCCTATTGTGGTGCCTGTGGAAAGTCATCGAGTTAAGCTGCATCATTTGAGAGTCATGGATCGGTCCTGAGGCTGCAGAGAGGATTGGATTATCATCAAATTGATATTAGGTTGGAAAAAGGTGCTCTGTTACATAATAAAACCTGAACTATTTGGCAACATGTGATCTAATGATTAGGGCACAAACCATGTTAAAAATGTCAGCTAATGAGGAAGTCATCTAGTTCAACTACTGACTGGTGTGGATGTTTGCTGTGCCTCTCTTCACTTTTTCTCTCTGACCCTATAATAAAAGCCAAAAATGTTTATAAAAATTAAATAGTAAAAATCCCTTGCATATTGATTTCATGTTAACAACAAGTAGCAATTTAAAAAAAAAAAAAAAACTCAGTGCCAGGTACTTCTGGATGATGCATAATTGTCAAAACTAAAGAGGTTAGCGTAGTAAAAAGACAAAGAAAATATTTCACTCATGTGACGCTGTTGGGGACCCCAGGGCTGACTTGGGGGCCAACTTAACCTTAGCCACCTTAGCCAACTAACGTTTGTCTTAAAGAATGAATGAAATAATGCCTCACTGGTAGACAGGGTGTGTGGTGTCAGTGGTCGATAAGATCCCTGGAGTACAATAAGCACAGAAACATTCACAAATGAATGGCTAAACGGCCAGCTTTAAGCCGGCTAGCTGAAGCTAGCAGGCTGACGAAATCGGCTAGCTGGTATTAGCTAGCCGCTCCAAATAACGTCTAAGAACGATGTATATTACCGGAGTGGTGGCTCAGTTGGTAGAGCATCCGCCCCACACCCGGGAGGCAGGGGTTCAAATCCCGGCCGGGTCATGCCGAAGACCATATAAAAGTGGAACTTCCTGCCATCCAGCTTGGTGCTCAGCAATAATGGAATAGAGGAGGGAAATTTGTGGCGGCGTCTTGCATGGCAGCGGCCCTCTGATTCTACACTTGGGGTGTGTGTGATTAACACAGTAGATAGGTAAAGCACAATCTTGTTCTGCTGTACATGATTAGTTGTACAGTTGAATGACAATAAAGGGTGATTTAATTTAATTGATTTAATTAATATGATCAAGTGTTGGTGGATGAACAAGGATTCCAGTGGGGGTGAATAGAATTGATAGAAAATAATGATCCCAACTGACCGGATTACGCTAGGTTCCCTGTCAGTCACGTGACCAATGCCGACTGCCTAGCCAAGCTGATGCTAACAGTGGTCAATGTAGCATCAGGCAAAAATATAACAAAAGCCAGAATGGCACAAGGTATATTATCAACTGTGGTTGAGTGAACCAGGTGGAAACAGTGACGTCTATTAGGGTGACTGAAATCTCAAAAAATAAGCCCCCGATGCTGCCGAGTTCACTCTGCACGGGAGTGAGTGCTTGGCTTTGACTCTGACATCTGATAGGCTGCCATAATCATGTGACACGGCAGACCATCTCTAAAACATACCTGGGCTGGTTTTTCACTGGTTTTCACACAAATGTAATGCCTAAAACTCTCAGAAGTGAAAACAAATTGCAAGTTTTGTATTAATATAGTGGTGTCGCAATATTTTAAAAAGTACTGACTCCAAAGTATCGAACAGCTGGTACTGAAGTATCGATATTTGAATATCGATATGCCCATCCCTACCATGAACTTTTCAGACTCCCCTCATAAGTAACGTCCTGTAGCAAATCCGGATAGTCAATTTTGCTTTCTGGAGTGAAAAACGATAGGCGGTGTGTGTTGTTGTTTTTTTTTTTTAAGAGAAATTACCATATTTATTTATTTATTTCAATAATCACGCAACTTTTCAGAACCTACAAAAACACATTTTTTCAGTCAATGACCCCTTTAAAATATTTAGGTTTATGGCATTTCCTCATTAGATTTCAACTGGAAACAATAGAGAAAATGTGAGATCATTTCTTAATCCCGTGGTTTTGCACACAAATAACGTCACTACACGTTCTGGCAAGACCCTGAATAACTTTGAGTCAGAGTCCACATGTACACGGGTATTTTTAAAACCGGGGTGTTTACTCCTCCCAATATAAAACAGAAGTCACGTCCACATAGCACTGCTTAATAAAATCCCTGTCCACATGAAAACGCACAAACGCTGTTCTGACACTTCAATGTAATGGCTGAGTAAATGTACATTTCCGAGTGCAATCAGAATATAGATTCATTAAAATACATGGACCCCCCATGGATTGCCACCTTATCGTGGTGGGGGGGTTGCATGCCATACTGATACCAGGAGCTATGTTGTCCGGGGCAATTTGCCTCTGGTAGGGTCTCCCAAGACTGGTCCTGGGTGAAGGGCCAGAGTAAGATTAAGTGATCCAGTAAACTCCCATGATGAATAAACAATCAAAGATTCAGTATACTCAGCTCAGTATAGGGTTATTGGGGCCCGGCCCTGGAGCCAGGTCTGGGGGAGGGGCTCAATGGCAAGTGTCTGATGGCTGGGTTTCTGCCCATGGGACCTGGCCGGGCTCAGCCCGAAGGGGTTACATGGTCCGCCCTCCAGTGGGCTCACCACCTGCAGGGGGACCATGGGGGTCCAGTGCTATGCGAATCAGGTGACGGTCGAAGGCAGAGACCTTGGCAGTCTGATCCCCGGCTTCTGAAACTGGCTTTTGGGACATGGAACGTCACCTCTCTGGTGGGGAAGGAGCCTGAGCTGGTGCACGAGGTTGAGAGATACCGGCTAGATGTACAGTAGTTGGGTTCACCTCAACACACAGCTCCAGTTCTGGAACTAGTTTCCTGGAGAGGGGCTGGAGCTTGGCCTACTCTGGAGTTGCCCCAAACGAGAGGCGATGAGCAAGGGTGGGTATTCTTGTACCCCCCCTCCCCCCGACTTGCTGCCTCCACATTGGAGTTCTCCCCGGTGGATGAAAGGGTAGTTTCCCTACACCTTCTTGTTGGGAAACGGGTCCTGACCATCATTTGTGCCTATGCACTAAATGATGGTTCAGAGTACCCACCCTTTTTGGAGTCTTTGACTGGGGTGCTGGAGGGTGCTCCTCTTGAAGACTCCATTGTCCTACTGGGGGACTTCAATGTGCACATGGGCAATAACAGTGAAACCTGGACGGGGCATGATTGGGAGGAACGGCCTGCCCGATCAGAAACCGAATGGTGTTCAGTTATTGGACTTCTATGCCAACCACAGTTCGTCCATAACGAACACAATGTTCAAGCATAAGGGTGTCCATATGTGCACCTGGCACCAGGACCCCCTAGGTCACAGGTTAATGATCAGTTTTGTTATCATGTCATCAGACCTGCGACCACACATCTTGGACACTCGAGTAAAGGGAGGTGCAGAGCTGTCAACTGATCACCACCTGGTGGTGAGTTGAATCCAATGGCAGGGAAGGATGCCACTCAGACCCGGTAGATCTAAATGTATAGTGAGGGTGTGCTGGGAACGTCTGGCTGAGGCCCCTGTCCGAGAGGTCTTCAACTCCCACCTCCGGAAGAACTTTGATCACATTCTGAGGAATTCTGGAGACATGGAGTCTGAATGGGCCATGTTCTCCACCTCCATTGTTGAAGCAGCTACCCAGAGCTGTGGCCGCAACGTCGCTGGTGCATATCGGGGTGGCAATCCCCGAACCAAGTGGTGGACACCATTGGTGAAGGAGGCCATCAAGCTGAAGAAGGAGTCCTATTAAGGCAAGTCCCACAAGCTTAGTTGGCTTGTTGGACTCCCAAAGCAGCTGAGGTGTACTGGCAGGCCAACCGTAGTGCAGCTCGGGTGGTTGCTGAAGCAAAAACTTGTGTGTGGGAGGAGTTTGGTGAGGCCATGGAACAAGTCTTTCAGTTGGCCTCGAAGAGATTCTGGTATACTGTCTGGTGGCTCAGGAGGGGGAAGCAGCTCCCTGTCCACACTGTGTATGGTGCGGATGAGGCACTGATGACTTTGAATGGGGACACTGTCAAGTGGTGGAAGGAATACTTGGAAGATCTCCTCAAGCCCACTGACACGCCTTCTACAGAGGAAGCAGAGCTTGAGGACAAGAGGGACGACTCACCCATCACAGGTGCTGCGGTCACCGAAGTGGTTAAAAAAACTCTTTGGTAGCCGGGCCCTGGGGGTGGACAATATTCGCCCTGAGTACCTTAAGGCCCTGGATGTTGTAGGGCTGTCATGGTTGACACAACTCTGCAACATTGTGTAGATGTTGGGGACAGTGCCTTTGGCATGGCAAACTGGGGTGGTGGTCCCTCTTTAAAAAGGGGGACCGGAAGGTGTGTTCCAACTTTAGGGGGATCACACTTCTCAGCCTCCCTGGAAATGTCTATGCCAGAGTAGTGGAAAGGAGAGTCCAACTGCTGATCGAACCTCGGATTCAGGAGGAGCAATGTGGTTTTCGTCCTGGCCGTGGCACATCAAACCAACTCTTTACCTTCTTGAGAATCCTCGAGGGTTTGTGGGAGTTTGCCCAACCAGTCCACAAGTGTTTTGTGGACTTAGAGAAGGCAATCAACCGCGTCCCTCATGGCCTCTTCTGGGGGGGGTATGGGGTATCGGGCTTGTTGTTACGAGCTATCCGGTCCCTATACGACCATTGCAAGAGTTTGGTTCATATTGCCAACACCCAGTCAAACTCGTTTCCAGGGAGAGATGGACTCCGCCAGGCCTGCCCTTTGTCACCAATCCTGTTCATAATTTTTATGGACAGGATTTCAAGGTGCAGCCAGGGAACAAAGGGTGTCATGTTTGGTGGCCACAGGATCTCATCTCTGCTGTTTGCAGATAATGTTGTCCTGTTGGCTTCATCAACCAATGACCTACAGGTCTTGCTGGGATGGTTTGCTACTGAGTGTGATACAGCTGGGATGAGAATCAGCACCTCCAAGTCCGAGTCCATAGTGCTCAGCTGGAAAAGGGTGGATTGTCCTCTCCGGGTTGAGGACAAGCTCTTGCCCCAAGTGGAGGAGTTTAAGTATCTCGGGGTCTCATTCACAAGTGAGGGGAGAATGGAGTGAGAGATTGATAGACAGATCGGAGCAGCATCTGCAGTGATGTGGGCATTGTACTGGTCTGTTGTGGTGAAGAGGGAGCTGAACTCTAAAGCAAAGCTGTCAATTTACTGGTCAATCTACGTTCCTACCCTCACCTATGGTCATGAACTTTGGGTAATGACTGAGAGAATGGGATCGCGGATACAAGTGGCTGAAATGAGCTTTCTCCGTAGGACTGCTGGACTCACCCTTAGAGACAGGGTGAGCTCAGTCTTCGGGGAGAGGCTCAGAGTCGAACCGCTGCTCCTCCACATTGAAAGGAACCAGTTGAGGTGGTTTGGGCATCTGTTCAGGATGCCGCCTGGACATGCTGGAGAGACTATGTGTCCCAGCTGACCTGAGAACGTCTTGGTATCCTCTCTGAAGAGCCGGAGCAGGTGGCCGGGGAGAGGGAAGTCTTGGCTTCTCTGCTTGGATTGTTGCCTCTGCGACCAGGATCTCCGGAAAAGCGGTAGAAGATGGATGGATGGATAAAATACAGTCAAATATACAGCTCTGGAAAAATTAAAGAGACCACTGCAAAATTATCACTTTATCTGGTTTTACTATTTATACGTATGTGTACTTTTTGATGTGCTTTTAAATCAAATAATGCAAAGAAAACAAGTTCATGATCATTCTTAAACACTACAATACCTAAGTTTTAACTTAGGAAGAAAGAAATTTGTACTTGTGTAATAACTCTGATTTTTATTCACAGCTTTCATGCTTATCATGCATACTGTGTTTAGATGATCACCTAATCAGTACCTCCTTCAATAGATTGTGGGGTTCTTGTGTTGGAATTCAACAAATACTCAAACTGAACGGCTTCCATATGTGTCAAGATTATACTTTAGGAAATATTTTGCAGTGGTCTCTTACTTTTTTCCAGAGCTGTATCTATTTATGTAATCAGTATTAAATACATGAAAGTTTATATTTTGGAATTGTATTATTAAAAAAAATCATTAACATCTTCACAATATTTTAACTTAATGAGATACACTAATATGTGCAAACATGTAAAAAGTCCTGTTAACAAAGTTAAAATGGCAGCACAACCATGGCTGCTTCTGTTGTTGCCATGGAAACAACTGAGAAAAACTCTGGTCAACCAGTCCCCACCCAAACGTCATCGCCAGAGTAGGTGAAAATCTTCATCCTGGAAAGAGTTTTTGGTGCCCAAAATGGCATGTGGATGAAATTCGAAAACTGTGTATAAAAACCTTTGTATGTAAAAACACCCGTGTACGTGTGGACAAGGTTTGAAGCATAATGTCAATGTTTTCTCACCACAACTTTGGGAGTACACACCTGCAGCTCATAAGTGCGGCTGGCTCGCTCCTGTTTGATGCGCGTCGTCATATTTTCCTTCATTTCGTCCAGGACTGCGTGCAGGGAGGTGAACTCGGACTCCAGGTCCTCCTGCACATGGGTGGAGTTCACCTAGTGTCACAAAAAGAGTAAAGTTGGGATTTAAACACGCTGGATCGAACAGTGTTTGTTAAACTGAATTAACAAGCAGCTCGAAAAGATAGAATGAATTCAACCTGGATTAATTTAACTCACACTTTGTGTCATTTCCCTGCTACTTAAGTAGCCAAGACTATTTGAGGGTGTCGAGGATTATTACTAGAAACTACTGAGATATATCATCAGTTCTTCAGACATCTTTCAGTTATTTCAATCATTAAATTAAGTAGAAAAACGGTAAAACAAGTGGTGAGCAAGTTGGAAAAAAAAACAGAGACACACAAACATGCATTACTTTGCGTCTCTTTTCCCCCCTTACCTCCAAGTTATCAAGACTCTGTTTGAGGGTGCAGATGAAGTTAGAAATCTCCTCATTCTTCATGGCCAGTGTGTGGGTGATCTTACGCAGGGACTCCTAAGATCATTTAAAAAAAAAAAAAAATCTCACTTTAGTTAATTCACTGTTTTGTTTAACGACTTTTCTATACTGAAACAGCCAAAACATGTGAGGTGTAAAATAGTCAACGGAGGACTCAACAGGGGCTCAGTGAAGCACCCGAGGTTATAATCAGCTCTGAAAAGCTTTGAGCTCCCTTTCCAACCGATGGGATCAGAGGAGGAGGAGGACACTTCAGGGGCGGATGGATGCGCTTTTATAATTTAATAATGCACCGCCACGATCATCACAGGGGCCATTTCAAAGCACCGGACTGCTATTATTATTCATGCAATCCTCAGGTCTGATGGGTCGTCCAGCTCTTGTATCCCCGTGAACAAGCCCATTCATTCATTCATGCTGAGGGATTGTGTTTGTTGGTGCGTAAGGAGCTGCGTCAAGGCCCCCGGATTCCGTGATCCGTCCCGATGAGTCGACGTTATCGTGCTCAAGATAAACCCCGCATTAAACTACAAAAACGTACATTATGTTTAAAAAAAATCCGCAATGAGCTCATCAGTCAGCGCTACAACCACAAACTCCTGATTTTCGCAGCCTCTACTCCTCCCTCCTTTGTACGCTACGCCCTGAAACGGTTTCTTCCCCCCCATCAGAAACACCTGTTCCTCCGGCCCCGGCTCACCTTCTGGTCTCCCATTCTGCCGCCCCGGTGCTCCGGTGCCGCTATGGTCGCCAACAGCGCCCGTATTTCGGCTCGGTCCTCCGGTTTTTTGGCTTGTTAGCACGGCGGAGGTGGTACTGATGCTGCCCGAGTGCGACGCATCTTCAGACGAACACCAACCACCAACGCCTTTGGGCCGAAGTGAGGTACTGCGCATGCGCCAAGCGAGGATTGTGGGTAGTGAAGTTCTGTTGGGTTTGGACCACAGACGCTGCATACAGGGACAGTCGGAGAAAAGAAAACGAGAGTAAGATTTAGTTTTACAGTAAAATTCATTTTTAATTGTGGTTGTACAACTAGATGGTTTCATGCGATCTGAGTAATATTCGAGATAGCTTTCCTTCAGTAGAATAATTACGAATACGTTTTCAATAAGTAAAATAAAAATAAAAATGAAACATATCCACCCTATTCCTAAGCCCCATGATGCCTTGTGTGAATTATGGTGGCAACTTCCGGTACTAGTTTAGAACATATGGTTGTCACTGAAACAGGACACTTTTCCTTGTTAAAAAACAATGACTTCAGCATCAGAAATGCGGGAACACGGCCTCTTGCACCTCAAAACAGTTATTGTGGAGAAAGGAAGCAGGCGAGGCAACGAGCTAAACAACACAGAAACTTTATTCCATCTCCAGCATGCAGTACAGTAAAAGAGCTCCTGGGTCTCTCTGCATTCCTCTTTTATGTCTTTAATACCATGCATTGAGACCCGGAACTTTCAATCAATCAATCAATCAATCAATCAATCAATCAATCTTTATTTCAGATAGATTAAAAGTACAGATTAAAAGAAACAGAATAATATAACAAAGGGGGAAAGAAAATCCAACAAGGTCAAATTAGACAATAACTCCTCTGATTATACAGTTCAACATAAGTTATCCAAAATGGGTGATGGCTGAAGCCGCAGCTTATATTGCCCACCCATATTCCATCCAAGAATTCAAAAGAAAAACTTTTGACCGTAATACATTGTTGTTTTGAACAAAGCCTGTGTGGCATATTAACATGACATAATACCGGCACCGCTCTCACACCGTTCTTCTTCCAGTGGCTCTGGCAGTTATTCCTCTCCCCGGGGGCGCATAGTCCTTACTGTCCCATCTGATACCCCCCGGTGACACCTCCTCTTTCGGTCCATTGTTTCCCCCTTCCTCAGCTGCCTTCTCTGGGTGGAGAAGTCCCACACCATGCCTCTACACAGCACCCCCCCAACACCAAGAAAGGGCACTAACCCCCTCATCCTTTGGGTTTGAGCCGGCGCCCATAGCGGCTGTAGCGGGGGGTCGCCGATCCAGTCGAACCACCCTGCTAGTGGGGTGTACAGGAGGGCACATCAGTCTGAGGAGGGAAAAAGGGAGGGGGAGAAAACACATCAGCTTCACGAGCGCAGGTCCCTGCCAAACAATCACCAACTTGTGGAGCCACCAACGGTGGGCGTCTGCACCAGGGAGCTTTGGCCAACACCACCTGCTTGTCTGCCAACACAAAAGCAGGCTTCAGCCTGTTGATGCAGATGGTCTCCCTACGTCCCCCCAAGTCTAACACAAAATGCTTTTCCCCAGGTTCCAACATCCTGAACGGTCCGTCGTATGGTGGGCGCAGTGGGGTCTGGTGCACATCGTGCCTGACAAAAACAAAACTGGCATCTGCAAGCTTTTTGGGATGAAGGTGCAAGGAAAACAATGATGGGCTGGGCCTGGTACGTTAAAAGCCTCTGTACTGTGCAAAAATTGCGCAGGCGGATCAGCCTTGGGTGTGGGAGTCCTTAGCAACCAGCCACGGTGAGTTGGCCATGATCGCCCTCACTGTAGCTGGTAGGCTCCTGAGGAACAAATGGGCCAACAGGAAAGATTCATCGTCCTTCCCCCTCAGCGCCAACATGCTCTCCATGAGCTCCACTGCTGATTTGTCCCCTAACTCCAAACGCGTTAGGAGTCTCTCTGCCCTCTCACTGTCAGAATGGGTATAATGCAGGAGAAGCATCCTCTTGAGCGCTTCATATTTTCCTTGGGCCGGTGGCTCCTGGAGCAGGCTCGTCACCTGTTGTGTGGTGTGCACATCCAGTGGAGCGACCACGTAGTAATACTTGGTATCGTCTGATGTTATCCCACGGAGTGCGAACTGGGCTTCTATGTGCAAGAACCATGCGGTCAGGTTGTGAAGCCAGAAGTCTGTGAGCTTGACTGAGACAGCACACGTGGTGCTGATGCTCTCCCCTTCCAGCGGCTCCGGCAGTTACTCCTCTCCCCAGAGAGTACATAGTCCTTACTGTCCCGTCTGATACCCCCCCGGTGACACCTCCTCTTTTGGCCCATTGTTCTCCCATTCCCCAGTTGCCTTCTCTGGGTGGAGAAGTCCCACACCATGCCCCCACAATATAATCATACCATGTGGTAGACTGCAAGTCTAAAATAAATCATTACTGGCACATGCCTCTAGGGGGAACTATCTGTATTGTTTAGCATTACTATTAAGGGGACACATTAGAGCAAGAGTGTGAAAACCCCGCGCAGAATCCATGTTCAGTCATATTATGTGTGTTGCAGAATAAACGGCAGAGTTAGCCAAAGAAATAACTCAAGTGTGATCATTGCTACACGGTAGGATATCACACAATTGGCGACGAGGATTAAAAGAAAAAAATCAGCGGCGAGAAACAGAGAACATTGCAAGTGTGGCGAACTCAAGTGACTCCAGTAGTTCGAGTGCAAGTTCAGAGGAGGAAAAACGAGGTTTCCCCACCACGACGAGCAATGGCGGCTGTAATCGGAACGGTAACCCCTTTTGATAACTCGACTCAGTCATGGGAAGAATATGGTGAAATGTTGGACTTTTTCTTCCAAGCTAATGACATTGAGGAGCCAGACAAAAGGAAGGCTGTACTGTTGAGTGGAGTTGGTGCAACTACTTACAGCTTGTTGAGAAATTTAATAAGCCCTGCATTACCGAAAGATAAAACGTACGACCAGCTTACTGCTGAGCTTCAGAAGCACTTCAGCCCCAAACCGAGTGAAATCGTGCAACGATTCAAATTTAATTCACGCATAAGGAGGAACACTGAGTCCATAGCAGAGTATGTGGCAGAATTGAGGAAATTAACACTGCACTGTGATTACAAAGACTCATTGGAAGAAATGTTAAGAGACAGACTTGTGTGTGGAGTGAATGATGACCGAATGCAACGGCGACTTTTATCTGAAACAAAACTCACTTTTGCAAAGGCTTTGGAATTATGCCAAGCGATGGAAACAGCATCTAAAGATGTGAGAGAGATGCAAGGGAAGCTAACAGAGGACACAGCAACGCATGTTCGTGTGCCTAAGACCCAAGTAGGTGTCCACAAAGTGTTGACTGACAAAACTCAGCACAAATTCCCCAGTTGTTATCGCTGCAAAGGCCACCACAATGCCGCCGAGTGCAAATTTGCCACTGAGCTGTGTCATAATTGTGGCAAGCGAGGGCACATTAAGAAAGCATGTAGAATAAAGGTGGACAGCGCACAGGTGCTGAAAGCGACAGTTAATGGGCAAAAGTATGAAAACAAGGGCCCAGGAAAGGAACAGCGAGCGAATCAACTGAGAGGGGAGGGAGAAAGTGATACAGAAGACATGGGTTTTCACACAATTTACAACACGTCAGAGGAGCTGACCAAGGTAGCGCCCATCACGCGTACCATGAATGTTAATGGAATGAAAGTAACATTTGAAGTTGATACAGGCTGTGGAGTAACCATATTAAGTAAACAGCAATATACACAACTGTGGAAGAAAACAGACACAGCAGAATTAAATCCCTGTTCATTAAAATTAAAAACATACACAGGAGAGAAGCTAGACGTGCTAGGCATGGCACAAGTGAAGGTGCAACACGAAAACAAAGAAAAGGACTTACCTGTAGTAGTAGTTGGGAGCGAAGGACCAAATCTACTAGGGCGAAGTTGGCTACAAGAACTGGCCATGATTGATCAGTTGGTGAATAAAGTGGAATCTCAGCCCAAATTGCAGCTGGAGGAGATCCTCGAAAGACACGCTGAGGTGTTCAAAGAAGGCTTAGGACAGCTAAAAGGTGTCACTGCAAAGATTAATGTGGACAAGGAGGCCCAACCACGATTCTGCAAACCCCGACCGGTACCCTATGCAGTCAAGCCACTGGTCGAAAGCGAGCTACAGAGGCTGCTGGATGACAAGATCATTGAGCCAGTGCAGGTTGCAGAATGGGCGGCGCCCATAGTCCCAGTGAGAAAGCCGGATGGCTCCATTAGAATATGTGGAGATTACAAACTCACTGTCAATCGAGCATCACGGGTGGATCAGTATCCAATTCCTAAAGTGGAGGACCTCTTCGCACAGCTGAACGGCGGCCGACACTTCACGAAATTAGACATGAGTCACGCCTACCAACAAGTAGTCCTGGAAGAAGAATCAAGAAAGTATGTAACCATCAATACACACAAAGGCTTATATACCTACACACGCTTACCATTTGGAGTAGCTTCCAGTCCTGCTATATTCCAGAGAACTATGGAGGGCATCCTAGGTGGAATTCCGAATGTTGCCATTTATTTGGATGACATCCTTTGTACAGGACCAAATGAACAAGAACATCTGAAAACGCTGGAGGAAGTGCTTCAACGGTTGGAGAAAAGCGGTCTGAGGTTGAAAAGAAGCAAGTGTGAGTTCATGGGAAAAGAGGTGGTGTTCCTAGGCCACAAGATTAACGCCAGTGGTCTACACCCTCTAACAGACAAAGTGGAAGCCATTGCGGAGGCGCCTGAGCCACAAAATGTTACTGAGTTAAAAGCCTACCTGGGCTTGTTGAACTATTACCATAGGTTCCTCCCAAAGCTCTCCACGCTGCTGGCACCACTACATACCTTACTTAAGAAGGAAGAAAAATGGTCATGGGGGGTCAAGCAGCAGAAGGCGTTTGAAGAGTCCAAAGCGCTACTTCAGTCCTGTAGTGTGTTAGTGCACTATGATTCAAACAAACCACTCATCCTGGCGTGTGACGCATCACCCTACGGTGTGGGTGCTGTACTCTCTCATCGTATGGAGGATGGCTCAGAGAGACCCATAGGGTTCGTCTCAAGAACTCTTAGTGCAGCTGAGAAAAACTACTCCCAGCTAGACAAGGAGGGCCTTGCAGTAGTATTTGGTGTAAAAAAATTCCACAAATACCTGTACGGGAGACAGTTCGCTATAGTGACTGACCACAAGCCACTAATTTCACTGTTCAGTGAAATGAGAGCCATACCCCAGATGACATCTCAGAGAATTCAGAGATGGGCCGTTACATTAGCAGCGTATGAGTACACCATCGTTTACAAAGCCGGACGGGACCATACGAATGCTGACGCGATGAGTAGGCTACCCTTGGATGGAGGAAGAGACAGCACGCCTGAGGAGGAGGAGAGAGTGCTATTGTTTGAAGATATCGGCGTGCCCCTGGTGAACGCACAACAAATAAAGAAGTGGACAGACAAAGACCCTGTTCTAGCAAGAGTGCGAGAATACATCTTGCGAGGATGGCCGAAGATGAACAGTCCTGAGTTCATTCCCTATGCCCGACGACAGGATGAGCTCAGCACCCAGGAAGGTTGTATCCTGTGGGGAGGACGCGTGGTTGTTCCACCACCTGGTAGGAATGCCTTACTGCAACAACTACACCAAGCACACCCTGGCATCACTCGCATGAAAGCGTTGGCGAGGAGTTACATGTGGTGGCCCAACATGGATGCAGAGGTGGAGGCGCTTGTGAAGTCATGTGCGGCATGCCAGGAGAACAGGAACAGTCCTCCAGCAGCCCCACTACATCCCTGGGAAGTTCCAGATAAACCATGGAGAAGAATTCACATTGACTACGCAGGTCCATGGATGGGAAGAAAGTTGAGGTCAACATTTGACTTAATACATCCAGACTTCAGAAACAAAGTGCATGACAAACAAGAGAAACAAAAAGGTTATCATGACATGCATGCTAGAGAGAGAATACTGAGAGAAGGAGACGTGGTCTACACCCGCAACTTTGGCTCAGGACCAGCCTGGGTACCAGGAGAAATAACAGAAAAGACAGGCCCTGTGTCATTCAAGGTGACATTAGGTCATGGACAAGTGGTGAGGCGACACATCGACCAAGTTCGTGGTAGGAGCTCCATTCCCCTGCCGATGGCACCAGAGGTGTTGTCTGACACCCATCCTGAGGAGAGCATCAACGAACCACCACTTCAGGTGAAACCTGAGGTAACCGTCTCTGCAGATTCTACGGGCAGCACTGCAGCAGCCGAAACAGTGGAGCAGTCTGAGTCTTCACCTGCAGTTGGCTCACCCGCCGTGAGAAGATCTCAGCGAGCTAGGAAAGCTCCAGACTACTTGAAGGACTATACTTAGTCAGTAGTGAGTTCCCCAGCCACAGGACAAGAATGCGTCCTGGAACCTCACTGGGATGCGGTAGTCAAACCAAATCCCCAGTTAGACTGTTATGTGTGTTATACATGTAAAAAAAAAAAAAAAAGAAAAGAAAAGAGAAAGAAATTATATGTATGGCACATGTGTTTAAGAAGTTAAAGTAACTGTGATTGTTTAGGATTAAATGGGAGTTCCAGGATGTCTAGCATAATTGGCTAAGGTAATTAAAAGTAGTTTAATCTAGAGGGGAGGGATGTGGTAGACTGCAAGTCTAAAATAAATCATTACTGGCACATGCCTCTAGGGGGAACTATCTGTATTGTTTAGCATTACTATTAAGGGGACACATTAGAGCAAGAGTGTGAAAACCCCGCGCAGAATCCATGTTCAGTCATATTATGTGTGTTGCAGAATAAACGGCAGAGTTAGCCAAAGAAATAACTCAAGTGTGATCATTGCTACACGGTAGGATATCACATACCACTTCCCATGACTATCGAGGGATGGGAAGATGACCTTATAAAGTGGCCTCGTAGACAGTAGCTCCATTAGTTAGCACCGCTGCTAAGATGCTAACGCTGTAAACAAATGACCCGTGCTGGCAAAAGGAGTCACTCTGAGGACATTTTCAAAACTGATGTAATGTTATTTCCATATTCTGTATTGAAAGATCTTCAAAATGATATTTAATTTGGAGGAAGTGTGTGAAAACTGACCCAGAAAAAGACAATTTGTTTACATTTTAGCTAGGATGAAAACTTACGTTCGATCGGTCAGGAGTTACGTCTTCTGCAAAAACATAGGTATTTTTAGAAAGTACAATTTCTAAAAATACCTACAATTTCTAAAAATACCTACGATTAGAACAAGGATTCAGTGTACCCCGCCCAGTATGGGGTTACCGGGGCCCCACCCTGGAGCCAGGCCTAGGGGAGGGGCTCGATGGCTAGCATCTGGTGGCCGGGTTTCCGCCCATGGGACCCGGCCGGGCTCAGCCCCAAGGAGTTGCATGGATCCGCATTCCAGTGGGCTCACCACCTGCAGGATGAATCATGGGGGTCTGGTGCTATGTGGCGGTCGAAGGCAGAGACCTTGGCAGTCTGATCCCAGGCTTCCTAAACTGGCTTTTGGGACGTGGAATGTCACCTCTCTGGTGGGGAAGGAGCCTATGCACAAATGATGGTTCAGAGTACCCATCCTTTTTTGGAGTCTCTGACTGGGGTGCTGGAGAGTGCTCCTCTTGAAGACTCCATTGTCCTACTGGGGGACTTCAATGTGCACGTGGGCAATGACAGTGAAACCTGGAGGGGGGTGATTGGGAGGAACGGCCTGCCCGATCTGAACCCGAGTGGTGTTCAGTTATTGGACTTCTGTGCTAACCACAGTTTGTCCATAATGAACACAATGTTCAAGCATAAGAGTGTCCATATGTACACCTGGCACCAGGACACCCTAGGTCGCAGGCCGATGATCGATTTTGTTATCATGTCATCAGACCTGCGACCGTATGTTTTGGACACTCGGGTAAAGAGAGGTGCAGAGCTATCAACTGATCACCACCTGGTGGTGAGTTGGATCCGATGGCAGGGGAGGATGCCATTCAGACCTGGTAGACCCAAATGTATAGTGAGGGTGTGCTGGGAACGTCTGGCTGAGGACCCTGTCCGAGAGGTCTTCAACTCCCACCTCCGGAAGAACTTCAACCACATTCTGAGGGAGTGTGGAGACGTGGAATCTGAATGGGCCATGTTCTCCACCTCCATTGTTGAAGCGGCTGCCCAGAGCTGCGACCGCAAGGTTGTCGGGGCATCTTGTGGTGGACACCAGTGGTGGACGCCAGTGGTGAGGGGAGCCATTAAGTTGAAGAAGGAATCCTATCAAGCTTGGTTGGCTTGTGGGAGTCCTGAAGCAGCTGAGGTGTACCAGCAGGCCAAGTGGAGTGCGGCTTGGGTGGTTGCTGAAGCAAAAACTCGGGTACGGGAGGAGTTCGGTGAGGCCATGGAACAAGACTTTCAGACGGCCTCGAATAGATTCTGGCAAACTGTCTGGTGGCTCAGGAGCGGTAAGCAGCTCCCTGTCCACACTGTGTATGGTGTGGATGGAGCACTGCTGACTTTGACTGGGGATATTGTCGGGTGGTGGAAGGAATACTTCAAGGATCTCCTCAATCCCACTGACACGCCTTCCACAGAGGAAGCAGGGCTCGTGGACGAGGGGGATGACTCGCCTATCATGGGGGCTGAGGTCGCCAAGGTGGTTAAAAATGTCTTTGGTGGCCAGGCCCCGGGGGTGGACGAGATTCGCCCTGAGTACCTCAAGGCCCTGGATGTTGTAGGGCTGTCATGGTTGACACGCCTCTGCAACATTGCGTGGAGGTCCAGGGCAGTGCCTTTGGCATGGCAAACCGGGGTGGTGGTTCCTCTCTTTAAAAAAAGGGACCGGAGGGTGTGCTCCAACTTTAGAGGGATCATACTCCTCAGCCTCCCTGGGAAGGTCTATGCCAAGGTACTAGAGAGGAGAGTCCAGCTGTTGGTCGAATCTCGGATTCAGGAGGAGCAATGTGGTTTTCGTCCTGGCCGTGGCACATCGGATCACTCTTTACCCCCTCGAGAATCCTCGAGGGTTCGTGGGAATTTTCCCAACCAGTCCACATGTGTTTTGTGGACTTGGAGAAGGCATTTGACCATGTTCCCCGTGGTTTTTTGTGGGGGGTGCTGCGGGAGTATGGGGGTATTGGGCTTGTTGTTACGAGCTATTTGGTCTCTGTATGACCCTTGCGCGAGTTTGGTCCGTATTGCCAACACTCGGTCGGACTCATTCCCAGTGAGAGTTGGACTCCGCCAGGGCTGCCCTTTGTCACCGATCCTGTTCATCATTTTTATGGACAGGATTTCTAGGTGCAGTCAGGGAATGGAGGGTGTCATGCTTGGTGAGCACAGGATCTCATCTCTGCTGTTTGCTGATGATGTTGTCCTGTTGGCTTCATCCAGCAATGACCTACAGGTCTAATTAGGACGGTTTATCACTGAGTGTGAAGCGGCTGAGATGAGAATCAGCACCTCCAAGTCCGAGTCCATGGTCCTCAGCTGGAAAAAGGTGGATTGCCCTCTCTGGGTTGGGGACAAGCTCCTGCCCAAGTGGAGGAGTTTAAGTATCTTGGGGTCTTATTCATGAGTCAGGGGAGAATGGAGTGAGAGATTGACAGACGGATTGGAGCAGCATCTGCAGTGATGTGGACATTGTACTGGTCTGTTGTGGTGAAGAGGGAGCTTAGTTCTAAGTCAAAGCTGTCGATTTACCAGTCAATCTACGTTCCTACCCTCACCTATGGTCATGAGCTTTGGGTAATGACCGAAGAATGAGATTGCGGATACAAGTGGCTGAAAGGAGATTTCTTTGTAGGATTACTGGACTCACCCTCAGAGAAAGATGAGGAGCTCAGTCATCTGGGAGAGGCTCAGAGTAGAACTGCTGCTCCTCCACATTGAAAGAAGCCAGTTGAGGTGGTATGGGCATCTGATCAGGATACCTCCTGGACACCTCCCACTTGAGGTGTTTCGGGCACGTCCCACTGGGAGGAGACCCTGGGGCAGACCCAGGACTTGCTGGAGAGACTATGTCTCCCAGCTGGTCTGGGAACGCCTTGGCATCTTCTCTGAAGAGCTGGAGCAGGTGGCTGGGGAGAGGGAAGTCTGGGCTTCTCTGCTTGAACTGCTGCCTCTATGACCCGGACCTCCGGAAAAGCGGTAGAAGATGGATGGATGGATGGATGGATGGATGGATGATTTCTCACCTTTCCAATGATACCAGGCACTCATGGGGGTTTCCTGGGACTTTGCCGCTACCAAACAAAGAAATAGTTGTGGCACACATATTTCAGATGCTTAGGCTGCATATGTATATTACTGTTACCTCACGTCTTAGAAGGAACAATAAGTCTGGACCTCCTGGGGATAACAGGAGGGTGTGAAATCTGTCTTTAGAAATGGTTCTGAGAAGACTTCCTGACCACCAGGGTTTTAGGTGGAGAAGAGAAGACCTGGGGGGTGATGTATTGTCTCGGGGGATTGAATGACAATGTGATTCTGTACTTTGATGTCCCGGGTATAAAAAGGGGAGATGTGGGAAGTTCTTTCTCTTTTTCTGTTTGAGAGGATGTTGGAGACACGTGATTGATAATAAACCTGAATTGAGAAATAAATTCAGCCTCTTCATTTCACGCTCTCCACATAGTCATGATTTATGACGTCTCACTGCCTGTACTCATAGTGACACAATGTGCATTCCGACCAGCACTTCTCCACTGCAATAAAGTTGGCTGCATTTTGTTAAAATATGTTGGCCATAATCAAATTTACCTTAGGGCAGACGTATGCCACAACATCGTGCTTGGATGTCGTCTGTCACCGTGTGGTGAGAAGCCTCCCTTTATTCAGTCTATTGGCACAACCACGAACACCAGTAACAAGCACCAGAACTATGCCAAAACATTCAAAAAATACAAAAACTAGAAGAGCTGAAATTAGCTGCCACTTGAGTGCAAAACATGTATGTGGACTATACATTAAAATGAATTTGAAAAACTTTTAAAAACGCTATTTTAAATGCCCCTGCTTCTCCACTCTTATTGACTGATTTAACACTACATCAGCTGAAACTGGAAGCTCCGCCCATAATCGTTCCTGTAGCTGCACCCCCAGGAATAAGGTGGATTTGTGGTCTATATTTATCATATATTCCATAACCTACATATGTTGAAGCATGTGAGAATGTTTGGTGATTACATATGTAAGGCGACTTCACACCTCAGAACAGGACAAAGAGATCTCAACCGCCAGTGAGGATCAAAGAGTTTCCCAGGCACTGCGGTGGAGACCGGAGGAGCTGCCCTGACCCCCCAGGGCCATGAGGAGGAGTACAAAGACAATGGGGGGATTAAGATAATGAGGGATGTCAGCTTTGGATTTGCATGTCTTTTGTTATGTGCAAGTATAAGTTCATAGAGCCGAAAGTGTTCGCTCTCTTTTTCCTTCTTCTGCTGCTGCACTAGGATGAGACTTGTTAGAAGAGCTGATAATAAACTTTGGTTTATATATCACATCGCCTCGTTCTTCCAAGCTCCTCTACACTGGTGACCCTGACGCGAGTATGGACCAGAGGCGGTCCCCCGCGATCGACTCATCTGTGGCGACCCAGGCAGACGCCGGCGCCCACGCAGACAGGGGAACAGATGGACGACGTTCCCCCCCGGCAGAAGTGATAGAGAGGGCTCAACCGAGCACCAGCGCCGCGGAGAGAGCCGAAGCAAGGCACTCTCACCCTGCGGATGCAGCAGTGACGGTCTACACAAACGCCGTCACCGTCAACCAGCCGGACTTCTGGCAGGAAGACCCCGCCTCGTGGTTTCTGCAAGCTGAAGCCCAGTTTGCACTTGCGGGCATCACGGCTAACGATACAAAGTTCTATCACATCGTCGCCAAACTCAACGCCGCCACTTCGAGATGTGCGCGGAGCATAATCCAACGGCCGCCGGCCCAGGACAAATATGAAGAACTGAAAGCGACCATCGTGGCAAATTACGTCCCCTCAGCCGAGGAGAGAGCCGAGAGGATCCTGGCGGTTTACGGCCACAGAGGAGGCAGACCCAAGGCCCTCATGGAGGACTTGCTGCAACTTAAAAAAGAGGACAATGACAACTTCCTCTTCCATTTCATATTCCTCAGTACGCTGCCGCCACACATGAGAGGGACGCTGGCCAACATGCGATGCAGCACCCAGCAAAACTTCCGCACGCTAGCTCACGAAGCTCAACGGCTCGTCAACGCCTGCAAGGAGCAGACACCCACAGCAGCATCCGCAGACCTCAACGCTGATGTCCGGAGCCACGAGGAGCCACAAACCACCGAGCAGAATCAGCCCGCGGTGACAGCGACACGGCCAGGACGCAACAGACGGAGCAACGTTTGTTATTACCACCACCGCTTCGCCGAGAAGGCTTACAAATGCGTTCCCCCCTGCAAATTCACAAATTCCGGAAAACGCCGAAGCCGAGAGCCGTTAACAGCAGCGGTTCTCGGCGAAAAAAGCAAGCTTTTATATGTGACGGACGGACACACCGGCAAGCGGTTCCTTATCGACACGGGAGCTCAACTAAGTTTTGTCATGCCCTCCTAAACAGACCGGGCCATGGGCCCCCGGGGCAATGGAGCGGTGGCAGCCAACGGCTCCACCATCGACACTTTTGGCGAAAAGAGCCTGCACCTCTGCATCCACGGCCGCAACTACAGATGGACATTTGTTGTAGCGGCGGTGAGTTTTAACTTGTTGGGCGCAGATTTTTTGTGTGCACATGGGTTATTAGTTGATCTAGCGAACAGACGCTTGGCTAATGCACTGTCCTTTGCTCCTATTCCCTGCTCAGCTCGTATTTCTCCACCACCCGTGCAGGCTAGCGTCACCACAGCAGGAGGTAAGTTTGATCAACTCCTCACCCAATTTCCAGCACTCACAATTCCCAAGTTCTCAGCCACAGTGGCTAAACACGGGGTTGAACATTTTATTCCCACAACGGGCCCACCCGTATTTGCCAAAGCCCGGCGCTTAGACGCGGCCAAGCTCGCCATAGCTCGGGACGAGTTTACTACCCTTGAAGAATTAGGCATTATTAGACGCTCGAAAAGACCCTGGGCGTCACCACTTCACATGGTTCCGAAATCCGACGGTTCTTGGAGACCGTGCGGCGATTACCGCAGATTAAACAATGCGACAGCGCATGACCGCTACCCAATTCCTCACATTCAGGATTTTTCACTGCATCTGGCGGGTGCGCGCATTTTTTCAAAAATAGACCTGGTCCGCGGTTATCATCAAGTCCCAGTTCGAGCAGAGGACATTCCTAAAACAGCTGTAATAACCCCTTTCGGCCTTTTTGAATTTTTGCGAATGCCTTTCGGCCTCAAAGGGGCGGCTCAAACCTTTCAGCGGATGATGGACGCAATATTACGCGACCTCCCTTTTGTTTTCGTCTACCTCGACGATATGCTGGTAGCCAGCCCGTCTGAGGAAGAACACGAGCGGCATCTCACTATGGTTTTTCAGAGGCTAGAAGAGCACGGGTTAATAATCAATCCAGCCAAATGCAAATTCGGCGTGTCACAAATTGATTTTTTAGGACACAGAGTTTCTCCGAAGGGGGCAGTCCCACCTCCAGACAAAGTTCACGCGATAAAAAGTTTCCCACGGCCACATACGGTCAAATCGTTGCAGGAATTTTTGGGCATGGTTAATTTTTACAACTGTTTCCTCCCCCACGCAGCTCAGCTCATGCAGCCCCTATATGATGCGCTCAGAAAACAAAAAGCTTCCAACGCGGTCGAATGGACCCCGGAGCGCGAAAGCGCCTTCGCGGAAGTAAAAAGCGCCCTAGCTAATGCCACATTGTTGGTTCACCCCGATCCCTCGGCCCGCATTGCGCTAACCACAGACGCTTCGGACCTAGCTATAGGGGCAGTTGTAGAACAACATGTCAGCGGAATCTGGCAACCTTTGGCATTCTTCAGCAAATCGCTAAACCAAACCGAGCGTAAATACAGCACTTTTGACAGGGAGCTGCTAGCGCTTCATTTATCCATCCGCCACTTCCAGTTCTGGTTAGAAGGGCGGAGTTTCACGGCTTTTGTAGACCACAAACCGCTCACCTTTGCTATGGCTAAAATTTCCGAACCGTGGTCAGGCAGGCAACAAAGACAGCTGGCTGCGATTTCAGAGATCACCACAGACATTCGACATGTGGCAGGCAAACTTAATGTGGTAGCAGACTGCCTCTCTCGCGCTGTGACGCGAGGAGACAGATTATACTACCTCAGCCGCGGAACTCTTCACCAACGCAGACACATACGCGGCCCCAATCCATGCAGGGATAGATTATGCAGCCATGGCAGAGGAACAAAGTAGTGACGCGGACGTGCGCGCACTCTTGTCTGGACCAACAGGGTTAAGGCTGGAGGAAAGGGGTTTATGCGACGGCGTGCCCCCCCTAATATGCGATATCTCAACCGGCCGACCTCGCCCGTTAGTCCCAGCTACATGGCGCCATCGTATTTTCGACTCAATTCACTCCCTCGCGCACCCAGGTGTGCGCACCTCGGTTAAAATGGTCGCCGAAAAGTTTGTGTGGCCTGGCCTGCGCAAAAACGTAAAAGAATGGGCAAAAACTTGCATTTCTTGTCAGCGCACCAAAATACACAAACACACAAAAGCCCCTCTGGAGCCTTTTCCAATCCCTGCTAGAAGGTTCGACCACGTTCATGTCAACCTCGTGGGGCCACTACCTTCCTCCCAAGGTTTCACACATCTGTTAACAATGATAGACCGCACCACACGCTGGCCAGAGGTAGTCCCTCTGGCGTCAACCACAGCGGAGGAAGTCGCTCGCGTTTTTTTGACAAACTGGGTGGCACGTTTCGGCGTCCCATCGGACATCACGTCCGATAGGGGGCCCCAATTTGTCTCGGAGCTTTGGTCAGCCATGTCCAGCAGCTTAGGGGCAACAATTCACCGCACCACCGCTTATCACCCTCAGGCTAATGGGTTATGCGAGCGTTTTCACAGATCTTTAAAGGCCGCCCTCAGAGCCTCACTAACGGATACAAATTGGGTAAATAAACTTCCCTGGGTTTTATTGGGGTTGTGTGCTGCACCTAAAGAGGATCTAGACGCCTCTCCAGCAGAATTAGTTTTTGCACAACCTCTCAGGCTCCCAGGTGAATTTTTACCAGAGAACCCAGAGCCAGGGCATTTTCCAGCCCCGAGGTTTGTAGGCAGTAATGAACCGGACTCTCTCCCCGGTCCGACTCATCACTCTTTTCCACGGGTTTTTGTCCCTCAAGCTTTAAAGAACGCTGAATTCGTTTTTGTTAGGCATGAAGCTTTAAAACCAACTTTCCGCCCACCATACGATGGGCCATTCAGAGTGCTGGAACATGGTGATAAGCACTTTGTGCTTGATTTTGGGGATAGAAAAGAAACAGTCAGCATTGACAGACTTAAACCTGCCTTCTTGTTGAAAGACGAGCCTGCACAGTTGGCGAGAGCACCTCGGAGGGGTAGACCCCCCAAGAGAAAAGACTCAGCCCCCCTGCAGGGAACAAATAATCACTCTCCTCCCCAAGCTGCAGATTCCTTACAGGAAGGTCCCAGCAGGACGCCCAAGCGGACCCACAGCAGTTTCGGGAGAAGATTAAAACCCAGACGGCACAGAGACTGATGCAAACTACTCAACAGTTGTTCACTAATTGTGCTGTAACAGTTTAGGACTGACTTGTGATTTTACTATGCTGTTATGATTACCACTGAACTCTCTTAGGGGCATGGCTGCTGGAAAGTTTCTCCTGTGGCAAGAGGTGTAGCAGTTAGTATGTCATAATAATTATCTTAAACTGTGAATTTTTCTATTGTCCTTTTCTTAGTCGTTTGGGGGGGGGGGGGGGTTGTGGTCTATATTTATCATATATTCCATAACCTACATACATATGTTGAAGCATGTGAGAATGTTTGGTGATTACATATGTAAGGCGACTTCACACCTCAGAACAGGACAAAGAGATCTCAACCGCCAGTGAGGATCAAAGAGTTTCCCAGGCACTGCGGTGGAGACCGGAGGAGCTGCCCTGACCCCCCAGGGCCATGAGGAGGAGTACGAAGACAATGGGGGGATTAAGATAATTAGGGATGTCAGCTTTGGATTTGCATGTCTTTTGTTATGTACAAGTATAAGTTCATAGAGCCGAAAGTGTTCGCTCTCTTTTTCCTTCTTCTGCTGCTGCACTAGGATGAGACTTGTTAGAAGAGCTGATAATAAACTTTGGTTTATATATCACATCGCCTCGTTCTTCCAAGCTCCTCTACAGATTGATTTATTCATTAAATGAGAGAAACCGTTGCAGGCCGGCCCAAGGCATAGGCCATTTAGGCCGTTGCCTAGGGCAGTGATTTTCAACCTATGTGCCGCGGCACACTAGTGTGCCGTGAGAGATCGTTAGGTGTGCCGTGGGAAATTATCCAATTTAACTTAATTACTCGAGTGAGTGGCTATGTTTACATGGACACAAGTAACCGGATTAAAAGCCTGATCGGAATAAAAATGCTTCATGTAAACATGGCAATCTGAATATTCTAACCCGATCACGCTCATTCGGATCAAAATTTCATTCCGATTGAGAGAGGTGGGTTATGCCGATTGTCAATCCGAATGGTGCGCATGAAAACACTTATTTCGAACACAGGGCAGAAAATATGTTTACTGCGCATGTCTGTACACCAGCCGCATGTCGATGTGACGTATTTCCGCCTTAGCAGCAGCTAGCGGAAAACATAACGGGAGTAAAACAAAACTGGTCTGTATCGTCCTGCTGTCTCCCTCTTTTCGTCATATGCAGAAGTATGTACTTGTAGCTTCATTACGGAGACTAGCAGAAGCAAAAGTACAGTCTGAATAACACGATACAGGTCAATTTCGACACGAAGCGGGGCTCGCTAACACCGGAAGTTGCTTCTTCTTCTACTATTTTTTGAATGTTGAAATGTCGACCTGCGCATGTCAAAATGATTTATTCCGTTCAAACCTGTGACACATGAAAACGCACGTCCTAATCAGATCAGCTTTTTCAGGATCCATGTAAACAGTAAAATTTATAAATAAACAACAACATGTGCAGCGTGGCAACCTTGAGATGTTCCCACTCACCGAGAAACGGCATGATGTTAACACCGCTGCACTGTGCCAGGTGATTGGCACACATTTGAAAGCTCTTGAGGAGAAGTTGTTATTTTATTTCTCTTCAGACTTCACACAATGCCTTGTCTGGGTTAGGAACCCATACAGCTCAGCATCAGTTGTTGGAAACGACATGACTTTACAGGAGCAAGAGGAACTCATTGAACTGAAACAAGATCATGGTTTAAAGCCAAACTTTGCTGATCTTCCTTTGGTCAGTTTTTGGTTGACTGCTGCCAAGGAGTTCCCCATTCTGGCCAACAAAGCTATTTCAACACTGCTCCCATTTTCCACGACATATCTGTGTGAGCTGAGCTTTTCAAGCTTGACTGTGATAAAAACTAAAAACAGAGAGAGACTGAGAGCTGTTGAGGAAGAGCTCCGTGTGTGTCTTTCTTCCATTCCTGCCAGGATATCAGCTTTGTGTTCATATAAACAGGCCCAGGGTTCACACTGAGTGAGTATAAATACATTCAGAAACTGTATTGCTAACTATATTTTATTATTTTTACTGTGTTAGACTATAGAGTATCATTTTGTGTCATTCTGGTTGGTGGTGTGCCCCAGGATTTTGTCAATGTAAAAAATGTGCCGTGGCTTAAAAAAGGTTGAAAAACACTGGCTTAATGTATACTGTAGAAATTTTATTCATTACAGTAAGGGCGCTATACAGATTTCCCATAATTCCTTTAATAGTATCAGAATTATATGCATTGATAAATATTTGTGTAATTCTTGAGGGCTCAACTGAACTAGTACTTCCTATTTAAGATAAGATAAGCCTTTATTAGTCCCACAACGGGGAAATTCCAGGATTGCAACAGCACAGGGATAGCAACACTCAGAGCAACAATCAGAAGGCAAGAAAAAAAAACAAAAAAAAAAAAAACAAGCAAGCAAGAGCAGCTAATATACATATGTACATATTACTATAAAATATATATACACACACACACAGACACACAGTGCAGAGCATTGTAGCTTATTTCTTTAAAAAAGTAATGTCGGACTTGCAAGTAACTATAGAAGTCATCCTTCCCCAATTCATAGCATCGACAAAGAGCTTCAAAACTACAGAATTTATCCTTTTCCATCATTCGACACAGAGCAGTAAGGCCTTGCTGGGCCCACAGGCGGAACCTATGGTCCTGCAATGGCGGGAGGAAGTGTAGGCCATATGCTGGCTAACTTAACAATTTGATCTCCCTCTCTATATGGAGTTTCTTAATAACTTGTGACCAGATTTTTGTAGAGAAAATCACATACTGATTTTGCAGCTGAAGAGTATTGTTAATTTTGTTAGGACATCCCAAAACTGACTGAGTAGGAAAACTCATTAGAGACAACTCAATGTCCTTTCATTTTGCTTCATATGCTGGGTTGCACCAACATACAGGAGGCCTCAGCTGTGCTGATACATAATAATCTCTCAAACACGGCAGGGACAAGCCTCCCCTCTCCTGTGGCAGCTGCAAAGTCGAATATCTCACTCTAGGTCTCTTGCTGTTCCAAATGAACCTTGATAAACGTTTATCCCATTCCCTAAATTGAGTTATGGGTATTTCTATTGGAAGTGCTGCAAACAGATATAATAATCTCGGGAGGACACTTATTTTTATTATCTGAATTCTGCTGCCGAGGTCAAGGGGAAGGAAGTCCCACCCATTCAGATCATTGTATATGTTCTTAGTAATATTCTTATAATTGACATCATACAGTTTTGAGTGGTTGCTTGTCAAAAAGACCCCCAAATATTTGATGCTAGTTTTGTCCCAGTTAAATGGATATTTTCTTTTCAATTCTTGTGACAGTGTAAAGTTAAGAGTCAGAATCTGGGTTTTTTGAACATTAAGAACATAACCAGAAAAACTCCCATATACAGTATGCTCAGTATTTTCATTAAGGATGGGATGCCAGATTCAGGTTGTTGGAGTGTTACCAGAACATCATCTGCATATAAACAGATTTTATTTTTCACTTTACTTATGTGTATACCTTCTATATTTGACACTTCCCGGATGGTTTGGGCCAAGGGTTCAATAAAGAGACTAAAAAGTGATGGGTTGAGAAGGCACCCCTGCCTCCAGCCTCTCTGTAAGGCTGTAGGATTTGAGAGGCTCCCATTAGTTTTAATTCTTGCTGTTGGAGATGAATACAGTGTTCTAATGCAATCTACAAATGTTTCACAAAAACCAAACTTCTCAATTACTTGAAATAAGAAATCCCAACTGACTGAATGAAAAGCCTTCTCAGCATCTAAGCTGAGAAGGACTGCACCAGTATTTGATTTAGAAATATAATCAATAATATGAAAGGCTCATCTTATGTTACCATGGGTCTGCCTGTTTCTAACAAAGCCTGTTTGATCTTCATCTATGAGGGAGGGTATCACTGTCTGAAGTCGATTAGCTAGTATGGTTGTGTATAATTTATAATCCACATTTAACACACTGATTGGCCGACAATTTTTACATTCTGTTCTATCCTTACCTTCCTTTGGTATCACTGAGATAAACGCTTCCCTCCAGGATGGTGGCAGGACCCCATGTTTCAGAGTATAATTGAAAGAGGTTTTGGGTAAGGGAAGCAGTGATTCTCTCATAAATTTATACCACTCTGAAGGAAATCCATCACAGCCTGCAGATTTGTTGGTTCTAAGCTTAGAGATTACACTATTGATAGACAACAAACTATTGATTGACAAGTTTGTCATTTTGAATTTTGCCGATAGAGGGGAGGTCTAAAATGTAAAGAAATTTCTGGATTGTTAATCTGTCTGTTTTATCCGGCTGTGTGTATAATTGTTTGTAATATGTTACAAATGCTTCCTGGATTTCTTTCTGTTTCGTAACAATCCTATTTTTTGCAGGGTCCTTAATCTTATGAATAGTTGTTTCTGCCTGTGCTTTTTTAATTCTCCATGCAAATAATTTGGATGCTTTAGGACCCGCTTCATAATAGCTTTGTTTCATATACTTTAGATTTTTCTCAGTTTCTTCACTATAAATTTTTTCTATCTCCTGTTTAATAGGTCTCATTTGTTCTAGTATAGCAGGATCTTTACTGACATTGTGGGCTAGCTCCAGCTTCCCCATTTGATCCTGCAGAACATCTTTTTGTCTTTCACCTTTTTCAAATGTGCTGCGTTGACTATAATTTCCCCTCTAAGACAAGCTTTAGAGGCATCCCACAAGATAACTGGGCTCACTTCCCCATTGTCATTCTGTTCCATATACTTTTTCCAGTTTTTCTTTAATTTCTGTTTTGAATACATTGCTGTTTAATAGACACGTATTCATTCTCCAGATAGTATTTTTGAGCCTCCCCTCCATATTTATTTTAAGGTTCAGTGAAGAGTGATCTGAAATATCCCTTTGTCCAATTGTGCAATCCTTAACTTTATGGTAGTCCTGATTATACATGAAGAAGTAATCAATTCTTGAATAATTATTATGCGTAGCCTAATAGAAAGTAAAATGGGAAGTGGATCTATGCATTTGTCTCCAAATAATAATTAATCCCAATTCTTGGAATATTTTTTTATTTGCTTCTCAACTGGACTTGTTTTCCTTGTTCTGTTTGTGGAGTCTAATTTTGAGATCAGGACTATATTGAAGTCGCCTGAACAAATAAGAGTACCATAGGTTTCTGTAGCAATCAAATTGAGTAGGTTCTTAAAAAATATGACCTTGCTCCTCTGCAGAGCATAGATGTTACACAGCGTAACCTTATGTTCCATTTTACCCTTCACCGATATAAATCTTCCCTCTTTGTCGTTATATTCTGAGATAAGTTGAAAGTTAATGGAGTTGGAAATTAATATGGCAACACCTCTTTTCCTTATTTTTTTATCAGAAGCAAAAAATACCTTTCTATAGCCAATTTTTTTAAAGTTTCTCACGTTCTGCATTAGACAGATGTGTCTCTTGCCAGAAAGCAATATTCACCTTTTCCCGTTTTAACTTGGCTATTAGCTTACTTCTTTCAATGGGGCTGTTAATACCATTAACATTTAAAGACTGGATATAATAACACTGCATATCAAATGAGCTTCATGCATGTATTTATATACCACTAAATTCCCAGACCTCAAAAAACAAATATACTGTAACTTGGCACATTAACAAAACATTTCGCCAAAACAAAATCAACCATAACAAAACTAAAGTAAAACAAAGCTTCCAAATCTGAGAGGAATCCGTTACCTTTCACTGTGGAGGGGGTTGCTGCCACTCACTGGGGCCCCTCCGTGTTGTAGGTACGAAAAAAAGGGAAATGGTGGCCAGTTGTCTTCATCGACACATTATTATGCATCTGGACATTATTATACATCTGGACATAAGATAAGATAAGATAAGATAAGCCTTTATTAGTCCCACAACGGGGAAATTCCAGGATTGCAACAGCACAGGGATAGCAACACTCAGAGCAACAATCAGAAGGCAAGAAAAAAAAACAAGCAAGCAAGAGCAGCTAATAAACATATGTACGTATTACTATAAAATATATATATACACACACACACAGACACACAGTGCAGAGCATTGTAGCTGGATGGAATAAATATATGAATATATGAACACACAGTGCAGAGCATTGTAGCTAACATTTTAAGAGAATAAAGAAAAAAGGGGGAAGGAAAGGAGGGAAAAAGGGGGAGAAAAAAGGGGAAAGGAGAGAGGAAAAAAAGGGGGAGGGAGAGGAAGACTCCTCCTCTGGATCTCATTAAGTCATGTTTATAGGTCTATTATTATTAATAACACCAACATTGATAAATCAAGGTTTGTTACCTGAGTCCAAGAGAGAACAGGATTGGAAGCCAAAAAAAAAGTCCTGGATAAGCCCTCTGTACTCAGCTTCATCTCCATTGGAGATGAGGCCAACGATCGCAGAGTCATCAGAGAACTTCTGTAGATGGCAGTGTGTTGTGTTGTGTGAGAAGTCCGCAGTATAAAGAGTGAACAGGAAGGGAGCCAGCACCGTTCCCTGGGGGGCCCCCGTGCTACTGATGATCGTGTCGGACACACAGTCCCGGGTTCTCACAAACTGAGGCCGGTTCGTGAGGTAGTCCAGGATCCATGATGACAGGTGCTGGTCCACCCCTGCGCGCAGCAGCTTGTCCTTCAGGATCATCGGTTGGATGGTGTTGAAAGCACTGGAGAAGTCAAAGAACATGATCCTCACCATATTCCCGGGCTTCTCCAGGTGGGACAGAGAACGGTGAAGGAGGAAGATCACCGCATCCTCCACCCCAATGCCATGCTGGTAGGCGAACTGGAGTGGATCCATCGCTGGTTCCACCAGGGGGCGGAGGTGAGCAAGGAGCAGTCTCTCCAGGGTCTTCATCAAGTGGGACGTCAAGGCCACCGGTCTGTAGCTGTTCAGGTCTTTGGGGTGGGAAGTTTTTGGTACAGGTACCACACAAGATGTTTTCCACAGCTGTGGTACCCTCCCCAGTTTCAGGCTCATGTTGAAGATATACGTCACAATCCCACACAGCTGGTCTGCACAGGACTTGAGGAGCTTTGCGCTGATGCTGTCCGGTCCCGGCGCCTTTCTCGCCTTGATCTTCCTCAGCTCCGTCCTCACCTGGGTCCTGGTCAGGGTCAGGATGGGGGGCTGTGTGTTGGGAGTGGGGGGGTGTTGGTGGAGTGGGGAGTGGGCAGCAGGACTTGATTTCTTTAGAGGCAGCAGTGGTTGTTGTGCAGTCAGGGGGGAGGGCGGTTGGTCAAATCTATTGAAAAACAGATTCAGGTTGTTCGCCCACTCCCTGCCCCCTGTGGCCTGGGGGGAGGTATTCTGGAGCCCCGAGATGGTTTTGAGGTTTCTCCAGACCCCGCTGATGTCGCTCTGTTGCAGCTTGTCCTCCATCTTCTTCCTGAAGCTGTCCTTGCCTTCTCTGATCTTTCTCCTCAGCTCCCTCTGTACGGACTTCAGCATCTCCCTGTTCCCTGACCTGAAGATCCTCTTCTTCTCTCTCAGAAGTGTTTTTATCTCAGGGTTGATCCAGGGTTTGTTGTTTGAGTGACGCCGTATGGTCTTGGTGGGAACGGATTTGTCCACACAGAAGCTGAGGTAGCCCGTGAAGGTGTGAATGAGGCCATCGATGTCCTCACCATGTGGATCGCAGAGCTGCTTCCAGGCGGTGGCTTCAAAACAGCCCTTTAGGGTGTCCATTGTCTCCTCAGACCATAACTCCACAGTGTGCATGGCCGGAGGTTGTCTGTGCACTAGGGGTTTGTACACCGGCCGGAGATGAACCAAGTTGTGATCCGATCTCCCGAGTGGGGGGAGTTGTGATGAGGTGTACGCCTCCTTAGTGTTTGCGTAGAATAAATCCAGTGTTTTATTGTCTCTAGTGTGGCATGTGACATACTGGGTGAACGTGGGTAGAATGGGAGACAGTGAAACATGGTTGAAATCGCCTGAGATGAGGAGAAGAGCATCTGGGTGTTCTGTCTGCAGCCTGCTGGTTACTGAATGGATGACGTCACGTGCTGTCCCAGCGTTCGCCGTCGGATTTGCATAAACAACAATGCAGATCACGTGTGAGTGTTCTCTCGGGAGATATGTAGGCCTCATGCTAACAGCTAGCAACTCAATGTCTTTGCTGCAGTGTCGTTGTTTAACAGTGATATGTCCCGGTCTGCACCAGTTGTTGTTAACATACATTATCACTCCACCGCCCCTAGCCTTGCCACTGTCTGGTGTTCGGTCAGCTCGTATCATGTGAAAACCCTCCAGCTCAATGTTAGCATCTGCTGCTAGTTCAGTTAGCCACGTCTCAGTAAACAAAAGGAGAGAGCACTCCCGGTATGTGCTATCATAACGGGAGATAGCCGCTAGCTCATCTAACTTTCCCAGTATCGACCGTACATTTCCCATGACAACAGATGGAAGGGAGGGTCTGTACCTTATATTTTTTGTCCTCCGCCTTACTCCAGCCCGGCAGCCGCGGCGTTTTCGCCTCAGTTCTCTCGGTATGTCGAGTTTTTCCAATGGGACCGGGTGGCGGTTGAATGCTAGCAGCTGTTCTCTGCTGTATCGTATCCTGCTATAGACAGTGGCTCCGTCCACCGGCTCAGGAGACATTTAGGACGATCTGTGTGTCCGTGATATAAGTGGGGTGAAAAAAAAAGACGGATCAAAAGAGAGAGGAAGGGAAAAAGACTCGGAATCGAGCCGCTGTTGCAAAAGGCAGCCGACTCGTGTGGCGCCGAGAGAACAAAACAAAACATACAAACATTTTGTTTTTCATAAGCCATTCAGAGGTGGACTTGCTGGTGTGTTTTGGATGATTGTCCTGCTGCAGAACCCAAGTGCGTTTCAGCTTGAGGTCATGAACAGATGGCTGGAAATTCTCCTTCAGCACTTTTTGGTAGACAGCAGAATACATGGTTTCATTTACCACTGCAAGTCTTCCAGGTCCTGAAGCAGCAAAACAGCGCCAGACCATCACACTACCACCACCATATTTTACTGTTGGTATGATGTTCCTTTTCTGAACTGTTGTGTTACTTTTACGCTGGATGTAATGGGACACACACCTTCCAAAACGTTCAACTTTTGTCTCATCAGTCTACAGAGTATTTTTCCAAAAGTCTTGGGGATTATCAAGATGTTTTCTGTCAAAACTGAGATGAGCCTTTATATTCTTTTTGCTCAGTAGTGGTTTTTGTCTTGGAACTCTGCCATGCAGGTCATTTTTGCCCAGTTTCTTTCTTATAGTGGAGTCATAAACACTGACCTTAACTGAGGCAAGTGAGGCCTGCAGTTTCCATTTGTGGATAATGGCTCTCACTGTGGTTTTCTGGAGTCCCAAAGCTTTAGAAATGGCTTTATAACCTTTTCGAGACTGATAGATCTCGATTACTTTGTTTCTCATTTGTTCCTGAATTTCTATGGATCGCAGCATGATGTCTAGCTTTTGAGGATCTTTTGGTCTACTTCACTTTGTCAGGCAGGTCCTGTTTAAGTGATTTCTTGATTGAGAACAGGTGTGGCAGTAATCAGGCCTGGGTGTGGCTAGAGAAATTGACTTCAGCTTTCCAAAGATGTGATAAACCACAGTTAATTTATCTTTTAACCGGGGGGGGGGGGGGAGTCTCTTTTTCACACAAGGCCATGTAGGTTTGGATTTTTTTACCCTTAATAATAAACACCTTCATTTAAAAACTGCATTTTGGGGACTTCCGGGAAGATGGCGGAGAGACATAACACTTAAACAAAGAGCTCTCCCTAGCCGGATTAAAAATCATCGGTAAATGGCCAACTCGACATAAACGAATCAATAAACTAAGGGATGAAAACACGAAGGAACCGGGCACAAGGACAAAAACAGGGTAAAATTGAAGAATTCCTCTCCAACAACGCAGGAAAAACCGCTGTACGCAAAGCCCAAAAAAACGAGATGTCCACAGCAGTGAAAATGGAGGACACCAGACTCGACAACATGAACGCTGGCATCGCCAGTTTGGGTGAAGAGTTGAGAGAATTCAAGCGACAGCTACAACAGGATTTAGCGGCTCTTAAGGAGGAACTGAAAAAAGAAATTAAGGAGGAAATCATGGACCTCCGAAGAGAAATGGAGCGTAAATTAACGGAAAACATGGAGGAGCTGCGCTCCCAGCGGGCGTGTATGACAGAAGCGCAGACCCGAATTTCGGAACTAGAAGATTGGAAAAGCGAGGCAAACGAACAACTACAGACCCTGACGACGCAAACGCAGAGGATGCAGGAGAAAATAAACGACTTGGAGAGCAGATCCCGACGAAGCAATATGCGCATCTTTGGAATTCCGGAGGGCATTGAAGGCAACTCGATGACAAAATTCATGGATCAGTTCTTAAAAAAAGAACTGGAAATACCCGGAGAAACGGATCTGCAGATTCAACGGGCGCACAGAACACCGGCACAGAACCCGAAAACAAACTCTCCACCCAGGTCAGTTGTGGTAAACTTTGTGAAATATGACATAAAGGAAAGAATCCTGACGCAAGCATGGAAAAAAAAGATACGAATCGGCGACAAACAGGTATTTTTTGACCATGACTACCCGACAGAAATCGTGCAGCAGCGGAAGAAATATGCCAATATTAAAAAAACGCTGAAAGAGAAAAAAATTAGATTCCAAACGCCGCTAACGAAAATGAGGATTCATTGGGAGGAAGGCACAAGAACCTACAACACGGCCGAAGAGGCAGCACGGGATATGATGGAGCGGGGCCTTGAGGTGAGCGTGCCGAAGGAGACGGCTGGAGCAGCGGCGGCCCTGAACGCACCACGACAGACGGAGTGGAGACGAGTGAACGGCGGAAGAAGGGGGAGAGACGTAGAGCAGCGGGCCCAGGACAAGCTACAAGGCTTTCAACTGAAAGCCTAGATCATAACAAAGATTAAGAAAGGCACAGAAGAAATGAAGGCCAAGAAGACAAGGTAAAAGAGAAACAGACGGCTAGGAGAGGTTTAAGTGATATTTGTTGGACATTTCTAGACTTATGACTATTACTTTGATAGTAATTAGAAGTCTAGGGAGGGCCCTTCACTCTGTGAAGACAAACCCCCCACCCACCAACAGGGACCAGTGGGCAGAAGAAAGGCCCAAAGTACGGAGGTCGAGTTTTTTTAATGTGTTTTTATATAAATATGTGTTATTTTTGTTGTTAAAGGGGCTAGGAGCACAAGTTAAAAAAATGGAAAAACATGAATATGGGTAAAAATCTTAAGATAATGACACTAAACGTGAATGGTCTGAACTCACCTGTTAAAAGGGAAAGAATAATAAGAAAATTCAAGAAGGAAAAAGCTGAAATTATATTTATGCAAGAGACACATTTGAGCAAGGCAGAACATGTGAAACTAAAGAGATTTGGCTATAAGAACTCCTACTACAGTTCATTTAAGGGAGGAGCAAAAAGGGGGGTTATGATACTAATCTCAAACAAAATACAATTTGAAAGTGAACAGGAAATCCAGGATAAAGAAGGCAGGTATGTAATAATAAAGGGAAGAATAGATGGTATGCAGATCACATTAGTGAACATCTATGCCCCACCAGAAAGTGACAAGGGTTTTTTTCAACATCTGTTTGATCTCATAGCAACACACAGTGAAGGAGTCCTAATTTGTGGAGGAGACTTAAATGCTGTCATGGATCATGAAGTTGACACAACAAGTGTTAAGAAGACAAAAAAACATGTAACAAAGTTCATAAGAACCTCACTGGCAGAAATGGGTATGGTAGACATATGGAGGGACCTACACCCACTCGAAAAAGACTATACACATTATTCAGCAGCCCATAAAGTACACTCTAGAATAGATTACTTCCTTATGAATGAAGGTGACAGACACAGGGTGAGAAATTGTTGGATTGGAGGGGCAGAAATATCAGATCATAATCCTATATACATGGAAATATATTTAAACAATAGAAAACGACAAACAACATGGAAACTTAACGTAGGACTGTTAAATGATGAGAAAATGAAAGAAAGAATAAAAATAAACATAAACGAATATATCCAAGAGAATGACAATGAAGAAGTGGACCCAACAATACTATGGGACGCACTAAAAGCCGTGTTAAGGGGTAAATTAATTGTTGAAACAGGAAAAGCAAATAAGACTAAACTGGAAGCGTATGAACAAAGATGTGAGAGACTAAGGGAATTAGAACGTAAACATCAAAGCACAAATGATCCAAAAATATATCAAGAAATTAAAGAAGAAAAAACAAAGATAAAAGAAACACAAATGGATGAAATTGAAAGGAAAAATAGATATCTAAAGCAAAAATATTATGAAACAGGGCCAAAAGCCACAAAACTGCTGGCAAAACGGTTAAGAAAACAACAAACAATGAATAATGTATACAAGATTAAAGACCCCACCACAAATAAAACCACAGTTAACCCAGAAAACATCGAAGAAATTTTCCATAATTTCTACCAAGAACTATACTCGCAACCTGAAGAAACAAATACTAAAGATATCAAAAAATTTCTAGACACATTGGACTTGCCATCAATAGGAAATCAACAAAATGAAAAACTAACAGCAGAAATAACAACACAAGAGATCAGAGATGTGATTAAGTCACTTAAAAATGGTAAATCACCAGGTAGTGATGGATACCCATCTGAGTTTTATAAACTGTTTATAGAAGAACTCATGCCACAACTCCTAAAGTCATTTAATTGGACGCTGAACAACAACAAAATACCTCCAACATGGAACGAAGCAATCATTTCAGTTATTTTAAAACCAGGGAAAGATAAAGAACAATGCGGAAACTATAGACCAATCTCTTTATTAAATGTAGATTATAAAATATACACAACAATTATATGTAAACGAATAAAGACATTCTTGACGGAATTGATAGAAGATGATCAAACTGGATTCATAGAGGGACGCCAAACACATGACAATATCAGGAGAACAATACATATAATTAACCAAATACATAAAGAAAAGAAAAGCGCAGTAATAATGAGTTTAAACGCAGAAAAAGCATTTGACAGGGTTAACTGGAAATTCCTATATAGTGTACTGGAGCGCTTTGGATTTAACGAAAAATCAGTACAATGCATAAGGACGCTATATCAAGAACCTGTGGCAAGAATCAAGATAAACGGTAGCTTAACAGACAAAGTAAATATACAAAGATCAACTAGGCAGGGATGCTGCTTATCGCCCACCTTGTTTGCTCTGTTCATAGAACCATTGGCTCAAGCGATACGACAAAATAAGAAATTAAAAGGTGTAACAATAAAGGGGGCGGAACACAAGATTGGGCTATTTGCAGACGATATTATAGTTTACCTTGAACAACCAGATAAATCAATAATGGAAATGATGAACTTGATAGAAAATTTTGGAAAATTATCAGGATACAAGATAAACATAACAAAAACACAAATACTGACATTCCACTATAACCCTCTAAACCAGATAACTGATAAGATCAAACTAAACTGGAAGCAAAAAGAAATAAAATACCTTGGAGTGAACATACCTAAAGACCTAAGCAAAATATATAAAGCAAACTATGATAGGTTGGAACAAGAAATAAAAAAAGATATTGATAGATGGTCAATCTTAAATATGGATCTGAATTCAAAAATTGAGACAGTCAAAATCAGCATACAACCTAGATTACTTTACCTCTTCCAGGCTATACCAACAGAGATTCCAGATGCCCAATTCTCAAAGTGGGACAGGATGATATCGAGATTTGTTTGGGGAGGTAAAAAACCAAGAGTGAAATATAAAACCCTCCAATTACCAAAAGAGAAAGGAGGCATGGGCCTACCGAGTCTAAAGGAATATTACTACTCAGCACAAATAAGATATATCATATGTTGGTGCGACGAGGGATATGAGGCAAAATGGAAAGAAATGGAAAAGGAAATTGAGGGACTCCCAGTACAAAGCATAATAGGGGATAAAGATGCATATAAGCAAATCAAACAAATAGACCCAATCACTAAATTTACTTTAGAACTGTGGTATAAAATAGTACAAAAATATAATATAAGGGAAGACATAAAACTATTGAAATGGGTAGCATTTGACAGTCAGTTTGAACCGGCAAAACAAGATAGGGGATACAAAAATCTGGTGAACAAGGGAATCACAGCATGGGGCAATATCGGAAAAAAAGATCTCGGGAGCTTTGTAAATATCAGGAGAAAATTTAAATTAGAAAGATCGGAATTTTTCAGATATCTGCAGATGAGAGATTACTATATGAAGAAGATTAGGCATAACCTCCAAACAGATGTGAACGAGATTATACAACTTATTTTAAGCTCATATGCAGGAAATAAAATAAGAATTATTTCAAAACTATATCAGAAACTTATGACAAACAATCATACAAGTAACTATATAAAGGAGAAATGGGAGAAAGAGCTCAATTTAAACATAACAGAAGAAAGCTGGCAGGAAATATGGAAAACACAACACACATCAACAAATTCAAGGGCATGGAGGGAATTTGGATGGAAAAACCTGATTCGCTTTTTCATTACACCACAGATTCAAGGAAAATATACAAATACCCAATCTCTATGCTGGAGGGGATGTGGGGCTCAAAATGCAGACCACTCACATATGTTTTGGAAATGCTACAAAATATCATCATTTTGGAAATCTATGCATGTGACAATACAGAGGATATTAGGATATAATATACCAATGAACTGTAACCTGATGTACTTATGTGATCTTAAAAAAGACAGTGTTATACAGGCTGAGGACAGATATCTAGTTAAAATCTTGTTGATTGCATGTAAAAAAACTATCACAAAAAAATGGCGATCAGAAGTTCTTCCTGACCAAGAACAATGGACTGACATTGTTGAGGACATACGTATGATGGAAAAACTAACATATCGACGAAGAATGCAAGAAGGAATATGGGAGAAAAAATGGCGGAAATGGACACACTACAAAGTGCAACAACGAGACAGAAATTGAAAGAATAACCAAAGACACTGAAAAAACCAGAAGAATTAAGAGATGGAAACTAAAAACTTGATGCTCCAACATTTGTCCCCCCCCCCTTTTATTTTTTATTTTTTTTTATTTTTTATTTTTATTTTGTTTATTTTTTTTTATTTTTCCCTACCCTAACCCCTTTGTTTTTTCTGAATGCATTATATATGATGAAAAATGAATAAAAATCTAAGTTACAAAAAAAAAAACTGCATTTTGTGTTTACTTGTGTTATCTTTGTCTAATATTTAAATGTGTTTGATGATCTGAAACATTTAAGTGTGACAAACATACAAAAAAAAAAAGAGAAATCAAGAAGGGGGTAAACATTTTTTCACGCCACTGTAATTCCATGAAATTGAATTGTTGAAAGTTCATATGCCTGCTGTAACATTCATAATGGTTTTGTTTTTTTCCATGGGGGGAGGTGAACGTTAGATATTCCCATATTAACAATACACAGCATGGACGTGATGATGCAGGCATCGTCATCACGCCTTGCCGATATTAGGGGACTGACAGCAGGAGACGGCCTCTTTGGCTCTCCGCCTCTGACCAAGTAGGGCACAGCTTGCTAGTTTGCTCTGTATGTTACACGTGCTACCAACTCTCTTTAATAAAGCCACAGTTCAGCACAGTCATTGTGTCCTCTGGTCCCTAATTCTCAGACATAACAGGTGTCTGCCATAATATTAACGGTTAAGTGGGCTAACGTTTCATGTTAAGACACTAACATGATGTTAATGCATTTTGAGGCACATTAATGTGAGTCAGATTAACTTTTTGAATGTTTTCTGTCAGGAAAATTGACTACAGTAAGACTCAACCAGGCAGAATCATTTTACATTTTGGTAAATGAGTCTGCGTTTTTATTCATCACAGCAGGCTTTGTAATAAAGGCAGTAATTTAGTTTGGTAGGAATAGTCACAAAGGTGTTAAGGTTGGTACAAAATATAACCATGATCGTCAAAATCAAATGGAAAAGAAGACTCCAAGTGTTTCATTGTGCACATGATCAAAACTGAATAAAGCATTTTCTTTTTAAATTATATTGAAAAAACCTTGTTCACATTATTGTTTAGATAGATAGATGTACTTTATTGATCCCAAACTGGGAAATTACAGGAATTTACAGAGATGCACTAGTAATGCTGTTTATTCAGTTACTGTTCATTGTTCATCAGTGATTAATTTACTTCTGTAGTCCTCCATCAGACAGACCTCAGCTCTCTGAACTTGTTAGGTTGTCATACTTATGTTGGATTCATGTTTATATAATTAAATCAGACTTTGATTTAAAATCTTTTTTTTCCATTATATATCAGTGTTTCCTGTATTCCAGCAGTGTGAGGTCATAGTCTCAGTGTAATGGCATACTAGTGTATCTCAGTAAATCACAATGCCAAGATCTGTAATTTATTTAAACAACTATACTTTAGTATTATTTATGCAGGAAAGGTTAAAAGTAAAAGTTGCAATCAACTGGCATGACTCAGTTAAGAAGTGGTTTACAGCAGGTTCCTGTTCTGCAGAACATTAAAAAAAAGAGAGCAATGATCATCAAAATTAGGATAAAAAATAGCTTGCAATATTTCAGTATATGTAATCAATATTAAATTGAAGTTTAACTTTTTAAATATATCGCAAAATGCATTAACTTTTTCCACAATATTCTAATTTACTAAGATGCACCAGTAGACTCTTAGAACAGTAGGGATGTCTGTGCTTAAGAATAGAATAAGTTTCCTAAGTTCTCATCATTTTGTCATTACAAAATTGTACAGAGTCGTTTTCTGTCTCCTTAGTGATAGGCCCTACATAAAATTCCTAACAATAATCAATACTGGGATTGTGCCTAGTGACAGATGGTGATGCAAGGTTTTGTACAGCAAGCAGATTTTTAAACTCTTTCTTTTTATTGATCTGTAAATTATTCAATATTGTGTGTATATTCAGTGTGTATAGATGCAATGAAACTTGTTTATTTACATGACATGGAGTATCTTATCAGTCATTGGCTGATGTTGTATTGTTTTATTTTTAAAATGTTATGTCCCTGTGTGTTTTTTATGGTGAAAACAAAGACAAATTTCCACATTTGTGGATAATAAAGTATTTGTATTCATATTTGTATACAACTCTACACAAAAATTTAATAGCAAGTATGAATATATACAGTAAATAAGATAAGATAAGATAAGATAAGCCTTTATTAGTCCCACAACGGGGAAATTCCAGGATTGCAACAGCACAGGGATAGCAACACTCAGAGCAACAATCAGTAGGCAAGAAAAAAAAGCAAGCAAGCAAGAGCAGTTAATATACATATGTACATATTACTATAAATATATATATATATACACACAGACACACAGTGCAGAGCATTGTAGCTGGATGGGATAAATATGTAGATATATAAACACCCACAGTACAGAGCATTGCAGCTAGGTGGAATAAATATGTAAATATATAAACACACACAGTGCGGAGCAATGTAGCTAGATGGAATAATATGTAGATATATAAACACACAGTGCGGAGCATTGTAGCTAGATGGAATGAATATATAGATATATATAAATATAAACATAAACATAAACACACCCAGTGCGGAGCATTGTAGCTAGATGGAATAAATATGTAAATGTATAAACACACACGGTACAGAGCATTGTTGCTAGATGGGATGAAACAGCACAACCGTCTGCTTAGTTATCCTACATAGTATACATACATATTCTCACCCTCCATAGCGACCGGTATTTTCCTAGTTGTATGCCGGAGGGGACCATTGTGTAAGTCTATTGCATCTTTTGCATTCAAAAAACTATTAGGTTGTTACGTTTTTTTGCTATCTCTGCGAGCAGCCCTGCTTAGGTTGTACAGTCTGACAGCCGTTGGTAGGAAGGACCTGCAAAACCTCTCGGTTGTGCACCTGGGATGATGTAGTCTGCTGCTAAATGAGCTCCTCAGTGCATTCAGTATGTCCTGCATAGGGTGGAACTTGGACTCCAGCAGAGATGACAGTTTAGCCACCATCCTTCTCTCTCTCCTATCTCCTCCACCGGATCAAGGCGCTGCCCAAGGACAGAGCTAGCTTTCTTGATCAGTTTGTTCAGTCTCTTCCTATTGGCTGCAGTAATGCCACTGCCCCAGCAGACCACTCCAAAAGTGATGGCTGATGCCACCACCGTGTCATAGAATGTCTTCAGCAGCGCCCCTTGTACACCAAAAGACCTGAGTCTCCTCAGTAGGAACAACCTGCGCTGTCCCTTCTTGTAGAGTGCGTCAGTATTGTGTGACCAGTCTAGTTTATTGTTCAGATGAACACCCAGGTACTTGTAGGATGTCACCATCTCAATGTCTGTTCCCTGTATATTTACTGGTGCTGTGAGGGGTTGTCCTTGCCTGCGGCAGTCCACCACCAGCTCCTTAGTTTTCCTCGCGTTGATCTGGAGGCAGTTCCGATGGCACCAGTCCACGAAGTCCTGGATAAGCCCTCTGTACTCAGCTTCATCTCCATTGGAGATGAGGCCAACGATCGCAGAGTCATCAGAGAACTTCTGTAGATGGCAGTGTGTTGTGTTGTGTGAGAAGTCCGCAGTATAAAGAGTGAACAGGAAGGGAGCCAAAACCGTTCCCTGTGGGGCCCCCGTGCTACCGATGATCGTGTCGGACACACAGTCCCGGGTTCTCACAAACTGAGGCCGGTTCGTGAGGTAGTCTAGGATCCATGATGACAGGTGCTGGTCCACCCCTGCGCGCAGCAGCTTGTCCTTCAGGATCATCGGTTGGATGGTGTTGAAAGCACTGGAGAAGTCAAAGAACATGATCCTCACCACATTCCTGGGCTTCTCCAGGTGGGACAGAGAATGGTGAAGGAGGAAGATCACCGCATCCTCCACCCCAATGCCATGCTGGTAGGCGAACTGGAGTGGATCCATCGCTGGTTCCACCAGGGGGCGGAGGTGAGCAAGGAGCAGTCTCTCCAGGGTCTTCATCATGTGGGACGTCAAGGCCACCGGTCTGTAGCTGTTCAGGTCTTTGGGGTGGGAAGTTTTTGGTACAGGTACCACACAAGATGTTTTCCACAGCTGTGGTACCCTCCCCAGCTTCAGGCTCAGGTTGAAGATGTACGTCACAATCTCACACAGCTGGTCTGCACAGGACTTGAGGAGCTTTGCGCTGATGCCGTCCGGTCCCGACGCCTTCCTCGCCTTGATCTTCTTCAGCTCCGTCCTCACCTGGGTCCTGGTCAGGGTCAGGATGGGGGGCTGTGTGTTGGGAGTGGGGGGGTGTTGGTGGAGTGGGGAGTGGGCAGCAGGACTTGATGTCTTTAGAGGCAGCAGTGGTTGTTGTGCAGTCAGTGGGGAGGGTGGTTGGTCAAACCTATTGAAAAACAGATTCAGATTGTTCGCCCACTCCCTGCCCCCCGTGGCCTGGGGGGAGGTATTCTGGAGCCCAGAGATGGTTTTGAGGTTTCTCCAGACCCCGCTGATGTCGCTCTGTTGCAGCTTGTCCTCCATCTTCCTCCTGAAGCTGTCCTTGCCTTCTCTGATCTTTCTCCTCAGCTCCCTCTGTACGGACTTCAGCATCTCCCTGTTCCCCGACCTGAAGATCCTCTTCTTCTCTCTCAGAAGTGTTTTTATCTCAGGGTTGATCCAGGGTTTGTTGTTTGAGCAATACCATATGGTCTTGGTGGGAACGGATTTGTCCACACAGAAGCTGAGGTAGCCCGTGAAGGTGTGAGTGAGGCCATCAATGTCCTCACCATGTGGATCGCAGAGCTGCTTCCAGGCAGTGGCTTCAAAACAGCCCTTTAGAGCATCCATTGCCTCCTCAGACCATAACATCACTGTGCGCATGGCCGGAGGTTGTCTGTGCACTAGGGGTTTGTACACCGGCCGGAGATTAACCAAGTTGTGATCCGATCTCCCAAGTTGGGGGAGTGGTGATGAGGTGTACGCCTCCTTAGTGTTTGCGTAGAATAAGTCCAGTGTTTTATTGTCTCTAGTGTGGCATGTGACATACTGGGTAAACGTGGGTAGAATGGGAGATAGTGAAACATGGTTGAAATTGCCTGAGATGAGGAGAAGAGCATCTGGGTGTTCTGTCTGCAGCCTGCTGGTTACTGAATGGATGACGTCACGCGCTGTCCCAGCGTTCGCCGTCGGATTTGCATAAACAACAATGCAGATTTTAAATGCAGTACTAAAGAGTTTATATAACCCCTTATTTTGCAAAAAATATGTTCTGGTAACACCGATTTCCAGGCCACCCCAAACTGATCACATATCCATCCTAACCACCTCACTGAAAATTTCCTGGCTCTGCCACTGGCTGTATAAAGTGAAGTTTTTTGTCTTCTTAGTCTGTTGGCTCAGATTCAGTAAATGTTGGCCGCAGAGTGATAAAATCTTGTAATCAGCTGCTGGGTCTCTGTAGGTATGGTTAAAGCTGCAGCAGCGAGAGTTATTATGCATTGTAAACTGTGATGTGTGGAAATATATGTTAAGGTAATTTAGCGGTTTTAAGATGCAATTGCTTCATGTTGTAACTGTGTTTTGTGTAGATCAAAGTTCTTAACTTTGTTATGAGGCCCCGAAAGTCACGTGTGTGAGTGTGTGTGTGTGTGTGTGTTGTGATTGGTTTTAGAAATTATTTCTTTCTTTCTTTCTTTCTTTCTTTCTTTCTTTCTTTCTTTCTTTCTTTCCCAAACCAGCCAGCAGGGCCTCTCTGTGTGGAGTTTGCATGTTCTCCCCATGCTTGAGTGGGTTGGGAATTGGCACAATGGCGCTGCACCATGGCTGCCTCATTAAGTGGATGCCCTTGAATTTCCTCCTGGGATTGATAAACTATACAAAACAAAACAATTTAATGCTATAAATTATAGATTTAAAATATATGAAAATATCAGTCACTTTTGTCTATGCCCCTTGACAGTAGGCAAGCAACATATTGCGTCAATGCATTTTTGTTAGATTAGAGCACTTTTTTAATACTTGTACCAACTTTTCCAGTCTAATCGATTAGAAAAGCATAAATTTCAACTCTGACCATGGTCACTGCATACAGTACATAGCAGAAGGTTGTCATAATAGGCAAGATAAAACCACAGGAAAGTCTTTTTTATCACTTTCCATCAGATCTAGTTCAGTGTGCAGGTAGAGAGACAGTTGCCAGCCTTGCACCGCAGGTTGGATCTGCGGTGATCATTTCTTCAAGGGTATAGTACATGTACGAATAATGACCCAAGGACAGCAACGGTGGGCCTTGGATTTATATTTAGTGTTTTATTATGCAGGGAAGCCCAGTGTCTCCCGACTATACGTTCCCTCATTATTTAAACAGATTCACCACAAAAAACGGAAACGCAAGACTGGCCCTGGAGTTTTTTTTTTCATATAGGTACATTGTCATAAATTGCCCTTTTTAAAGGCTACTGAAGGACACCAAACACACGCTGTGAGTTTGCACATTTACTAACTGAAAGACGAACATACATAAAACACTACACTAACATGTAATGAGAAAGGAGGAAGGAGGCATGTGATGGTTGAGTAAGGGGTAATTTAATATGTAAATAAGGGTTTAAAACTATTTATTGTATTATTTATGGTGTGTATTTATTCTGTAAATAGGGGGAAAATTATTTATGTATTTGTCTCTTTTAGATATTATTGGGTATGTGGAATATGAAAATGTTTATTGTTTTGCTTGGGATTTTGGTATGTTCCAATTAAGTCTAATTATCTCACTTAGTATATAACAGGTGTTTGTCATTTGGTTTGTGGTGGGTGTCGGATGTGCATGTGAGTTGTTGCCTGTGAAGTATCTTGTGTAATAAATGGAAAATTGGTGATTGCAAAACTGTTTGGAAGCCTCCGTTCCTTCTCTGGTGTGCCTTGACTGCTTGGGATCGGGACAATTGGTGTCAGAAGTGGTTCATTCCCTGACAAATGGTGACGTTTGGTCGAGGAAGTGTTGTCAAATTAATAAGTGTCAACACGGGACGGAAGGAGCGATGGCCAAAAGGGTTATAAAGAAACAAAAAGAGCAATTAGAGGACTTTGATGCAAGTATGGCAACTGAGGAGCAGGGGACCAGTGGACTGGACGGGCTGGAAGAACTGACGAGCTTGGTGAAGTCCATGGTGCACTCACTGACAGTCAGAGACCGTCAGAGGGAGGTAAAAGCCTCTCTTCAAGAACAAAGGTGGCAGACTATGCAGCATGAAGTTCGCCAGATGCAGTCACAAGTGGTGGAGCTGAGAGAGGAGTATGGGAGCCGGGCTGAACGCAGCAGTGACAATGGCGCTTCGGGGGGAGACCCCAGGGTGACAGCCAGTCGGGTCGGCCCGCAGGAGGATTCCCTCATTATTTAAACAGATTCACCACAAAAAACGGAAACGCAAGACTGGCCCTGGAGTTTTTTTCATATAGGTACATTGTCATAAATTGCCCTTTTTAAAGGCTACTGAAGGACACCAAACGCACGCTGTGAGTTTGCACATTTACTAACTGAAAGACGAACATACATAAAACACTACACTAACATATAATGAGAAAGGAGATGTGCAGGAGGAGGACGGGGCTCACGACTTCAGGAGGAAAAAACAGCCTGGAGGAAAAGCAGGCTGAAGCGTGCGGGACGCTAGGGAAAAAGAGATCTACTCAGCTGGAGTTACTCCCAAAAGGAAACGGGGCTCACGGCTGAGGAAAACGAAAAAGGGAAAATGTACCTGGTTGGAGCGCTCCCGTCCACCTCTGTGGAAAACCAAACTTACTCAGAGAAACTGAATCTACTCAGGAAGCAAACAGTAGGACATGGCAAGGGGGGAACCGTTGCCATATCCTTAAATAGGTAAGTATAACAACAGATTGATGACTGACAGGTGTGGGTACATGGATGAGGAAATTATCAAAAACAAGGGACAGCTATGCAGTCCGCAAAACAAAGTTTGACAGCTGGAAGCTGCACGACGCTGTCAAAATAAAAGCACAAACTGGAAACTAAATAATAATACAAAAATAAGATGACACCCCCCCAAAAGATTCAAATAATACCATAATACAAAATGACACACAATAACTAGACAATGTGGAGAGTGCAAATAAAGGAACCAGACCTGCACGACAGACGACTTTATTTCTCTCTCTCACTTCATTCATACACAGAAAAAAAACACTTATTTCAATACACCAGGGTCTCTCCTTTTATATCAATCCATTCCTTCCCCCGTTGCCTGAAATCTTGCATCACAATACCTTCACACATTACGATATGTACTGTCCTTCATTTAATCCCCCACGCTCTACCGGCAGAGGGAATATTCCCCTCCCCTCTGCTTCCAGTATGAGATGATTATCCCAGCGTGGGTTCCCTACACCGCCCCCCCCAGATTCTCAGACTGAGTTTCAACCCTCACGTCCTTTTGGCTTCAGTCTCCTCCCATATCTGCTGTAACAAGGGTCCTTCAACTCCGCGGCGCTGCTGTGCCGGTTGGGGGCTCTTGGGGGTGTGTCTGTCTGCGGGTGGACAATGGCGAGGGGGGGGGGACATTCTACTTGCCCGTGTGGCTGCTCTGCTGAATCTTCTACCTGGGGAGTTCTCAGTGGGGGTTCTTCCATGCCGAGGGGCCCGAGCCAACATCACTTGCTCGTCCGCCACCACAAAGGCGAGCTTAAGTCTGTCGATACATATTTTCTCCCGACGACCCCCCAAATCTAACAAAAAATGTTTGTCCCCTGGTTCCAGCACTCTGAACGGGCCACCGTAGGGTGGGCGCAATGGGGGGCGGTGGGCATCGTGCCTGACAAACACGAACGCTGCATTCTTCAAAGTTTTTGGCACTAAAGCGCGCAGTAAACAGTGGTGGGCTGGGCCCGGTAGTGTGCCTGTATCTGCGCTATGCTGCAAACGCTGAGACAGACAGTTGTCTGGCGCGGGATTATCTGGTAAAAATTCCCTGGGGAGCCGTAGTGGCTGAGAAAAACAAACTCCGCCAGGAAGCCTCCAAATCCTCTTTTGGTGCGGATCGCAACCCTAACAGAACCCAAGGCAACCTGTCTACCCAATTTGCATCCGTAAGCGAAGCCCTGAGCGCTGCTTTCAGTGACCTATGGAAATGCTCGCATAACCCATTGGTCTGTGGGTAGTATGCGGTTGTGCGATGAATTGTGACACCCAGGCTACGGGCCATCACAGACCAGAGGTCGGAAGCAAACTGAGGGCCCCTATTGGACGTGATGTCCGACGGGATGCCAAAACAAGCCACCCATGTTGTCAAAAAGGTGCGCACCACGTCCGTGGACATGGTTGCCGCTAGCGGGACTGCTTCTGGCCAGCGTGTGGTGCGGTCCACCACTGCCAGAAGGTGCGTGAACCCTGCAATGGCGGGAGGGGGCCCACGAGGTCCACGTGAACATGGTCGAACCTCTTAGCCAGTATACGAAACGGCTCCAAAGGGGCCTTTGTGTGTCTGTGTACTCTGGCTCGTTGGCACGCTACGCAGGCTGCAGCCTACTCTTTCACTTGTTTGCGCAGGCCTGGCCATACGAACTTCGCTCCCACCATTTTGACTGACGCGCGCACTCCTGGGTGCGCCAGAGCATGAACTGACTCAAACACTTGGCGGCGCCAAGCAACTGGGACCACCGGGCGTGGGCGTCCCTTGGAGACGTCACAGATTGGGGGTGGGGGGCTGCCGTCTTGCAGTACTCTGCTCTCCAGCCTTAACCCTGTTGGTCCAGACTGGAGCACGCACACATCCGCATCGCCAATCTGCTCTGCGGCCATGGCTGTATAATCTATCCCTATGCAGACTGGGGCCACTACTGCGCGTGAGAGGCAGTCCGCCACCATATTCAGTTTACCCAACACATGCTGAATATCGGTCGTAAACTCCGAGATCGCGGCAGCTGTGTCTGCTGCCGGCCCGACCATGGTTCTGAAACCTTGGCCATCGCGTACATTAGCGGCTTGTGGTCTACGAACGCAGTGAAGCTGCGCCCTTCCAGCCAGAACTGGAAGTGGCGTATGGCCAGGTGGAGAGCCAGCAACTCTCTGTCGAACTCGCTGTATTTACGCTCACTGCCGCGCAAAGCCCTGCCTAAAAAAACGAGCGGCTGCCAAGAATCGGCGACGCATTGCTCCACGACAGCCTCTATGGCCATGTCCGAGGCATCGGTAGTGAGTGCTATCCGGGCCGCCGGGTCCGGGTGTGCCAACAGTGCAGCATTTGCCAGGGCTGTTTTAACCTCAGAGAATGCCTGCTCCCGCTCCGGAGTCCATCCAACTCTGTCCGCCGGCTTCCGTTTCTTGAGTGCGGCGTACAATGACTGCATGAGCTGAGCTGCGCGGGGGAGGAACCGGTTATAAAAGTTAACCATCCCCAAAAACTCTTGCAGCACCCTGACCGTCTGAGGCCGGGGAAAATTCGCCATGGCGTGCACCTTGTCCGGCAAGGGTATTGCTCTCTCCGGTGAGATGCGGTGCCCCAAAAACTCAATCCCCGTCACGCCGAACTGGCATTTCTCCGGGTTGATTATCAACCCGTGCTCTTCCAACCTCCGGAAAACCATCCTGAGGTGGGTTACGTGTTCGTCCTCGGATGCGCTGGCCACCAGGATATCATCCAAGTAGACAAACACAAACGGCAGATTGTGCAACACCGCATCCATCATGCATTGGAATGTCTGTGCTGCGCCTTTTAATCCGAAGGGCATGTGTAAAAACTCAAACAAGCCAAACGGAGTTATTACCTCCGCCAGGCCGAAGGCCAGGAGGAGGTAATGTTTTTGCCGGGGTTTGTCTGTCTGTTTGTCTGTCTGTCTGTCTGTTTGTTTGTCTGTCTGTTGGTTAGCAAGATAACTCAAAAAGTTTTGGACGGATTTCGATGAAACTTTCAGGCTTTGTTGGAAATGGTACAAGGAAGAACTGATTAAATTTTGGGGATGATACGGATCACCGTCTTGATACAGGAATTTTTAAAAGGATTCTTTAACATTGTGACATACAGCCATTTTCAACATGTGTGCAGGGGCAATAGAGGGGGCTGGTCGTCGTGTCTGACGAACACAAACTCCGCCTTCTTCAAAGTTTTAGGCACAAAAGCACGCGGAAAACAGTGGTGGGCAGGGCCCGCCAGCGTGCCTGTGTTTGCGCCACGCTGCAAAAGCTGACACGGGCAGCTGTCCGCCACCGGATTATTTGGCACAAATTCCCCGGCCAGCCATAGGGGCTGCACAAAAACCAGCTGTCTGCCGGGGAAGCTTCAAATCCTCTTTTTTTCCGCGGAGCGCAAACCCAATAAAACCCACGGCAACCTGTCTACCCAATTTGCATCTGTCAAAACTGTGGTGGGCAGGGCCCGCCAGCGTGCCTGTGTTTGCGCTACGCTGCAAAAACTGAGACGGGCAGCTGTCCGCCGCCGGATTATTTGGCAGAAATTCCCCGGCCAGCCATAGGAGCTGCGCAAAAACCAGCTCTCTGCCGGGGAAGATTCAAAATCCTCTTTTTTTCCGCGGAGCGCAAACCCAATAAAACCCACGGCAACCTGTCTATGCAATTTGCATCCGTCACTGAAGCCCTGAGTGCTGCTTTCAGTGATCTATGAAAACGCTCGCAGCCTGGGACTTTGCACATGAAGGAGATGGACACAACACCAACACTTCAGTTTATTACCTCCGCCAAGGAGGTAATGCTTTTACTACTCAACCACTAATCCTATCATTGTGAATCCAATTGCTAGTCATATGCTTTCATGGTCAAGGAATCTGAAAACGTACACACAAACACTGTATGGGGGGGAACTGTGGCGCTTGGCGGAGGTCTGCGCTCTCCGAGTGCTTTTCTAGTTACTGCTGTTTTGGGTATGTCCTCCGCGTGCACCGGGACCTGGTGGTAACCACGGACCAGGTCTATTTTAGAAAAAATGCGTGCCCTGGTGAGTTGAACGGAAAAATCCTGAATATGGGGAACTGGGTAGCGGTCATGCGCTGTGGCGTTATTCAATCTGCGGAAATCTCTGTACTGTCGCCACGATCCCTCGGCCTTAGGAACCATATGTAGCAGGGATGCCCATGGGCTGTTTGAGCGCCTGATGATGCCCAACCTTTCCAAGTTGGCAAACTCCTCGCGCGCTATGGCCAGTTTTGCTGCGTCCAGGCGCCGAGGTCATGCAAAAACGGGCTGCCCAGTGGTGGTGATAAAGTGTTCCACCCCGTGTTTAGTGATGACCGCCGAAAATGTAGGGACCGTGAGTGCTGGGAACTGAGTGAGCAGTGTGTGGAACTTACCGCCTGGAGCTGTGACATTGGCTAGTGTTGTTGGCCCGGCCCCTCGAGCTGTACAGGGGAGAGAATCAAAAGACATTGCATTAACCAGGCGTCTGTTAGCAACATTGACTAGCAACCCGTGTGCACACAGAAAATCAGCTCCCAAGATCGGGAAACTGCATGCCGCTATGACGAATATCCACTCGTACATACGGCCGTGTAGAGATACAGTCAGTGTCCTCTCACCAAAAGTCCTAATGTCCGAGCTGTTTGCGGCTATCAGCTCGGGGCCGCTAGCTCCCGCTAGCCGATCGGTGTAGGACAGCAGGATGAGGCTCTTTTGGGAGCCGGTGTCTACGAGGAACCGTCTCCCCGAGCGCGAGTCCGTCACGTAGAGCAGCTTGTTTTCTTCACCAGCGGTCACAGCTGCTACTGACTGCTGGCCTTGGCATTTCCCGAACGCTTGAATTGGCATGATGGCACATATCTGCGTGCGTTCTCTCCAAAGTAGCGGTGGTAGAAGCAGAGCGTGTCTCTCTGGCGCCTTCTGGCTCCTGCTGCCGCTACCGTCGCTGGCTCCTTGCCTCCACTGGTCGTCTCGCTGGGTTCCGATGCCGCCGCGTTCACTGTGAGGGCTCTGGTGGCGAGGATGATCCGATCTGCCTCCTGGGCTAGCGCATGGTAGTTGCATGCGGCCAGCAACGGCGAGTTGGCCAGGACTGCTCTTGCCTCTGTTGGGAGGTTCCGGAGGAAAAGGTGGGCAAACAGAAAATGCCCATTGTCCGTGCCCATCAACGCTAACATCTTCTCCATCAGTTCAACCGCCGATCCAGCTCCTAACTCGGAGCGCCTCAGGAGCCTCTCCGCTCTCTCACAGTCCGAGAGTGTGTAGTGCCGGGTCAGCGCGGCCTTGAGAGCCCCGTATTTATCGTGGGCTGGAGGCTGTTGGAGCAGGCTCGCTACTTGCTGAGACGTGTGAGCGTCCAGCGCTGCGACCACATAGTAATATCTGGTGTCATCTGCCGTTATTCCCTGGAGGGTGAACTGAGCCTCGGTGTGGTGGAACCAAGACCGCAGGTCATGCAGCCAAAAGTCCGGTAGTTTGACCGAAACAGCACACGTGTTGCTGGGGCTTCCTGTCCGGGCCATCTCTGGGATGCTTGCCGTGTTGCTGGGGCTTCCCGTCTGGGCCGAGTCTGGGGTTCTTGCTTCGTGTTCCATAATTCGTCAAGGGTCACCAGTGTGGAGAGTGCAAATAAAGGAACCAGACCTGCACGACAGACGACTTTATTTTTCTCTCTCACTTCATTCATACACAGAAAAACACTTATTTCAATACACCAGGGTCTCTCCTTTTATATCACTCCATTCCTTCCCCCTGTTGCCTGAAATCTTGCATCACAATACCTTCACACATTACAATACGTACTGTCCTCCGTTTAATCCCCCACGCTCTCCGTGCAGAGAGAATATTCTCCTCCCCTCTGCTTCCAGTCTGAGATGATTATCCCAGCGTGGGTTCCCTACAACAAGACTATAAGAACAACACTAAGAATACAAACAACCCATAAATAAACAGAAACCAAAGACATAATACCTGCATATAACAAAGAAGCAAGCAAACAGAAAAGGACTAAACTCAAACTGGAGACTGAGCACGGCACCCACTGTGCTCAGGATCATGACACACATCAGCAAAACGGAGGAGATTTGACACATTATTTTATTGGTTTGAAACTGTGTTAGAGGGTAATTATTTAGGCCAGAGGTGAAAAATCTTTCCACCTCCATACCAAGTTAAGTTTATATTTATATGTCTATATTTTAAAGAAATTATCAACTAAAAAAGTTGTCAGGATTTTTTTCGACCACTGCCTCCTGCTGGCTGAGTCTGCTTGTGTCTGTTCAAAGAGACCAGTCTCACCACTGCTGGCTGTGTCAGGGAAAGCCAGTGTTGATATGATCCATGACTGTCTCACATGAAAAAAATTATAGCAGTACAATTTAAATATAATATAAACTTGGGAAGGTGAAAAATAAAAATGTGAATAGTACCGGCTGGGAGGCTGAATTAGCAAGGTCTGCTCTGGAGCCCCATCATAGTAGAGTGTGGGTTAAGCAGTTTCAACTATTCAATTGGAAAATATCCTCAATTTAATTTACAAACTGTTTATTTTTAAAAAAAAGGTGATTGTGACCGGAAAAAAAAAAGGTGGATTGTCCTCTCTGGGTTGGGGACAGGCTCCTGCCCCAAGTGGAGGAGTTTAAGTATCTTGGGGTCTTGTTCACGAGTGAGGGGAGAATGGAGCGAGAGATCGACAGACGGATTGGAGCAGCATCTGCAGTGATGCGGACGTTGTACCGGTCTGTTGTGGTGAAGAGGGAGCTTAGTTCTAAGACAAAGCTGTCGATTTATCAGTCAATCTACGTTCCTACTCTCACCTATGGTCACGAGCTTTGGGTAATGACCGAAAGAACGAGATCGCGGATACAAGCGGCTGAAATGAGCTTTCTCCGTAGGATTGCTGGACTCACCCTCAGAGATAGGGTGAGGAGCTCAGTCATCCGGGAGAGGCTCAGAGTAGAACCGCTGCTCCTCCACATTGAAAGGAGTCAGTTGAGGTGGTATGGGCATCTGATTAGGATGCCTCCTGGACGCCTCCCACTTGAGGTGTTTCAGGCACGTCCCACTGGGAGGAGACCCCGGGGCAGACCCAGGACTCGGTGGAGAGACTATGTCTCCCAGCTGGTCTGGGAACGCCTTGGTATCCCCTCTGAAGAGCTGGAGCAGGTGGCTGGGGAGAGGGAAGTCTGGGCTTCTCTGCTTGAACTGCTGCCTCCGCGACCCGGACCTCCGGAAAAGCGGTAGAAGATGGATGGATGGATGGATGGATGTTTATTTTTATACATATTTTGTTGCCACTCATTGTCTATTAATTACCAATTTTTAAAATGCATGCAGCTTGCTCAGCTGAATGACAGCTTCTACCTCGCTTTAAGCCTCTGTGGAACAAAGTTGTGAGAACCGCCCTTAATCACCCCGTTTTCTTTCTGTAACACTCCAGATCATTTTAGTGAGAGATTTTACATATCCCGATAAAATGATGCCGTCACATGCCATGGTAAACTATTTCCATTGTTGTTTCTTTCGCAAAGCACGCCTACCATTGTGGCAATCCACATGACCAGCATGTGACTAGTGACATCACTTGCAAATCCTTTGTTGTTCCATATAGTAAACTAAGTGGTAGTCAAAGCAATTGAAATTATTTAAACTTAAATTGAAAAACTGAGGAGGATCATGGTCAGTCATCATCAGTTATGACCATATACTTAATAGCTTTATATGTAATAAGCTGAAAAACAATTTCTAACTTATGATGTAATATAGCTATTGTAAAATGTATATAACATAGTGCATACAATATACGTCAACAAGAAAGGTGTCAGAACTCTGTGATCAAAATTGTATTGAACTTGTTTGCAAACCAGACTTTTTTATTCTAAAACACACAGAATTACAATAGTAATCCCTCATTTTAGCTTGAAAAAAATACATGTATGCATGTTCATGTAGGGTATACATACTCATCTTCAAAGTACTGAACCTTAAGACAATTTTTAAAAAACATGCTTTCATTTATTTATCTTATTTCATTAATTCTGGATGTGCTTATGTGGGATAAGTTTTTATTATTGTTATAACTGATTTCTTATTTGTTTGCTTGCACTTCAAAATGATACTTTGTCAATTTAAATGAGTGAAATATGTTCTTCAAACGTTTATATTTTTATAAATTCATAAAAAAAAGACACCTCCACTAACCACAAGAAGCCGCCACTTGGTAAACTTACAGCTCAGATGGGGAGAATCTTCAGTGTCTATCGGACATCCTGCCAAGCTGTTACAGACACAAGCCGATAAGCACCTTTCCCCTATACAGAAATATGTCTGTGGGTGTATAGGCGTAAATATCACCGTCTGCTACCTATTTTCAGAATTTAACCTCCAAGCCTCACCTTTGATGGTATTTTAGAAAATTAAAACATGCCATAACTGTTGCTCCACATAAAAGAAAAGGTAGGTTAGAGATGAAGGAGCTTTCAGAATGAATCTGCAACTACAGCTGGCATTGATCACGCTGAGTAGCAATACTCATTTATTTGTTATTCACATTTAGTTTTCTCCGTTAGGCCGTGGGAAGCAATGCCATAACAGATTTACTCAAGCATTGAGTTTCTGTTCTTATACTTTGTTCACAACTCAAAGGGGAATACTGCCTTACAGTCCATGCTTTAGGCCACAGGTGTCAAACTCATTCCATGGAGGGCCAAGACCCTGCAGGTTTTACCTCCACCCAGTGTCTTCAACAGGTGATTTCACTGAATTTCTTCCCACTGATTGCTGATCAGTGAAAACACCTGCTGAAGACACTGGGTAGAAGCAAAACATGGTCTTGGCCCTCCATGGAATGAGTTTGACACCCCTGCTTTGGGCTAATCAGACAGATGTAGCAAGGTGGAGATTCTCTTGTTTTGTTTGCGTTCTTTGGATCCCTTGTCAAATTTTATGTCTCAGAGCTGTTTCACCAACGTTTCTCCTCTTAATCTATGAAAAGAAAAAAATCCAACATATATGTATTTTTTTTTAAAAATAAATACATTGTAAGATGTTGCTGAAAATAACAGAACAACAATTGATCAACAGTCATTTAAGTATTTATATTATTCTTAGAGGACTTACTAGTAACAGACTGCAGATCTGCTGTATAAATATGATAGCCCACAAACATTTAGAATAAGTCCGTGAATAAAGAAAGTTTTGTGGATTTTTGCTGGTGAAACAAATGGGGTTACTCACAAAGAGTTAAGAGAGGTAACATCATGTTTTGGAACCAAACATTACCTCCACCAGTCGAGGTAGGTTGCCTGATAGCAGGATTAAGCAAAAAATGCTCAATGGATTTTAAGGACATTTTCACCAGAGGTGGCCCTTGGCCAAAGGATGAACCTACTCAATTTTGGAGGTGATCCAAGAGTGCATACCTCTGCCAAGGCCCTTGTTTGTAGGTAGCAGGATTTCCCCCCCCCCAAAAAAAAATAAAAAAAAAATTACAGGATGGGTCTTGATGAAATTTTTACCAGAGGTGACCCTGGGGCTACAGATGAACCCATTCATTTCTGGATGTGATCCATGAGTGCATACCTCCACCAAGGCCCTATCATGCAGTGTACGGATGAATGGATGAATGGACGAAGGGACGGAGGGATGGTCGGACGGAAGGAGGTATGGATGGATAGGACAGAGGGATGAACAGATGAGGGAGGGAGGGACAGATGGAGCCTTGGTGGAGGTATGCACTCTTTGAGTGCCCTCTGGTTAGTTTTTGCAGTTTTATTGTATGTGTTACTAAATACTCCACTTAATGCTATATTATAAGGTAATGACAGACCAAAGTGAGCACCAAATTCGCACAGACAAAAAAAGGACAACTCAGACAGATGCAGGATCAGATTAATTAACAGAACACCACAATTACAGTATTTTGCTCTGCAGATGCTTATTTTTTATAGTACCTAAACCACACATTTGCAAAAGATCTTGAGGTTACATCACTTCTTGCATTACAGAGAAGACCTACTTTCAGTCGTTGTGAAAAAAGATCGTAAGTTTGAAGTTTCAGGTTGTATCCCCCCTTAACAATTCTTCTTGTCTTCACTCGTCTACACTGCTGTAAGCAAACAATCCACATATCACATATTCTTTTGACATTTTGTGATTTAAAGGCAAGAGTATAGTATCACAGAATATCAGTGTAATAACTGTTCTGGGTTTTAAAAGACTGACTGCAAAGTGTCACCAACTTTTCTCCATGAAAGTTTAAATAATCCAGTTATCTTTTTTTTTTTGTCCGTCCTCCTGTTTTCTTTGAGTGTGGTTTGAAATTGGATTAGAAAGTGTTTTAAACACGTTGCCCTTAGTTGTGTCTTGTCACAGGAAGCCAACTCATGCTTTTCTAGTAAGACTCTGTGGGGATAAGGCGAAAAGCATTTTAGCACCCCTGCACCAAAAACCCACTGGGGGTTTCACAACCCCCTTCATTCCCCCATGTCTCTGTGTGTGGTATTCAGCAAGTTAGTACATGTACAAGCACATCTATCTCACTCAGATGTTCACTGTCTAGTGTCTGTCACCACACTGCAGAACAATGCAGGATGCCCCCCCCCCTTTTTTTTCAAAGGAAATGGAATTGTTTTGATATCTGATTAAATAAAACAGCATTGTTTGGTCAAGAAACTCTTTTCTCGTCACCATTTTTTGAAAGCCTACATCATTTTCCGCCTTCAGTTTTTGTTTGTGGTTGAGGCTTCTTGGTGGGAGAAACTTACTGTCACAAAACACTGGATTAAAACCCTTCCTCCCTCCCACCCACATGCACAGCTTTTCGCATCTGCCTCTGTCAGATGTGCACAGAGGCAGACAGGATGAGACTGAGATGAAGACCACTTCTCATACAATACCAATATGGAAATGTGGCTGAAACTGTTGACTCTGAAGCTGCTTGCAGGTAAGTCTCCTCATGTTAGAATAAATGCCGACAAACAAAGCTTTATCAGTGATGGTAAATGTTCTTTCATCTACAGCGACAGTAATGGCCACAGCGACACCACGTCATTATGAAGCAATCCTGAAAGAAAAACAGAACCTATCACTGGACATTTCATCTGGTTCTTCACTGACTTTACGCTGCTGTTTGAACACTTCAACAAGAGCTAGATTGTACTGGTTTTTCAATGACTCTGGACCTTCATTTGATAGAAGAAAATCATTACAGGAAAACCTGATGAACAAATCTGAAAACACATCAAGGGACAACTGCAAGGACCCTGAAAAGACATACACTTTGTCGCAAGTCAATAAGACGCACAGTGGATGGTACACTTGTGCGGTTAGCATTGAGATTCCCAATTTAGCAGAACTTCAGAGCGGAGGAATAAAAGTACATGTTTGTAAGTATTGCTTTTAGGTGCTAAAAGTGCTAAAGTTTTGTTGATTTCTGAGCAGTGAATGAACATTTAATGATTGGTTTATATTATTTGTCCCCAAAACATCTTCTCCTATGACGGCATCACTTGTATAATTAGATATGTTTAATTATAATTTCATTCAATTATGTGTTTGCACAGCAGCATACACCATGAGCAGATATTTCATTTCCCTGATGAGGGGCGGGGCAATAAACAGAACATTTTCCCAAAGGAGTGACAAGGATGCTATACAGTCATGTGAAAAAATTAGGACACCCTGTATAAGCCTGTGTGGGTTTTTTTTTTAAACATATTTGGACATATGGACATTTAATATCAATGTTAAAAATACTGGGAGATTCATGTAATACAATTAAACAATTAAAAATGAATTAAATATTTTTTTTCAAATTTTCTGTAAAATGTAATTCTAAACAAATAGTGAGGAATAAATTAGGACACCCCTCATCTTTTTTTAGGACACCCCCACAGTCATTCCCACTTACAATGGCTAAAATAAATGTTCAAAAATGCAAGTAAAAAACAAAAACAAGGTTAGACATAAAAAAGTTGCAGATTCATGATGAAAAATGTAACAAATTTACAAGAAAAAAAATACCAAATTCATGAGGAAAAAAGTTGTAAATTTACGAAACTAGCAGAATTATGAGAAAAATGTTGCCAGTTTGAGGAAAAAAAGTTGCAAATTTACAATGAAAATGGCAGGTTTGAGAAAAAAGTCAAATTTATGAGAAAAAAATCACAAATTTACAAAAAAGTACCAAGTTTATGAGAAAAAAATTACCCATTTAAAAGAAAAAAAAATTACATGAAAAAAGTTGCAGATTTAAAAGAAAAAATAGCAAACTCATAAGAAAAAAGTCACAAATTTAGGAGAAAAAGTCACAAATTTATAAGGAAAAAATTCACACATTTACAAAAAGTAGCAAATTTATGAGAAAAAGTTGCAGACTTAAAAGGAAAAAAGTACATTTACGAGAAAAAAATTCATAAATTTATGAGGAAAAAGTCACAAATTTATGAGAAAAAGTAGCAAATTTATGAGAAAAAAGTTGCACATTTATGGGAAAAAAATTACACATTTAATGGAAAAAAATTTATGGGGAAAAAGTTGCAGATGCATAAGAAAAATAATTTCTTTTGTGTATTGTGACATGGAAAAGTTTATGGGGGGGGTTTCTCAATTTTGTCCATTTTTTTGGGGGGAGGGGGGCTGCACTTAAGGCATCCCCTGATACCTGCTGGCAACTTCATCAGTGTTCTAAACCATTCATTATTTTTTCTGCACTGCTTTAAAATGTGGAATGAAGTTGCAGTGAAGTCTATTAACATGAAAACATGATATATTAGTTAATCCAGAAATGTTTCTTGCTGGCTTGCGATATCTACATTAATCCATCTCAGATAATTTTGCTTCCTCCATGACGGTGGACACGTGCATACAACGTACACATCAATAGTGACGAATAATACAGGTGTGTGCATGTATATGTTAAAATGACCTATTGGCGTTATTAGTCACTTTTTAGCTAGTATTACATGTGTGCATCATTTATTCACTTGGCCAGGTGATAACACCTTTGTCCAACAAAAGAATATTTTATAATGTTCATTGTCAGAAGTGCAAGCTCCTCAGAGATGTGTAGAATAGTCAGAAATTGTAGTTGAGTAAAAGCAATATTCATTAATAGTTATTGAAACAAGAGTGTAAGAAATGACGACTAAAAGTAAAGAATATGTACTAAAAATGAATGAGTGATTAAGGGAAAAGAAAAAGAAAACTATCCACATGTAAATGCTAATATAACTAAAATGTTATCACACAAAATAAACAGTAGACTACAATAAATCAAATATATTCTGCACCAGAATGCAATAATAAGATAAGATAAGATAAGATAAGCCTTTATTAGTCCCACAACGGGGAAATTCCAGGATTGCAACAGCACAGGGATAGCAACACTCAGAGCAACAATCAGAAGGCAAGAAAAAAAACAAAAAACAAAAAAAAAACAAGCAAGCAAGAGCAGCTAATATACATATGTACATATTACTATAAAATATATATATATACACACACACACACACACAGACACACATGGAATAAATATGTAAATATATAAACACCCACAGTACGGAGCATTGCAGCTAGGTGGAATAAAATAATTGCAACACTGATTTCATTTCGGGTAGTATCTCACTGGGTTGAGACATCTTGAGACTAGCTGGAGAACGGCATTCTTGAGGGAGTTTCCAAAATGTCTTCAAACATTCTCAGCAGTTCTCATTTTCCTTTCCAAAGTTGCAGGGTCTCAGACTTGTCTTGCAAGAATTTAGATAGAGAGATGTACTTTCTTGCTCTCAAACTGGGATACGTTCAAAAAAATTTGTGAGAGAGCTTTCTCTCAAAATAGGCTCAGAGTCATTGCAAGTGTCTCAAACCCATCTCAACCTCATCTCAGGTGTTGGGCAACCATTGCGGGATTGTTGTGAGTGCAAAAAAAACCCTAAATTTAGTTTTGCGCATGTTGCGAGAACATCCTGCAACACTTGCATGAGATGTATGCAAACACCCAGAGAAGTTTGGCCAAAAGCTTGCTGGGAGTTTTTGCAACATTACTGCAACATTTGTGAGACAGCTTGATTCCAAATGAAAATTGTCCCAAATTCTCAGATTTGTCTCACAATTGTATTTTTTATCTCCAACTAGTTGCGAGTTGTCTCAGCCCAGTGAGATACTACCCTTAGACAGAATAATAAGCGGTTAAGAAAATGGATTGATGGATGGATCAGGAATATATAAAAATAACCAAAGAGTTAGTCATTTAATTACACAGCATCGTTACCTCTATGTTGTGTTGGAGTTTGGACCCTTATTTGTGTGACACAGGTGGTGGCTCCACCTTTCCGGTTCTGCCACCACCCAGGGTATAAGAGAGCAGTGAGCAGGAGGGGCGGTCTCTTGGCCACCTCTCTGCCTGGCAGGTACACTTGTATACTGTGGAGTGTCTACTAAAAAAGGTGTGTCCAGTTCAACACCTGGTCTCGTCCTTGGCTCCTACTACCAACATAACATTTGGTGAAGAGGATAAAAGGTATGAACGTATGTGTGACATCTATTCGGCTGTTTCTGGAGCTTACTGGTGAGCCGCCATTTCCTTGGGCGAGATGGTTCACCGCATTTCAGACATACTTGATAGCGATGGACCTTGGAAGGCTAGAGAAGTTGAGGAAACGTGCGCTGTTGGTTCAAAATTTGGGAATGGAAGGACAGCGTATTTTGAGTACTTTGGGTGAATGTGATAGCTTTGAAGAAGTGGTGGAGCAAATGGTGCGACATTTTCGGGCCCCGGAAAACATCATTGTCTGCAGGATTCAGTTTCGACAGCGCCACCAGCGGGTTGGCAAGTCGGTACAGCGGTTTGTGGCAGACCTGAGACAACTGGCCAGTGACTGTCAGTTTAGACTGTTAGAGGAGGAGATGGTTTGCGACCATTTGGCAGAACATACTATCTGCCCTGCTATAAGGTCGAAACTACTTATGTTCACGTGCGAACTGACACTATCCACGGCCATCGATTTAGCTCAGCAGTTGGAGGCGGCAGACAAGCTATCACGGGAGCTCAGTGGGAGTGTATTACACTGAGACGCCTGAACCACAGTCGACAGCGCAAGCAGTGGACCCGGACAGCGACGAAACCATGGCTGGTGATGAAAGTTATGCCAATGCTGTAAAAATGAGGTCTGCCCCAGGAATGCCCATGTGTTTGAGTTGTGGGTTCACAAAGAACCGCTATAAGGCCAAGGAGTGTCTGGCGAGAGGGAAGCGCTGCGGCAAGTGCGGACTCTTGCATCATTTTGTCAGGGCATGCCACAAGTTCATGCGAGGGAGTCCAAGACACAAGGAAGACTCTCCCGCTCCCAAGGTGTGTTTACGCTGTGTCCCCGAGTGCCAGCAGGTGTTCTTACTGTATGGTGGAGCTGAGCGAGGTGACAGTGCCATTGCTGATTGACATGGGAGTGGTGGGCTCCGTGTTCAATAGGGCAACTGTGAGGACTTTTTTCCCCACATTATAGGATTGGCCACAGTGGGAATGGTGAGACTGACGGCTCGGTACAAGTCGGCAGAGGTGTTTAACCTGAAGTTCACCGTGACTGTTCGGGGAGAGAATATAATGGGATGTGAAATTATTTTATGGCCTGGGCTTCACCAACAAGAGCAGTACTGGAGAAGAGCGGTCGGGATGCAGTTTGTGGGACTGGCTGGTCCCAAGAATGGTGGACGGAGCTGTGTGGGACGAGAACTTGCCTGGCACCCTGGAGAGTGAACAGAACCAACCCCACTCAGGGCCATCACAGGAGGGTTCCTGTGCCAGAGCCCAAGTAGCCCTGGATGAGGGAACTGGGCGGCACGGTGGGTGGCGGCAAGTGGCTGATTCCATCTGTTCCCGGATTTCAGCTGGAAGTGACCGGAGAACATGGAGTCACAACAGCGAGGGCGGCAGTGGAGACAAAAGCGGTCGGGGCAGGACCGGCTGGCATAGTAAAATGATGGGCCAAACAGAAACACTGTAAGCCGAGTAGGGCCCCTCTGGGGGTCGTGGATGTGGTCCGGGCCCGGGAGGAGGCACGGTCGCGGAGGATTCGAGCCAAGCATCAGATGGAAGAGCACCAGGGGCGGCTACAGGTGGTGGCCATACGGGAGGATGCCTATCTCCAGCTGTCAGATGTCTCATGGAGGCATCCAAATGAGCTGCAGCGCACCCGGGAGGAGATTGGTGGGCTTGGGCCTGAACAAGGGACGTCCCCGGTGGTGGTGAAGAGGAGGCGCACAGGAGTCGGATCAGCCAGCGGTGACCCGGGGGTGGTTTTTTCCCTGGGGTTGATTGGTGGTTGGACAGTTCGTTTGAAAAAAAAAAAAAATTAAAGGGGGACCATGGGTATGTTCTTATTGTTTGATTAATTTGTGATGTTCTAAATTGTTAAAAACTCTAAAATCTACTGGTTGTCTATGTTTTTGGGGATTAATTTAATGTGATGTTTAGGCTAAGACACGGCGGTATTTTGTGTTGAATTGTGTATTGTGGAATATAATCGGCAGAATAATCCGCTTCGCCATGTGGGGTGAGATGCCAGTCTACCCATCTCCCCTAGTGTCGTCCTTTTAGTATGACTGTGTTAGGCCACTTATATTACTACTCTTAGGGTGTGTTTTGGGTTCCAAATTGGGGTGGGTTCGAATTGTGTGTGTGGCCCTATGGGTTTTTGTAAGGGGGGGAAGAATGTTGCGTTGGAGTTCGGATCCTTATTTGTGTGACACGGGTAGTGGCTCCACCTTTCCAGTTCCGCCACCACCCAGGGTACAAGAGAGCAGTGAGCGGGAGGGGCGGTCTCTTGGCTACCTCTCTGCCTGGCGGGTACACTTGTATACTGTGGAGTGTCTACTAATAAACGTGTGTCCAGTTCAACACCTGATCTCGTCCTTGGCTCCTACTACCAACATAACACTCTAAGAGGTTAATTCTGCAGGTTAAATTTACACACATGGACAAAATTGTTGGTACCCCTCTTAATGAAAGAAAAACCCACAATGGTCACAGAAATAACTTGAATCTGACAAAAGTGGCAATAAATAAAAATTCTATGAAAATTAACCAGTGAAAATCAGACAGTGCTTTTGAATTGTGGTTCAATAGAATTATTTTAAAAAAACAAACTCATGAAACAGGCCTGGACAAAAATGATGGTACCCTTAACTTAATATTTTGTTGCACAACCTTTTGAGGCAATCACTGCAATCAAATGATTTCTGTAACTGTCAATGAGACTTCTGCACCTCTCAGCAGGTATTTTGGCCCACTCCTCATGAGCAAACTGCTCCACTTGTCTCAGGTTTGAAGGGTGCCTTCTCCAGACGGCATGTTTCTGCTCCTTCCACAGATATTCAATAGGATTTAGATCAGGGCTCATAGAAGGCCACTTTAGAATAGTCCAATGTTTCGCTCAGCCATTCTTGGGTGTTTTTAGCAGTGTGTTTTGGGTCATTATCCTGTTGCAAGACCCATGACCTGCAACTGAGACCAAGCTGTCTGACACTGGGCAGCGCATTTCTCTCTAGAATACCTTGATAGTCTTGAGATTTCATTGTACCCTGCACAGATTCAAGACACCCTATGCCAGATGCAGCAAAGCAGCCCCAGAACATAACAGAACCTCCTCCATGTTTCACAGTAGGGACAGTGTTCTTTTCTTGGTATGCTTCATTTTTGCATCTGTGAACATAGAGCTGATGTGCCTTGCCAAAAAGTTCCAGTTTTGTCTCGTCTGTCCATAGGACATTCTCCCAGAAGCTTTGTGGATTGTCAACATGCAGTTTGGCAAATTCCAGTCTGGCTTTTTTATGATTTGTTTTCAACAGTGGTGTCCTCCTTGGTCGTCTCCCATGAAGTCCACTTTGGCTCAAACAACGACGGATGGTGCGATCTGACACTGATGTACCTTGACCTTGGAGTTCACCATGAATGTGTTTAGAGGTTGTTCTGGGCTCTTTTGTTACCATTCGTGTTATCTGTCTCTTCCATTTTTCATCAAGTTTCCTCCTGCGGCCATGTCCAGGGAGGTTGGCTACAGTCCCGTGGATCTTAAATTTCTGAATAATATGTGCAACTGTAGTCACAGGACCATCAAGCTGCTTGGAGATGGTCTTAAAGCCTTTACCTTTAACATGCTTGTCTATAATTTTCTTTCTAATCTCCTGAGACAACTCTCTCCTTTGCTTCCTCTGGTCCATGTTTAGTGTGGTACACACCATGTCACCAAACAGCACAGTGACCACTCGTCACCCTTTAAATAGGCCAACTTACTGATTACAAGTTTGTAGACACCTGTGATGTTAATTAGAGGACACATCTTGGTTGAACATGTCCCTATGGTCACATTATTTTCAATCTTTTCTAGGGGTACCATCATTTTTGTCCAGGCCTGTTTCATGAGTTTGTTTTTTAAAATAATTCTGTTGAACCACAATTCAAAAGCATTGTCTGATTTTCATTGGTTAATTTTCATAGAATTTTTATTTATTACCACTTTTGTCAGATTCAAGTTATTTCTGTGACCATTGTGGGTTTTTCTTTCATTAACAGAGGGGTACCAACAATTTTATCCACAGCTGTAAGCCTTACTTTTGAACTGTTAGAGAAAACAGGTGAAAAAAAAATCTAAACATTTTGTCGTCCTGTCTACATTGCTTGTATGCCACAGCTCTCCTGATGCTTGGCTATAACTGAGCAAGTGCCAAAAACAGCACATGCACTCAATTTAAATGAATCAAATCAAAAGTAACTCAAAAAAGTAGAGTTTTTCTTTGCAAAGGTTCTACAGAAGATTAAAAAGTGTCCTGCTATAAAACAACTACAGTTTATAATTTTGTGACAAAGTTACATACATGAATAGATGTAATTAGTTCCTACCCACAACCTAAACTCCCACTCACAGGAAATGGTCTCAATGCTTAAAACTGGTCACTTAAATTCACTTGTTTAAAGTGATGAATTCACAACTGTCTATTGCCATTATGCTGCATTCTTTGCTCGATGACCTTTTGCTTTACTTGCTTTTACAAATAAAGCCAAAGATCATCACTCTCATACTCTTAACAAAGTGATTACATTTCAAAGCAAACTTTTCCTCCTACAGTAACTCATCCAGTCAACCCCCTGCATGTGAACTTGTGGATGTGGATCCTGATGGGAGTGGGCGCTCTTGTCTTCATCGTCCTGTTGATCATATGTGTCTTGCGCAGGAGACGCCACAGAAGCAGAGGTATCTCTCTTGCGGTACCTTTTTTTTTTCTTTGAAGGCAAAAGATTATCAGGCAGAACTGATAGCAATCAGCATCTATAGACTGGAGATAAGTTATTGTGCTTTTTGAAAAAAAATAAGGCAAGATTCAGATCTGTATTTCTGAAAGAGGAAAGCAAAATAAAGAACAGCTCTTTTTTATGAGAGAAAGCACCTACCCAATTCTCAGCATGGCCTGAGTATAGCATGTGGTCTGTGTGGTTGAGCAGCACACTGAGACAAAGTAAAGTGTTGGAGTAGGACAGCTGAGTGAGATCTTCATCTGTCTACCACGGTTTAGTTAAATTTCTATAGAAAACACAGCAGGCATGAAAGATACTGTCATGCGGTGACCCTCGCAGATCACCATAAGACGCCAAGAGTCCACCGATGAGTTTTGCAATGATGGTGATTTATTTACAAGACACACATACAAGACTACGACTGTGGCGAAGATACACTGAACATAGAGCTTGGGACCGTAAGGCTAACCCCAGCCACTTACGGTCTAAAACATGACATGACATGAACGAGCAAAAGCACGAGAATATACACACAAACCTGGCGTGACCAGAACAACGAATGTCTGACGAGGTTTAGACGATGTCTGACGATACTCCTGCAATCTAACTGCCGTCAGCGCCCACCTAATAAAGCCAAACACTAACGTGCAGTAATGACAGATAGCTGACCGACTTTGACAGACGGAAGCCCCACCGAGCGCCTTCACAATAAGAGCCCGGTGAAGCCAGAATATAACCCACAGCTGTCAAAGCCGGCAGCGAGCTATACGTAGCCCGAGTGCGGACAAGGTCGGCGCTTGGGTCATAACAGATACAGCATAGTTCACTTTGCAAAGTAGAGCTTAAGTGCAGGTGGAGAATTGGGTCACAGTCAACTAACCACAATCAGCAAAATTGCCACTATCAAATTAATATTAAAACGTATTTGTCAAGGGGGATTATCTGAATATTTGATACAGTTTTTCTTATCCATTAGTGTATTGTGTCAGCATTAATGTTTGTCACAAATGTGACTTTTCTTTGAATTTTTGGAACTTTTTCATAGAAATTAGTATATATTTTTGTCATAAATTTGCAGCTTTTCTTGTAAAGTTGAAACTTTTTTTCTAATAAATTACCCCCAATTTTTTTTTTTTATAAATGTGCAATTTTTCTTGCAAATTTGATATAATTTTCAGTTTTCCTCATAAAGTTAGCATTTTTTTTCTCATAAATTAGCATTTTTGTCATGTAAATTTGAGTCTAATTTTATTTATGTTTAGATATTTATTCATATAAATTTGTGACTTTTGGTCAGTTTTGTCACTTTATTAATTTTGTGCTTTTTTTTTTCTTGTGAATTTGCAACATTTTTATCCTATATTTGCTCTTTTTTTTTTTGTAATTTTGGTATTTGTGAATTTGTAATTTGCCTTAACAAAATCAACCCATTAGAAGAGGAAAAAAGTAAATATTTGAACACCAAATCAGAAAACCAAACCAAAGTGTAATGAACAAACATGATAACTGAATATTTGTGTACATCATTAGAAAGAACCTTACCGTGCAAAATGAGACACGGACAAAAAGACAAATATTTTAGCAATAATTTAATGTTTGTTTGACTCACAATCAACATCAAAGCATCAAACTAATTTATTTCAAAGAAAAGAAAACGGTTGTGGGTGGATTTGTTGTGCACGACATGAGGGGGGTTTCGGGCAGTTCGTGCAGATAAGCAGACCAACATGCGGTGGCTCGACCACAGAAGATGGAAGAAGAACAAAAGAATTGACATGTTACCCAGTAAATGGCTGACATGCTAACTTTATGTGTGTGAGTGCATTTAGCATGACATTTTAAAACTATGAAAAAGGGTAATTCCCACAAAAATTTGGGGGCAGTTGAAAAAAAAAAGATTTATGATACTGTTTTTTTTTTTAATACAACAATGGAGCATGATGTGGTTTTGTAGTGCTGAGTCTGAATGAGAAGCCTCAAAGTTCTGTCCTTGGTCGCAATGCAGCTCCTCCGGGGTGCTGAACCGGCAAAACATCTCACCCACCAGCTTTGATGCTGTGGTGGCGGCGCCCTGATCAGGGACCCCGTATGCCTCTGGCCACTTAGTCAAGTAATCTATTGCAACCAGAACGTAACGGTTCCCCCAATCTGTGGTCAGAAAAGGGTCCAGAATGTCCACCCCCACACGCTCCATGGGTGCCCCTACCTGGTACTGCTGCAAGGGGGCGTGGGATTGTTGAGTTAGCCCTTTCTGAGCTGTGCAGGTGTCACAGTGGTGGACATGGAGCTCTACCTCCTGACGACACCCCGGTCAGTAGAACCGGGCCTGAAGTCGCTGCAGGGTCTTCGTCACCCCAAAGTGGCTCGCCCCCACCGACCCATGGACCAACTGGAGCACCTTGGGGTGTAGCCATCGGGGAACCAGCAGCTGCCAGACATGACGCTGCACAGCTGGAGACTGCCACCGCCGATAGACATATGTGTCTTGTGCAGAAGACGCCACAGAAGCAGAGGTTTCTCTCTTGCGGTACCTTTTTTTTTCTTTGAAGGCAAAAGATTATCAGGCAGAACTGACAGCAATCAGCATCTATAGACTGGAGATAAGTTATTGTGCTTTTTGAAAAAAAATGAGGCAAGATTCAGATCTGTATTTCTGAAAGAGGAAAGCAAAATAAAGAACAGCTCTTTTTTTTTTTTATCAGAGAAAGCACTTACCCAATTCTCAGCATGGCCTGAGTATAGCATGTGGTCTGTGTGGTTGAGCAGCACACTGAGACAAAGTAAAGTGTTGGAGTAGGACAGCTGAGTGAGATCTTCATCTGTCTACCACGGTTTAGTTAAATTTCTATAGAAAACAGAGCAGGCATGAAAGATACAGCATAGTTCACTTTGCAAAGTAGAGCTTAAGTGCAGGTGGAGAATTGGGTCACTCTCATAACAGCAGAGGTTGGACCACTGGGAATGTCTCTGGGTCCAGCGCAGACACAGCCTCCCAGGTGGGCCGCTGGCCCATGTCCAGCCACTGCTGGACCCGGGAGACGACAGGATCTCCATCCTGCTCGCTCCAAAGCTGCTGCGTGCCGAAGGCCTCTGTGATGTCATCGCTGGGGAGACTTGGCTGATTGTCTGAGGAGAAGCTGTGAGCCCCTGCGCTAACCCCGGCCGCAGCGGTCTGGGGAGCAGCAGCTTGTGAGACTGCTGCGTCATAATCCTCTGCCCGCTGGAAATGCCAACAGGCCTCCACAGCACAGGGGCGCCGGGACAGCGTGTCAGCGTTGGCATGGAGGTGGCCTGCTCGATGCACAATCTGAAAATCATAATCCTGCAGTGCCTCCAGTCATCTCGCTAACTGTCCATCCGGCTCTTTAAAGTTCAGTAACCAGGTCATGGAAGTGTGGTCCGTCCTGAGCTGAAACCTCTCCCCGTAAACGTACGGGCGGAAATGGCGGAGCCCTGGGATGACTGCCAGCAACTCTTGGCGGGTGACACAATAATTCCTCTCAGCTCTGCTGACAATGCAGCTGAAAAAAACAACCCCCTGCTCTCCATGTTCTCCCTCCTGGGATGGCACCGCCCTGATGCCCTGGTTGCTGGCATTTGTGTCAACAATGATGGGGCAGTTTGGGTTGGGATACTGCAGCATGGGGGCTCCGATGAGCACCAAATGGAGCAGGGAAAAAGCAGCAGCACAGTGCTTGCTCCACTCAAACATGCGGCCCTTCTATGTCAGCTGATTCAGTGGGCTGGCGATGGTGACAAAATCCTTCACAAACCTCCTATAATAGGAGGCCAGTCCGAGAAAGCTCCGCAGTTGTCCTACATCCCCGGAACCGTCCAGTTTCTTACCGCTACCAACTTCTCTGGGTTGGTGGCGACTCCCGCAGCGCAGGTGGCATTTTCCGAGGGTGCATCCACAGCCCGGCCTGGCAGATGGCATCCAGGGCGTCACCAAAATCAGCTGCGTGAACCAGCAGGTTGCCAAGATAAACAATGCAGCGGCTCCAGGGGACGTGAGCCAGCACCCGCTCCATCAGGCGTTGAAAGGTGGCTGGGGCATTGCAAACTCCAAACGGCATCACCTTGAACTGCCACAGTCCCTGCCTGATGGAGAAGGCGGTTTTCTAGCGGGCCTCTGGTGACAGCTCTACCTGCCAGTAGCTGCTGTGGAGGTTGAGCGTGCTGAACCAGCTGGAGCTGGTGATGTAATCCAGTGTGTCATCAATGCGGGGGCACAGGGTAGGAGTGCTTATATGTGATGTCATTCAGGCACCTGTAATCCACACAGAACTGCCACGAACCATCCTTCTTTCTTACCAGAACCACCGGTGCCGCCCAGGGGTTGCAAGAGGGTTCGGTGACCTCTGCCTCCAGCATTTCCTGGATCTTTTCTTCTGCTGCCGCCCGCCTTGAAAAAGGCAAACAGCAGGGGTGGAGCCAAATTGGCCTGGTCTCACCGGTGTCAATCTGGTGCTGCACCAAACTAGTTTGGGTGCAGTCTTCATCCCTGGCGGCGAAGACGTCAAAGTAACAGTCCAGCAGCTCACGCAGCTGGCATCTCTGTCCCGACTCTAATTCTCTGCAGCTCCGCTGGAACAGCTCCTCGACCGCCTGCTTGGTTTCTGATGATGTGGCAATTTGCTCCACTGGCGGCCAGCCCCCCGCTGTCTCTGCCAGTGATGATGATCCCACCACTCACGCTGGTGGTGTTGCTGCGGTCACCTCTGGCGGCGATCCTCTCAGCTCGGTCTGCGCTGACGGCCCCTTAATTATGCGGGCCCCCTGGGTCCTCGTCTGGCTCTTGCCGCAGAGCGTGATGGTCTGAACCCCCAGAAAGAGAGAAGAGCTGGCAGTGTTGATCCTTGCGGCCCATGCTGCGAGCAGATCTAGTCCAATGATACAGGGGTCTTGGATGTCAACCAGCCAGAACGGGTGGTTTGTGTTCTGACCGGCCACTCCCACAACAAGGACTCATTGCCCTCCCAGTCTGGTGTGCTCACCGGTGGCTGTGGTGACGCAGCGCCTGGTGGGTTCCCACCCCTGCAGTCCATGTTCACCTGTACTGGGTAGCGCCCCGGGTCAGACCAGGGAGATGGTGGAACCGGTGCTGATCAGGGCCCGGATTGGCATGCTGTCCAGGCTGCACTGCAGATACAGCCTTGGCGAGTGTCCAAGTCGGCCCAGACGTGGTGATAGTTCATTGGGGAAAATGTCTGTGAGAGGCGACAGGTCCCCATCTGTGCCACCTTGGTCTAGTTTAATGCTGGCGAGGGGGCGGGTTGTCGCGGGGCGGGTGCAGGGCAGTAGCGACTGATGTGACCTGGCTCCCCGCAGTGGAAGCATCTCTCTTCACGCCGCCATCATACTCTCGCCGGCCGTGCAGCTGTGGTCTGGCGCAGTTCTCACTCTCAGCCGTGGCCTGGAAAGCTCTCTGCCTTGGTGATGACACATCAGCTGCATACTCCAGCATCGGCCCCACCCCCTCCGCTTTTGCCATGGCCGTCTCCCAGCTGCTTGTGGTGTGAATCCAGATGTGTTCTCAGAGCTGGGCCAGGTGGAGCCCCCGGATGAAGTTCTGAAGGGCGAGCTTCTTCACTGCCTCTGGCTCGAAGTCCAGGTAGCCGCGTTGTGTCAGCAGTCGTATGTCCGCTGCATAGGCTCCCAGGCTCTCTCGGTCATCTCGCCGGTGGCTGGCCAGCTGTTCCCGGTCATGGTCAGCATTGCTCACCCTCCCAAACCACTTCCGAAGTGCTCCTAATAGCGGTGGCCAGCTGCGATGTTCCTTAGGCTGGAGATCGGACAGCGTGCAGAGAGCTCCGCCCTCCAGAGCCAGCACAACCTGCACAGCTGTCTCTTCAGGTGTCCAGCCATTCAGCATAGCGGCCAGTTCAACCTAGACCAGATAGTCGTTCAGTGAGGTTTCGCCACCAAAGTGGGGAAGCTTGGCCGGTCACTGTTGATCACTGTCCTCGGCCACAGTGGAATCACTGTTCCCCCATTGGTGCTCCCCATTCTGCCTTAAAAAAGGCAGAAAATGGGACGCGCTTGCTCCGTCCGGTCGGCTTCCCCTTCCTTCGCGGCGAACAGCTCTGTGGGCTGGCGTGTCTGCTCTGCTGTCCATCTCCATCTGGGCGATGAGCCACTCAAGCTGTTGAATCTCTGCCTTGATCCTTGCTTCCATCTCTCGAAATCCCACTTCTAACACCAGTGTGATGCTTCAAGGGTTCACACAATAATGAGAGAGGATTTGGAATGTAACAGGCATTTATTTCTACTCTCACTAATTCCACAGAACAGAGGAGAGGTCATTCACACAGGCACTCATCTCACTCAGGGTGACACAGACACATAATCTCTCACACACCGGGAAAAACAACACTATTACAACCAGACTTAGAACACAGTTATAACGGTACAACAATAACGCTCAGAAGGCATGCTGGGAGAATCCTCTGCCCCTTATCCCAGCCCCGACGTTACACTATGTTACTTTTTCATGATAAGAAAACAGTGTGTGTTTTGCCTGCTATGCACCCGGTATGACGCTGAGTTTTATCAGCAGTACGAGCTTCATCTGGGCCTTGAGGACAGGACACTGTTGTTATGTTGCAGCCTGTTCACTCATGAGAATTAATATTTTGAGGTTGAGTTTAAGTAAATTCTTGTGCTGTGCTTTTTTTTTTTTTAAAGCAGCATCATGTCTCCAACACTAAAAACTTACAAACATACTTGGAGCTCTTTAAACTCATTTCCGTGGCTCCATGGCTGAGTTGAACGTTTATTTGGTAGATTAACCTAATTTTAAAATGTGGCAAGCAATTTATTTGAGTGAAGACTGTTGTTGCAAAGTTTGACTTAATGCTGAGAATAAAGACCAGAAAAATGCTTTCAGAAACCTGAGTGACTTAGATGTACTGAACAAGTAAAGACGTGTTAGCTATGCGATTGGTAATTTATCTATAGACATATTCAGTTGTATGATAATCTCATTCATTCATTCATTCATTCATCTTTACTGTCCACAAATACGGAAATTTGTCTTTGGTGTCACACACATAATAAAAAAATAAATCACAATCCATAAGTAACACTAAGCACAACACTAACAACAAACAACAGCATGGTCCAGACTGAAGGAAATTAGAAGCTCAACAGAGTTATTGCATTTGGTGTGAAAGACTTTGTATAAATGTTCCTTGTTACTGGAGCAGTTCTAGAACACCGTCTACAGGGCAGATTAACAAATTCTGTATAGAGAGGGTGAGCAAGATTGGATGCAATTTTGCTGGCTTTGACTTTCACTTGAGTTTGCAAGTTCTCTCTGTTCTTTTATTTACAAAGTCAGTTTGGTTTGAAATTATTTATTATGATTCTAAATAGGGGTGCACCGGTTGTGAAATGTTGAGCCAATACCGATGTTGAAAATAATAAGTTGGCCAATGGCTGAACACAGATTGCTTCTTTTTTCATATAATCCTCCTTCATTGCAAGGGAAATTTGCAATTTGAAATATGCCTTTAAGAAAATAAGTCAACTGAAATGCTTTAAAATGGTTGAGTCCTTGAAGTTTTCTGAATTTTGCAGTTGTAGTCCATGTTGTCTGTTTCAGGGCAAAATAAATGTCACACAACTTGAATGAACCAGAAAAACATCACTCACTGCCGATATTATATTGGCAGATAGCTGTATAGTCAATCAGGTGAATATCAGCAGCTACCGATATTGTGGCCAATATTTCTGTGGATCCCTTATTCAAAACAGATGGCCCATATCTACATCTACATTGTAGCTGCATTCACTATGATGTCTTAATAATTAAATTTTCATTTCATTAAAGATGAAACAAAAATTAAATTGTATAAATAAGTGCAATTTTTAAAATGGGCCTCAATGCTATGAAAATACAGCGTTCATTTGAATACAACAGTACAAACAACCAAACATTTGTGGAATGTCATATTATTTCTTTTATAGTATTCTTTATCACATTTTTCATGAAGTGTGTGTGTTTTTTGTGTTGTTCTCTTTCTAATTACATAATGTTGTAAATATATATGATGCATCCCAGGTTCTATGTTAACTGGCTGGAAAATACTGTCACAAAAATAGAACTATTAGAAAAATGTCACTGACATGCAACTAAAATCATTGTTTTTAGACCCTGTTTTTTTTTTTATGTCTAAAGTAGTTTACATTTATTTTGACTTATTTGGTTGGTGTTATAAAGAGTTTCATGTAAAACAGTAACATCAGACATTTTGTCAACCCAGCTGAATTCTTCAATCTGGGGCTTAATTGTTAAAATGCTTTTGTTTCTACCTTTGATGCAGCAGATGAGCCCATCTATACAAACACTCGCCGCAAGCAGCCCTCACCTCGGCCAGGAAATCCCGGCGTGAACAACCTGAAGACAGTCCCCTCCTCTCAGAACCTGAGGGCCCCCAGTTCTGCAGAGAGATATGATCACGGCCAAAGAAGAGCCAGGAAAAATATGGGCCTGATAAATCAATAGATCAATTTTCCCTCTGTTGATGTAGCTTTAGCTGTCATATTTTTGTGATTTCATGTGTTTGACACGCCTTTGCCCCCCAAAATGCATGTACATTTATTCTGTAGGGAGGAAAGCCATATAGTTGTGTTGAAAACGTTGATTAGATACGTTTTTTTTTTTTTTACTGAGATCAGGTTGGTGAAGTTGCAGGTTTACCAGACAGAAGCTGTAAATTTTAGAGAAAAAAAATAGCAAGGGAATAATTTTATTCATTCAAAAAATGTAATTTATTATTGAGAAGTTATTATATTTCTGAGGAAAATGCCCCCTTTACTAATGCTGATAGAACAGTTTATAAAATTTACCTTCAGCTTGAGGATAAAACTTACTTTTGGGATCCACACACGTATTTTTAGCCAAAAGAGGCAGCAGCTCATGTTCTGATAAAGAAGCTTTCATTATTTTAGCCACTAGATGGCAGTAAGGAATGATGTGTATGAGTGGTTACTGTATGTCCAAAACCTCTCTCTCTCCATTTTTATGTTTCAACTTTTGTTTGCAAAAACAGATTGATTCAAACAAACTTTTTAGTATACCAATTTTGTATTATTTTTTTTTTCCACAATATCTTTATTGAACCTTTTTTTTTTTTAACAAACATGATACAAACAATCAAACACTAACGCTAAAGTACTACAAAAAAAAAAAAAATGCACTAAAAACACCAACAACCACCAACAAAATCAAGTCTTCAACAATGCTCCTCTGTTTAGTCTAGACAATCCAATACATAAGTATACATATTATGTTCACCAGTTTGGAATTTACAAGGTCCACACACATCATTCACCTTCTTCTTCAAGAGTTATGTTTAAATTTTTTACATAATCAATAAAAGGTCTCCATATATTCTCAAACACAATTTCCTTTGATTTCAGTATATATGTTATTCTTTCTAATGGAAGGTTTGTTAACATCTGTCTTAACCACTGAGTCACATCTGGTCTATGAGTCTTTTTCCATAATAGTGCAATACATTTTTTGGCATTAAGCAAACTGAGGTCTATGAATGTTCTTTCACTTTTATTAAAATTATGCTTTTCTGGGTACAGACCCAACAAAAACAGTTTAGGATTCAGTATGATTTGTTTTGAGATTATTTTTTCAATTGTTACCCTCACCTCTTCCCAAAACATTCTTATTAATCTACATTCCCATAAACAATGAAATAGGGTTCCTTTACTTTCCATGCATTTTGTGCTTGTATCTGGTATATTTTTGTTATATCTATTTAACTCCTCCGGTGTAACATACATCCGCATTAACCATTTGAAATGTATCAATTTAAGGCGTGCATTTATTGATTTGGTTTGAGCTTCTGTACAAGCCAATTCCCATTGTTCCTCCGAAATTTCAATTTGCAGATCTTCTTTCCAGTAGTTTAATCTTTTCAGTGAATTTTCACTTGAAGATAGTGTCAATGAGTTATAAAACTCTGAAATAATACCCTTTCTTTTACTATCTTTCATCATCATTTTTTCCAAGGATGAATAAATAGGTCGAGTGAGAGCTTTATTTTGATTTGATCGAATAAAGTTTCTAAGTTGAAGATATTTAAAAAAATGTGTTCTATTGAGATTAAATTTGATCCTCAGCTCTTCAAAAGACATTATGTTGTCTGCACATGGCAAATATAAATCCTGAATCTTTTGTATCCCTTTTAAATTCCATACTTTAAATACAGCGTCCGCTCTCCCTGGTTTAAAATATTGATTACCCCATATTGGACTAAATTGTGACAATAACTGTGGTTCTTTTAAATAGTTTTTAGCTTCACACCATATTTTGATCATATGCTTTACAAATGGATTTTTAACTTGTTTTTGTAATTTTTTTGCCGAATCTGAGTATATGAATATGGGAAGAGGTAAAGGTAAATTGTATGATTCCATTTCAGTCCAGTGAGGGAGATCATTTGATGAAAAATAATATGTCATAGACCTCAGTTGTGCCGACCAATAATACAACATAAAATTTGGACATTTCAGACCTCCACGATCAAATGGTAAATATAATAAAGACAGACGTAATCTAGCCCTCCTGTTGTTCCATATAAATTCCACTAACTTTTTTTTTATTCTTGAGAATAGATCTAAAGGTGGTGATAAGGGAATGTATTGAAATAAATAAAGTATTTTAGGTAAAATATTACTTTTAAGTATATTGATTCTCCCGATCATCGACATTGGTAGTGACATCCATCTCTGAGTTAACTCACTGATATCTGACATTAAGGCTTCATAGTTGACGCTGGCGACTGATTCTAGCTTAGGCATAATTTGGATTCCTAAATATTTAAACTGATTTACAACATTGAATTGATTTGCCTCAGGGGCTGGGTAATTTCTCTGGGTCTCATTTAGCATTAATATTGAAGATTTAGTTTTATTTATTTTATATCCTGATATTTCCCCAAAATTCTTTATTAAATTCAACAAGGTTGGAATTGATTTTTTTAGATTCGACATAAACAAAATTATATCATCGGCGTACAGGGAGATTTTATGTTCTGTTGGTCCAACTTTAATTCCATATATTTGTGAATGTAAACGTATCGCTATCGCTAAAGGTTCAATTGCCATAGTAAACAGTAAAGGTGAAAGTGGACAGCCTTGTCGACATCCTCTATTGATTTTTATTGGTTTTGAAATATTGTTATTTGTTAGGATTTCTGCTGTAGCATTATTGTATATTATTTGAACGCATTTTATGAAATTATTTCCAAGTCCAAACCTTTGTAGGACTTCAAAAAGAAAGGGCCATTCAACTCTATCAAAGGCCTTTTCGGCGTCCAATGATAGGAGAGCTGTATCCGGTGCTTCTTTATTAAAATAAATAATATTAAATAGTCTTCTTACATTATGGAAGCCTTGTCTACCCTTTATAAAGCCATTCTGATCTCGATTAATAATATTTGGTAAAATTTCTTGTATTCGTCTTGCTAAAATTTTACAGATTATCTTAAGGTCGGCGTTTAATAGGCTTATTGGTCTCATATTTTCACATTTATTAGAGGGCTTACCTGGTTTTGGCAGCAGTATAATTAAGGCATTATTTATGTATGATGGTAAATTATTATTTTGAAATGCTTCTAAAACCATTTCCAAAAAAGGTTTTATTAATTTATTCTTAAATTTTTTATAAAGGTCAACTGGAAGACCATCTGGTCCTGCACTTTTTCCTGATTTCATATTATCAATGGCTAGCCCAACTTCTTCTTGACTAATTTTAGACTCCAATATCTCCCTGTTTTCATTTGGTATACACGGTATAGATAGTTCGTTCAAAAACCCATTTAGTTTTGTTAAATCAGGTTCATTTTTGGTATCATATAATTTTTCATAGTAATCTCTAAAGGCTCTATTAATTTCTAAAGGATCTATAACTACCTGTCTGTTACTTATAATACTGGTAATTGGTGTTTTAATTTCCAATTGTTTAATCTGCCATGCTAATAATTTTCCTGATTTTTCACCTTGTTCATAAAAAGATTGTTTCAATCTTAGAAGACTCGAGGCAGCTCTATTCGCTGATTTTTTGTCGTATTCAGCTCTCAAAATCAGTAATTCATTCTCCAACCTTGGGTCACTTCCTGCATACACTTTTTCCTGAAGACTTTTTATTTTATGTTCCAATTTAGCTCTCTCCTCTCGAGTCTTCTTAGATTTTGATCCTGTATAACTAATAATATGTCCCCTAATAAAAGCTTTGAAAGCCTCCCACTTTACACATGCTGATGTTTGTGTAGTATTGATGTCAAAGAACTCGTCTATCTGTTTTTCTATATACTTGACAAATTCCTCATCCTGAAGCCATTTATGCTGAAATTGCCATCTACCTGATTCCTTTGTCAATTTTTTATCTACATATATTAGACAACAGGGTGCATGATCAGAGATCACAATGTTATCATAAAAGCAGTTTTGAATCTTGGACCTTAATTCTGTGGAAATCAAAAAATAATCAATACGTGAGAATGTCTTGTAGGTACTGGAATAACAAGAATAGGCTTTAACTTGTGGTTTCATTTCTCTCCATATATCTAACAATCTCAATTCTTTCATAAAATGATTAATAGTCATCCTACATCCAATGTGTGTACAATCCAGTCCTGTTGATCTATCCACACCTGGATTCAATGTACAATTAAAATCCCCTGCTATTATATGTTGCCCTGTAAGTGATGATAAGATGAGAAATAAATTAGCAAAGAACTTCTGATCATCTATATTGGGACCATATAAGTTCACAAGATTTATATTTTCTAATAGCAAAGAACCTTGAATGATTACATATCTTCCAAATTTGTCTCCAATTACATTTTTCACTTGAAAAGGAACTGATTTATGTATGAGAGTCATAACTCCCCTGGCTCGGGATGAAAATGAAGAGGTGAATACACTTCCCTGCCATCTACTCCTAATTCTTTTAACATCCTCCTCTATCAGATGAGTTTCTTGTAAAAACACAATTCTTGAACCCATGTCCTTTATTTTATTCATAACTTGTTTAAGTTTTTTTAAATTTTGTAGACCTCTGCAATTCCATGAAGTTAAATTAAGATTAACACTTTGGTCCATGATCAATAGAGAGTTTAGGATTACCTTGCAGTGTAAACATGCTCATACAGAGAAGCAAAAACATGAGTGGTTGAACATTCATCCTACAAACTACACACAAACAAATTTCCCCTTCCCACACTTGTGGCAAACCCCCCAAAATCAAAAGAAAAATTCTGTCTCCCGATATAGCCATCGACCGTTCCACACCCACGGGGAACAGCCTAAGCCACTCCTTCTTCATCCTCCCAATCACCCTAACTCTACTGCTTTTAATGACGTAACATTAACTCTCCTCTGTAGTTTTCCAACTTAACTCCAAAATTTTTAACATCTTTGTACATCATAGTTTTCTTTTGTTGTTTGTTTTGTTTTTGTTTTGTTTTTTTAATATATAATACAATCTATATTTTGTAAACTTACTATTTACTTCAAGTCAGTCAGATGCCTGTGCAAATGCTTAATTATTCTACCTTATATTTTGTTCATGCTTAGCTCCCACCAGTCTCTTCTGCTTCTTTGATCTTCTTGATGAACTCCTGCGCCTCCTCTGGGGTCTTGAAGATGTGGGTTCTGCCCTCATACGTGGTCAGCAGTCTCGCAGGATAGATTACACCATGACGAATCCCAAGGTTGCGCAGCTCCTTACGTACGGGATCAAACTGCTTCCTCAATTGCTGGATTCCTGTGGCCAAATCTGGGTAGAACCGCACCTGCTGGTCCTGGTGTTTAATCTCTCCTTTAGCACGTGCAGCGTTGAAGATCTTCATCCTGTCTCTGTTGCTAAGAAACTTCATAATTAAGGTCCTCGGCGGTCCCTTATCTCTCCGTGGGCCAATACGATGTGCTTTTTCCAGAACCACTGCTGATTGCAACTCCTCGCTGCCCAGCACCTCCGGAATCCACTTTTCCAGAAAGGAACATACGTCCCGACCTTCTGATTCCTCTGGAAGACCCACCAGCCTCAAGTTATTCTGTCTCGACCGAGATTCCAAATCCAAAATATTATCTTCCAGAGATTTATTTTTTTTTTCCAAAGTGCGCACCTTTAATTGAAGACGGGTGACGTCATCTTCAGCACTAGCGAGACGGAGCTCCATCTGCGCCGTTCGTTCTACACAGTCACCCAATTCCTTTCTTATTCCTTCCAACGCTGTTATAATCCCATCAAATCTAGAGGAAAAGTCCGCTCTCATTGAACTCATGGCAGCCATCAGCGCATCTGCGCCATTCCCCGCAGATATCGCAGCGTTGCCAGCCTCCTCCGCCATATATGGAGTTTTGTTTACTGCGTCACAGACCTGAAAGTCCGTTAATTTGGACTGTTTCGGCGGCTCGCTTTTTCCTTTTCCTGGTTTTCCAGCCTTAGGCTTCGCCGACATATCTTCGCCCAAATGCTGGGATACGTTCTGTCCCAAATGAGAGAGTTATTTGCCGATTTTTTTTTTTCCAGGAGCAGAGCAGAGCGAGACACGTCCGTCCTACGTGGCAGCCATAACCGGAAGTCAATTTTGTATTATTTAATGTGAGAATATTAGTAGAGGTCATGAGATGAATGTTACCCTTAAAATGACAAATATTTTGCTGCACTTTCTATAATTTGAATTTTTAAATCTTTTTTTTGATATATTCTACCTCATAATCTAACTCAATGCAGAATTCTGAATGCCAAGGCACTCCCAACAGAGAGGTAAGGAACAAGATAAAATTAAGCAATATTATTATTATTCTTGTAGTATCTCACTGAGTTGCCAAAGATAGAAGCTAGTTGGATATTAAAAAACTTGGGATAAAATACAGGAATTAGCCAGTAATAACCATAGTTTTCTCTTGGCATCACACTGAATTGGTACATTTGTGTATATCGCATGAATATTGTACGAGTGACACAAGAAATGTGATTGTTGGGCCAAAATTTGGTGAGAGTTGGCATACATGTCATGTGCATGTTGCACAACATTCATGCAACATGCACACAATAAAATTATGCATTTTTAACCTAAGAAAATTTTTTGAATGTAACTGTCTGTTCAATGCTCTTATGACAGTGACAGATAATTCAGAATTTTCATCATCAAGTACAGAGGGTATGCATATGATGTCACCAAACAGAACTCAAAACACTGAGTGGAAAAATGAGTGGCAGCATTAGGGGGTATGCATTAAAACACACACACACAAAAAAAATACACAGTAGTCAATCACAGCAGTATACAGAGTACCTGCTGGCATTGTAGAGAGCTAATCTTATAATTCCATCTTGTATTAATTGGCAAAAAAAAAAATATTAAAGGCTCTCAATCAGTTCTTCACTTACCATGTACTCTCTGGTATTTACCCACCCATCACTACAGTCAAGTAAATGGTGTTGGATTAAGTAAAGTAAAAAAAGGTACTCCGTGTACCGCTGTGACTAAATATTTTTGTGTCATTTTTATGTTTTGCTGCATAAAAAATAAAGCTGTCAAATGTGATTGCCACTCTCTGCTGTGTTGCTATGGTAACTGTCCTGTAAGTGCCAAGAATTCTGTTCCAGTGCATCCCCTTTATTGGACCAGAGTTCATAAGTTGGCAAAAAAAAAGAGCAGATGCAGAATCTACAATCTTTCCGGGAATGGAAGGTTTAAAACCTTTGATTCTCTGAAAATGTAGTGATGTGAAAAAGTGTTTGCCCCCTTCCTGATTTCTCATTTTTTATATGTTTGTCACACTTAAATGTTTCAGATCATCAAACAAACTTAAATATTAGACAAAGATAACACAAGTAAACACAAAATGCAGTTTTTAAATGAAGGTGTTTATTATTAAGGGTAAAAAAAATTCAAACCTACATGGTCCTGCGTCAAAAAGTGATTGTCCCCATTAAAACATAAATTAACTGTTGTTTATCACATCTTTGGAAAGCTGAGTTCAATTTCTCTAGGCACACCCAGGCCTGATTACTGCCACACCTGTTCTCAATCAAGAAATCACTTAAATAGGACCTGCCTGACAAAGTGAAGTAGACCAAAAGATCATCAAAAGCTAGACATCATGATGCAATCCAAAGAAATTCAGGAACAAATGAGAAACAAAGTAATTGAGATCTATCAGTCTGGAAAAGGTTATAAAGCCATTTCTAAAGCTTTGGGACTCCAGCAAACCACAGTGAGAGCCATTATCCACAAATGGCAAAAACATGGAACAGTGGTGAGCCTTCCCAGGAGTGGCCGGCCAACCAAAATGACCCCAAGAGCACAGCGACAACTCATCCAAGAGGTCACAAAAGACCCCACAACAACATCCAAAGAACTACAGGCCTCACTTGCCTCAGTTAAGGTCAGTGTTCATGACTCCACCATAAGAAAGAGACTGAACAAAAATGGCCTGCATGGCAGAGATCCAAGATGAAAACCACTGCTGAGCAAAAAGAAGATAAAGGCTTGTCTCATTTTTGCCAGATAACAACTTGATGATCCCCAAGACTTTTGGGAAAATACTCTGTAGACTGATGACACAAAAGTTGAACGTTTTGGAAGGTGTGTGTCCCATTACATTCGGAGTAAAAGTAACAAAGCATTTCAGAAAAGGAACATCATACCAACAGTAAAATATGGTGGTGGTAGTGTGATGTCTGGGACTGTTTTGCTGCTTCAGGACCTGGAAGACTTGTTGTGGTAAATGGAACCATGAATTCTGCTGTCTACCAAAAAATCTTGAAGTACAATGTCCGGCCATCTGTTTGTGACCTCAAGCTGAAGCACACTTGGGTTCTGCAGCAGGACAATGATCCAAAACACACCAGCAAGTCCACCTCTGAATGGCTTAAGAAAAACAAAATGAAGACTTTGGAGTGGCTTAGTCAAAGTCCTGACCTGAATCTGATTGAGATGCTGTGACATGATCTTAAAAGGCGGTTCATACTCGAAAACCCTCCAATGTGGCTGAATTACAACAATTCTACAAAGACGAGTGGGCCAAAATTTCTTTGCAGTGCTGTAAAAGACTCATTGCCAGTTATCGCAAATGCTTGATTGCAGTTGTTGCCGCTCAGGGTGGCCCAACCAGTTATTAGGTTTAAGGGGCAATCACTTTTTCACACAGGGCTATGTAGGTTTGGATTTATTTATTTTTTTTACCCTTAATAATAAACACCTTCATTTAAAAACTGCCTTTTGTATTTACTTGTATTATCTTTGTCTAACATTTAAATTTGTTTGATGATCTAGTTTGCATGTTCTCCCCGTGTCTGTGTGGGTTTACTCCGGGATTTCTCCGGTTTCCTCCCACATGCCAAAAACATGCAAGTTAGGTTAATTGGCATCAAACTGGGGATTCTAAATTGTCCTTAGGTATGAATGTGACAGTGAATGGTTGTCTGTCTCTCTGTGTTCGCCCTGTGATGGACTGGTGATCTGTCCAGGGTGTACCCTGCCTCTCGCCCAAAGATGCTGGGATAGGCTCCAGTCCCCCCACGACCCGAAAAGGATTAAGCAGAAGAAGACGGACGGATGGATGGATGGATGGATGGATGGATGGATCTGAAACATTTAAGTGTGACAAACATACAAAAAGAAAATGAGAAACCAGGAAGGGAGCAAACACTTTTTCACACCACTGTAAAATATCACATATCAAATAAGGATTTCTTTAAATATTTACAAGTTAGACATTTCATATATTAAAAAAAGTTAAGTCATTGGATTGTGTAGTTGACTTTAATAAACCAGATAAGTTCTTCTTGGAATGCATATAGTACAAGTACTTTGTTTCAAAATTCTATACAGAGGTTTATAGTTTGAAAACTGGCAAACTTGTATGGTTAAGAAAATATTGGAGTATACAACTTAAATGTGTGATTGAGAATTATGTGTGGGATAAGGTTGTACTGTTTCCTTCCCGAATCTCTATATGTAACAGATTTAGGGAATTACAATATAATACTTACAATTCACCATCCTTATAGTACGTATAACAAAGGAATTTCACCAAAATTGTCCCAAATGTAAAATTCATGTAGGTACTAGGCTTCATTGCTTGTGGCACTATGACATAATTCAGACTTTCTGAAGGGTAATATGCACAAATATTAGTAAAGCTGTAAGTAATCAGGTGTCTATGGATCATGTGATATGTTTGCTTAGAAATATTCTGGACTCACTGAAACAATCTGAAGAGGTTATTCAATCACTTCTGATGCTGTCAAGAAAAGCTATATGGTGAAATGGGTTGGAACTGACCCGCCTTCTATCTCCATTTGGAAGTCATTTATTTCTGAGTTTGTGACTCTAGTGAGACTGAAATATTAAATTGATGGAAAGATCACTCTCTTTTTTGCAAAACTGGAAAGTACCACTGGACGTTTTAGGTGTAAAGTGTAACCTGGATTTCTTTGGATAATGACTCTCCTTCTTTTTTCTTCGTGAATGTTTAAATTTGGCTACCCATGTAAAAAATAATTTATTTATTCAATTATTTTGTAATTGCTTGTCATCTGTCTTGATATATAAGTGCTGTATTGATAATGTGATTATTGGGAGTTTTCTGCAGGTGGACCAGTCTTGTCTTGTTTTGTTTTATTATCTTGATGAGCTTGTCAAAAAAAATAAAAAGAAATGCCGACAATATTGTGCATTTTTTGCAATTACGACTGTCCTGTAACAGCCACACAAATCCAGTGCTACACCAGCACAACAGTTATCCATAACAATTGCAAAATCAAGACCCTCCCCATTCCAGCAGCCATTTTAACATAAACATAGAGTAAAAAAACATCAACTGACTGAACATTTTCTCTATTGGGTCAGAAACCAGAAGTTAAAATGATAGTGAGTTCCTTTCCTTGGAGCAGCTCACATTTGTCCCACAAGTACTTCCAGGTCATGAGGTCAGTTTTTTTGCTTGTGAAATAAGTGAGCCTTGGCAAGACCAACTTGGACTCTTGTACTTGAAGTCAAGATTGCAGTCCTCATGCAGCAACAGTGGTGTAAAATGTACTACTTATTAGAATTTCCGTTTGATATACAGTATCTCTCCCAGCTGATCATACATACTCCCAGGGCTGGACTAGGACAAAAAAGACGGCCCTGGCATTTTTGGTCCAGGTGGCCCACCATGATCAGTCAAACAACAACAGCACAGATAGTCCGGTTAAACATGTGTAAGTCTTGTGCCATTGCCCAAAGCAACAGTAAAGCTGAGCAGTAGGTTACATGCAAAACAGGGGAATAGAATAATTAGTCACATGATCACATACTTGTTTAAAAGATGCATCACTGGGAATAATTTGTTAACATAAACCTTCTCCACCTACAGCAATTGCAGGGATGTGCAGAGACATCTTGAGGAGCCAAAGTAAGGGCACCCTCTGACTTCTGTTACTTGAGTAATTAACAACCTACTGTAAATCTAATATTAGAAGCTTTATTAATGGCTGCATGTTGATGATTAACAATTTGTTAAGTAGCAACACTGAAAAACTGATAAACCCAGACCAAGTTGGTTTCATCCAGAAGAGATCCTCTACCAACAGTTTGTGTAGATTACTCATTGTTCATGTGGCGACCACTAGTGCTGAACCTAGTTTTGCTGTTACTTTAGATGTGGAAAAGGCCTTCGACAGGCTGGAGTGTGTCATGAATCCGGGTTTGGAGGCCAAACCCGATTTTGACTCACTGTTATGCCTTGACCTAGTTTCTTCCTGACAGCTCGGGCATGCCCCCTCCTCCTGTCAAGCTCCGTCAGCTGCACTGTCTGGTGTTCACACACATACACACACCCACATGCACACACACGTGCACTCACTCCATTCATTCTCCTTTCACACACTCTCACACATCTGATGTTAATCAGTTCTGCCCACACATTTTCACACCGGCAATCTCTTTCCTCATTAGCTTCTGGAGTATATGTTTGCCGCGTCAGAGGAAAGAGATTGCCGGGGCATTCACACTCATTCGTGGCAGCGTGTACCTCCATGAATGTTATACAACCTCCTGCATGTTTTCAGCCTAACATTTCAAGATGGAGGACCCCTTAATGTTAGTGCCTGACTCTGCCTATATTCCCCGCTCACCAGACAACATGGACAGCCTCGGATCTTCACAGCCGTGAGTATGTGTGCCTTCTTCTGTGTGCTCTGCATTCGTCGGCACCAGGCATCTCCCCAGGCTGTGGGACATCCGGGTGGCTTCCCTGTTTGTCTGGTGGCCATTATTCCATCTTTTCATCTGTCTGCATTTGTGTGGTACTGGACTTGGTAATTTGTTTCTGTTTACATTAATAAATGGCACGCTCTACTGCAGCACTTGAGTTTTTATTCCCTCTCTTGTGCGCTGCGTAATGGCGCACGAGAGATCATGACAGAGTGGCCATACTTACTCAAGGTCTTGTCAAAATTTGGATTTGGCTCTTATTTTACTAACTGGGTCAGAACTCTATGAAAAAAACACAAGCCAAAATAACCACTAATGGACAAATATCCACAGCCTTCCCCTTGAACACATCTAGTAGACAAGGGTGTCCCGTTAACTTTTTTCTTCTCTGTAAAAGTGTGTTTAAAAATTGGACAGTTAGCACAAAACTATTTAAATTACATCAGAGGATTAAATATCACATGAGGAGTTGTATTTCACACTTATCTGTTTATTTGAAGCATGCAGAAAATAACATAGCTGTGGGTCTGTCTCAGCACAACCTGTAGGAGGCCCCGAAAAACAATAAAATCAAGTACATATAGCTTTTGGTCTGGGGCGGTCCCCAGACCCCAACAATGGCTCTCTCCTTCAGGATTGCTGACTCCATCAGACGCCTTCTCCTCTACAAAAGGTCACCAGCCAGGTGCATCCTGCTGATGCTCCACAATCTCTAATTGCAACCCTGAACTCAGGTTCACCTCCCCCCCTTTTTTATGTGTGAGCAGAAGCAGTTCTCTGTTGCCAAGCGGTGGAGGGTGTGTGTCTGCAGAGCTAAGAAATGACATCTTGTTATGTAAGCAGGTGTAAGCTGTGAGACCTTTTAACTGACATTTAAAGCAAGCACACTGTGTAAAAATATTGAATATCCTAGCTTATCTAAACATTTCTATCACAGAATTCCCTCTTTTGGCTCCATTCTTTGGAGCCAACACCTAAGGCAGGCACATTAACACATAGACCCTGGATATGCTTTATTTATTGATTATGGCACAAGCAAAAAACCTGTTAGCAGAATATATGTCATGAAGCAATCATTTTTATGCATTTCTTTTATTCATTCATGCCGGCCCCTCTGCCTTGTTGCCTTTAACATGACTTTTATCAATGAAGTAAAACACAGCAATATGGATAGATAAATGAGCAAAGCAAAACATTTCAAGTCAGAGGATATTTGTTATTCAACAATTTGTTAAGTAGCAACACTGAAAAACTGATAAACCCAGACAAAGTTGGTTTCATCCAGAAGAGATCCTCTACCAACAGTTTGTGTAGATTACTCATTGTTCATGTGGCGACCACTAGTGCTGAACCTAGTTTTGCTGTTACTTTAGATGTGGAAAAGGCCTTCGACAGGCTGGAGTGTGTCATGAATCCGGGTTTGGAGGCCAAACCCGATTTTGACTCACTGTTATGCCTTGACCTAGTTTCTTCCTGACAGCTCGGGCATGCCCCCTCCTCCTGTCAAGCTCCGTCAGCTGCACTGTCTGGTGTTCACACACATACACACACCCACATGCACACACACGTGCACTCACTCCATTCATTCTCCTTTCACACACTCTCACACATCTGATGTTAATCAGTTCTGCCCACACATTTTCACACCGGCAATCTCTTTCCTCATTAGCTTCTGGAGTATATGTTTGCCGCGTCAGAGGAAAGAGATTGCCGGGGCATTCACACTCATTCGTGGCAGCGTGTACCTCCATGAATGTTGTACAACCTCCTGCATGTTTTCAGCCTAACATTTCAAGATGGAGGACCCCTTAATGTTAGTGCCTGACTCTGCCTATATTCCCCGCTCACCAGACAACATGGACAGCCTCGGATCTTCACAGCCGTGAGTATGTGTGCCTTCTTCTGTGTGCTCTGCATTCGTCAGCACCAGGCATCTCCCCAGGCTGTGGGACATCCGGGTGGCTTCCCTGTTTGTCTGGTGGCCATTATTCCATCTTTTCATCTGTCTGCATTTGTGTGGTACTGGACTTGGTAATTTGTTTCTGTTTACATTAATAAATGGCACGCTCTACTGCAGCACTTGAGTTTTTATTCCCTCTCTTGTGCGCTGCGTAATGGCGCACGAGAGATCATGACAGAGTGGCCATACTTACTCAAGGTCTTGTCAAAATTTGGATTTGGCTCTTATTTTACTAACTGGGTCAGAACTCTATAAAAAAAACACAAGCCAAAATAACCACTAATGGACAAATATCCACAGCCTTCCCCTTGAACACATCTAGTAGACAAGGGTGTCCCGTTAACTTTTTTCTTCTCTGTAAAAGTGTGTTTAAAAATTGGACAGTTAGCACAAAACTATTTAAATTACATCAGAGGATTAAATATCACATGAGGAGTTGTATTTCACACTTATCTGTTTATTTGAAGCATGCAGAAAATAACATAGCTGTGGGTCTGTCTCAGCACAACCTGTAGGAGGCCCCGAAAAACAATAAAATCAAGTACATATAGCTTTTGGTCTGGGGCGGTCCCCAGACCCCAACAATGGCTCTCTCCTTCAGGATTGCTGACTCCATCAGACGCCTTCTCCTCTACAAATGGTCACCAGCCAGGTGCATCCTGCTGATGCTCCACAATCTCTAATTGCAACCCTGAACTCAGGTTCACCTCCCCCCCTTTTTTATGTGTGAGCAGAAGCAGTTCTCTGTTGCCAAGCGGTGGAGGGTGTGTGTCTGCAGAGCTAAGAAATGACATCTTGTTATGTAAGCAGGTGTAAGCTGTGAGACCTTTTAACTGACATTTAAAGCAAGCACACTGTGTAAAAATATTGAATATCCTAGCTTATCTAAACATTTCTATCACAGAATTCCCTCTTTTGGCTCCATTCTTTGGAGCCAACACCTAAGGCAGGCACATTAACACATAGACCCTGGATATGCTTTATTTATTGATTATGGCACAAGCAAAAAACCTGTTAGCAGAATATATGTCATGAAGCAATCATTTTTATGCATTTCTTTTATTCATTCATGCCGGCCCCTCTGCCTTGTTGCCTTTAACATGACTTTTATCAATGAAGTAAAACACAGCAATATGGATAGATAAATGAGCAAAGCAAAACATTTCAAGTCAGAGGATATTTCTGTCCATGTATGCTGTATCCGGGCCTCAAGACTTACTGTACAACAGAGCTTTAACCTTCACATCTATTCAGACTACATGACCGCAAATAGCACAATATTTTGATAATACCTGTAAAAACACACAAAAAGTAAGAAGGGACCAAAGGTTACTAGCACATGGCCCACCACAGGAGGGTGCCTTCAGCGCACCCCCTTTTTCATGTAGATTCATATGCATGTGTGTGGTGTTGATGTGCCGACAGTGGACAGAACAGTGGATAGCAAAAAGACATGATATAAACATTTCAAACAATGACCTCTCCTTCATCACTGTCATTTCCAGATTCACAATGGTCATTGTCGTGGAGGAGAGACTTAGACTCCACTTGGAAGTGGACTTGAGCCATCATCCTTTGGGCTGGCTCTTTGGACAGGGTCATAACTATGCATCTTTTCCAGCAGCATTCTCAGACATGGGATACAGCAGCAGCCCACTATGAGTATCACTGCTAGCGAGATGACTATGATCAGAATTACTGACCGTACTACTCTTGCCCAACGTCCAAAGATAGACTGCAGCCATGCAGTAGAATCATCTTCCTCATAACAAGTATTTTGACCAAAGATTTGACACACTCTCCTGACTCTGCCAAGAGCATGTCAAGGGCAATGCGATTCTGGTAACTCATTAGGGAGAATGCTTTTAATTGTTCACGAACATCTTTTAAGGCCTCAGTGTTGTACTTTAACTTAAGGTCTCCACAATCGATCACGTGACACAAATCATTAGCTACTACACAACGTTTCTCAATTTGAGTAAGCATTTCTAGTTTTGAACCTCTTTTGTCACCAAATGCTGTGTATATCCCACACTTAGCTGCATAAATCTCATCATGGTGGAGAATTTTCCACCAGATAACTGGGAAAGATGTGATCAATGCTAAGAGCAACAAGAGCCAAAAAGTTGCCCTAGTGGAACAGTTAGGCAATGTGGGAGACACCATTCTAGCTTACGTTTGCAGTGTCTTCAGCAGTTTGCCATAAAGGTCGGCTTGGCTCAACTGCTCTGGCACAATGAGTCACGTGACTCCAGTTACTGAGCTTTCCTTTTTTCCAGACCTGTACTACATGTGATGTGGCTTTTATCACTTTGAAAGGTCCTTGCCACTTAGGTGAGTCCCAGTGGGGCCTCACTACTTTTTGCCACACCCATTCACCAGGTTCCAATGGAGCAGTGTCTCCTTGTCTGTCCTTGTTGAGGATATCTGGAACCTGTTGAGAGAGAGCTTCAGATATTTTTTATGAGACTTTTAATGTACTGTGACAACTCTACAACTTGACTATTTCTAGGAGTCAAAGGTGAATCAACAAACGGTCCTGGCATCTTTCTCCCTGTCAGCAGCTCATGAGGAGTCAGGCAGAGCATTGTGTTGGGGGTAGATCGCAGTGCCATCAGTGCTAATGGCAGTGCATCAACCCATGTCATGCCTGTCCCCATGCATTGTTTGGCTAGCATTCTTTTCAGTGTACCATTTGCTCATTCAACTAACCCTTAGGAGGATGGATGCACCACAAAACCAAACTTATGCCTTAAGCCTAAGGCACATTCAACTTCCTTCAAATGTTTATTTGCAAAATGTCAGCCATTGTCTGATATGAGCGCTCTTGGAAACCCATGCCTAGGAATTACTTCCTCAGTCAGCCATTTAATCACTTCCTTTGCACTTTCTGTTTTGCATGCTTTAGCCTCAACCCATCTTAAAAATGTGTCCACACACACCAACAGATATCTGTAGCTTCTGCATCTGTTTTCTGGGCCCATGTCTGTAAAATTAATCACAATGTCTTTCCATGGCCCTTCAGGGGCTGGAAAGGCTCCCATTTATGTGCGCATGTCTTTAACATGCGTTTGAGATTGAACTTCTGGCATGCTTCACATTCAGAAACAACTAGTTCTGCAACTTCAGCCAAATGTGGATGTCGCCAATGTGCTTCAGTCAAGGCAGAGATTTTTGTTTTTGAGACATGGCCTTTCAAGCGTGCTTCTCTGCACAGCAACAACAACACCGTAGCTGGGGCTACTAGCCTTCCATCAGTTAATCTTCACAAACCTTCTTCATCTTTCTTTGCTCCTTTCTCTATCCACCTACTCTTTTCTTCAGGACTTGCTCTCTCCTGTAACTGCTTAATTTCCTCTGTGCCTAGTTTCATGTACTCCTGATCTTCTTTCTATACCATCATGCTTACTTGAGTAACATATCCCCCTGTTTGCTTGGCAGCCAAATCAAAGCGTTCCACAGTCTGACTCCTTGCACTGAGACACAGTGTTGCTTGGTGGTAGTTCTCACTGAAGGTTTTAGAAATATACATGTTCCTCTGAAATGACATTGTTCCTCCCTTATTTGGAACAACTTTTGGATATTTGCGGGCAGTGATAGATTCTTCACTTTAAACATTATTACTGCAGGTTTAAAATCAACCAGATCTTTCAACTTGGGAGCTTTTAATTTAAGAAAAAGTGGGTTTGTTGGTTCCCTGTAAGCAGCTTTGTTTATTATTCTAATAGCTCCCTTCTGAAGCATAAAGACTGGATATATGTTTGTTTTATATTATTTCCCCATACTTCAGTACAATATGTCATGTATGGGAGTATTAATGAATGATACAAAATATATAGTGTGGGTTGATTCAGCAAATATTTCACTCTGTGTAGTATTGCGATTGATTTGGATATTTTACCTTTAATATAATTAATATGTGACTTCCAACACAGTTTATTATCAATTATTACTCCAAGAAATTTAATTTCAGATACCCTTTCAATCTCTACACCATTTACACTGAGTTTAGATACTGAGTTGTTGTGATGGTTGTTAAAAATTATAAATTTTGTCTTACTTAAATTGAGCGTTAATTTGTTTGAATCAAACCACAGTTTAAGCTTTCCTAATTCTTTTCCGAGTGTATCCAAAAGTTGTTCCAAATTGCTTCCACTGCATAAAAAATTAGTGTCATCTGCAAACAATATTAAATCAATTTTTTTTCCGAAACTTTACCTATAGCATTTATATACACTACCGTTCAAAAGTTTGGGGTCACTTAGAAATTTCCTTATTTTTGAAAGAAAAGCACTTTTTTTCAATGAAGATAACTTTAAACTAATCAGAAATACACTCTATACATTGCTAATGTGGTAAATGACTATTCTAGCTACAAATGTCTGGTTTTTGGTGCAATATCTAGATAGGTGTATAGAGGCCCATTTCCAGCAACTATCACTCCAGTGTTCTAATGGTACAATGTGTTTGATCATTGCGTCGGAAGGCTAATGGATGATTAGAAAACCCTTGTGCAATCATGTTAGGTCTGCAATGCTGTAATTGCTGCAAATGGAGGATTCTTTGACGAAAGCAAAGTTTGAAGGAAAAAATTATTATTTCAAATACAAATCATTATTTCTAACCTTGTCAATGTCTTGACTACATTTTCTATTCATTTTACAACTCATGGTGGTAAATAAGTGTGACTTTTCATGGAAAACACAAAATAATTGTCTGGGTGACCCCAAACTTTTGAATGGTAGTGTACATATTGAATAACAATGGCCCCAAAACTGAATCCTGTGGGACTCCGCAAGTAACCTTCAGTAACTGTGAGTTTTTGCTACCAACACATATGTACATACCGATATCTGTTCTTTAAGTAACTACATAACCAGGACAGTGCTACCCCCAATACCATAATTTTGTAGTTTCTTTAACAATAATTCATGATCCACTGTATCGAATGTTTTTTTTAAGATCTAAGAATACCCCAACTGAATACTCTTTATTTTCTACAGCAGTTGTTTTTTTTCCCCTATAAATTCCATTAGAGCAAATGCAGTTGTCCTCTTCAGAAATCAGAAATCAGAAAAAGATTTATTGCCAAGTACATTCACAAGTAAATAACTGGTAAATATACGAGGGATTTGACTTGACACTGAGAACGACATAGTTGACATTTTCAGTGACGCGGCAGTGTCAGTGACGCGCCTGTCAGCAGAATGGGAACAGGAAGCAATGGGGGAGAAAGAGGATAAACACAGTAGGAGAGAGAAAAAAGCATTATCAGAATACAGTTCATATATGATCAATATTATGATTACAAGAAAAAAACTCTCAATGCACAATTAGCAGACAATAGAATCCATACAATGACACAAAGAGAGCAGTGAATGAATAATCTTCAAGTCAGTATAGTGAGTCAGTGTGAGTTAGGGTGTTGAGTGCAAACAGTGATATCAGTTAAGGACAACAAAGTCTCTTCCGCAGCAGATGTTATGTCTACCGTCTGGGCAGAGGCGCGTGTCCTTGGCATGGCAGATGGAATAGTTTGCCAGACAGCTGGCTGTCCTTGAGAGTCAAATGCTGCCCGCCATGTTATGAAAACAAGTATACTGAAGATAATCTGGAGGACTGTGTGCTGAGGGCGTCAAAACAGGTCAAATAGCACTGACTTCAGAGAAAAAACTTTATATTCTCTTACAGATTCAGTGCTCAAATCCTTCATGGCTGGACGTTGAAATTATCATGGACGGCTCTCAGCGTAATCGTGATGTAATCCATTTTCCTAGACAGTTCTCCATTAGCCGCTGTCAGAGTCCTGCCCAGTTGGTCAATTTGATGGTTGAGCCTCGCCGGGTCCGCTTTTTGATAGGCTCCATCCATCTTCTTCAATTTGCGGTACACCAGAACAATCCCAGATCCAATCAGTAGAATTCCGATGACCATTGCTCCGAAGAGGTATAAATCTTCAACAGCTTCGATAGAGAGATCACACAGGCACAAGAGTTTCCAATTACTTTTGTCCTTCAAATAACCCGCGGCAGCTGTTCCTGCGGGGCAAATCAGCTCACCCGGGCCAGTTTTTCTCGTTGAAAAAACAGTGTCAATTGTGTTCAAAGCCCAGCTTATTAAATCCATAATTTCGTTTGATAATCAGCAGTAAAGACATGCAGACAGACAATAGCAAGCTGGGATCCAGTCAGTTGGGGAAGGAGAGAGATAAGGAGCCGGAGCTGGGAGAAAAAGCGTCTGCTCTCTTTGGAGGGCGGAAGTGAAGCTCTTGTGTCTGAATCCATATTGCTGCTCACACAGTAAATTATTTTTCATTATAAAGTTGTCAGTTCTCTCACAGAATATTTTTTTGAGTATCTTAGAAAATTGTGGCAATAGTGAAATAAGCCTATAGTTTGAAAATTCCCCTCTGTCACCCGTCTTGTATATCAGAATTGCTTTGGCTATTTTCATTGCATTGGGAAATATACCCGTTTGGAGAGACAGGTTACAGATATACGTCAGTGGCTTCACTAAGCATTCAATGATAGTTTTGACTAAAAGCATGTCAATATCATCACAATCCACAGATGTTTTACTTTTAAACGATTTAACAATTTCAATGATTTCTCTCTCTCATCTGTGTTCTTAATGAAGGTGGAGTCTTTTATAGCAATGTTTTTGCTTATTGTATCACCTGTAGGTGCCGTAATGGGTATTTCTTGTGCCAAATTAGGACCAATGTTAACAAAAAATGTATTAAATTCATCTGCAACTGAGACTGCATTCACACTCTGAGTCGTTTTTTTTTTTTTTGAAAGATTGGTTCGGTAGCTTGTATTTCTGTTTTTATTTCCAAGAATATTGTTAAGTATTGTCCATGTACTTTTAGTGTTATCTCTGTTTTTCTCCAGTTCTTTACTGTAATAGTCTCTTTTACTACATCTCATTATATATATTAATTTATTTTTGTATGTTTTATACCGCTGCTCTGCCGTCCCAGTGCCCTTGCCTCCTCCCCTGCGGCCACCCCCAGTGTGACATGGGGTGCAGCAGTGTCCGAGAGGGCATATAAAGGCAACAAGTCCTTATCCAAGTACAATGCAGCAGCGACTCCTTGTGGACCCATATAAATGTCCTTGCATACCAAGTCCTGTACCCCACCAAAGTCTCCCACTTGTCACGGTGGCCCTCACGAGCCACCATAAGACGCCACAGTCACCAGTGAGTTTGCAGTGATGTTTATTGACAGTGCGGGTTGGACAAGCATAGGATTACACACAATGAAAGGGCACGTCTGAGCCGGGGAACACCCGATGCGCCAGACGAGGTAATAATGAAGGTAAAGTCTCACAGAACGTACCTTACAAGACGATAATCGGGAACGTTAACCGATGGGTTAACAGGAGATACCCAGGTTAGGTTAACAGCGATGAACAGCAATGAACAGAGATAAACAGAGACTGCCGCATCGGGGAGCATTAAGCACCTGCTTTTAACTCTGGTAACTAATGACCCCGATGCAGCACAGCTGTTGAGTTTGACAGCAGCGCAGCTGCTGACTCTGACAGCAGGGAGCTTCCCCGGGCGCTATCACAATAAGAGCCCGAGGAGCTAGAAGGAATCCTCTGCTGTCAAAGCCAGGGAAAATATGATATAAGACCCGAGTGTGGACGGAACCGACACTCGGGCTATGACAGTATCTCCCCCTCAAGGCCGAGCCCCTGAGCGGCTCAAGTAACACCCAAGCCCCTCCCCCCCCAGGGTGGGCGGATGGGGTGCTGGCAGGAGGGAGAGAGACAAAAAAGGATGAGATAATAACAGGGGAACAAACAAGGCTATAGAGATAGAAAAAAAAAACCATACTCCCTAAAATGTGGGTAACAAGAACAGAACCAAACAGGCAGTACATATATTGGCAAAACAACAAATTAACATTGGATGGAGGAAGGAAAAGAACTACCAAATACAGGAACGAAAAAGGAGTGATCCACAAAAGATCACATATCAACCCCCCCCGCCCCCCCCCCGCATACCCCAACAGTTTCACAGACAAAATGAGAAACCCCGGGAAGAGTGCAGTTCTGACCCTGAGGGATGGAGGCAAAAAGTTCGGGGGGTCGTCCGGCATCAAGTGGCCACAAAACAGGCAGGGGGAAAAAGGACAGTTCGGGCGGCCTACCCCGGTCCCATGCTTGGAAGCAGACAGTTTCAGGCGGCCGGACCAGGTCGCCAAACAGTGGGTCCAGTGTGTCGGGAGGCCGACCCAGAGAGCCAAATTGGCCGGACAGTCTTTCAGGCGGCCGACCCGCATCGCTAGCCCACCAGAACCATTGGGGAGAAGTAGCCAGCGGTCCCGCTGAAAAAGGGTGAGATGAGGGGGAACCGGGCGGAGCGTTCGGAACCCCAACGGCCCCAGGTGGAAATGGGTTGCGCTCCTCAGGAGGACGAGGAGGGTGACGATGGTGATGAGGACGAAGAAGGGGATGAGTCTGTCCAGCATCCGACGGCAGGGGATCTGCAGCTCCCTCACCGAACCTGGAACCTGCTGGTGCTGCACCCATGTCGGGCCCCGATTGGGCCGAAACCGAACCCACGGTGGACCCCGATTGGGCCTCCGGTGCACCCGCGATGGACCCCGATTGGGCCTCTGGTGCACCCGCGATGGACCCCGATTGGGCCTCTGGCGCAGCTCCGCTGATGATCTCCGCCCCCGAACCTGGAACCTCCAACTCGGTGACACTGACCCGTTCCACGCCGGTGACACTGAAACAAAGCTCGAGAACAGGAAAACCGGGATCAGCATCACCGGTAGCAACGGAACCCAGCGAGACGAGCTTGGGCGCAGCAGACGGCTGCTCCTCACTCGCCTCCCCAAGAGGCAGGCAAAAATGCTCAACAACAGAAGACAGAGACAGAAGAGGGAGCACCTGCCTGCACTTGGGTTCCGTTGCCACCCAGGACTCCAACGATCCAGGTTCTGGGCGACTCTCGTCAGCAGATTCGGATTCAGCTGCGTCGGGCTCCGCAGCTGACAAGATGTTATTGGCAGCCTGAGGTTCCTCCCACGTTGCTGTCCACGCCGATGACCCGTATGGCGTGGGGGCAGGGGACCCTCGACCCACTGGCTCGGACCGCTCTGGGGAGGAGACCCGGGGACGATTCTTCATTGGCTCAGGCTCCGGGCCGCAGTCCGCTCCTCTCCTCCGTCCGCGGCGTAGCAGCAGGGCCGGATCCAGGCTTTCTCGTGCTGCACGGGCCCTCTTCGTCCGACGATGCTGGCCTGGCGTCATGGACCGCTCGGCGGGGGAGAACACAGAGGCAGCAGGTTTAATTATTTCATCCACAGCAGGTGGAGGGAGCTCGGGGGGCTGCAAACCCCGAACTCTACCCCCAGGAGTCAGACAAGGCAGAACAATATCATGATGTGAGAAATTATCGTGCACTTGCCTTCCTCCCGGGGTAGAGATGGTTCCTGCTGTGGGGGACGTCGTTCCTCCTTCTCCCCGCTTGATGGCAACAGAGGGCCCTCTGGGAAGATGAGGTGGGGCCGCTCTCGGAGGTTCGCTGACGGGATGCGCCGGCAGCGAGTCCAGCCGGGGATTCTGCTGAGGGTTGCCTGCGCCGTTACGCCGACGTCGTCGTCGGCCCCCAGACGGCGTGTACTCCTGGACCTGCTCCGGGACGGGAACGGAACACCGACGCAGGGAGCGAGGATGCCTCCTCTTCTGCTTCCTGCTCTTCTCCTCCAGCCCACGAAGTAACTCGCGCTGAATGGCGAGTTCCTCCCACCTCGCTATCACCTCCGGGTGACCGTTGAACTCGTGGGGTAGGTTGTCCAGAAACTCCTCAGCATAGTCCAAATGTCTGCGAATGTCGCTGGGAGCGTCCCACAGCGTAGCGTTAAAGATCGTACAGTCCACATTCTCTAGAACCTCCGCTAGCCACCTGCCCAGGCGCCCTTCGCGGCCCCTGGAGGACAGCATTCTCCCAGCAACAGACACTCAGACGGGGAGGACGAGTCCAAACTGCAAACTCACGGTGAATGGCATCTCAGTGCGACGCCTCTTCTCCGGGCATTCTGGCGGCAGTCTACTGTCACGGTGGCCCTCACGAGCCACCATAAGACGCCACAGTCACCAGTGAGTTTGCAGTGATGTTTATTGACAGTGCGGGTTGGACAAGCATAGGATTACACACAATGAAAGGGCACGTCTGAGCCGGGGAACACCCGATGCGCCAGACGAGGTAATAATGAAGGTAAAGTCTCACAGAACGTACCTTACAAGACGATAATCGGGAACGTTAACCGATGGGTTAACAGGAGATACCCAGGTTACGTTAACAGCGATGAACAGCAATGAACAGAGATAAACAGAGACTGCTGCATCGGGGAGCATTAAGCACCTGCTTTTAACTCTGGTAACTAATGACCCCGATGCAGCACAGCTGTTGAGTTTGACAGCAGTGCAGCTGCTGACTCTGACAGCAGGTAGCTTCCCCGGGCGCTATCACAATAAGAGCCCAAGGAGCTAGAAGGAATCCTCTGCTGTCAAAGCCAGGGAAAATATGATATAAGACCCGAGTGTGGACGGAACCAACACTCGGGCTATGACACCACTGATCATCATACAGTTCCTGATCATCATGTGAAAAATTCATTGTGCAGTGGAGGGGATCATGTGTGTGCGTGTGTGTGTGGGGGGGTCATATGGTTGAACAGAGTCTGTCCATTGGGCCCAGGAAATGTATTTGTCTACCAGCTGATTTTTGTCAGGGCTGACATCATTCAGCTGCAGCCACCACACAGTTGCAAAAGAGGTTTGATCTTCCTCTGTCTGCTTCCTGTATTTGCAGTTGTGGAGCATTCAGGGAAGTAGACAAATCTGATGTGCACCGGAGCATAGTCCCATCCCGCAGACTCAAAACAGTTCCAACAGAAGCAAAATAGATGTGTGCCCTCACTTTCAGAATCACATCTCTTCCCAGAAGAGTTACAGGACAGTCTGGAGAATACAGAAAAGAGTGAACAAAATCCGGTCCAGCCAGTGGAACAGTTCAGTGGTACTGAGAAAGGGAGACGTTTCGGGGTCCCAGAGATACCAACCACTGATGTTTAGTTAGTTGACAGGGGTAGAGAAGTTGATATTGATGAAAAGCGAGCCCCTATGTCCACCATGACTTCATAAGTTTTGTCTCCCACTGTGAGGGATAGCATTGGATCTGAAAGTGCTACCTCTTCTGTGCGGGTGTCCAGTCATTGTTGACTAGGCATCATGCTGTGGTTGGGAGCCATGTGTGATTGCTGAGGCAGCTGTGTCTGCCGTGGCTGACCTGGCCACACCCCGGGTGCTGGAGGTGGGGTGGGTGCATAGTTAGTCCAGACACTTCCTCTGTCAGAAGCTGGAGCTCTACAATCACAAGCCCAATGGCCTCTTTTGCCACACTGCAGGCACAAGTCACTGGGTGGGCCTGATGGTCTCATGCCTCCTCTGTATGCACCTCTACCACGCCCTCTTTGTGGTGGGCGTGGATACCATTGTTGTTGGGGTGCCAACACAAAGGGCTCAGCAGGGACGGGGCCAGAAATGGCCTGAGGGGTTGCCACTGTGATGGCTGGAGCCTGTACAGTATTCTTTTTTTTTTTTAAATCTTTATTCACTACATCCCTAGTTGCCTTTAATTGTGCTTTTAAGATAAGATAAGATAAGATAAGATAAGCCTTTATTAGTCCCACAATGGGGAAATTCCAGGATTGCAACAGCACAGGGATAGCAACACTCAGAGCAACAATCAGAAGGCAAGAAAAAAACAAGAGCAGCGAGTATACATATATACATATAAACATAAATATATAGACACACGATGCGGAGCATTGTAGCTAGATGGAATAAATATATAGATATATAAACACACAGTGCGGAGCATTGTAGCTAGATGGAATAAATATATGAACATATAAACACACACAGGGTGGAGCATTGTAGCTAGATGGAATAAATATGTGAATATATAAACACACACACAGTGTGGAGAGTTGTAGCTAGATGGAATAAATATATGAATATATAAACACACACAGTGCGGAGCATTGCAGCTAGATGGAACAAATATGCAAATATATAAACACACAGTGCGGAGCATTGTAGCTAGATGGAACAAACATGTAAATATATAAACACACACACAGTGCGGAGCATTGTAGCTAGATGGAACAAATATGCAAACACATAAACACACACAGTGCGGAGCACTGTAGCTAGATGGAATAAATATGTAAATATATAAACACAGTGTGGAGCATTGTCGCTAGATGGAATAAATATATAACTATACAAACACCCACAGTGCGGAGCATTGCAGCTAGATGGAATGAAACAGCGTAATCGTCTACTTAGTTATCCTACATGGTATGATTATGTACCCATACATATAGTCACCCTCCGTAGCTACTGGTATTTTCCTAGTTGTATACCGGAGGGGACCATTGTGTAAGTCTATTGCATCTTTTGCATTCAATACTATTAGGTTGTCACGTCTTTTTGCTATCTCTGCGAGCAGCCCTGCTTAGGTTATACAGTCTGACAGCTGTTGGTAGGAAGGACCTGCGAAACCTCTCGGTTGTGCACCTAGGATGATGTAGTCTGCTGCTAAATGAGCTCCTTAGTGCATTCAGTGTGTCCTGCACAGGGTGGAACTCGGACTCCAGCAGAGATGACAGTTTAGCCACCATCCTTCGCTCTCCCATCTCCTCCACTGGGTCAAGGCCCTGCCCCAGGACAGAGCTAGCTTTCTTGATCAGTTTGTTCAGTCTCTTCCTATCGGCTACTGTAATGCCACTGCCCCAGCAGACCACTCCAAAAGTGATGGCTGATGCCACCACCGTGCCATAGAATGTCTTCAGCAGTGCCCCTTGTACACCAAAAGACCTGAGTCTCCTCAGTAGGAACAGCCTGCGCTGTCCCTTCTTGTAGAGCGCGTCAGTATTGTGTGACCAGTCTAGTTTATTGTTCAGATGAACACCCAGGTACTTGTAGGATGTCACCATCTCAATGTCTGTTCCCTGGATGTTTACTGGTGCTGTGAGGGGTTGTCCTTGCCTGCGGCAGTCCACCACCAGCTCCTTAGTTTTCCTCGCATTGATCTGGAGGCAGTTCTGATGGCACCAGTCCACAAAGTCCTGGATAAGCCCTCTGTACTCAGCTTCATCTCCGTTGGAGATGAGGCCAACGATCGCAGAGTCGTCAGAGAACTTCTGTAGATGGCAGTGTGTTGTGTTGTGTGAGAAGTCCGCAGTATAAAGGGTGAACAGGAAGGGAGCCAAAACCGTTCCCTGTGGGGCCCCCGTGCTACCGATGATCGTGTCGGACACACAGTCCCGGGTTCTCACAAACTGTGGCCGGTTTGTGAGGTAGTCCAGGATCCATGATGACAGGTGCTGGTCCACCCTTGCGCACAGCAGCTTGTCCTTCAGGATCATCGGTTGGATGGTGTTGAAAGCACTGGAGAAGTCAAAGAACATGATCCTCACTGTATTCCCGGGCTTCTCCAGGTGGAACAGAGAACGGTGAAGGAGGAAGATGACCGCATCCTCCACCCCAATACCATGCTGGTAGGCGAACTGGAGTGGATCCATCGCTGGACCCACCAGGGGGCGGAGGTGAGCAAGGAGCAGTCTCTCCAGGGTCTTCATCATGTGGGACGTCAGGGCCACTGGTCTGTAGCTGTTCAGGTCTTTGGGGTGGGAAGTCTTTGGTACAGGTACCACACAAGATGTTTTCCACAGCTGTGGTACCCTTCCCAGCTTCAGGCTCAGGTTGAAGATGTACTCCACAATCCCACACAGCTGGTCTGCACAGGACTTGAGGAGCTTTGCACTGATGCCATCCGGTCCCAAGGCCTTCCTCGCCTTGATCTTCCTCAGCTCCGTCCTCACCTGGGTCTTAGTGATGGTCAGGTTGGGGGGCTGTGTGTTGGGAGTGGGGGGGTGATGGTGGAGTGGGGAGTGGGCAGCAGGACTTAATGTCTTCAGTGGCAGCAGTGGTTGTTGTGCAGGGGAGGGCGGTTGGTCAAACCTATTAAAAAACAGATTCAGATTGTTCACCCACTCCCTGACCCCCATGGCCTGGGGGGGAGGTATTCTGGAGGCCAGAGATGGTTTTAAGGTTTCTCCAGACCCCGCTGATGTCGCTCTGTTTATCAACTGATTTGATAGATCTGCTGTTTCTGTTTCTTTTTCATCTTCTTTTTTATTGTATTGTCTCACATAGTGATACACATGGGACAGCCATTCTGCCCAGGGGTGGGTATTCAAACCAACAACCCCTTCCAGTGCAGCTTTAACAGGTAGTGGGACTGATGTCTGAACAACATTGCGGAATACCGCCAGTGTAGTTGCATTGTTGCGAGGATTTTCTCCAGTCGCGTCAGTCCAAAGTGTCATGTCCTGGTGAGAGCGTGCCTCCTCCTTCCTGTTTTCTCCTCAGGCAATCAACACACCTGGGAGATGAGACACACCTGTTGCCTCTGCTTAGCCAGCGCTTATAAGGATCTACTCTTCAGTGCCTCAGTGCTGGCTCATTTGGTTACACTGCCTCAACCTAACGACACAAGTATAACTTTATTATGTTGGTGAAGTTTCTGTACTCACCTTCTTTCTCCTTCTTTTCTTCGCAGGTTGCTGCCTCCTATGTGGGTGCGTCTCCGGGGACTGCGTGCGCTCACCTGCCCCATCATCCACACTCAGCTGCAATCATCTCCACCCGGTCAGGCACCACCAACTCGGTCCTTCATCATACCACAGCCAGCTTCATCCTGCTGGTTCGCCTCTCCCCGCTGGAGTCCCGGTTGGATGGCCTGTTTGGCCCAAGTAAGTGGTAATTTGCGCATTCCACTTCCCTGTCTTCATTCCTCCTCTAACAGCTCTCGTCTCTCCTCCCACAGGGCCACTTCCTCTGGCGAGTGACGTTTTCTGTAGCTGTGCTCCGTTGATCTTGAAATTTAATAAATTTACAAACGTGGTTTTTTTTGTCCTGTGTGTTCCTTTGTTGCTGCATTCTGCACATGAGCTGTCTAGTAAATAAATCATGCCACAAAGTGCCAAACACCTATACACATAGGCTCCTGCTTCCTCTCCTTTTTTCGTAGGAACGTGTCATGATTGTGATAAACAATCAGCACACATGTGGAATGCAGCAACAAAGAAGAGCAATCAAACAACAAACACACGTTTGAGATTTTTATTAAATGTCAAATAAACGCACAGCTACAGAAACAGTCACTCGCCAGAGGAAACAGCCTGTGGAGAGAAGACGAGAGCTATGAGTGGAGGAACGGAGTAAGGGGAAAATGGGCTGTCCAAATTACCACTTAAGTGAGCTCCAAAGGAGACCGGGCAGGGCCCCAGCGGGGAATAGATGAACCAGCAGGGTGAAGGGAGTGGAGCTGGTGGTGCCTGACCGGGTGGAGGTTGAGTGCCGTAGATGGGCGATGATGTGGCAGGAGAGCGCGCGCAGTACCGGAGACACACCCGCACGATGGCAGCAACCTGAAGGGAGAAGAGATTACCTAGGTTAGTAGCGTGACAACCTTTGTGAATAATATACTTGTTTAGTAGTAGTAGATTAGTTTATTTGACAGGGACAGTGCAATAAACATAGACAATTAATCAAAGACAATCAATCTGATGTGTTGCACATAGAGTGTATAGCTATTAGCTAATTTGCAACTCTTGTCCCTGGTTTGATAGTTTGTCCTTAAGATGGGCAGTATACCCGCATACCAGCGTTGAGTCACCGAAGGGCGCTTCCTTATAAACGCTGACTAATGAGAGGGAGCAGGTGCATCCTCTCACTCAGATGCGATGATGACCTGAGGAGAGATAAATGGGAAGGAGGGGGTGCGCTCTCGCCGCCCATGACAGGAATGTCTGTTAGTTCAGCACTAGTGAGATCTACAGGGAACATCCCTCTCATTGTCCTGTGTGTTCCTTTGTTGCTGCATTCTGCACGTGAGCTGTCTAGCAAATAAATCATGACAAAACGAGCCAGCCAGAACTTTGGCTCAGCGAGTGCAGCAGCCTCGGAACATTCAGCTCTCGACCGCTTAGATGCGACCGAGAGGCAGGTGGCTGTGCTTACCTGGCAGCTGCAGACAATTACGCAGATGCTGGGCACGGTCACTGAGCATTTGGCTAACCCGGCTCCTCCGGGCCCTCCCGCTCCTCTTACAACCATTGTTCATACTACCATCCGCTGTACCACCTCTGTTCCCACTCCTGCCCCATACGCGGGGGAGGTGGGGAAATGTAGAGAATTTTTATGTTGAGTACGGCTGTACCTGGGGCAGGTGGTGAGGGGAGTACCTGGATGACACCGCTAAAATTCATTTTATGACTCTTCTGCTTTGGGATTCGGCCTTCAGTTGAGCACGGTCCATTCTCAACAGCCCAGAGGGGGCCGATTACACATTTGTGCGACTTGTGGTTGATTTTACCCACACGTTTGACCGTACGGAGAGCCAGGGGAACATGAGCCATGAGCCATCATGAGCCACCTGCTGTCTCTCCTCCAGGGGACTCAGTCAGTGGTTGAGTTCTCTGTGGAATTTTGGGTCGAAGCGGCGGACTCGGGGTGGAACGAGGTTGCTTTATGCAACGCGTTCCTCCACGGTTTAAACCCACACCTCCACGATGACCTGGCTGTTTATGCGGTTCCCATCTCTCTGGACGGTCTAATTGATCAGGCTGTTGGGTTAGACAACCGTTACCGCGAGTGCGCGAAGGAGCATCCGTCCTTCTCTCACCTGCCTGCTGTGCGGGCACCCATCACATCTACTGACACAGGGGAAGCTGTTTCTTTCTCTGAGCCGATGGCGCTCGGTCAGTCACATTTAACTAACAAAGAGCATCAGTGGAGGAGAAAGGCTGGCGCGTGCATGTACTGTGGTTCCTTGAAGCACATACGGTTTAATCCCCCCCGGTAATTTCTCTATTTTGGCCTCGTTCAATTACCGAGGGTCGAGAGGAGGACTTTGGCATTAGATTCAGGGGCGGAGCAGAATTTCATCTCCTCCCAGCTCATTTAGGAGATGGGTATTCCCACTCAAAAATTGCCCAGACCCCAGAGCGTCACCACCTTATCTTGCCAAAAGATCGCACTAGTCACTGAATGCACAGCACCCGTCGCTATCCTTCTTTTCGGGAACCATTGGGAACTTTCATTCTATATTTTCCGAAATTCATCCTCTCCGATGGTCCTTGGCTACCTGTGGCTCCGGAGGCATAACCCCATTATTAATTGGGCACAAAACTCTATTTCCTCCTGGAGTCTGTATTGTTTGGCTTCCTGTTTGGGTTTGGCCAAGTGCTCGCTGTCTCTCCCCATTTCCTCTCCCCCGGCCGAGCCGCCAGACCTCAGCCTTGTCCCCAAGGTCTTTCAAGACCTGGGGGAGATCTTCAGCAAGTCTAGAGGGTTGTCACTTCCTCCTCATCGCTCTTATGACTGTGCTGTGGAGCTCCTCCTGGGGGCACGGCTGCCGTCTAGCCGACTCTACAGCATTTCCGGTCCGGAGAGAGAGGCTATGGAGAGATACATTAAGGACTCTCTGAATGTGATGGACTGGTGATCTGTCCAGGGTGTACCCTGCCTCTCGCCCAAAGATGCTGGGATAGGCTCCAGTCCCCCCGCGATCTGAAAAGGATTAAGCGGAAGAAGATGGATGGATGGATGGATGGATGGATGGAAATAGGCATCAACATTGCCTCCATCTGCTTTTTGGTTTGTTGTGGGGTGGAGGTGGTAACTACTCCTGATTTGTTAGGGGTCTCCACCTCTTCTACATCCTGCCTGTCATAAAGGTGATCATGTTGGCCTGACTGCTGAAACTTTCTCACTTCCCTTTTCTGTCAGACACATCTGTCTGCCTCTCAATTGCCTTCTCTACGTTTTGTCACATATCTCCTTCACATTAAAAAATGATTTTGACACTGCCATAGTTATCAGATTCTCTTATACAAACTATGGGAAGAAAAAGTTAGTAGATATTTACAATCCCTGGGGTCTAAACTCTGAATTTTCAACTCCTTATTGGGAATTGCAGCCTCTACAACCTTCTACCTGTTATCCTGGTGACACAGGCGGTAGAGCACATTGCCTGCAATGCCAGTGGGTTGTAAATTCTTTGTTTCTGTTAGACAAAAAAAAAACAAAAAACAATTACATTCCCCAGGGCCTTTTCGCCTTTATTTTTCCAACCCTCACAATTCACTTCCTCTGATTCCAGACAACCAGAAATGGGAATTTGGGATCAGGACTATCTCCTTCACCCTACACCACTCTTCATGTCTTAAATTGGGATGGAAGAGGTTAACGACCCACACATTTATCCCCACAAAATTCACAGAGACAAGACAATGTCAACATACACAATATGGACAATATCTGCAGAAGTGGTTGTGTGATTTGTGTCTTTTCCTGCCTCTGTTGGTCTGAATCACCTTTTTTTTTTTTTAACCTTAACCAGTTTAACTACATGTAGAAGGGTCCTTACATAAACCCGCATCCGGTTATTTACTGTATACCAGAGGGACCTTATCATATAGATTAATCCCAGATTAATTTTATCAAACTGGCAATACAGTTATTCACTATTTGTTGTCATATTAGAGTCTCATACTGTATTTCTTTATTTTCATTATTCTTGTATTACTCACTCTGATTAAATTTGAGAGTCTTGTAATTATTCTTATGTTACTCATTCAGTGTTGGAATTTGAGAGTCTTGAAGTGATTCCTATATTACTCACTCATTGATGGAATTTGAGAGTCTTGTAATGATTAGAGCTCCTTATCTGTTTGCTCACTTATTGATGTAAAAATAAGATGTTGCTCTGTATTAATCCTTATCTGTATTAATACTCCTTTTTTCTCTGTAAAAGGCGGCTTATCAATCTGACCCTAAAATTACCAGTGACTAGGCAGTTCAGTAGCATTATCCCAAAATACAAATGATTAAAATATTCTCTGCATGTTCTTGATTTTTCGAAAAATGAATAATTATCAAATTCTTAATTTCTGGTAAAATTATAATTATGACAAAAACACATTTCTACTGAATATTGCAGACAACCCTACAGAGATTTGTTTAAAAAGGTTCCCTGCTCACCTTGTTAATATGGGCCGACCCAAAGTTGTCTGCGATAGAGAGATGAAAGCTTTTCGTCAGGTCACCTCCGATGCCTGTCAGTGGAGTGGGCCAACTGGCCAATCACGTCGGGGTCACCAGGTTGTTAAACTTTTTTCTTCTCTGTAAAAGTGTGTTCAAAAATTGGACAGTTAGCACAAAACTATTTAAATTACATCAGAGGATTAAATATCACATGAGAAGTTCTATTTCACACTTATCTGTTTATTTGAAGATAGATAGATAGATAGATAGATAGATAGATAGATAGATAGATAGATAGATAGATAGATAGATAGATAGATAGATCTTTAATTGTCATTGTCACAGGTACAACGAAATTCAAAGTGCTCTCCAGTCAGTGCCCCATTTATAAAAACATTGCCCCATTATAAAAAACATAGACCTAAAATTACTAAAAAATCAGTTAAAAATAATAATTAAAAAAATAAATAGCAAGCCACATTCACACAGACATCAACACAGGACATCATGCACACACACAGTCATTGCAAGGAGCATTCAACAACATATAATCATGTCCATTTAGCACATTACTTCCTCATTTTATTCAGAATGGTTATTGCTGTTGGATAGAAGCTGTGTTTGAGACTGTTTGTCCTTGTGTTCATTTGTCTATATCATTTCCCAGATGGCAGTAGTTCAAACAATGAGTGTCCAGGATGTGAAGTATCCTTTAAAATATTTTGAGCCTTCTTCTGACAACGGGAGCGGTGTAGGTCTTCCAGCGTGAGGAGAGGGCAGCCAATGATCTTCTGGGCGGTGTCAATGACCCTCTGGAGTGCTTTCCTCTGAGCTACAGTACAACTACTGTACCAGATGCATATACAGTATATTAATATGCTTTCAATAGAAGCTCGATAAAAGGACACCAGTGCGGCGTTGTTGAAGGTTTTAAGTAGAGTTTATTAAATCACACCGCCGTCACAGGATCCCCGCTCCGGCCCAAGTGTGTGCAGGCTGGAGCGGGATCCTCAGGCTCTCAAAGAAGAGGAGACACACAGTGCGTGCGTCTAGCGGCAGTTGAAGAGTGAGAGAATGAGAGTGAGAGAGAGGGTGAGTTACAGAACCTGTGCAGTATTTGTACCCAACTCAAACAATACATCAAAGCAGATTCACAGCAGTTGGTCTGATCAAAGGGACTGCAGAACAGGCATGAGACATTTGCATTTGTAAGACCTACATAACAATAGGCAGATTTGCTAGCCTCTGCTCCAGGTGCAGGACAAAGAGGTTACAAGGCACATCTACATATTGAACTGTCTCTAGGTCACAGCAAGGACAGGACGCATGAACACTATACATGAATGGCACATTACATCATGATACATGCATGGTACATTGCACCACAATACATGCAGGGCACATTGCATCACAATACATGCAGGGCACATCGCATCACAATACGTGCAGGGCACATTGCATCACAATACATGAATGGCACATTACATCTCAGTAGTGCAGCGGGAAAAACCAAGAGAAAAGAGCTGACTGTCCTGTGTGTTGTGGGGGGGTTGAGTCAACCCGCCACAACCAGCAGTCTCTGTGTGATGTTCTCCTTCCTGAGAATCCTCAGGAAGTACAGTCTCTGCTGGGCCTTTTTCACCAGCTCAGAGGTGTTCACACTCCAGGACAGGTTCTCTTCTATGTGGACTCGTAGAAAACGGAAGTCAGCTACCCTCTCTACACAGTCCCAGTTGATGATGAGAGGGGAAATCTCTGTCTTCTTCCTCCTGTAGTCTATTATGCATGCAGAGAATAACACAGCTGTGAGTCTGTCTCAGCACAACCTGCAGGAGTCCCCAAAAAACAACAAAATCAATCATAGCTTCTTGTCTGGGGCAGTCCTCAGACCCCAAAAATGGCTCTCTTCTTTAGGATTACTGACTCCATCAGACGCCTTCTCCTCTGCAAACAGTTGCTGGCCAGGTGCATCCTGCTGATGCTCCACTATCTCTAATCGCAACCCTGAACTCAGGTTCACCTCCCCCCTTTCTATGTGTGAGCAGAAGCAGTTCTCTGTTGCCAAGCCATGGAGGGTGTGTGTCTGAAGAACAAAGAAATCACATCTTGTTATGTAAGCAGGTGTAAGCTGTGAGACCTTTTAACTGACATTTAAGCAAGCATATTGTGTAAAAATATTTAATATCCTAGCTTATCTAAACTTTTCTATCACAGTCCCTTATCCCCTGGGCTCTTTGTATTAGCCATCAAGCCCTTGGCTGAGACTATCAGACAAAACCCAGAGATAAAGGGTGTAAAAGTGGGTCAGACAACACGTAAAATCAATCTTATGGCTGATGACATAATTGTATACTTAACAAACCTGACATGATTGTTATAAGCAATCAGCTCACGTGCGCGATGCAGCAACAGGAAGGAACAATCAAATAACAATACACGTTTGAGATTTTTATTAAATATCAAAATCCGCACAGCTACTGAAATGGTCACTCGCCAGAGGAACAGCCTGTGGAGAGAAGACGAGAGCCGTGAATGGAAGAACGGAGTAAGGGAAAATGGGTTGGCCAAATTACCACTTATGTGAGCCTCCAGGGGAGAACTGGAAGGGCCCCAGCGGGGAATAGACAAACCAGCAGGGTGAGGGGAATGAGCTGGTGGTGCCTGACCGGGTGGAAGTTGGATGCCGATGGTGGATGATGGTGTGGTAGGAGAGTGCGCGCAGTCCCGGAGATACCCCCCCACAATGGCAGCAACCTGAGGAGAGAAAGCACACAGGTTAATAATTTCTTCCCCTGTGTGAGTGAAATACTTGCTTGTCTTGTTTGAGGCGGTATACCCAGATGAGCCAGCGTTGAACTGCTGAAGGATTAAATTAAATTAAATTAAATCACCCTTTACTGTCATCCAACCATACAACCGATCATGTACAGTAGAACAAAATTGTGCTTTATCCTATCGACAGTGTTAATCACACACACCCCATAGTAGAATCAGAAGGGCCGCTGCCATGCAAGGTGCTGCCACAGATTTCCCTCCTCCATTCCATAATTGCTGAGCACCAAGCTGGACGGCAGGAAGTTCCGCTTTTTATATGGTCTTCAGCATGACCCGGCCGGGATTTGAACCCCTGCCTCCCGGGTGTGGGGCGGATGCTCTACCAACTGAGCCACCACTCCGGTGGATGCCTCCTTATGAATGCTGGTTGATGAGAGGGCGCAGGTGTGTCCTCTCACTCAGGTGTGCTGATGACCTGAGGAGAGATGAACGGGAAGGAGGGGGCACACTCTCACTGCCCATGACGGGGCCCCCCCTTCTAGGAGCGCCTCCTGGCGGTCCATAAGGCTTGTTGGGATGGGCACGGTGATAGGAACGGAGAATCTCTTTGTCCAGGATCCGGGACGTGGGAACCCAGGAACGTTCCTCTGGACCGTAGCCCTCCCAATCAACCAGATATTGGAGGCCCCGGCCTTGATGGCGAACATCCAGAATCTGGTGAACCGTGTGGGCAGGGTGGCCGTCGATTATCCGGGGAGGATGAGGCGGCTTGGGGGGGTGCATAGGGGACTGACCGAGAGGGGCTTTATGTGGGATACATGGAAGGTCGAAGCTTGAGGTAGAAGCTTGAGCTGGACCGAGGTGTCGTTGATGACTCTGGAGATTGCAAAGGGCCCTAGGAAGCAAGGAGACAGCTTCCTAGATTTCGTCTTCAATGGGACCTGACTGGCTGCCAACCAGACCTGCTGCCCCACGGTGTACTTAGGGGCAGGCACCTGTAGTCTGTCAGCCATGGCATGGTTGCGCTTGACAGAGTGGGCGGGGCCGGCACGCATTGCCTTCCAGAGGCGTCGGCAGCGGCGAGTGTGAGCCCCCACGGAGGGAACTGCGACCTCCCTCTTGGCCATCGGTAGCAGCGGAGGCATGTATCCCAGTGACGCCTCAAACGGGGTGAGACCGGTTGCCGTTCAGATGGCCGTGTTCATTGAATTCTCCACCCAGGTCAGGTGCGTGCTCCAGGAGGAGGGATGCTCGGCTGCTACACATCGCAGGGTGGCCTCCAAGGACTGGTTGGCACGCTCTGTCTGGCCGTTGCTCTGGGGGTGATTCCCAGAGGAGAGACTCACCGTCGTGCCCAGGGTCCGGCAGAAGGCCCTCCAGACCTGTGACGTGAACTGCTGGCCCCGGTCAGACACAATGTCCAAAGGGATCCCATGGAGGTGGATCACATGATCGGTGAGGAGGGTGGCCGTCTCCAAGGCCGAGGGGAGTTTAGGAAGAGCCACCAGACGCACAGCCTTGGAAAAGTGGTCCACGAAGGTGAGGATGACTGTCTTTCTGTGGGAGGGAGAAAGTCCGGTCACAAAATCCAGTGCGATGTGGGACCACGGGCGACCAGGGATGGGCAGAGGATGGAGAAGTCCCGCTGGGGGGGAGGAGTCCGATTTAGCCCGGACACAGGTCTGACAGGCCTGCACATACTCCTGCACGTCCCGCTGCAGCGTGGGCCACCAGAACACCCGCCAAATGAGGTTCGTGGTGCGGGTGATCCCAGGGTGACAGGCGAAGCGGCTGGTGTGACCCCACTGGATGACATCACTGCGGAGGGCAGCGGGGACGTATAGGTGGTTCTGGGGGCACCCTGCTGGCACAGGCTCCCGAGACTGGGTCTGACGGACCCTCTGCTCGATATCCCATGTAAGGGCACCGAGGATGCATGAAGAGGGAAGGATGGGTTGGGGATGGGAAGGGGGCGCTATCTCCTCAGAATCAAACTGCCGTAATAGTGCGTCTGGTTTGGTGTTCCAAGAGCCAGGCCGGTAGGTGATAGTGAAGTTGAACCGCTGAAAAAAACAGGGCCCAATGAGCCTGCCTGGAGTTGAGTTGGTGGGCTGACTGTAAGTACTCTAGGTTCTTGTGGTTGGTCCACACGACAATGGGGTGAATAGCCCCGTCAAGCCAATGCCTCCATTTTTCCAGCACCAACTTAATGGCGAGCAGCTCTCTGTCCCCTATGTCGTAAGTCCTCTCAGCCGGCGTAAGCCGACAAGCGAAATACGCGCATGGGTGGAGCTTCTGGTCTGAGGATGCACGCTGTGAGAGGACAGCGCCTACCCCCGAATCAGATGCATCTACCCCGAGGACAAACTGGAGCTGTGTGTCGACCTGAGCCAAGATTGGTGTATTGGTGAACTGGCCCTTTAATTTGGAAAAGGCCTGTTCAGCTGCCTCGGACCACCAAAAGGGAACCTTAATGGAGGTCAGCTGTGTCAAGGGCAGTGCCACTCCACTATAGTTCCAAATGAACTGGCGATAAAAGTTCACAAACCCGAGGAAGCGTTGAAGCTCCCTACGGGAGTGGGGAGTTGGCCAATCGAGCACTGCCCTCACCTTGGCCGGGTTGGCAATCAGTCTCCCTTCAGCCACTATGAAGCCCAAGAAGGTGGTGGAATTGGTGGAGAACTCACACTTCTCAGACTTAATGTATAGCTGGTTCTCCAAGAGCCGTTGCAGGACAGCTCTTACATGGACTTCATGTTCCTCTGGCGAGCGGGAGAAAATCAAAATGTCATCCCAATAGACAAACACAAATTGATAAAGCATATTGTGGCGGACGTCGTTAATCAACCGTTGGAAGACAGCGGGGGCGTTGGTGAGCCCAAACGGCATCACCAAATATTCAAACTGCCCCTTGTGGGTTTTAAACGTCGTCTTCCACTCGTCCTCCTCACGAATGCAGATCAGATGGTACGCATTGCGCAGGTCTAATTTGGTGAACACCCGTGAGCGCTGAAGGAGTTCAAACGTGGAATTAATCAAGGGCAGGGGATATTTGTCCTTAATTGTAATTGCGTTGAGCTCCCGGTAGTCGATATACGAGAACAGCGAGCCATCCTTCTTACCCACGAAGAAGAATCCGGCTCCGAGTGGAGCCGAAGATGGCCGAATGAGGCCAGCGTTCAGTGATTCCTTAATATATCTCTCCATCGCCTCCCTCTCCGGACCTGAAATACTATAGAGCCGGCTAGATGGCAGCCTCGCCCCCGGGATGAGGTCCACAGCACAGTTGTAAGAGTGATGAGGCGGAAGTGACAGTGCTCTCGACTTACTGAAGACCTCTCCCAAATCGTGGTAAGCCCGGGGAACGAAGCTGAGGTTCGGCAGCTCGACCGGAGGGAGTGAGACGGGGAGAGATGGTGAACATTCTGCTGAAAGTAAACAGATAGCCAAACAAAATGAGCTCTAGGAAGAGGTGGAATTCTGGCCCCAGTTTATAATGGGGTTATGCTTCCGGAGCCACGGCTAATTTAGGATCATCGGGGAAGATGAAACTGGGAGAACTAGGAATGTGAGTTCCTCCCGATGATTCCCGGATAGAAGAATGGCGATCTGCACCGTGAATTCGTTGACTACCGCAACCTTCCAGCCAGCTATGATGATAATTCTTTGGTGTTGGGACAATTTGGATGTGGGAATATCCGTGTTCCAAATGAACCGGGCTGACACAAAATTGCCCTCTGCCCCTGAATCCACTAGCACCACCGTCCTTATCTCGACCCCTGGCAATTGCACAAGGGCCGAAATAGAGAAATTACTGGGGAGAGTTAACTTAGTCCCGCCCGCCAGTCCCCCCCGGTTACTGATGAGCTGCGTCTTTTTGGCCGCTGGTGGCACTCGTCACGACTGTGCTTCACTGAACCACAGTACATGCACGCGCCTGCCCTTCTCCTTCGCCGGTGCTCATCGTCAGTCAAATGACCCTGACGGAGCTCCATCGGCTCGGGAGGAGGACCAGCCCCACCAGTGTCAGTCACCGCAGGGGGCACCCGCTCGGCAGATGGGTGAGAGGAGGACTGCCGCTCCCTCGTGCGCTCACGGTAGCAGTTGTCTAGCCCCACAGCCTGATCAACAAGACCATCAAGGGTGTTGGGAACCATATAAACTACCAGGTTGTCACAGAGGTGGGCGTTTAACCCATGGAGGAACACGCTGCATAACGCAACTTCGTTCTACCTGAGTCCGCTGCGTCGACCTGAAACTCCACCAAGTACTTGGCTACAGACTGAGCACCCTGGTAGAGAGTCATAAGGCAGCTCATGATGTTTCCCTGACTCTCGGTATGGTCAAACACACGGGAAACGACCACAAATTGCTCAATCGTGTACCCCTGCCCTGCCGGGCTGTCTGCTGTGGCCCGCGCCCAACCAAGGGCTCGGTCCTGTAGCAGTAACATGAAAAACTGAATTTTTGTGACATCCCCCGGGTGCTCCCCCCCCACCGACCTACTCTAAATACATCCATACCTGATGGAGAAATTCCTTACACTTCCCCACCTCCCCCGCTTACAGGGCAGGTGTGGGAACGGAGGTGGTACGGCGCACAGGTGGATCAATAACGGGAGCAGGCTGAGGAGGAGGAGCCATAGGAGCTGCACTGGCCAAATGCTGCGTGACGGTACCAAATTGCTGCATCATGATTTACAGTTTCTGGGACATCACGGCTAATTGCCACTCAGTCGTTTCTAAATGATCCAGAGCTGATTGCCCTGATGCTGCTGCACTTGCTGAGCTGAGGTCAAGGCTGGATTGTTCTGACATGATTGTTATAAGCAATCAGCTCACATGCGCGATGCAGCAACAGGAAGGAACAATCAAATAACAATACATTTTTTTTTTTTTTTTTGTTACTTATTTGTACCCGTAGGTAGATTTGGTTTGCAGTCTGGTGACAAGCCACCGGCTGCCGGTCGCTGCGTGCGCGAGCGCCGTAAACCTACATGTTTTTGGTATGCGGGAGGAAACCGGAGAAATCTCGGCGTAAACCCACGCAACACGGGGAGAACATGCAAACTCCACACAGCTCACTGTTGGTCGGGGGCTGGGATCGAACCCACGATCTTATGATCCCCGCGATCCCCCGGCCGAGGGTAAAACTGTGCTGCCACAGTGCTAAACCACTGCGCCACCGTGCAGCCCACAACCAGCCGTTGTGGTTGGTGGATGTGCAGCAGAAAGTCTAAGCTCTCTCTCCGCGGATGCGGCGGGCCAGCTGGATGTCTTTGGGCATGATGGTGACCCTCTTGGCGTGGATGGCGCACAGGTTGGTGTCCTCGAAGAGACCCACCAGGTAGGCCTCGCTGGCCTCCTGCAGAGCCATGACGGCGGAGCTCTGGAAGCGCAGGTCGGTCTTGAAGTCCTGAGCGATCTCCCTCACCAGGCGCTGGAAGGGCAGCTTACGGATGAGCAGCTCCGTGGATTTCTGGTAGCGACGGATCTCTCTCAGAGCCACGGTATTGGGCCTGTAACGGTGAGGCTTCTTCACTCCGCCGGTGGCCGGAGCACTTTTCCGAGCAGCCTTGGTGGCCAGCTGCTTCCTGGGGGCTTTTCCTCCAGTAGATTTACGGGCGGTCTGCTTGGTTCTCGCCATCGCTCTTTATTCTTCTGTCTGTGACATGTTTGAGATTTTTATTAAATACCAAAATCCACACAGCTACTGAAATGGTCACTCGCCAGAGGAACAGCCTGTGGAGAGAAGACGAGCGCCATGAATGGAGGAATGGAGTAAGGGAAAATAGGCTGGCCAAATTATCACATACGTGAGCCTCCAAAGGGAGAACCGGCAGGGCCCCAGCTGGGAATAGACAAACCAGCAGGGTGAGGGGAATGAGCTGGTGGTGCCTGACTGGGTGGAAGTTGGATGCTGATGGTGGATGATGGTGTGGCAGGAGAGCGCATGCAGTCCCGGAGACACACCCACATGATGGCAGCAACCTGAGGAGAGAAAGCACACAGGTTAATAATTTCTTCCCCTTTGTGAGTTGAATACTTGCTTGTCTTGTTCAAGGCAGTACACCCAGACGAGCCAGTGTTGAATCGCTGAAGGATGCCTCCTTATGAACGCTGGCTGATGAGAGGGCGCAGGTGTGTCCTCTCACTCAGGTGCGCTGATGACCTGAGGAGAGATGAACTGGAAGGAGGGGGCGCGCTCTCGCTGCCCATGACACAAACCCACTTGATTCTTTTACAGAATTACAAACTGTTTTAAACATTTTTGGGCTTGTGTCAGATTATAAAGTAAACTATGAAAAAAGTGAAATTCTTTCACTCTCAAAAACTGATTATGTTGATTTTCAGCAAAGAAGTGAGTTTAAATGGTCCCCAAATGGTATAAAATACCTTGGAATTATAGTGGATGATAATTTTAAAAATCTGTACAAACTCAATTACTTGCCACAAGTTTATCAGATAATAAAGTATCTACAGATATGGATATACTTACCTATCACTTTGATTAGCTGAATAAACTGTATTAAAATGAATATACACCGCGTTCCAAATTACTATGCAAATAGAATCTTAGTGTCATAAACATTCAATTTTTGTTTTTCAATTTAAGATAAGATAAGATAAGATAAGATAAGCCTTTATTAGTCCCACAACGGGGAAATTCCAGGATTGCAATTAATCTCATAGATGGTATTGTGTCTCAGGGCTCTTTGGATCACTGATATCAATCTCACACACCTGTCACAATTAGTTTGCCAGGTGAGCCCAATTAAAGGAAAACTACTTAAGAAGGATGTTCCACAGTATTAAGCATGCCACAGGTTTCAAGCAATATGGGAAAGAAAAAAAGATATCTCTGCTGCCGAAAAGTGTCAGATAGTGCAATGCCTTGGACAAGGTATGAAAACATTAGATATTTCATGAAAACTTAAGCGTGATTATTGTACTGTGAAAAAATTTGTGGCTGATTCAGAGCACAGATGGGTTTGTGCAGAAAAAGGCATAATGAGGAAGGTTTCTGCCAGACAAATTCATTGGACTAAGATGCCAAAAGCTAAAATGCCATTACAAAGCAGCAAACAGGTATTTGAAGCTGCTGGTGCCCGTGGAGTCCCACGAGCCTCAAGGTGTAGGATCATCTAGAGGCTTGCAGTTGTGCATAAACCTAGCCACCCCTAACCAGTGCTCACAAGCAGAAATGGTTGCAGTGGGCCCAGAAATACATGAAGACTAATTTTCAAACAGTCCTGTTTACTGATGAGTGCCATGTAACCCCGGATGGTCCAGATGGATGGAGTAGTGGATGGTTGGTGGATGGCCACCATGTCCCAACAAGGCTGCAACGTCAGCAAGGAGGTGGTGAAGTCATGTTTTGGGCCGGAATCACGGGGAGATAGCTGGTAGGTCCCTTTAGAATCTTTAGGCCTTTAGGATCTTTAGGAAGATGTGAAAATGACCTCGGCAAAGTATACAGAGTTTCTGACTGACCACTTTCTTCCATGGTACAAAAAGAAGAACCATGCCTTCCGTAGCAAAATTATCTTCATGCATGACACCATCTCATGCTGTTAAGAATACCTCTGTGTCATTGGCTGCTGTGGGCATAAAAGGAGAGAAACTCATGGTGTGGCCCCCATACCCCTGACCTCAACCCTATTGAGAACCTTTGGAGCATCCTCAAGCAAAAGATCTAAGAGGGTGGGACGCAGTTCTCATCAAAACAGCAGCTGTGGGAGGCTATTCTGACATCTTGTAGAAACTCTAGCAGAAACTCTCCAAAAACTCACAAGTTCAATGGATGCGAGAATTGTGAAGGTTATATCAAAGAAGGGGTCCTATGTTAACATGAAACTTGGCCTGGTAAGATGTTTTTGATTGAAATAGCTTTTGATTTCAGTAAATATGACCTCCAAATGCTGACAAATTTAACAAATGACCATTTTCAGTTCTTTACAACCAATAAAATGTTTTGAAACTCTGTTGTGCAAAATAATTTGGAACAGTGCATTTTGAGTTTTTTTTTATTTTTGCAAAAAAATAGTTATCATTGGGAGGTTTGTTAAATAAAATTTGAATTATGCTGTAACAGATGCTGACTTGAAAATTGTACTGACTGTCATTTCCATCGACTGTTTAGGAAAATTTAAGACAAATGTCATTTGCATAATAATTTGGAATGTGGTGTATTGCCAAGGCTGCCGCACCTCTTTCAGTTCTTACCAATCCAGGTTTCACTTGATTTCTTTAAAAACCTTAATAAACATATTAGACAATTTATATGGAGTGGTAAGACTCTTAGAGTTACTCATTGCCACCAGAACCCTTCTCCTTTTCTGGTGAACTCTATTTCCTCAACTTGTAAGTTTGCTTTGTTTTCAGTTTGGACTTGTGTTTTGGGCACTATTTGGTCTTGTGTTTTTCTGTTAATAAATATCACAAATCATAGTTCAGCGCGTGGGTCTTCGTTCCTGCCTCAAGGGGCAAATCATGACAACTTTAAAAAACAGTTCTGATTATATGGATCAAAACTTAATGACTTTATTACAAATCCTCCAACTAATATGAGAAAAAAGGTCGTATGTTGCAACTGCCAAGGATGGTAGAAACTTGTCACAGAGCACTGTAAGAAAACCGCTCCTCCCTCCCACCCACATGCACAGCTTTTTTCCTGACAGATGCATGTGCAGAAAGGCAGACAGTAGGGGCAGGAAGAGACTGAGATAAAGACCACCTCTCAAGATAATATCAAAATGCTACTGAAACTATTCACCCTGGAGCTACTTGCTGGTAAGACTCTCTACTTTACTGGCCAAAAGAATAAATGGCAACAAAGATACTGATGATGTTAAATAAGATAAGATAAGATAAGATAAGATAAGCCTTTATTAGTCCCACAACGGGGAAATTCCAGGATTGCAACAGCACAGGGATAGCAACACTCAGAGCAACAATCAGAAGGCAAGAAAAAAAACAAGCAAGCAAGAGCAGCTAATAAACATATGTACGTATTACTATAAAATATATATATATACACACACACACAGACACACAGTGCAGAGCATTGTAGCTGGATGGAATAAATATATGAATATATGAACACACAGTGCAGAGCATTGTAGCTAGATGGAATAAATATGTAAATATATAAACACCCACAGTACGGAGCATTGCAGCTAGGTGGAATAAATATGCAAGTATATAAACACACACAGTGCGGAGCAATGTAGCTAGATGGAATAATATGTAGATATATAAATATATAAACACCCACAGTACGGAGCATTGTAGCTAGATGGAATAAATATGCAAATATATAAACACACACAGTGCAGAGCATTGTTGCTAGATGGAATGAAACAGCATAACCGTCTACTTAGTTATCCTACATGGTATGATTATGTGCCCATACATATTCTCACCCTCCATAGCGACTGGTATGTTCCTAGTTGTATGCCGGAGAGGACCATTGTGTAAGTCTATTGCATCTTTTGCATTCAAAAAACTATTAGTTTGTTACGTCTTTTTGCTATCTCTGCGAGCAGCCCTGCTTAGGTTGTACAGTCTGACAGCCGTTGGTAGGAAGGACCTACGAAACCTCTCGGTTGTGCACCTGGGATGATGTAGTCTGCTGCTAAATGAGCTCCTCAGTGCATTCAGTATGTCCTGCATAGGGTGGAACTCGGACTCCAGCAGAGATGACAGTTTAGCCACCGTCCTTCTCTCTCCTATCTCCTCCATCGGCTCAAGGCGCTGCCCCAGGACAGAGCTAGCTTTCTTAATCAGTTTGTTCAGTCTCTTCCTATCGGCTGCAGTAATGCCACTGCCCCAGCAGACCACTCCAAAAGTGATGGCTGATGCCACCACCGTGTCATAGAATGACTTCAGCAGCGCCCCTTGTACACCAAAAGACCTGAGTCTCCTCAGCAGGAACAGCCTGCGCTGTCCCTTCTTGTAGAGTGCATCAGTATTGTGTGACCAGTCTAGTTTATTGTTCAGATGAATACCCAGGTACTTATAGGATGCCACCATCTCGATGTCTGTTCCCTGTATATTTACTGGTACTGTGAGGGGCTGCCCATGCCTGCGGCAGTCCACCACCAGCTCCTTAGTTTTCCTCGCGTTGATCTGGAGGCAGTTCCGATGGCACCAGTCCACGAAGTCCTGGATAAGCCCTCTGTACTCAGCTTCATCTCCATTGGAGATGAGGCCAACGATCGCAGAGTCATCAGAGAACTTCTGTAGATGGCAGTGTGTTGTGTTGTGTGAGAAGTCCGCAGTATAAAGAGTGAACAGGAAGGGAGCCAGCACCGTTCCCTGGGGGGCCCCCGTGCTACTGATGATCGTGTCGGACACACAGTCCCGGGTTCTCACAAACTGAGGCCGGTTCGTGAGGTAGTCCAGGATCCATGATGACAGGTGCTGGTCCACCCCTGCGCGCAGCAGCTTGTCCTTCAGGATCATCGGTTGGATGGTGTTGAAAGCACTGGAGAAGTCAAAGAACATGATCCTCACCATATTCCCGGGCTTCTCCAGGTGGGACAGAGAACGGTGAAGGAGGAAGATCACCGCATCCTCCACCCCAATGCCATGCTGGTAGGCGAACTGGAGTGGATCCATCGCTGGTTCCACCAGGGGGCGGAGGTGAGCAAGGAGCAGTCTCTCCAGGGTCTTCATCAAGTGGGACGTCAAGGCCACCGGTCTGTAGCTGTTCAGGTCTTTGGGGTGGGAAGTTTTTGGTACAGGTACCACACAAGATGTTTTCCACAGCTGTGGTACCCTCCCCAGTTTCAGGCTCATGTTGAAGATATACGTCACAATCCCACACAGCTGGTCTGCACAGGACTTGAGGAGCTTTGCGCTGATGCCGTCCGGTCCCGGCGCCTTCCTCGCCTTGATCTTCCTCAGCTCCGTCCTCACCTGGGTCCTGGTCAGGGTCAGGATGGGGGGCTGTGTGTTGGGAGTGGGGGGGTGTTGGTAGAGTGGGGAGTGGGCAGCAGGACTTGATTTCTTTAGAGGCAGCAGTGGTTGTTGTGCAGTCAGGGGGGAGGGCGGTTGGTCAAATCTATTGAAAAACAGATTCAGGTTGTTCGCCCACTCCCTGCCCCCTGTGGCCTGGGGGGAGGTATTCTGGAGCCCCGAGATGGTTTTGAGGTTTCTCCAGACCCCGCTGATGTCGCTCTGTTGCAGCTTGTCCTCCATCTTCTTCCTGTCCTCATCATCATGCTTATCATATGTGTGTTGTGCAGAAGGCATCACAAAAGTAGAGGTATTGCTCTTACCTTTTTTAAAAAAAAAAAAAAAAGATAATCCACTAGATCCACTAGAACCGATGACAATATAACAAGCAGTTTCGACAGATTGTAGATGATCTCTGTTTGTTTTGTGCAAAAGAGAAATGCAGTGATTATTGACAGAAATCAGCCTGTTTGTAATTTTTTGTAATAGGTCATTTTAAAATACAACAATCTTTTTCCTTCATCTACAGTGGCAGTAATGACCATGGCGATATCAGCTCAAAATGTAATCCTGAATGAAACTATGAACCCACCATTGGAAGTGCCTTCTGGTTCCTCTCTGATTTTACACTGTTGTTTGAACACATCAGGAAGAGCTAGATTATTCTGGTATTTCAGTGCTTCTGTACCTTCATTGGAAAATGCAAAAGAATTAAAGGGCATATTGATCAACAAACCTAACAGCTTATGTAAAGACCCTGAAAAGACATACAATTTGTCACAAGTTAATGAGACGCACAGTGGATGGTACTTTTGTAAGGTGGATACAGAGATTCCCACTTTAATGAAAACTAAGAGCACTGGAAGCAGAGTAATTGTTTGTAAGTATGGCTTTTAAGTGATAAAGTTTTATTTTAAACCAATGGTTGAGTTTTGATGAGCAGCAAATATCTGAAGTCTAGTAATTTATCATGATTGGGTTCAGAAATACTTGTACTTTCTGGCTTCTGATGACTCCATGAATGCTTTTCATGTAATTTTGTTTTCATCCATGACAGTGAGTGTGAACACTATAGCGCAGCATCCGACAGTGACGACAGCAAAAGGTCAGTACGTGTATTCTCTTTTTACTGATGATTATTTTGTCTCTTCATCACACTCTTAACACAGTGACCACATTTCAAAACCAACTTTTTCTCTGACAGAACCTGCGGACAATACCATCTTTCAATTGAACTGGTGGATGTGGGTCTTGGTGGGAGTGGGTTCTCCTGTCCTCATCATCATGCTTATCATATGTGTGTTGTGCAGAAGGCATCACAAAAGTAGAGGTATTGCTCTTACCTTTTTTAAAAAAAAAAAAAAAAGATAATCCACTAGAACCGATGACAATATAACAAGCAGTTTCGACAGATTGTAGATGATCTCTGTTTGTTTTGTGCAAAAGAGAAAAAATCCAGACCATTGTGGTGCTACCACAAAATGAGAGAAAGGCAGAAAAAAAAAATCTCAGCTTCAAGACTTCATTCACTTTGCATCTACTGGTTAAAGGTTGATTAATTTCAGTGCAAACATCTACATAAAAAAGGTGGGGGTCTTGAACTATTCTTCTGTGTCTGTATTTCTCATGAGCAAAAGAGAGAACACACACTCTTTTATGAAAGAAAACATCTGCCCAAGCCTTTGCAGAAGGATGGAGATCAAGTAAGCGTGTGGTTTGCGTGGCTTTGTACTATGCTGTGAGAACAGGTAAAATGCTAGAGTATAGACAACTGATCTATCTTCTGTGACTTCATACAGTCGTGAAAGATTCTGATCCGGTTCACTTACAAAGTAGAGCTCAGTGCAGGTGCAGAATCAGGTCGCAGCCACCAAAATTATTTCACATATCAACAGAAGAAAAAATATCGCAAATAAATATAATAAAAACATTTACATCAGCAATATACTCTATAATACAATATACTTTGACATAAAAATGTTTTTCCTTGACAGCCACTTCACATTGACAGAAACCAGAGTTTGACCTCATTAGCTGCAATAGCATACCATGCCTATATCAATGAAAGCACCAAGGTGCTGATGCCTCGGTGCTTGTGGCATGGTAGCATGGGGGACCATAAAAAAGTCACACTGCTACTTCTAGTGGGCGGCCATGGTTATTACGATACCTTTTTTCACAGCTACAATGATGGTAAAGGTATCACATTCTGAGCGCTGAGGGATTTCCCCGGGCTCAGGTTGTCTACCTTTTTTCATATTTACACTGTGTTGTCATTTTTGAGTTGCCATTTACAAGTGTTTTCTCTCTCGTTTGCTTTTTGTGTTAAGAACACCGTGTTGTATTTTACGTTTGTTGTTTCTTTCAATAAATTGCACTAACTCACAGTCCAGTACGTAGGTCTGTCTCTCTCTGTCCTGAAGGGCAATCTATGACAGAAGACAGCGGCCAGTTGAAACCCAGCTGCTGTTGTTAGTGGATTTTGCCTTTTTTTCCCTGACTTTTTGTGCATCACCCACCTGTTCTGTGGAGCTGACCATGTCCTCAGCCCACACGGACTCTGCAGATGGACGCGGCTACCCGATGCACCTGGGGTGGGAGTGCTGCCAAGCCCTCATGGAGATTGGTGGACAAATCTCCATGGCACACATAGTTTCCATCACGAAGGATGCATTGTGGTATCTGGACCTTGCGGAGGAAGCTGCTTGCCGGTGCCCTCACCTTTTGAGCTTGGAGCATGCTGAGGGAGTGGAGAGAATTTCTCTGATGGCAGCGCTACAACGTGAGAATAGTGGGAAGGTGAGGAATTCCCTGGGGAAGCCTGGGCACGCGCCGAAGGAGAGGCGCTCCCGGGTCCCTGTTGTTTCGGCTCCTCGCCAGTCTCCGACGCCCATTCCTGCTCCAATCCAGTCAGCTCCAAAACGCCGTCACCCAGTTCCGGGCCGCCGGAAGAATGTCTCCGTCTCCCAGTCAACAGCCCCTCCTTCGCCAAGAGATAAGACCTCTGCAGCAGTGCGTCTTGTGCTATTCTTCCCTCCGGCTGCCTTGCCAGTGCCTACTTTTTCTGCAGCCGCTGCCTCCCCCTTCTCCTCAGCGTTTTTTCCCGCTGTTGAGGGTCTGGCTGTTCCTTCCCCAGCTCCACCCATCTTCGTGCCTGCAGGGGTGGTTCATCCACAATCCCTTGAGGGACCCTCGTCCACCGTAGCCACAGAGAGGGGTAACTGCAAACCAGCTGCAGCAGAAAACATCATGCCCCGGGAAAACAGGCAAGTGTTTTTTCATTCTCTATCACTTCAATATGAATTACCTTGTCTGATTCCCAGAGTCTTCACTGTCTGCTGCAGCAACAGACCCTTTACCTGCTCTCTCTGTCTCCTCTTCTCGCCCCTGAGTGTCTGCCGGCCCAGAACTCAACCGCCGGACAATGGAGGAGCCTACGGCTCTAGAGGACCTGGTTCCAGCCCTACAGCCACACTATGGACAGAGGGAAGGTGCTGAACCCAAGCTGACACTTGAGCCAATTAAGGAGAGTCCCTGGGCTTCGACTACACGGAGTCCAGTGCCAGCGGTCAGCCGACCCCCAGCTGCCACGCCGGATGAGTCTCCTGCGTGGGTCACTTCACCTGGGAGCCTTAAGACTGCACCAAACACCATGTCTGCTGCAGGAGCCGCTGCAGCAGAGTTGGAGCTGGACGTCCAGAGGGCTGAACCCGGAGTGCCATCACCTGGATCGATGAAGTCCTGGACAACGTTGGAGCTCGAGATCAGGCAAGTGCTCTCCTTTGTTTTTCTTTTATCTGTTTTGGAGAGATCTTGTCTACACCTGAATTCACCTCGCCGGGCTCCACCACTACTGGTGACTCTGACCCTGTTTCTCTGCCTGTTTTCTCTGAGCCTTCTCCCAGGGTCACTGAGGATAATCCACCTGTGCCAGATGTCTCTGTGGGTCCAGGTATGCTGCCTGAGATCATCGTGGGTCCAGCTCCCCCCACTGAGGTTGTCGCGGGTGCCCCGTCCCAACCTGGCACCTCCATGGGTACTGCTCCCCCTCCTGCTGAGGTCGTTGCTGGTGCTCTGTCCTAGCCCGGGACCTCCGTGGGTGCAGCTCCTCCATAGTCTGTGTTGCCGTGGGTGTTGTGTTCCAATTGGGGACCGTCATGGGTGCTGCGCCCCAGCCTGAGACCGTTGTGGGTGCTGTGTCCCAGTGTTGTCCCATTGTGGGCATTATGCTCCACCGTGGGCGCAGCCATGGCCCAGTCTGGGTTCACTGAGGGTACAGCCTTGGCTCCGTCCGGGCCCAGCGAGGGTGCTGCTTCCCTTCCAGTGGAGGTCATCGTGGGTGTTCTGTCCCAGCCCGGGGCCTCCGAGGGTGCCGCCTTGGCCCAGTCTGGGCCCACTGCGGGTGCAGCTATGTCCCAGTCCAGGACCACCACAGGTGCAGCGTTATTCCAGCCCGGAGCCATCGCGGGTGCAGCTGTGCTCCAACCCAGAGCCACCACGGGTATTACTTTGTCCCAGTCCGGGACCACCGAGCATGTTGCTGGCCAGTCTGAGGGCGTCATGGTTCCCCCTCCTTCGCCAGATGCCATTGTGGTTCCCTCTTGTCTGACAGACACCATCATGGTTCCCCCTCCTCTGTCTGACGCAGTCATGGTTCCCCTTCCTCTGCCAGTCGTCATCATGGTGCTTTGTCCTCTGGTCATCCCGGTTGGGCGGCCGCCCCCTGGACCACCATCTCTGTGGTGGTGGCTTAAGAACTCTGGCTGGCCGCCTGACAGGCGTCGCTGTTGGGTTGGGTGGTTCACATTCTCCGGCAGACCACCCGACTCTTATCACCTCGCTGCCTGTCAGGTCTGGGACTTCGGCTGACCACCAGAACTGTTTTTTCCTTTGGTCTAGGGGGGCCTAGGTGCCCAGTTCTGTGTGGGTCCTGAGTGGGAAGTTTGCTTTTTTTTTTTTTTTTTTTTTTTTGTTACTTATTTGTACCCGTAGGTAGATTTGGTTTGCAGTCTGGTGACAAGCCACCGGGTGCCGGTCGCTGCGTGCGCGAGCGCCCTAAACCTACATGTTTTTGGTATGCGGGAGGAAACCGGAGAAATCCCGGAGTAAACCCACGCAACACGGGGAGAACATGCAAACTCCACACAGCTCACTGTTGGTCGGGGGCTGGGATCGAACCCACGATCTCATGATCCCCGCGATCCCCCGGCCGAGGGTAAAACTGTGCTGCCACAGTGCTAAACCACTGCGCCACCGTGCAGCCCCACGGCTGCACGGTGTTTTGCTGTCACGGTTTTGTTGTTTCTCTTTAGCCTGGGCCTTGTTGGGAAGCTTCCTGAGAGCTTTCTTGTTTTTTTTGGTTTGGTCCCTCCATGCATGCTTTTTGTGTTAAGAACACCGTGTTGTATTTTACGTTTGCTGTTTCTTTCACTAAATTGCACTAACTCACAGTCCAGCGCATGGGTCTGTCTCTCTCTGCCCTGAGGGGCAATCTATGACAAAAAGTAAATTAAATTTGTTTTTATTTTAAAAACAAAGCCTCATCTGGAAATTGTGGAAAATTAAACAGTCCCTTGAAGAGTTCGTAGGATGTTTTTGTGATTGTTGCAGCCCAAAAAGTCTGAATTCACGGGAGCTTTTTAAAAAAGTTGCGAAAAAAGCTGCAATATTTTCAGAGGGTTTTTTTTTACACTAAACGTTGTGGAAAGAATTACAAATTTTATAGCAGATGATTTTTTTTCCCCATAGTTTACAGCAGTGATATTCTATATAACAATACAAGAAAAGCACAGGATTGTCAAAATTGCGAAAAAGTTGTGGTGATTAGGCAAAGTTGCAAGGTCTCACAATAGTTGTGCTGACTGGCTGATTTCGCGTGAACTGATGTGAGCACAACATCGCGAAATCCTGGAGAGGCTAATTAAAAGTCAAAAAAATATGGTGATACAGTGATACAGGCCTTTTGTTCCAGTTGATTTTGAGCAGGTGAGCTGAAAAGCTGGTAACAGACAGACAGACAGATACATACACAGACACATGGGGGATTTACCATATGCCATAACGCGAGCATACGTTGCCTTTGCACCGAGGCATAAAAATACACAAGCACAAAAATAAAATTAGGATCACAAAGAAAAATGCTGGCGGAACAGATTTTATTAATCAATGCATGCATAGTTACACAATGGTGTGCAATAGCAGGTAAACATATCAAAATTTCCAAAAGTAAAAGCATAATTATCAATATTAAATCAGAACAGTTTGGAATGTTTCACACTTATGTAATGAATATTGAGAGTTTCTTAAATAATCTTGCAAAAAACTTTTTTCCCAAACATTAATTTATTGAAATACAGTAGCAGGCTCTTGTATAAACAGTAAACATGTAATATTTAACTTCCAGCCCATTATCTTAACAGCTGCTCTGACTGCTGACTCTCAGATTCACCACCGTGGGCCTCAGAGAGACAAAGAGGAAACAAAAACAGCAAAAAAATGTGATTCCTGTTCTTCTTAGGCCTCCGTCGGTCAGGGTTGACCATGGGTGAAGAGTCCTAGTTCTGGTTGTCTGCTCGCCTGGAGCAGCGTCGTCTGTGTCTAAATAGACCGATGCGGGAGTGGCAGTCTCTATCGCAAAGGTCACACCTGTGTGTAGTCTTTGGTCTCTTGGAGCTGCTGCTTTCCTTCCTGTGTGCTTGTTTTTCTGCAGCAGCGGTCATCATTTTCTCCTTCCCTGATTTCAGGTGTTGCTTCAGGATCCCTTTCCACTTTGCACGGTCACCTGCTAGGTTCTCCCAGGTCTCTGAGTTAATGTTGGTGGCCTTCATGTCTCTTTGTACTGGAGCTGGGAGCGACCAGTGGATCTCCTCCCAGATGCCAGTTCTCCATACAGGATGTCCTTTGGGATGTGCCCATCGTCCATGCGGTGGACATGGCCTAACCAGCGCAGCTTGCACTATCTGAGGAGAGTGAACATGCTGGGAAGTCCCGTGCAATTCAAGACATCTGTGTTGGTTACCCTGTCCTGGCAGGATATGCCCAGGATGTGGCGGATGCTTTGCAGATGGAAGGTGTTGAGTCACTTCTCCTGTCTGGCATATGTTGTCCATGACTCACTGCCGTACAACAGTGTGCTGATGACAAAGGCATTATACACTGCCATCTTAGTCTTCACCGACAGCTTGGGGTTTGTCCACACTCTGGTTGTGAGGCGAGCGAGTGTTGTAGCTGCCTTCCTGATCCTCCTGTCTATTTCTCTGTCAAGGGAGGGGTTGTCGGTTATGGTAGAGCCAAGGTAGGTGAAGTGATGGACGACGTCGAGTTCATAGTCATTGATTGTGATGGCAGGTGGTGATTCAGTGTCTTGTCCCAGGACATTGGTCTTTTCAGGCTAATGGTGAGTCCAAAATCCTTGCAGGCCTGTGAGAAGTGGTCCATCAGTGTCTGCAGCTCCTGCTGGGTGTGTGTTGCAATTGCTGCGTCTTCAGCAAACAGCGTGTCTCTGATGAGCGTTTCACAAACTCTTGTCTTGGCTCTGAGGCGGGCAAGGTTGAACAGCTTGCCATCTGACCTGGTACGTAGGTAAATTCCTTCAGTTGCAGTGCCAAAGGCATGCTTTAGGAGAATGGCGAAGAATATCCCAAAGAGTGTGGGAGCAAGGATGCAGCCTTGTTTGATGCCACTGCAGATGCTGAAGGGATTGGAGGAACTCCTGTTGAACTGCACAGTCCCCTTCATGTCTGAGTGAAAAGACTCAATCATGCTCTGTAGCTTTGGTGGGCAGCCTATCTTTGGGAGAATCTTGAACAGACCATCTCTGCTGACAAGGTCAAATGCCTTGGTGAGATCTATGAAGGCGATATACAGGGGCATCTGCTGTTCTCTGCACTTCTCCTGGAGATGGCGGAGGGAGAAGCCCATGTCTACCGTTGATCTCTTGGCACGAAAGCTACATTGTGACTCTGGGTAGACGTGTTCTGCTAGCTTCTGCAGGCGGATCAAAATGACCCGAGCAAAGACTTTGCTGACAATGCTGAGTAGAGAGATGCCTCTGTAGTTGTTGCAGTCACTTCTTTCGCCCTTGTTCTTATAGAGGGTGATGATCTTGGTGTCCCTCATGTCCTGTGGTACAGCTTCTTCTTGCCAGCACTGACAGAGGACTTCATGCAGTGGGAGCAGAAGGGTAATCTTGCAGCGTTTGATCAGGTCCAGGGGAATCCCGCTGCTGCCTGGGGCTTTGCCTAAAGCCAAGCTGTCGATGGCCTTCCTGAGTTCCTCTATGGTTGGCTCTACATCCAGCTCCTCTATGATTGGCATACACTTGATGGCATCAAAAGCTGTGGGGGACACTGTGTTCTATCTGGAGTAGAGGTCGGAGTAGTGTTCCACCCATCTCTCCATCTGTTGGCCCTTGTCTGTAATTACTACCCCAGTGGAAGATTTGAGGGGAGCTGTCTTGTTCTGGACTGGTCCGAGCGCCTTCTTGATGCCATCGTACATCCCTCTAATGTTGCCTATAGCAGCAGCTGTCTGGATGTCTTCACTGAGCACTGTCCAGTATTTGTTGGTGCAATGCCTGGCAGTCTGCTGAACCTTGCTCCTGGCAGCCCTGAGAATCTGCAGGCTCTTCTCACTGGGTGACCACTTATACTTGGTGAGGGTGGTGCACTTGGCTTTGATGATGGGTGTCATCTCTGTGGACTTTGCCTCAAACCAGTTGTGAGACTTGGAGGACTTCTTCCCAAAGGTAGCCAAGGTGGTGCGGTGCATGGTGTCCCGCAGTACCTCCCACTTCTCTGTGGCAGAGCCTCTGGGCTGTGAGGTTTGCATTTCCTCCTTGAAGGTCTCTGCAAACTTTTCCACAAGGTCTGGTTGAGACATCTTGATGCTGCGGTGAATCCTCATTGGCTGTATCCTGATCTTGCAGCAGACCAGGGAGTGATCTGTGTCGCAGTCCGCATTGTGGTAAGAGGGTGTGTGGAGGACATTCTTGATGGCGTCATGCCTGACCAGGATAAGATCTAGCTGATGCCAGTGCTTTGAGCATGGATGTCTCCAAGAGACCTTGTGCTGAAGCTTGGTCCTGAAGTATGAGTTGGTGATGCACAATTCATGGTACCTGCAAAGCTCAAGCAGTCGTTGCCTGTTCTCATTCATTTTGCCCACACCAAACTGTCCAAGGCAAGAGAGCCATGAGTCATAATCTGCACCCACTCTGGCATTGAAGTCACCCAGGAAAACAAATTACTCCTTGCTGGGGATGCTTGCGACTATGGATGCGAGCTTCTCACAGAACTCGTCCTTTGTGTCCAGTGTGGAAGGCAGTGTCCGGGCATACAGGCTAACAAGGGTGACTGGGCCTTCGGCGGTGTTGAGGCAAAGAGTAAGGAGATGCTCTGTGCCATTGCTGCCTGGCTCTACCATATTCAGCAGGTTGTTCTTCACTGCAAAGCCGACGCCATGCTCCTTTGGCTCGTCAGAGCCTTTTCCCTGCCAGTAGAATATGTAGTTCTTCTCCTTCAGCGGGCCTGAATCAGCAAGGCGTGTTTCCTGAAGGGTGGCAATGTCCACACGCAGCCTCCTGAGCTCGTAATTTATGTCAGCTGTTTTCCTGGAGTCACTGATGTCCTGAAGGTTTTCAGAAAGACCGGTCATCATTGTCTGAACGTTCCAACATCCCAGTTTCAAAGCTGGTTTCTTTCATTGTTTTGTTTTGTTTCCTGGTGCGACGATTGCAGTCTGCTGTTTGGATATTTCCTAATCCCCATGCACCCAATGAGGATGGCAGACTGTGGCGGGACAACACCTTACTGGCTGCCCAGCTTGAGGTGAGCGGTAGCTGTCCAGTGAGAGCCAAGGATTCCTCCCACCATTGGGAACAACTCCTGACGCCAAGCTCTACACCAATCAAGCAATGACTTATAACTGGTAACTGTTATTCCCCGTGTTGTGTTGAAGCTACAAGCAAAGCTGGAGTGACCTTTCCAGGGTGTAGGGTGTGAGTTTGTGTTGGTGAGTGTTGCTGGATGCTAGCCTGGGCAATGTGATATGGAGGACAGGCTGTTGCCCATGTGGCATGTTCCCCCTCTCCACGTCACTGATGGATCCAAACGAACAGCAACGCTGTTACAGTTTGGCACCAGCACCATCGCAGGAGCTGCCAGAGCGAAGTACGACGGACTGCCTTAGGGGCTCCAACTCCGGATTTTACCTCAGGGTTGACTCCCAAAGCCTTTCCCGTTACCGGGTATGCTGCAAGGCAGCAGAGGTTTGAAATCAGGGATTTCCTTCCCCGAGATGGACTACCCTCCCAGGTTGTTGAGCCCCATCTACCCGAAACATCTGGTTTGAAGGCACCAGAGACTTGCCTTTGCCCCTTCTCCTATCAGTAGAAGCAGTTCTGCTGGGCTTAGAAGCTAAGCCACACGAGCAGGCCAGGAGTTGGACTTGGTTGTCAGAGGCTGTTTGAGACGCACGCCATAAGGAGCTTTTTTTGAGAGCTGGGATCTTATCCCCAGCACCACTCCTGGCCATGACAACCTTGGAATCAATTATTGTTACAGATGTGATGTATATATTAAAAAAAAAATATTGATGTCATGTTTCTCCTCAGCTTAAAAAAATGCTTGATTTAGTGAGTGAATCATTTTAAAGTGAGTGAATGAAGCATGTCACACCGTAGTGTTTTTATATTACTGACATTAGTATTAAGACTCAGAAAAATTAGCTGAAGTTTAGAGAAAACTTTTTAACATGTTAAATGAATGTAACCAAGCAGTCCCCATATGGAAAAATGGGACATTGGGGAATAAGAATCAAAAATATTGCAGTTGTAGGAGTTATTAGTTTTTAATATTGAAATCACTGCATAATTTAAGCAAAAATCTTACTTTTAAATGTTTTTTGCTTCATTCAGGTCTCCACTGTGCTCTACTGTGTTTTTGAGGCAAGGAATGTTGGGATTTGTAGTTTTTAACCAATGAAACTCCAACTCCAGGAGGAAAATACCTCATCCTTCCTCTGCAAATCTAAACAGCAAAACCAGTGTGAAAACAATCAATGTGATGAATAAATGGTGTAGTTGCTGAATACGTGGTTTTTTTTTTTTTCAGTAACAACCACTATTTTATAACAGTTTAGCGAGAGATCAGCTCTGACAGGAAGTTGCCGTGTGCTGTAAAAAAGTCGCACTGCTGCCTGTACTGGCCTGGCATAGTAATTACAATACTTTTTTCCCCGGCTCCATTACATGGCAATGGTGAGTTAATTCATGTAGGTTCATTTTTTCTTCTTTTTAATTTACTTTTTTGTTTTTCTTATTTAAGACAAGAATAAAAAGGAGATGTTTTTACCTTTACATGTTTTGACTGTCCACTGCAGTCTTCCTCAGAAGTGTCAACTGGTTGCTGTGAAGTGTCATTTATCAGCTGCCTTTCCTAGGCCAGCCCAGTGGATCCGACAGTTCTGCTGGGCTGGGCTCTGCAACTACAGGCATTTCTAAGTCCCAGCAGTGAATTATTGGATTTATGTTCAAATTTGTCATATGATGCTTGATAAGTAAATACACATTATTACACAACTGGACATAAAATACTAATCAAGTAATGTGATAAGCCTGGCGCTCCCGCTGGCACACCAAAAAAATTAACGGTATAATTAGCTGCTATAAAACATACTGAATCAGGACAGTGACATTTTTATAGTCACCTGAAAGAAGAGAAGCTGCTGAATCTAATGATACCACACATTCATAGTTTTATCAGACATATTTCTTTCCACCTTCAGATGATAAAACTATGACAAACAAAACAACACCTTGACACAAACCGCTACACGCGGCGCCAGGATTCTCCTTCTATGTGCACCGGAACGTTGTTGCCTTCATTACACATGGATTTAATATCAGCTGGGGACTGAAGTCCATATAATGTTTGGTGTCATTAGATTCAGCAGCTTCTCCTCTTTCAGGTGACTATAAAAATGTCACGTCCATGATGTGTCACATCAGTTGTTTTATAAAACAGCTGTTTATAAAACAGCTGATGTGACATGTCATGGATATCAGATGACATTTTCTGAAGAAGACTGCAGGTGACAGTCAAAACATATCATCCATCCATCCATCCATCTTCTTCCGCTTAATCCTTTTTGGGTCGCGGGGGTGGGGGGTGGGGGGCTGCAGCCTATCCCAGCATCTTTTGGGCGAGAGGCAGGGTACACCCTGGACAGATTGCCAGTCAATTTATGAAACATCTTTTTACTTTGTCTGAATAGAAGAACAAGATCAAAATTATGACATTGTTTCAAATCACATTCTTTCACCATATAATTTTGTCATTTATTTACTTTTCTTGTGTTATCTTTTTATTTATTTGTTTATTTAAGTTATCGATCTTAAACTAAATGAAATGTTATGTACTTCATAGGTGTTGCACTCTCAACACCTAAATGAAACTCCCCTCAAGCCATGGGTGACCCTCAGCTCCAGTGGCCAAGTGGAGTCCACACGCTGCACACGCATATATTGTTTACATTGTGTCGCACCTCACAGAGCTGTATTTTATATTATTGTATTTCTAATGTCATTATACTGCATTACATTCTATATCTACTAGTGCATTGCCCGTGGAATGCAAGTATTCCGGTTTGAAGGCATCCCAATTAGGCTTTACAGGCCCAAATGTAGGCTGCATTTTAAAGTGCAATACAGAGTTGTAACATGTAGGCAATCACACGTTAGACTTTGACAAATATGAAAGGGACTGAGCGCCACTAAGATTTGATTGATTGTGCGAATGTTAATTACAGAATACTTAATTATTGAAAATGAATGGGACATCCAATATTAGCAGCTGTTTCAGATCCCTTGTTTTTTTGTTTGCCAGATCATTTATTTGTGTGATCTTTTATCACTTATATTCATTATAGTGTATCTTCCACTTTGGGGAATGGGAGTTGTTCAGTCACCATTATAATTATTTTAGTTAATATCACTGTTCAGTGATGGACTTCTTGTACAGTAGGTAAAATTATGTTGTAAAGTTGCCCATTGTCTCTACAGCTATCAGAGTCGTGTACATAAGCTCCGTCATTTCATGCTACTGTAAACATTTATGTGCATTTTTGAAACAAAGGAGCCTGAAGCTCATGAACAGTCTGTAGCCTAATGTTGGAGAAAAGCTCATAAACAATCAATGACCTGCTGCCAGTCCATCGCCAGTCCATCGCAGGGCCAACACAGAGAGACAGACAACCAGCACATATGTAGATATACTGTATATATATATGAAGAACACAATGTCTTTGAATTCTGACTTGTAAACATTTGTGCATTTTTGAAACAAATCACCAAAAAAGTAATGTGCAATAAGTGGATATTGGAAATTAAACAATAAATAAATGATACTGTAGGTAGTGAAAATAATGTTTCATGTACAGAAATGAGAATTTTTAAAGTTTATAATAAATTTAGCAATCAGACAAAGCAAAGAAATTAAGGAAAATAAAATAACTAAACTGAATATTATGGACTAATTAAACACATTAAACATTAATTTGATCTGCAGAATATACAGTGGGGAAAAAAGTATTTAGTCAGCCACCAATTGTGCAAGTTTTTTTTTTTTTTTTTTTTGTTACTTATTTGTACCCGTAGGTAGACTTGGTTTGCAGTCTGGTGACAAGCCACCGGCTGCTGGTCGCTGCGTGCGCGAGCGCCCTAAACCTACATGTTTTTGGTATGCGGGAGGAAACCGGAGAAATCCCGGAGTAAACCCACGCAACACGGGGAGAACATGCAAACTCCACACAGCTCACTGTTGGTCGGGGGCTGGGATCGAACCCACGATCTCATGATCCCCGCGATCCCCCGGCCGAGGGTAAAACTGTGCTGCCACAGTGCTAAACCACTGCGCCACCGTGCAGCCCAGTGGCTGCACGGTGGCGCTCTCATCTTTTAAGTTCTTTTAAGCTCTCATCTCATCTTTTAAGTTCTCCCACTTAAAAGATGAGAGAGGTCTCCAATTTTCAGCATAGGTATGCTTCAACTATGAGAGACAAAATGAGAAAACAAAAATCCAGAAAATCACATTGTCTGATTTTTAAAGAATTTATTTGCAAATTATGGTGTAAAATAAGTATTTGGTCAATAACAAAAGTTAATCTCAATACTTTGTTATATACCCTTTGTTGGCAATGACAGAGGTCAGACGTTTTCTGTAAGTCTTCACAAGGTTTTCACACACTGTTGCTGGTATTTTGGTCCATTCCTCCATGCAGATCTCCTCTAGAGCAGTGATGTTTTGAGGCTGTCGCTGGGCAACACAGACTTTCAACTCATTCCAAAGATTTTCTATGGGGTTGAGATCTGGAGACTGGCTAGGCCACTCCAGGACCTTGAAATGCTTCTTACGAAGCCACTCCTTTGTTGCCCTGGTGGTGTGTTTGGGATCATTGTCATGCTGAAAGACCCAGCCATGTTTCATCTTCAATGCCCTTGCTGATGGAAGGAGGTTTTCACTCAAAATCTCACGATACATGGCCCCATTCATTCTTTCCTTTACACGGATCAGTCGTCCTGGTCCCTTTGCAGAAAAACAGCCCCAAAGTATGATGTTTCCACTCCCATGCTTCACAGTAAGTATGGTGTTCTTTGGATGCAACTCAGCATTCTTTCTCCTCCAAACATGACAAGTTGAGTTTTTACCAAAAAGCTCTATTTTGGTTTCATCTGACCATATGACATTCTCCCAATCCTCTTCTGGATCTTTCAAATGCTCTCTAGCAAACTTCAGACGGGCCTGGACATGTACTGGCTTAAGCAGGGGGACACGTCTGGCACTGCAGGATTTGAGTCCCTGGCGGCGTAGTGTGTTACTGCTGGTAGCCTTTGCTACTTTGGTCCCAGCTCTCTGCAGGTCATTCACTAGGTCCCCCGTGTGGTTCTGGGATTTTTGCTCACCGTTCTCGTGATCATTTTGACCCCACTGGTTGAGATCTTGCGTGGAGCCCCAGATCGAGGGAGATTATCAGTGGTCTTGTATGTCTTCCATTTTCTAATAATTGCTCCCACAGTTGATTTCTTCACACCAAGCTGCTTACCTATTGTAGATTCAGTCTTCCCAGCCTGGTGCAGGTCTACAGTTTTGTTTCTGGTGTCCTTTGACAGCTTTTTGGTCTTGGCCATAGTGGAGTTTGGAGTCTGACTGTTTGAGGTTGTGGACAGGTGTCTTTTATACTGATAACGAGTTCAAACAGGTGCCATTAATACAGGTAACGAGTGGAGGACAGAGGAGCCTCTTAAAGAAGAAGTTACAGGTCTGTGAGAGCCAGAAATCTTGCTTGTTTGTAGGTGACAAATACTTATTTTTCACCATAATTTGCAAATAAATTCTTTAAAAATCAGACACTGTGATTTTCTGGATTTTTGTTTTCTCATTTTGTCTCTCATAGTGGAGGTATACCTATGATGAAAATTGGAGACCTCTCTCATCTTTTAAGTGGGAGAACTTGCACAATTGGTGGCTGACTAAATACTTTTTTGCCCCACTGTACACAAATCGTACCGATAAGCAACAGTAGCAGTTTTTGACAAAGCAGCATAAAGCTGTCGATCAGCGCTACCAGTACCATTTTTCAATAGGGCAGGACAAATCGACAGAACACCGCTTGGGCCACTGCTTCTCCCGGCGTGTCCTGTGTTGGATACACCAGTGTTCTTTGTCAGACCTCGGGTCTCCGCTGGCCTGCCTTGTGTTCTCCACATATGCCGAATTAAACTTTAGACCTGCACAATCATGGCAACTTTATGGTATAATTTTGTTAAGCATTAAATCTTCAGTATTATCTTTTTCTAGTCAAATTTGCCATTTTTCACTTCCTTGTTTTGTTCAGTGAGTGCTGTGGTGACTGACTGGTCGTGATGCTGCGTATTATCCAGTCAGCATGGTCGTGATACCATGTATTATCCAATCAGCACGGAGTCAATCCAGAACTCCGCCCACACTTCCTGAAGCCAGGGCATGAGGAAACAGATTGGTGACAGAGCGGTAGCTAAACTTTTATTGATAAAAATTACATATTTTGACTGAACAGCTCCAAACTTGGGGATGCACACCCTAGTAACCTCAGCAAAGCCCTTCTAAAATCTGAGGTCAGTCTGACGAATGGTTTGAGAGTGTGGGGAACACACACACACACACACACACACACACACACAGATCCCGTGCATTTATAGATAGATACACTGGAAATGTTACATTACTATAACACAAATAAAGAGATTGGAACTGCAGTAAATGTCTTCATCATTTTATTTTTGTGAGACGTGGGGTACAGTAAACATGTTCAAGACCAGAATGCTGCTACACAAACTGCATTCTTGCTCTTATTCGGTGGTGTACTTTGGAGTAGCATCATCCGCCTGTAACCCCTGTGCATCTTCATCTGGTGGGGCAGCATCCTGTGACTGCAAAACAACCTCATCTGGTCGTGTACACTGCAAAAATGGTCATCCAAAACACAAAAAATCAACACTTTATTTAAGGAGAAAATGCCTTAATACAAGAGAAATTATCTGTCGATGCAGTAAAAATTTTATTTAATGAGAGGTGGCGGAGTGGTTAGCACTGCGGCAGCACAGCAACTCACCCTTGGCCGGGGGATCCTGGGTTCGATCCCAGCCCCCGACCAACAGTGATCTGTGTGGAGTTTGCATGTTCTCCCCATGTCTGCATGGGTTTACTCCGGGATTTCTTCTGTTTCCTCCCACATGCCGAAAACATGCAAGTTAGGTTAATTGGCATCAAACTGGGGATTCTAAATTGTCCTTAGGTATGAATGTGAGAGTGAACGGTTGTCTGTCTCTCTGTGTTGGCCCTGCGATGGACTGGCAATCTGTCCAGGGTGTACCCTGCCTCTCGCCCAAAGATGCTGGGATAGGCTCCAGACCCCCCGCGACCCAAAAAGGATTAAGTGGAAGAAGATGAATGAATGAATGAATGAATGAATGAGAAATAAACAGAAAGATAAAAGACACAAACAATTAACTTCTACACCTATATGATTATTAGCATATTTTCAAATGTAAGATGTTTCATCTTGGTAAGCACAGAAGAATTTGCAGCAATGCTTTGTGTACTTGTGAGCTCTGCTCGGCAACATTCTTTCAGCTTATTCTACCAAGGCACCATTGAGAGCATCCTCACCAGCTGCATCACGGTGTGGTACGAAAGCTGCATCGTCTCTTGCCGGAAGACACTTCAACGCACAGTGAAAGCAGCCAGCAAGATCATTGATGCCCCTCTGCCCCCCCCCAGACATCTACCACACCCGCCTCATACCCGCCTCATACCCGCCACATACCTATTCTGTGGATTCTCATCCGTAACGAGCAGCAGCGGTGGAGAAGAAAAGTCTTTTGAAAGCAGAAACAGACCCAAAACCTTCTCCAGGTCAGCTTAGTTGTCATCTTACATATATATTTTTGACTTTGATTAGATATGTAGATGTGCAGCCAGCTTGTTAAAAGTTAGCAACAACTCCACGTGCCTGCCCCTCTGTTACAGCTGCAGCATCTCCACGTGCATACAAGTAATCTTTATGTGTTTAAATCACAACTTGCCTTTGTGAAAATGTCGTGAACACACAACCATGTGTGCAGGAATATTGTCGAAGCTGATGTCTTTCCTTCTGACTGCTGCAATCCATTCCATCCGATGCCTCTTTGTTAGCTTGGAGACCCGATTCTCTCAACTTTTCTTCCAATTCGGGAAGTTAAAAAAGCATACACCATTATCAATCTTTTTCCCACGCCAATTGTGAGAGCGGTTGTTGCATTTGATAACGCAGCAAAACTTCCCCGTTCTAACATTGTGTGGTATTTGGATGAATAATGACACATTGAAGCACCCTCTCAAAAACTTCAGCTTAACACCTGTCATTGCTCACTACTAAACAAAGACAGGCAGAACACTTTTCCCACAATTTTCCCACAATTCCTTGCAGTTTTTCCATCGGGTGACTGTTAGATCGTATATTATATATATATTATTATGGTGGTGCCCTGGGCTAGAGAGGGGTGACGCCCCACCTCTGGGAGGTGGTGCCACCTGGGGTATATAAGCCAGCTGCGGGAGACATGCTGTCTCTTCGCTGTGGCTCCCATGCTTGCTTAAGAGTCTCCTGTGTTTGTGTTCTTAATAAAACTATAAAATGTCTTCTCAACTCCTTCTTAATTGAAGACACAACATTTGGCAACGAGGATATATGGAGATGGAGAGGGCTGCTACCGCACTTCATCCATTTTTGAAGGCTCTGGGTGAGCCGTTGGTCCCTTGGGCCAGATGGTATGCGGTCTTCGAGAACTATCTGATGGCGTTGGATCTCGGCGACCTAGACAAACTACGTGCAAGGGTCATTCTGGTCCACAACCTCAGTATGGAAGGCCAGAGGATCCTGAGTATGCTAGGAGGAGGTGACTCATTTGGCGATGTTGTGAGGCTCATGGCGGGCTACTTCCGTGCCCCTGAGAACATCATAATGCGGCCCATACAGTTCAGACAGTGGTGCCAGCAGCCTGGAGAGTCAGTTCAGCAGTTCGTAGCGGACCTTCGGCAGCTGGCGGATGAGTGCAGGTTTGGGGCTTTGGAGGAGGAGATGATCCGCAACCAGCTAGTGGAACACGTGGCCTATTCCTCTGCGAGGGTCCGCCTGCTAACCCACGCTGGTGAGCTAACACTGCTAGCAGCCATGGGGATAGCGCAACAACACGAAGCAGCAGAAAGGCTAACAAAGAAGCTCAGCGATACAGAGGTCCTGCCCAGGAACGATAAGCAGTGGAAGACACTGGCCTTGGATTCGGACGATGGCAGCGACGACGAATACGCGACCATTGTAAAATTTAGGTCCACCCCGGGGATGCCGAGATGCTACAGCTGCGGATCCAGTAGGCACCACTACAGAGCGAGGGAGTGTGCAGCGAGGGGCAAGCGTTGTGGACGGTGTGGTCTGTTTCACTACTTTGCCAGGGTTTGCCGAAATTTCGAGAAGGAGGAACGGAAACTGGGAAAGAAAACTATGTGACACTTTTAAATAAGTAATGGACCCAGAAGCAAACGCTGACAAGTTTGTATGGTGATCCAACAATGAGTTTATTTATAAGGTGAGAGTGACATGATCTGAGAGGAATTGGCAACCCCTGTGGAGTGGGAGAGAAGACGAAAATGGTGACTATTCTGCTGAGCAACTGCCGGTAATATTAGGATTGCTTCTCTTACAGGTGGAGCTGAAGGCCACACGGTGAGAATCTTTGCAGGTTGTTGGTCTTCCTACTCTCGGGTTGTGCAGAGTTGGATAAGGAAGGGAGGGTGATCTGGACAAGGTAGGAGTTTGTCCTGGCTGGGGACTTGGGGTGAGTTAGAGTTAATCGAATATTGCTTGAGACTTACTTGAAGGTCAGAATGAGCCAAGTTTAGGGAACAGGTTTGTCCACCACCAGCTGAAGTCAGTGGGGGGAAGGTCGGTATTTAACGCCAGAATTAAGTTGAAATGAAATGTTTTCCTTACCCAGATAGTGATGTTACGTCTGACACTGAAATCCTGAAGCCTACGTCGAGCAAAGGGGGCATGGCCAAATGAAGCTTCTTCTTCTTCTTTAGAGTTTAATGGCAGCTGACGTCCGTGTTGTTGCTTTGCTGCCAAGGGGCCAAATGAGGCTTATGCCGAGGCCCATGTCATGTGTCAGAAGATCACGTGACCCCAGACAAACAAGGCCCCGTTTCTCTAGAAATCACATGACTGCCTCATCGGCTAGGTCTCAGTTCTGGTTTTGCAGCCTCATAGACCGCAGCTCAGGAGGCCAGAGCACTCAAAGGTCAGGTAGGCTGCAGGCTGATTTATGACTGTTAATAAAAAATTATTTTTATTAATTTATTTAAACAAATTTACGGCTTTTGGTCAGTTTTGTCACATTATTAATTTTGTGCTTTTTTCTTGTGAATTTGTGACATTTTTATCCTAAATTTGCTCTTTTTTTTTTTTTGTAAATTTGGTGTATGTAACTTTGAAATCTGCCTTAATAAAATCAACCCATTAGAAGAGGAAAAAAGCAAATATTTGAACACCAAATCAAAAAACCAAACCTAAGCGTGATGAACAAACATGATAATTGAATATTTGTGTACATCATTAGAAAGAACCTTACTGTGCAAAATGAGACATGGACAAAAAGACAAATATTTTAGCAACAATTTAGTGTTTGACCCACAATCATCATCAAAGCATCAAACTAATTTGTTTCAGAGAAAACAAAACTGTTGTGGGCGAATTTGTTGTGCACGACATGAGGGGGGTTGGGGGAAATTTGTGCAGAAAAGCAAACCAACATGTGGTGGCTCGATCACGGGAGATGGCCGCAGAGGATTGAAGTAGGGCAGAAGAGCTGTCATGTGACCCAATAAATGGCTGACATGCCAACTTTGTGTGAGTGCTTTTAGCATGACATTGTAAAACCATGAAAAAGGGTAATTATGACGAAATTTGGGGGGCAGTTGAAAAAAAAAAGATTTGTGATACTGTTTTGTTTTTTTAAACTACAACAATGGAGCATGACGTGGATTTGTAGCGCTGAGTCTGAGTGGGAAATTTAAGAAAAAAAACAGCTTTAGTTCCATAGCCATTCATTTAATTTAAAAATTAAATGTCTCCTGTTTAAGTAAAACAAATATACAAAATGTAAATGAAAAGCATTTTTCATGATAAGAAAACTTGTGTTTCGCCTGCTGTGTGGCCGGTGTGACATTGAGTTTTATCAGCAGTACGAGCGTCATCTGGGCCTTGACGACAGGACACTGTTGTTATGCTGCAGCCTGTTCACTCATGAGAATTAATATTTTGAGGATGAGTTTAAGTAAATTCTTGTGCTGGTTTTAAAAAAGCAGCATCATGTCTGCAACAATAAAAACTTACAAACATACTTGCAGCTCTTTTAACTCATTTCAGTTTATTTGGTTGAAGACTGTTTTGGTAAAAATTTTTTACTTAATGTTGAGAATGAAAGCACCAAGGTGCTGATGCCTCTGTGCCTGTGGCATGGTAGCATGGGGGGTTGTAAAAAAGTCATACTGCCACTTCTAGTGGGCAGGAATAGTTATTACAATAGCTTTTTTCTCAGCTGCATTAATGGTAAAGGTGAGATAAATTTGTGTTTATTTTAAAAACAAGGCCTTATCTGGAAACAGTAACAAATTAAAAGTTGGTAAAATATATAGAGAATGAATAGAAAATAGTGGCTCAGAGCAGAAAAAAACGTGTTTGGTAGACACGCCCCCTTATGCTTCTGCGTCAAAACAATGGTGTACCCAATGCAGTAGTGATATCGTACCCTACTACTTGCAGAATTGCAACTATGCATTGCGGCAGTGCAAACTGCAAGAGCTGTGATTGGTCTGCTCTGCCTCCTTCTACACATTTCCTGGTTCATGCTTTAAAATTTTTACTTACATTTTTACTAGAAATTTATGTATATATTTATTTCACTTACGAAAAAGCTGAATAATAAAATGAAAACTTATGTCAGAGAAAATTCTTCACAACAATATGTAACTGAGCAAAGTGTCTTTTTTTCCTTTGTTTAACAGAACTCACATTATCAAGTAATCAAGTTTATCCACATGGGTAGAAATGTTTCACTTTACCACACACTTAATACTTGGTGGTCTAATGAGTGACAGAAGTACAATTTATCGCTTATTTTTTTAATGTGTCTACATTCCATCAGTTGTTTCTTTGGCGAGCCACTTGCGCTTATTTTGAAGGGTTGCAAGACCAGATAGAAGCTCTTATTTTGAAAGTTCATTTGCTAAGTTTGTTCACTTAGTGACTGAACATGCAGTGTTCAGACTTGAAATGTTTATCCCCCCCCACCCCCATTTCCTATGCTTAAGGTGGGCTTACGTTTACTCTGCTGTCTTCCTTCCTTTCTTTCTTTCCTGTCTTCCTCATCTCTGCTCACTGCAGTTTAGATTTCTCTGTGAACATGCAGGGGGGCAGGGCAGTTGTGGTGAGATAGAGAGCTTGTGCTTTCATACTTCAACAGCCAAGCTGCAGACAAACCTGTGTCGCAGCAGCAGCAACTCATTTTAACATGATAAATATTCAAGTATCTGCGAGATAATGATTTGTGTACCGCAGGTGGCCAAATGTACCGACACAGCAAATATATTCAGTATATCGCCCAGCCCTAATTGACTGTGACAGGAAGTCATCCATGTGCTGTAAAAAAGTCGCCTTGCCGCCTCTAGTGACCCGGTATAATTATTACAATACCTTTTTCCCAGGTCCATTGACGGTAAAGGTGAGTTAACTTTGTGTTTATTTTGAAAACAAAGCCTAATCTGGATATTCTGGCAAAATAAAAGTCGAGAAAATATGGCGATACAATGATACAAGCCTTTAGTTCCACTTAATTTTGACCGGACAAGCTGAAACAGACAGGTGGACAGATCCAGACAGATGCAATGAGAGATTACTGTATGCCTCCGTTCACCGAGGCATAATAAAGACCAGAAAAATGCTACTGTCAGACAGAGTGACTTAGATGTATTGAAAAAGTAAAGACTTGTTAGCTATGCAATTGATAATTTATCTATAGACATATTCAATTCTATGATATTTTTTTCATTCATTCATTCATCTTTACTGTCCACAAGTATGGAAATTTGTCTTTGGTGTCACACACATAAAATAAATAAATATATCACAATCCATAAGTAACACTAAGCACAACACTAACAACAAACAACAGTAATGGGCATGGTCCAGACTGAAGAAAATTAGAAGCTCAGCAGAGTTATTGCATTTGGTTTGAAAGACTTCGTATAAATGTTCCTTGTTACTGGAGCAGTTCTATAACACAGTCTACAGGGCACATTAACAAATTCTGTATAGAGCGGGTAAGCAAGATCAGATGCAATTTTGCTGGCTTTGACTTTCACTTGAGTTTTATATGTACCTGCAAGTTCTCTCTGTTCTTTTAGTTGCAAAGGCAATTTGATTTGAAATTATTTATTATGATTCTAAATAGGGGTGCACATTGTGAAATGCTGAGCCAATACCGATATTGAAAATAATAAGTTGGCTGATGGCTGAACACAGATTGCTTCTTTTTTCATACAGTGGTGTGAAAAAGTGTTTGCCCCCTTCCCGATTTCTCATTTTTTTGTATGTTTGTCACACTTAAATGTTTCAGATCCATCCATCCATCCATCCATCCATCTTCTTCCGCTTAATCCTTTTCGGGTCGTGGAGGGGCTGGAAAATTCAGTTTTTAACTGAAGGTGTTTATTATTAAGGGTAAAAAAAAAAAAATCCAAACCTACATGGTCCTGTGTGAAAAAGTGATTGCCCCCTAAACCTAATAACTGGTTGGGCCTCCCTCAGCAGCAACAACTGCAATCAAACATTTGCAATAACTGGCAATGAGTCTTTTACAGCGCTGTGGAGGAATTTTGGCCCACTTATCTTTGCAGATTTGTTGTTATTCAGCCACATTGGAGGGTTTTTGAGCATGCACTGCCTTTTTAAGATCATGCCACAGCATCTCAATCAGATTCAGGTCAGGACTTTGACTAGACCACTCCAAAGTCTTCATTTTGTTTTTCTTAAGCCATTCAGAGGTGGACTTGCTGGTGTGTTTTGGATCATTGTCCTGCTGCAGAACCCAAGTGCGCTTCAGCTTGAGGTCTCAAACAGATGGCCAGACATTCTCTTTCAGGAATTTTTGGTAGACAGCAGAATTCATGGTTCCATTTACCACAGCAAGTCTTCCAGGTCCTGAAGCAACAAGACAGCCCCAGACCATCACACTACCGCCACCATATTTTACTGCTGGTATGATGTTCCTTTTCTGAAATGCTGTGTTACTTTTATTCCGGATGTAATGGGACACACACCTTCCAAAAAGTACAGCTTTTGTCTCGTCAGTCCACAGAGTATTTTCCCAAAAGTCTTGAGGATCATCAAGATGTTTTCTGGCAAAACTGAGATGAACCTTTATGTTCTTTTTGCTCAGCAGTGGTTTTCATCTTGGAACTCTGCCATGCAGGCCATTTTTGCCCAGACTGTTTCTTATGGTGGAGTCATGAACACTGACCTTAATTGAGGCAAGTGAGGCCTGCAGTTCTTTGGATGTTGTTGTGGGGTCTTTTGTGACCTCTTGGATGAGTCGTCGCTGCGCTCTTGGGGTAATTTTAGTTTGCCAGCCACTCCTGCCAAGGTTCACCACTGTTCCATGTTTTCGCCATTTGTGGATAATGGCTCTCACTGTGGTTCACTGGAGTCCCAAAGTTTTAGAAATGGCTTTATAACCTTTTCCAGACTGATAGATCTCAATTACTTTGTTTCTCATTTGTTCCTCAATTTCTTTGGATTGCAGCATGATGTCTAGCTTTTGAGGATCTTTTGGTCTACTTCACTTTGTCAGGCAGGTCCTATTTAAGTGATTTCTTGATTGAGGACAGGTGTGGCAGTAATCAGGCCTGGGTATGGCTAGAGAAATTGAACTCAGCTTTCCAAAGATGTGATAAACCACAGTTACAGTAATTTATGTTTTAACAGGGGGGCAATCACTTTTTCACACAGGGCCATGTAGGTTTGGATTTTTTTTACCCTTAATAATAAACACCTTAATTTAAAAACTGCATTTTGTGCTTACCTGTGTTTTCTTTGTCTAACATTTAAATTTGGTTGATGATCTGAAATATTTAAGCATGACAATCATAAAAAAAAGAGAAATCAGGAAGGGGGCAAACACTTTTTCACACCACTATATAATCCATCTTCATTGCAAGGGAAATTTGGAAATTTGCCTTTAAAAAATTAAGTCACCTGAAATACTTGATTGAGTGCTACAATTTTTTTTAAATTTACAGTTGTAGTCCATGTTGTCTGTTTCAGGGCAAAATATGTCACACAACTGGAACGAACCAGAAAAACATCACTCACTGCCAATATTATATTGGCAGATAGCTGTATAGTCAATCAGGTGAATATCAGCAGCTACCGATATCGTGGCCAATATATCTGTGGATCCCTTATTCAAAACAGATGGCCCATACTGTATCTACATCTACATTGTAGCTGTATTCACTATGATGTCTTAATAATTAAATTTTCATTTCATTAAAGATGAAACAAAAATTAAAATTGTATAAATAAGTGCAATTTTTAAAATGGGCCTCAATGCTATGGAAATACAGTGTTCATTTGAATACAACAGAACAAACAACCAAACATTTGTGGAATGTCATATTATTTCTTCTATAGTATTCTTTATCACATTTTTCATGAAGTGTGTGTGTTTTTTGTGTTGTTCTCTTTCTATTTACATAACGTAAATATGATGCATCCCAGGTTCTACGTTAACTGGCTGAAAATACTGGCACAAAAATAGAAATATTAGAAAAATGTAACTGACATGCAACTAAAATCATTGTTTTTAGACCCTGTTTTTAATGTCTAAAGTAGTTTACATTTATTTTGACTTATTTGGTCGGTGTTATAAAGAGTTTCATATAAAACAGTAACATCAGACATTTTGTCAACCCAACTGAATTCTTCAATCTGGGGCTTAATTGTTAAAATGCTTTTGTTTCTACCTTTGATGCAGCAGATGAGCCCATCTATACAAACACTCGCAGCAAGCAGCCCTCACCTCGGCCAGGAAATCCCGGCGTGAACAACCTGAAGACAGTCCCCTCCTCTCAGAACCTGAGGGCCCCCAGTCCTGCAGAGAGATGTGATCACGGCCAAAGAAGAGCCAGGAAAAATATGGGCCTGATAAATCAATAGATCAATTTTCCCTCTGTTGATGTAGCCTTAGCTCTCATATTTTTGTGATTTCATGTGTTTGACACACCTTTGGACTTTGTTGCCCCCCAAACTGCATTTATCCCATATTCCTGGTTTGTTTCTAGTGCAGGACTCTGTAACTTTGCAGATGTGGCTCTTTTGCTCACAAGGACCAGATCCCATGATACTGAGAATGGACTAGCTTTATGAATAATCTTTGGAGAAATGTTACTAATTTACACTAAAAAGAAAGCAACTTCATATGAAAAATTTAGCAAATTTACAAAATATAATTTGCAACATTTTTGGAGGAAAGCCATATATCTATGGGAATAAAGTTGCAGGTTAACCAGATAGAAGCTCTAAATTTTAAAGAAAAAATAGTAAGGAAAAAAATTATTTATTAAAAAAATGTAATTCAAATTTATTATTGAGAAGTTATTATATTTCAGAGGAAAATGCCCCTTTTACTAATGCTGACAATGCAGTTTATACAATAATTTGTTTTACCTTCAGCTTGAGGATCAGACTTATTTTTGGGATCCACACAGGTATTTTTAGCCAAAAGAGGCAGCAGCTCTTGTTCGGATAAAGAAACTTCCATTATTTTAGCCACTAGATGGCAGTAATGAATGATGTGCATGAAGGGTTACTGTATGTCCAAAACCTACCTCTCTCCTTTTTCATGTTTCAGCTTTTGTTTGCAAAAAAAAGATTGATTCAAACAGACTTTTTAATAAACAAATTTTGTATTATTTAATGTGAGAATATTAGTAGAAGTCACAAGATAAACTTTACCCTTAAAATGACAAATATTTTGCTGCACTTTCTATAATTTGAATTTTTAAATCTTTTTATGATATGTTCTACCTCATAATTTAATTCAGTGCAGGATTCTGAATGCCAAGGCACTCCAAACAGAGAGGTAAGGAGCAAGAAAACAAAATTAAACATTATTATTGTTCTTGCAGTATCTCACTGAACTGCCAAAGTAGGAACTAGATGGATATTAAAAAAAAAGAAAAAAAAAAGAAAAAAAGGGACAGATACAGGAATGTGATTATTTACATATGTAAATGTGATTATTTAGCCTATGCAGTGAGCTGCACATAAATGGCTTCAGTTCACCCTCAAGAAACTGTGTTGTCTTCTTCAGAGCCTTTACTGATATACGTTGTGATTTTTGTCAAACTGTATTAACAGAAACAGAATAAAGAACATTTAGTCTCAGTATTAATACAAAAATGACACCCTTAACATCATAGCCACATGTAAATAATAAGTCCAAGGTCACAACATTAGCACCAGATGGACATTGCACATGAACTAGCATGCTTAATGCTATCTGTGGTGTCCATAATTTGGTCAATAACGACAGAGCATGAGCACTGTGAACGGAGCTTTATTAACAGAACTATATGACAAGAGCATACAGACTTTCGGCGCTCTCCTGCAGGCCAGGGCGTCTATTAGGCGAAGAGGGAAAACCCCTTCCACCCTTGCCGTTTATACTGTGGGTGGCGTCACTACCGGAACCAGCAGTTCGCCACCCCCATCTATTCCCCGGCCGACCCTGCCGCCATCTTACTACTACTGCCTATTTCAATATGTAACATTCCTCCCCCCTTGAAAAAACTGCAAGCACACGGGTTGGCCCACCCCAATTTATCACCCGACTCACACTCTACTCACCAAACATATGTACAAAAATAAATAAACAAATGCCTATCCATTCACACAACTACTGTAAGCCTGGGGACACTGGGTAGACTACCAGCGTCCCCCACACGGCCAGGCAGATTATTCTGCCGCCATGTCCCTATCAGTCCAACAAATAAAAGAAGGTGTGTTTCTAAACGAAAAATAATCCCAGAAAAGTCACTATATATATGAAAACAGTAAACAATGAACAATATAATCACAAACACATCTAACCCCCTATTGGCGGCCCCCACCCCAACACTTGGGCATACCATATAAAAGTGTTGGGCCCTTCAAATAACCATGTCAAATTTCACAAAACAATACAGTGGGGAAAAAAAGTATTTAGTCAGCCACCAATTGTGCAAGTTCTCCCCCTTAAAATATGGGAGAGGTCTCCAATTTTCATCATAGGTATACCTCAACTATGAGAGACAAAATGAGAAAAAAAAAATCTAGAAAATCACATTGAAGGATTTTTAATGAATTAATTGGTAAATTCCTCGGTAAAATAAGTATTTGGTCAATAACAAAAGTTCATCTCAATACTTTGTTGTATACCCTTTGTTGGCAATGACAGAGGTCAAAGGTTTTCTGTAAGTCTTCACAAGGTTTTCACATGTTTTCATGTTTTGGGGCTGTCGCTGGGCAACACGGACTTTCAACTCCCTCCAAAGATTTTCTATGGGGTTGAGATCTGGAGACTGGCTAGGCCAGTCCAGGACCTTGAAATGCTTCTTACGAAGCCACTCCTTCATTGCCCAGGCAGTGTGTTTGGGATCATTGTCATGCTAAAAGACCCAGCCACGTTTCATCTTCAATGCTCTTGCTGATGGAAGGAGGTTTTCACTCAAAATCTCACGATACATGGCCCCATTCATTCTTTCCTTTACACGGATCAGTCGTCCTGGTCCCTTTGCAGAAAAACAGCCCCAAAGCATGATGTTTCCACCCCCATGCTTCACAGTAGATACGGTGTTCTTTGGATGCAACTCAGCATTCTTTCTCCTCCAAACACGACAAGTTGAGTTTTTACCAAAAAGTTCTATTTTGGTTTCATCTGACCATATGACATTCTCCCAATCCTCTTCTGGATCATCCAAATGCTCTCTAGCAAACTTCAGACGGGCCTGGACATGTACTGGCTTAAGTAGGGGGACACGTCTGGCACTGCAGGATTTGAGTCCCTGGCGGCGTAGTGTGTTACTGATGTAGCCTTTGTTACTTTGGTCCCAGCTCTCTGCAGGTCATTCACTAGGTCCCCCTGTGTGGTTCTGGGATTTTTGCTCACCGTTCTAGTGATCATTTTGACCTCACGGGGTGAGCTCTTGCGTGGAGCCCCAGATCGAGGGAGATTATCAGTGGTCTTGTATGTCTTCCATTTTCTAATAATTGCTCCCACAGTTGATTTCTTCACACCAAGCTGCTTACCTATTGCAGATTCAGTCTTCCCAGCCTGGTGCAGGTCTACAATTTTGTTTCTGGTGCCCTTTGACAGCTCTTTGGTCTTGGCCATAGTGGAGTTTGGAGTCTGACTGTTTGAGGTTGTGGACAGGTGTCTTTTATACTGATAACGAGTTCAAACAGGTGCCTTTAATACAGGTAACGAGTGGAGGACAGAGGAGCCTCTTAAAGAAGAAGTTACAGGTCTGTGAGAGCCAGACATCTTGCTTGTTTGTAGGTGACCAAATACTTATTTTACAGAGGAATTTACCAATTAATTCATTAAAAATCCTTCAATGTGATTTTCTGGATTTTTTTTCCTCATTTTGTCTCTCATAGTTGAAGTATACCTATGATGAAAATTGGAGACCTCTCTCATCTTTTAAGTGGGAGAACATGCACAGTTGGTGGCTGACTAAATACTTTTTTTCCCCACTGTACTTTACATAAGCCAAACAACTCATGTTTCCACTTTACAATAATTCAATTTATCCATGAACATACTTTAGTTCCTCTCTCTTTTTTTTTTATAAAGGAAATCACACAATTTCTTATAATATATATATCCATTAACACAAGGCAATTACTAAAATATTACTTCACTTTCACTGCAAATAGTCAGGGCCTACCCCAATAAGGCTAACAACTATACACAACATGACACAGGGATAAACTCACAACATATGAACAAACACACTTCCCAGTCAGTTAACACACCCCGTGGAGTGCCCTCCCCCTGGATTGCCATCTCGTGGTTCCCTCCCAGAGCATCTCCTCTTCCTGGCCTCTGGGGATGAACTGCACTGTCTCCTCTTCTCCACTACAATTCAATTCAATTCAACTTTATTTATATAGCGCCATTTCACAACAACAGTCATCTCATAGCACTTTCAACTGTAGGGGGAACCCCCACATTTGCAGAAAGACCCCAGCAATCAGGCGATCCCCTGTGAGCAAGCGCTTGGCGACGGTGGAGAGGAAAAACTCCCTTTTAACAGGAAGAAACCTCCAGCAGAACCAGGCTCAGGGAGGGGCAGTCATCTGCTGCGACTAGCTGGGGGGTGAGGGGAGAGAGAAGATGAAAAGAACAGACATGTAGAGAGCAAACAGCATGATGGGGACTCAATCTAAGGGAAAGAACAAACAGATGTTAATGACCAGCAAAAAAAAAAAAAAAAATTTCATTGAGAGTGAAGAAAGGAGTGAGGCCCAGTGCATTATTGGAGGTCCCCCGGCTGTCTAAACCTATTAGCAGCATAACTAAGGGCAGGTTCAGAAACACAAGATCCCTCCTTAATTGTAGGCTATATCAAAAAGGAAGGTTTTAACCTTATTCTTAAAAACAGAGATCGAGTCTGACTCCCGAATCCAGATTGGCAGCTGATTCCATAGGAGAGGAGCTTGATAACTGAAGGCTCTGCCTCCCATTGTACTTTTAGAAATTCTGGATATTACAAGTAATCCTGCATTTTGGGAGCGTAGTGCTCTATTAGGATAATACGGTAGTATCAGATCTTTTAAATAAAAAGTGGCCTGATTGTTTAGAGCTTTGTAAGTAAGAAGAAGGATTTTAAACTTAATTCTAAACTCTATGGGAAGCCAATGAAGGGAGGCCAGAACCGGAGAGATATGATCTCTCTTTCTAGTGCCTGTTAAAACTCTTGCTGCAGCATTTTGGATCAGCTGAAGACTTTTTAAAGATGTTTTAGGACAACCTGATAAAGAATTACAATAATCTAATCTAGAGCTAACAAAAGCATGGATCAGTTTCTCAGCATCACTCTGAGACAAGATGCTCCTAATCTTGGCAATATTACGCAAATGATAGAAGGCAGTCTTAGAAATGAATTTAATATGTGAGTTGAAGGACAGATCTTGATCAAAAATAATCCCAAGGTTCCTCACAGAGCTATTAAGAGAAAGAGTAACCACATTCAAACTAAAAGTTTGATTTGGAAAGGTATTTCTAAGGTTTTTTTGACCAACAAGAATGACTTCAGTCTTCTCTAAATTTAACAGCAGCAAATTACAAGTCATCCAAGCTTTGATTTCCTTCAGACAGGCTTCTAACTTGACTAATTTATTACTATCATCTGGCTTCATTGACAGGTATAATTGTGTGTCATCTGCATAACAGTGAAAATGTATACAGTGCTTTCTAATAATGTTGCCTAGCGGAAGCATATATAAACTAAAAAGAGTAGGGCCTAGCACAGATCCCTGTGGAACTCCATGACTGAGCTTTGAGTTGAAAGAAAATTCATTACTGACATGAACAAACTGGAACCTATCAGATAAATAAGATCTAAACCACTGCAATGAAGTTCCATTAAGTCCAACATAATGTTCTAATCTATCAAGTAGAATATTATGATCAATAGTATCAAAAGCTGCACTAAGGTCTAAAAGGACAAGTACAGAAACAAGTCCATTATCAGATGCGATGAGGAGGTCGTTAGTGACCTTTGCTAAGGCTGTTTCAGTACTATGATGGATTCTAAACCCAGATTGAAACTCTTCAAGTAAACCATTGCCCGGCAGGTGGTCAAATAATTGGGTAGCAACTACTCTTTCTAAGATTTTTGAGATGAAAGGGAGATTAGAGATTGGTCTATAGTTAGCTAAAGCTCCTGGATCCAGCGTTGGCTTTTTGAGTAGGGGTTTAATTGCAGCCGTTTTAAAAGCCTGTGGTACATGGCCTAAAGTTAGTGAAGAATTGATTATATGAAGAATAAAGCTACCAATAAGTGGGAAGACTTCTTTAAATAACCTGGTAGGAATAGGGTCTAAAAGACAAGTTGAAGACTTGGATGAGGAAACTATTTTGTCTAACTCTAAAAGATCAATTGGAGTAAACTCATCAAGACAGTTATCAGTTGAAGGAGTTGTGGTAGTTACTATATTTAAGTTGACGGTGGGAAGAATGTGATTGATTTTATCTCTGATGGATGAAATTTTATTATTGAAAAAGTTCATAAAGTCCTGACTAGTAAGCTCTAAGGGAATGCTAGGATTGACAGAGTCCTGACTCTTTGTCAACTTGGCTACAGTACTGAAAAGAAACCTGTGATTATTCTTGTTCTCTTCTATTAATGCAGAATAATAACTCATTCTAGCTTTTCTAAGAGATTTTTTATAAATTAAAAGATGATTTCTCCAAGCTAAATAGATTTCATCTAAATTAGTGGAGCGCCATTTTCTTTCTAATTGACGAGTCTTCTGTTTTAAGCTACGAGTTTCTGTGTTGAACCAAGGAGTTCGAAATCTCTGATTAGACTTTTTCTTTTTTAAGGGGGCCACCAAGTCTAGAGTGTGATGCAGAGAAGCTGTAACACTATCTACCATGCTATCAATTACAGAAGGAGCAAGCTGTCTATAGCTTATTTCCGTTGTGTTGACACATGGCATAGAGGAAACAATCTGCATAAATTTGGTAACATCATCTGAGAGGCATCTACTGTAGTAATATTTTTCTTTAGGAGCCAAATAGTCAGAAATAGTAAAATCAAAGGTTAGCAGACAATGGTCTAACAGTACAGGGTTATGAGGAGACACTACCAGATTTTCTATTTCTTTGTCATATGTCAGAACAAGGTCCAACGTATGGTGGAGATAATGAGTAGAATTTCCTACCTTCTGAGAAAACCCCATCAAGTCTAATATTGAATTAAATGCCACATTAATCACTATCTACATCAGGGGTGTCAAACTCACTCCATGGAGGGCCAAGACCCTGCAGGTTTTACCTCCACCCAGTGGCTTCAACAGGTGATTTCACTGAATTTCTTCCCACTGATTGCTGGTCAGTGAAAACACCTGCTGAAGACACTGGGCGGAAGTAAAACATGCAGGGTCTTGGCCCTCCATGGAATGAGTTTGACACCCCGATCTACATCTACATGTATATTAAAGTCCCCTACTATAATTATTCTATCTGATTTCAGCACTAAATCAGCTAAGAATTCGGGAAATTCGGTAAAAACTCTGAGTAGGTTGATGGAGGACGATAAACTATGGCAAATAAAATTGGGTTTAGCCTAAAATTGCTAAAGTGCCCAACACTGAGGACCAGGCCCTCAAAGGAATGATAATGTGTTTTTTGCTTTACATTAACTAGTAATTTCCCCTTTCTCTCTCGGCGCCACACGAGTCGGCTGCCTTTTGCAACAGCGGCTCGATTCCGAGTCTTTTTCCCTTCCTCTCTCTTTTGATCCGTCTTTTTTTTTCACCCCACTTATATCACGGACACACAGATCGTCCTAAATGTCTCCTGAGCCGGTGGACGGAGCCACTGTCTATAGCAGGATACGATACAGCAGAGAACAGCTGCTAGCATTCAACCGCCACCCGGTCCCATTGGAAAAACTCGACATACCGAGTGAACTGAGGCGAAAACGCCGCGGCTGCCGGGCTGGAGTAAGGCGGAGGACAAAAAATATAAGGTACAGACCCTCCCTTCCATCTGTTGTCATGGGAAATGTACGGTCGATACTGGGAAAGTTAGATGAGCTAGCGGCTATCTCCCGTTATGATAGCACATACCGGGAGTGCTCTCTCCTTTTGTTTACTGAGACGTGGCTAACTGAACTAGCAGCAGATGCTAACATTGAGCTGGAGGGTTTTCACATGATACGAGCTGACCGAACACCAGACAGTGGCAAGGCTAGGGGCGGTGGAGTGATCATGTATGTTAACAACAACTGGTGCAGACCGGGACATATCACTGTTAAACAACGACACTGCAGCAAAGACATTGAGTTGCTAGCTGTTAGCATGAGGCCTACATATCTCCCGAGAGAACACTCACACGTGATCTGCATTGTTGTTTATGCAAATCCGACGGCGAACGCTGGGACAGCACGTGACGTCATCCATTCAGTAACCAGCAGGCTGCAGACAGAACACCCAGATGCTCTTCTCCTCATCTCAGGCGATTTCAACCATGTTTCACTGTCTCCCATTCTACCCACGTTCACCCAGTATGTCACATGCCACACTAGAGACAATAAAACACTGGATTTATTCTACGCAAACACTAAGGAGGCGTACACCTCATCACAACTACCCCCACTCGGGAGATCGGATCACAACTTGGTTCATCTCCGGCCGGTGTACAAACCCCTAGTGCACAGACAACCTCCGGCCATGCACACTGTGGAGTTATGGTCTGAGGAGACAATGGACACCCTAAAGGGCTGTTTTGAAGCCACCGCCTGGAAGCAGCTCTGCGATCCACATGGTGAGGACATCGATGGCCTCATTCACACCTTCACGGGCTACCTCAGCTTCTGTGTGGACAAATCCGTTCCCACCAAGACCATACGGCGTCACTCAAACAACAAACCCTGGATCAACCCTGAGATAAAAACACTTCTGAGAGAGAAGAAGAGGATCTTCAGGTCGGGGAACAGGGAGATGCTGAAGTCCGTACAGAGGGAGCTGAGGAGAAAGATCAGAGAAGGCAAGGACAGCTTCAGGAAGAAGATGGAGGACAAGCTGCAACAGAGCGACATCAGCGGGGTCTGGAGAAACCTCAAAACCATCTCGGGGCTCCAGAATACCTCCCCCCAGGCCACAGGGGGCAGGGAGTGGGCGAACAACCTGAATCTGTTTTTCAATAGATTTGACCAACCGCCCTCCCCCCTGACTGCACAACAACCACTGCTGCCTCTAAAGAAATCAAGTCCTGCTGCCCACTCCCCACTCTACCAACACCCCCCCACTCCCAACACACAGCCCCCCATCCTGACCCTGACCAGGACCCAGGTGAGGACGGAGCTGAGGAAGATCAAGGCGAGGAAGGCGCCGGGACCGGACGGCATCAGCGCAAAGCTCCTCAAGTCCTGTGCAGACCAGCTGTGTGGGATTGTGACGTATATCTTCAACATGAGCCTGAAACTGGGGAGGGTACCACAGCTGTGGAAAACATCTTGTGTGGTACCTGTACCAAAAACTTCCCACCCCAAAGACCTGAACAGCTACAGACCGGTGGCCTTGACGTCCCACATGATGAAGACCCTGGAGAGACTGCTCCTTGCTCACCTCCGCCCCCTGGTGGAACCAGCGATGGATCCACTCCAGTTCGCCTACCAGCATGGCATTGGGGTGGAGGATGCGGTGATCTTCCTCCTTCACCGTTCTCTGTCCCACCTGGAGAAGCCCGGGAATATGGTGAGGATCATGTTCTTTGACTTCTCCAGTGCTTTCAACACCATCCAACCGATGATCCTGAAGGACAAGCTGCTGCGCGCAGGGGTGGACCAGCACCTGTCATCATGGATCCTGGACTACCTCACGAACCGGCCTCAGTTTGTGAGAACCCGGGACTGTGTGTCCGACACGATCATCAGTAGCACGGGGGCCCCCCAGGGAACGGTGCTGGCTCCCTTCCTGTTCACTCTTTATACTGCGGACTTCTCACACAACACAACACACTGCCATCTACAGAAGTTCTCTGATGACTCTGCGATCGTTGGCCTCATCTCCAATGGAGATGAAGCTGAGTACAGAGGGCTTATCCAGGACTTCGTGGACTGGTGCCATCGGAACTGCCTCCAGATCAACGCGAGGAAAACTAAGGAGCTGGTGGTGGACTGCCGCAGGCATGGGCAGCCCCTCACAGTACCAGTAAATATACAGGGAACAGACATCGAGATGGTGACATCCTATAAGTACCTGGGTATTCATCTGAACAATAAACTAGACTGGTCACACAATACTGATGCACTCTACAAGAAGGGACAGCGCAGGCTGTTCCTGCTGAGGAGACTCAGGTCTTTTGGTGTACAAGGGGCGCTGCTGAAGTCATTCTATGACACGGTGGTGGCATCAGCCATCACTTTTGGAGTGGTCTGCTGGGGCAGTGGCATTACTGCAGCCGATAGGAAGAGACTGAACAAACTGATTAAGAAAGCTAGCTCTGTCCTGGGGCAGCGCCTTGATCCGATGGAGGAGATAGGAGAGAGAAGGACGGTGGCTAAACTGTCATCTCTGCTGGAGTCCGAGTTCCACCCTATGCAGGACATACTGAATGCACTGAGGAGCTCATTTAGCAGCAGACTACATCATCCCAGGTGCACAACCGAGAGGTTTCGTAGGTCCTTCCTACCAACGGCTGTCAGACTGTACAACCTAAGCAGGGCTGCTCGCAGAGATAGCAAAAAGACGTAACAAACTAATAGTTTTTTGAATGCAAAAGATGCAATAGACTTACACAATGGTCCTCTCCGGCATACAACTAGGAACATACCGGTCGCTATGGAGGGTGAGAATATGTATGGGCACATAATCATACCATGTAGGATAACTAAGTAGACGGTTATGCTGTTTCATTCCATCTAGCAACAATGCTCTGCACTGTGTGTGTTTATATATTTGCATATTTATTCCATCTAGCTACAATGCTCCGTACTGTGGGTGTTTATATATTTATATATCTACATATTATTCCATCTAGCTACATTGCTCCGCACTGTGTGTGTTTATATACTTGCATATTTATTCCACCTAGCTGCAATGCTCCGTACTGTGGGTGTTTATATATTTACATATTTATTCCATCTAGCTACAATGCTCTGCACTGTGTGTTCATATATTCATATATTTATTCCATCCAGCTACAATGCTCTGCACTGTGTGTCTGTGTGTGTGTGTATATATATATATTTTATAGTAATACGTACATATGTTTATTAGCTGCTCTTGCTTGCTTGTTTTTTTTCTTGCCTTCTGATTGTTGCTCTGAGTGTTGCTATCCCTGTGCTGTTGCAATCCTGGAATTTCCCCGTTGTGGGACTAATAAAGGCTTATCTTATCTTATCTTATCTTATCTTAATTTGGAATGGTAAATTGATGCTACTCCTCCTCCACGACCAGAACGTCTGGGATTTTGACAGTTTAAATAACCAGAGGGAGTTGATTCATTTAAACCATCATAATCCTCTTGCCCTAACCAAGTCTCTGTAAGGGATATTAAATCAATCTGATGATCAATTAACCCCTTGCACTCTGGTCAATTTCCCTAAAAACGCCAAAAAATAACGCACCCAAAGTAAATCAAAAGCTGTTCTTCAACAATACCACAAAAAATGAATATATTACACAGCTTTTTTCTTAGGTTGTTCCCAGGTGTTTTTGAACTGTGCCAAATTGTGCCAAATGGCACAGTTTGGAAAAACGTTTGTAACTTTTGAATGATTCAATATAGAAGCTTCATCTTGGGCTCTAATGAAAGGTGAAGGGCTGTGTGTGCGTGTGTGTGTGGGGGGGTTGTTTATTCATTCATTCATTCATGAATGAACAAACAAGCCCCCACACACAAAGAAGCATGCCACGTAAAAAATGTGTGGCTTTTTTTTTTTTTTTACAAGAAAAAACAACCTACAGTGCACTAAAAATTATACTAAAATATCTGTAATGTAGAAGATAACAACTCCCACCCCCACCCCCCCGCTACAGAGGACGGACATCGCCCATCGCTACATGACGGACCGCGGGGACTGTGCGCCGCGGTCTACTACGCACAGTTGTCCAGGTATTTAATCCACTCTGCCCTGGGCTTCGGCCTGAAGCCGTCTCTACTTCGGCCCCTTTGCTACTACGGATCTCAAACCGACTAGCGAAGATATCCTGGGTAAGCTCCCCTTACCTCTCTCCTCTAGCTTTCCCCTGTGCACAGGTGGACATTCCCGGCAGCGGACTTCATCACCTCGCCGTTGGCTCTACGCTGCTGCCACAGGTACCGCAGGTCGCTGTCTCCCGGGCTCCGCCCTTGTCGACGCCAGCCACCTGTCACAACCAAGTAAGCCAGCTACCATCATTATTCCCTGTATTGGTGTGGTGCCCGTTTCCCTTCTCCCTCTGCTCTCTCCCACAGGGTTGTCCGGCTGTACGGCCTCCTGCCCCCGTGCCTGATGCAGACGCCATCACCAATACATTCTTATTCCACAGACACGCAGCCATACACTTCCTTGTTGCTAATAAAGCTGTTAAATCTATCCTGAGCCTGCGTGTGTGTCTCCTGGGCCGTGCATTATGTCAGTATGTGCATGCAAAAACTCAAAAATTCTGGGTACAAAAGTACAAAACAAAAATTCTGGGTGCCAAGGTACAAAAATAAAAACTATGTAATTTTTTTTACATACTTGAGGTAAATGTTTCAGCTAAGTAATATTGAGGTAACTGTGCATGAGCATAGTCAACCTTTAACACAAAGAGCAACAAGTTCAAGACCTTGTTGAGTTTGACTGAAGCTTTGGAGCAAACATTCAAAACCAACATAGTATCTTGCAAAGTTCTGGTAAAGGTTTGTGGTTCAACTACCTGGCGTTTCAGTGTAGCGGTGTTGACCGCGTAAACAGTGGATGTGCTAAGGCTACCAAGAGGCCCTAATGATGAGGCTATTACTGACAATCCACCAAAGGATTGTTGACTTTTTGTCCTGACTGCCCAGTTCTGACTGTGTGACAGTAGGTGTGATTGCTAGGAGGAGGGCTAAACTGAAAAACAGGAGGGCCATCAACCTGGGAAACAAATAGAAGTGAGTGATTTTATTCTCAACCTTCTTGTTTTTTTTTTCTTTCGACACCTGAGTGGCAGGTGAAAATTATTCTCAGAGGTGGAACAATTTCTTTAAGAGACTGAAATCTAAACCTTAGATATTTTGTTACCTTTGGTGGGGATTTTGATGTTGTTAGCTCAAGCTAATAGTATTGGCTGTTTTGTGTATACTATTTGAGAATAGCAAGTTGATTGAAATTGATTAGAATTTTACAGAGGCCTTTAAGATTAGTTTAAGGGATAATTTGGTTTCAATTTACCCTTTTTCTTTTGGAAGTTTTGATGCAGCTAATTGATTGGTTTGGAGAAATGCAACCGAGTGTACCTGAGGCTAATAGTTTGCTAACGGTTATTTCTCGGATGCAGGCCTGATTTTAATCTTATTTATGGACTTACTGTGACAGTGTTGTCCCTGACAAGTCCCATGGGGTTTTGGTAAGGTTTACTGTGATTGTGATAGGCCCATTTTAAAATGGGGTCCTGGATTTGGTACTTAAGTGGCCAAAGTTTGTTGTTGACAATGTATGGATCCGTCCACCTGGGCAGGAATTTAGGAGTGATTTTCCCTGCCTGTAGATTGATTTGTTGCATTTGCGGCACAAATGCATAGTGGACGCCCTTGCCTCCCCATTCCCCCCCCCCCCCGAGTTTTTCCATCTGAGGCTTTTTAGTCATTGTACACTTTGCATCGTTTGGTAGGTTGGTCCAAGTGTTTTTGAAATGTGGCCTTGGGAGCATTGTACGTCGTTTTGACACCTCTGTGTTCTGCAGCTGGAAGGTCATGGGTGTTGGCAGTCATCACTCCCCTCTGGTTTCGGGGAACTATGAGCAGTGGCGATGATTGTTCATCGGAAACATGAATACAAGTGCCGTTGCATAGCTGCAGAGAAAGCCGCATTGCAGGAAGTGTATTCAACTTTGGTATGTTAGAGAAATTTGACACGGGGAGCATGTGTACAGTCGGGTCTGACCAGTGTTTGACGGTTTTATGGACCAAGGGGTCTCGGGCTTGTGTAGATGCATGCCTAGTGTTTACAAAAGTTGGGTCCATCGATGCAGAATCCTTAGGTTGTGGAGGGTCCGGGGAGCCGGTTGATTTGGCTCCTGTGACCACGCAGGCCACAGGTGTGGGCTGGTGGGATTCAGAAGGTGACACCAACATTGAGTCAAAGGTACCAAGGGGGCCTTGTGGAGCTTTCTACTCAGCCAGTGAGTTCCCAAAGTCATTCAATTCCTTGTGTTGACCTTGTGTTTGAAGGTGACCTTTGACTTCTTGAGGACAGTGTTCACCTTGGTTTTTGTGGTCGCTTTCATTCAGTTTCAGTTGTTCCAACAGTGCTAGTTGGGTGAGACTCGGGGTGTCCGAAGTGTCAAGAACAAAGCACTGTGATTCAGTTGTCTTTCAAAGATCGATTGGGTGAGGGTATTGAGTTTGAGCCCATAGTTTGAGATTCTTGAAGTCAATCAGCGGCTCAAAGCGATTCAGTAGGTCTTTGCCAATGAGCAATGGAATAGAGTCAAGTTTGGACACATAGACCAGATGCGTCAAGGTCATGGGACCAATGGAGATTTTGATTAGCGACATGCCAGACAGAGTTGAGTTAGTGAGCGCATATGGTCGAACGGCTAATGAACAAGGTTCCAGTTTTAAGTCTTTGTAAGCATGGTTAGCAGCTACACGTAGTTGGTCAAAAAGATTGTGTGACATAAGAGTGATGTCAGCGGCGGTGTCTAAAAGAACATCCTGACACATCACGTCTTCAAAGGTCAGTGGAAGATAGAATTTTCACGCCACCCCCCTCTCATTTAAACCACACAGAAATTGGGTAACTGGTGGTTCAACACAGACTTGCAAAATGTCGTTTTTAGAGGAGTGGTCTTTGGCTTGTGGTTGGGCAGCCATAACAACATTGGACTGCGCTGGGTCCTTTGGTTCTTCTCCATTTGTAGGAGGGGTTTTCTTTTTGCTTTTTCTTCATGATTTAGAACATTTCTTCTGAGTTGGCACAGCTGCAATAGCTAGGATGTCAGCTGTTTTATCTTCTCTGTTGTTTTGAATCTTTGCTAGGAGATGCTTGACAGCTTCTATATCTTCTCTACTGAGAGTAGGAGGTTCTTTCATCTTCCAAGGTTTCAGACAGGTCTCTGCTTCTGAGCTTCTATGACGAGGTGGAGGAGACCATTTGCCGTGGTTACATGCATCTTGGGATCGGTATCTGTCATCTTGAGAGTCCATACCATATTATCGCAATCTATCTGGTGGATTTGACCTATGATGGTAGTTGGGCTTTCGCAAAGTTGGTCCTGAGTGGGATCCAGAGGACCTATTTTGGTTTTGACCTTGATGAGGTTGGTTGGGGAAATGTCTCAGACTTTCAGGTGATCGTGGTGTAGGAGCTGGAGCAGGGCCAGGGGCTCCTTCCAACTCCAGGGTGTCAGAAGCAGCGCTGACAGCTAACACGGTGGCAGGCGCAGCGTGCTTGTTGTGACTTTGTTTGCTGTTTTTGGAGTGCATAATGTGTGAACTCTCTCAGCTGGCCTATTGCGCATGACCTTGGGTTGGCTGTAACTCCAAGGTAGTGACTCACAGTGGGATGGAGGTTCTGGATGAAGAGGGACTTAAAATTGTGGTCTTCTTCCATCCCTGGTGTATTTTGAGATCCAAAATATGCAAGAAGGAGTCGCTGGTAGTAGGCCCGTGGAGGCTCTGAGCGACCTTGTTTCACAGCCAGGGCTACCGATAGCCCTGATTGTAGGCAGTCGTCGGAGAATTCCTTTTCGATGGCTTTGCAGAGTTGCATGCAGTCTGTCCTGATATCTGATGGCTGTCTCTGTAAATTTTGACATTGACCTGTTAGATGTTAATTTAATCAAATAGATGCAATCGTCAACCGTAGCATCAGGGTACTTGCACAGGTAATAGTCAAAGTCTTGTAAATAGGCTCTGGTATCAGGTGAACCAGTAGGGACTGGATCAAATTTCATAAGATTTTGCACAATTTTGCCAAGGTCGCGGTCTGAAGGGTCACACATACACACACGCTTTTCACACGATCATTTGTACTCGAAACGGGAATCGGGCGATGGAGCGTGGTGGAAGTCCCAGTCTGATGAGATGTGTTCTCCTTTCAGCCTAACCGACCTGTTCACAGTTCATGTTATTGGTTGGGGAGTAGCCGGAGTTTTTGGAGATTGTGGAAGTGAATGTGGTCTTCCTTCCTTCTGTTGTTGGCATTGCTCCACTTCCTCTTTTAAATCTTTTAGATCTTGGTGTGCTTCCTGTAGAAGCAGTTGACATTCCTTGTAGTCAGACTTCACGCTTTCAAGTTGACCTTCAACTCTTCTGAGTTCCTACTTCATGTCCTGAAGGGCATCTTCAAGTTCACTGTTCTCTTGGCTAAGCAAGTCGTTGTCGTGAGTCAACCGTCGCTTTTCTGGTTTTGCCTGGTTCAAATCTTGTAACGCGTTATCAAGTTGAGCTTGAGAATCGTTTTCATCTTGAGATTGTTCCAGTTTCTTCCTTAGTGATTTGTTCTCTTCCTGGAGAGAGAGGATTGTTGATTGTTGATTCCCTAGCTCATTCTCGTTGCATAATGCTTTAGCTTTAGCTACTTTTAATCTCGCGACTAATGCTAGCGCACACTTTCCTAACATGCTGGGGAGATTCTTTCCTTTTGGTGGGTTTCCTGCATAATCGTCCAAGAGTTCCTCAGTGAGTTGCTTCAAATTTTCAGGCTGTGTTCTCTTAACCCTTATTGTCAAGCTAGATATAAAATCAGAAGTACAGTGGTACCTCTACTTACGAAATTAATTAGTTCCGGAAGAACTCTCGTAACATGAAAATTCCGTAAGTAGAGGCGCGTTTTACATGTAAATGCCGTAATCCGTTCCAAGCCCCCCAAAATTCGGGCATAAATTTTTTATAAATTGTAAAAACGCATCAAAACATGTAACAAATACATGTTACAATTAGATTACTGCACAATAAACATAAAATGAGAGTTTAAAATGAGAGAAAGAATAATAAAAGAGAAAGAATAATAAAAATTATGTTCATTTACCTTTTAACTGCGATCGTCGGCGATGGCGTCGGCGTCACCTTTTGCCTCCTTTGGTTCATGTTCTGTCTCATCAGTGGTTTTTGCCTGACGTTTTGTGAAGAAACGATCCAAGGACGTTTGTTTTTGTCGGCTTGTAACGATCCTTCAAAAATGTGCAAGGCAAACATCATCATAGTGAGCGATAGCCCGACTAGTGAACACTTTTTCCGGGTGATTTGTGGCCAATGGAATACCAGGAAGATGCTAGGCGATAGCCAATGGCAGAGCAGCTACAGGTATGTTTACGTTCGGTAAACTACGGGAGCTGCGAGGAGCGCGTACTTTTTTTGCCTTTCGTATCCTGAAATTTCGTTCGTAACAAGAGGCAATATTTTCCCGTTGAGGCGTGTCGTAACCTGAAAATTCCGTATGTAGAGACGTTCGTAAGTACAGGTACCACTGTAAGTTCTTCCAATGTTGCTTGAAGGTCATCCAGTTCGGTAAATCGGTCAGTTGTTTGTTGACCCGGAATGTTTTACCACTGTTTACCAGTTAGCTTAAAAATCAACTTATTGATTATAGCTAAATTTGTTAGTCCAGGGTTAACCTTGACAGTTATTTTATAGTGGTGGTAGTCATAAGTTCTTTTAGAGCTTGTTCCAACTTACAGGCTTGTAAGAAGGGAGGTAGAATTTTTGAATTATTGTAGAAATTTGGAGAGGTGTTAATTTGTTTATTGAAACTGTATTTTGATTTGTAGATTAAAAATCTGTGTGGATTTACTTCTTTACTTAAATTTTCAAAGCCCAGTATTGGAATTGTCATTAATAACTAGCTTTGACATTTTGTTGAAGGTCACTTTAGAGTGATGATTTTATATACAAGAGGAGAACAACAGAAATAGAAAAGGTTAAATGTTTTAGCAATTTAAGGTTATAAGTTTTCACTGTGGAGGATGAAAGCAGACGAGGCAACGAGCTGAACGGCACACTAACTTTATTCCACCTTCAATATCAAGTACAGTAAAAATATCTCCCTGGGTCTCCCAGCACCTTCTCTTTATAACCTTTAATCCCGTGCCCTGCGACCCAGGAAGCTCAACACCAATACAATTAGTGGAACAAAGACATACGTGACACATGAACATCAGATAATGCCAGACCTGCTTCTCACACCTTCTCTTCCTCAGCGGCTTTTGTGTCTCCTGAACTCCCCGGGGGGCACATAGTCCTTTCTGTCCCAACTGAGACCCCCTGGTACCACTTCCTCCTTGAGTCCATTGTCCCCTGTTCCCCCCGGCTCCCTACTCTGGGTGGAGAATTCCCCACACAGTGCCTTCACACAGCTCCCCCCCCAAACACCCAGAAAGTGCACTACCCCCCCCCCCCCCCCCCCGTCCTTTGGGCTTGAGCCGGTCCCCATAGCGGCTGTAGCGGGGGTCGCCGAGCCGGTTGAAACACCCTGCTGGCAAGGTGTACAGGAGGGCATGTCAGTCTGTGGAGGGAAAAGGGGTGGGGGAGGAAACATGTTAGCTTTGCGAGTGCAGGTCTCTACCGAGGGAACACCAACTTGCAGAGCCACTAACGGTGGGCGTCTGCACCAGGAAACTTAGGTCAACACCACCTGCTCGTCTGCCAACACAAAAGCAGGCTTCAGCCTGTTGATGCAGACGGTCTCCCTACGCCCCCCCCCCAAGTCTAACACAAAATGCTTTGCTCCAGGTTCCAGCACCCTGAACGGTCCATTGTATGGTGGGCACAGCGGGATCTGGTGCACATCGTGCCCAACAAAAACAAAACTGGCGTTCTGTAAGTTTTTTGGGACAAAGGTGCCAGGAAAACAATGATGGGCCAGGCCCGGCACGTTAAAAGCCTCCGTACTGTGCAAAAATTGCACTGGCGGATCGGCCCCTGGTGCAGAGTTTTCCGGTAAAAACTCTCCGGGGATCAGCAGTGGCTGAGAAAAAACGAGTTCTGCCAGAGAGGTTGCCAGATCCTCCTTAGGCGCAGAGCGTAACCCTAAAAGAACCAAGAGAAGGCGGTCGACCCAATTTGCATCCGTGAGCAAAGCGCTGAGCGCTGCTTTAAACGATCTATGAAAATGCTTGCATAACATGTTAGCCTGGGGGTTGTACACGGTAGTGTGGTGAATTTTGACCCCCAGGCTCTGGGCCATCATGGACCAGAGTTCCAAAACGAATAGCAGACCCCTGTCGGAAGCGATGTCCGACGGGGATCCGAACCGTGCATCCCAAGCCAACAAAAAAGTGCGAGCCACTTCCGCGGACGTGGTGGAAACCAGTGGGACCACTTCGGGCCAACGTGTGGTGTGGTCCACGATAGTCGAAAGGTGCGTGAAACCTTGCGATGGTGGGAGAGGTCCCACCAAATCAACGTGGATGTGGTTGAACCTCCTGGCCGGGATTTGGAAAGGCTCGAGGGGGGCTCTGATGTGCTTGTGTACTTCGGCCCGCGACGCATGCTGCAGCCCACTCTTTCACATCCTTGTACAAGTGCGGCCAGACAAATTTTGCCCCCACCATTATAACCGAAGTGTACACACCTGCATATGAAAGGAAGTGGACTGAGTCAATAATGCAGCAGCGCCAAGAGCTCAGAACCACCGGGCACGGGTGACCAGTGGAGACGTTGCAGAGCACGGGAGGGCACCCTTCACGCACCACCCTGATCTCCATCTTTAGCCCAGTAGGTGCAGACTGGAGCGTGCAAATGTCCGCTTGCTCCATGTCCATAGCAGGGAAATCTATTCCCATGTAGACCGGGAAGACTAATGCATGTGACAGGCAATCGGCCATGACGTTGAGCTTACCGGCAACCTGCTGAATGTCAGTGGTAAACACTGAGATCACGGCCAAATGCTGTTGCTGCCAGGCAGACCATGATTCCGAGACCATAGACATTGTGTACGTCAGTGCCTTATGGTCAACGAATGCGGTGAACTTGTGCCCCTCTAGCCAAAACTGGAAATGGCGCATCGTCAGGTGGAGAGCCAACAATTCTCTGTTCGTTGTCGTGCAAAGTTTGACTGAAAAACGCAAGTGGCTGCCACGAACCGGAGATGTACTGCTCCACCACCACCCCGTGGCAACATCAGATGCATCAGTGGTGAGCGCTCTCCATGTCGACTGGTCCGGGTGGGCTAGCAAAGCGGCATCTGCAAGCACTGTTTTAGCATCTGTGAAAGCCTGGACTCGTACGGGAGTCCAGTCAATGTTTTCCGTGGGCTTCTTTTTCTTAAGCACGGCATACAACGGCTGCATCAGCTGGGCTGCCTGGGGAGGGAAACCGTTATAAAAACTGACCATTCCCAAAAACTCCTGTAGGGCCCTCACGGTCTGCGGATGCGGAAAGTCCAACACGACGTGCACCTTATCTGGTTGTGAAATCGCACCCTCCAGCGAAATGCGGTGGCCCAAAAAATTGATCATGGCACACCAAACTGGCACCTTGCCGGGTTCACTATCAGCCCGTGCACTTCCAACCACTGGAAAACCATCTTGAGATGGGTGATGTGCTCCTCCTCGGACGTGCTAGCCACCAGAATGTCGTCTAAGTAGACAAAAACAAAGGACAATGCACGGAGCACTGCGTCCATCATTCTCTGGAAGGTCTGTGCGGCGCCCTTTAATCCGAACGGCATGTGTAAAAACTCGAAGGCCAAAAGGAGTTATTACCGCCATTTTAGGAACATCTTCTGCGTGCACTGGGACCTGGTGGTAACCGCGGACTAGATCCACCTTTGAAAAAACACTCTTCCCAGCCAGGTGCACAGAAAAATCCTGGATGTGCGGGATGGGATACCGATTGTGCTCCGTGGCATTGTTCAAATGCCAGAAGTTGCCGCATGGTCGCCACGACCCGTTAGCTTTAGGCACCATGTATAGGGGGCTGCCCAGGGGCTGTTGGAGTGCCTGACGATGCCCAACTGCTCTAGTTGGCAAACTCCTTGTGTGCGCTGGCCAGTTTAGCCGTGTCCAGGCGCCGAGGTTGCGTGAACACCGGCGGGCCTTTTGTAGTTATGAAATGTTCAACCCCGTGTTTCGTCACCATAGCCAAAAAAGTTGAGACCGTGAGTGCTGGGAAATGTGCAAGTAAATGCTGGTACTGGAGCTATAACGTTAGCCAGTGTTGTTGACCAAGCTTCCTGAGCTGTGCAGGGCAGTGAGGTGAAAGAGACAGCGTCCACTAATTGTCTATTGGCAACATCGACTAACAACCGAGAAGCACATAGAAAATCTGTGCCTAAAATGGGGGCGTAACATGCAGCTACCACAAAGTCCCACTGAAAATTATGTCCGTGTAAGCATATCATCACTGTCCGCTCGCCAAATGTCCTGATGGTAGACCTGTTGGCGACTGTAAACTCGAGACCACTGCATCCTGCCCATCTGTCTGCGCTGGCCAGCAGGATGAGGCTCTTCTGGGAGCTGGAGTCCATCAAGAAATGTCTCCCTGAACGTGTGTCCATGATAAAAAGCAGCTTGTTCCTGTTGCCAGCAGTCGCAGCTGCTACTGACTGCTGGCCGTGCCGTTTCCCAGCTTCTTAAATTGGCATGGCAGCAGACAGCGTTGGGCATTCAAGCCAAAGCGGCAATGATAGAAACAGATTGCTCCATTCTTGCATCTCCTGCCGTCTGTCCTGGCTACCACCAACGGCTCCTTGACCTCACTGGAGTCCCTCATGGATGCCAGTGCTGCTGCATTCATGCTGAGAACTCTGGTTGCTAAAATGATACGATCCACTACCTGCGCCAGTGCGCGGTAGTCCTTGGTCACCAGCAGCAGCAAGTTGGCCAGGATCGCCCTCGCTGCAGCTGGTAGGTTCCTGAGGAACAAGTGGGTGAACAGGAAAGATTCGTTGTTCTTCCCCATCAACACCAACATGCTCTCCATGAGCTCCACGGCTGACCTGTCACCTCACTCTGAACGTGTTAGGAGTCTCTCTGCCCTCTCACTGTCAGACAGGGTATAGCGCTGGAGTAGCATCCGCTTGAGCGCTTCATATTTCCCTTAGGCCAGCGGCTCCTGGACCAGGCTGGTCACCTGTTGTGTGGCATGTGCATCCAGCGCAGTGACCACATAGTAATATTTTGTGTCGTCCATTGTTATCCCGTGGAGTGCGAACTGGGCTTCTATATGCAGGAACCACGTGGTCGGGTTGTGAAGCCAGAAGTTTGGGAGCTTGACTGAGACAGTACATACGGCGCTGCTGCTCTCCCTCCAGGTAGTCTCCGGGGCGGTGCTCGGCTTGTTCTCCATGGCACTTCTTGGGGTCACCAATGTGGAGGAAGAAAGCAGATAAGGCAGCGAGCTAGACAACACACAAACTTTATTCCACCTCCAACATCAAGTACAGTAAAATATCTCCCTGGGTCTCTCAGCACCTTCTCTTTATAACCTTTAATCCCATGCCCTGAGACCCAGGAAGCTCAACAACAATACAATTAGTAGAACAAAGACATGCATGGCACATTGACATAGATAGATAGATAGATAGATAGATAGATAGATACTTTATTTCGAACAAAAAAGTAAAACAAAAACAAAACAAATGACAAATGCAATAAAGTAACAGTATACAGTGTTCGAAAGGGAGAAGGAAGAAGTGAACACTTATTAATTCCAACTCCTCTTTTCCATAAATACACCCATGTGAATTATATACAAATTACCACATTTAAGACCCCAAGTAAACAATTAACTATATTTTGTACATATCAACATTAACACCCATCCATCCTAACATACATTGATGTCCATACTGTACATCAAAACCAGCCTGAAACAACACAGATATACACAGTACTGTCCCACCCACCATTCCATAGTGTCCCAGAGTGAGCATAGTGAATCGTACATATAAATACTACCCTTCTAACATATATCCTTTCAGCAAATAATGTTTATACCTCTTTTTGAATTGATTTCTGTTTGTACATAGTTTCAGTTCCGGCTCCAGACTGTTCCACAAATCTACCCCACAGACAGATATGCACATACTTTTCTTGGTTGTTCGTATCTTGGGTTTTGTAAAGTTTAAGTCTCCTCTCAAATTATAATCATTGTCTCTTTTTTTAAAATATTTTTTGCATATTAGTTGGGAGTTGATTATTAATTGCCCTGTACATGACTTGTGCTGTCTTAAATTTAACTAAATCGATGAACTTTATGACATGTGACTTTAAAAACAACGAATTGGTATGGTCTCTATATCCTACATTATTTATTATCCTTATAGTTTTTTTTTGTAATGTGCATATTGACTGTAGGTTGGTCTTGTAGGTGTTTCCCCAGACTTCTACACAGTAGTTAAGATAAGGTAGAAACAGTGAATTGTACAGTAAGAACAATGATTTATAGTCCAATATGTGTCTTGTCTTCCCCCAGTATCCCTATACATTTTGCCAATTTGGCCCGGATGTGACTGATGTGAGGTTTCCAGCAGATTTTATTGTCTAGCGTCACCCCCAGAAACTTATTTTCCTGTACTGTTTCTATTCTGGTATCATCTATCGTTACCATTATTTCATGATTTATTTTATAATTTCCAAACAACATAATCTTTGTTTTTTTCAGATTTAGAGATAATTTATTTTTGTTGAACCACTGCGTTAACCTTTTCATTTCAGTTGTGATCACCTCTAAAACCTGCTGCAAATTCTCACCAGTGCAAAGGATATTTGTGTCATTTGCAACCAAAATAAATTTCAGAATTTTTGATACTTGGCATATGTCATTTATATACAAAATAAAGAGTTTGGGTCCCAAAACTGACCCTTGGGGCACACCACAAGTGATGTCCATGAAGGGTGATTTGTGCTCACCAATTTGTACAAATTGTTGTCTGTTACTTAAATAACTTTCCACCCAACTCAGTCTGACCCCTCTTATCCCATACCTTTCCAGTTTCCTTAGTAGTATTCTCTGGTCAGTGGTGTCAAAAGCTTTCTTTAAATCTATAAATACTCCTACAGCAATCTTTTTTTTATCTATACAACTAGTAATTTCTTCAATAAGTTCGATCAGTGCCAAAGATGTAGATTTATCTGCTCTAAAACCATACTGGCTGTCTGTAAGGAGGTTGTGTTTTTCAATGAAATCATCCAGTCTCTTAGTGAAGATTTTTTTCAAGTATTTTGGAGAATTGTGAGAGTAAAGAGACTGGCCTGTAATTTGTGAAACAATGACTGTCTCCTGTTTTGTATAGAGGTATTACTTTTGCTATTTTCATTTTGTTTGGAAATTTACCAGTTTGAAATGACAGGCTACAGATGTGGGTGAGTGGCTTAACAATTCCTTCAATTCCTTTTTTCATTATTGTCATGTCAATTTCATTCCAGTCCGTTGATTTTTTTTCTTAAATTTACTCAGTCTCGATAATTTCCTTTTCAGTAACTGCACCCAAAAAGATTGTTTTTGGATTTCTATCTTCTATTTCATTTACAGAACCACTGTTGTTTGTTTCTGTTGTCGCTATTGATTTTGCTAATTCAGAACCAACGTTTACAAAAAATTTATTGAAATCACTGACCACATCCTCCATATTATTTATCAAATTGCCATTTTCAATAAAATATTCTGGATAATTAGCATTCTTAGGTCGATTACTAATAATCCCATTGAGTACTTGCCATATTCCTCTTAAGTTATTTTTATTATCCTCTAATATTCTGTTGTAGTATTCTTTCTTACAGGTCCTCATTATATTAGTAATCTTATTACCTCCGCTAAGGAGGTAATGTTTTTGCCGGGGTTTGTCTGTCTGTTTGTCTGTCTGTTGGTTAGCAAGATAACTCAAAAAGTTTTGGACAGATTTTGATGAAACTTTCAGGCATTGTTGGAAATGGTACAAGGAAGAACTGATTAAATTTTGGTGGTGATCCGGATCACCGTCCAGAAGAAAACCGCCATTACGGAAAATGCCATTTTCCTGAATAACTACTGAACCACTAATCCTATCATTGTCAATCCAATTGCTAGTCATATGTTTTCATGGTCAAGGAATCTGAAAACGTACACACAAACACTGTATGGGGGGAACTGTGGCCGCCATTACGGAAAATGCCATTTTCCTGAATAACTACTGAAACGCTAATCCTATCATTGTCAATCCAATTGCTAGTCATATGTTTCCATGGTCAAGGAATCTGAAAATGTACACACAAACACTGTATGGGGGGAACTGTGGCCGCCATTACGGAAAATGCCATTTTCCTGAATAACTGCTGAAACGCTAATCCTATCATTGTCAATCCAATTGCTAGTCATATGTTTCCATGGTCAAGGAATCTGAAAACGTACACACAAACACTGTATGGGGGAACTGTGACCGCCATTATGGAAAATGCCATTTTCATGAATAACTACTGAAACACTAATCCTATCATTGTCAATCCAATTGCTAGTCATATGTTTTTGTGGTCAAGGAATCTGAAAACGTACACACAAACACTGTATGGGGGGAACTGTGGCCGCCATTACGGAAAATGTCATTTTCGTGAATAACTACTGAACCACTAATCATATCATTGTCAATCAAATTGCTAGTCATATGTTTTCATTGTCAAGGAATCTGAAAACGTACACACAAACACTGTATGGGGGAAACTGTGGCGCTTGGCGGAGGTCTGCACTCTCCGAGTGCTTTTCTAGTTTTTATATCTTTTATATTTGATCTCAGCCTCCACCGTTCTGCACTTAATGAATTGTTTATATAATGTATTCTTCTTTTTATATGCATTTACAGTGGAATAAAAAAGTATTTAGTCAGCCACCAATTGTGCACGTTCTCCCAATTAAAATATGAGAGAGGTCTCCAATTTTCATCATAGGTATACCTCAACTATGAGAGACAAAATGAGAAAAAAAAAAAATCCAGAAAATCACATTGAAGGATTTTTAATGAATTAACTGGTAAATTCCTCGGTAAAATAAGTATTTGGTCAATAACAAAAGTTCATCTCAATACTTTGTTATATACACTTTGTTGGCAATGACAGAGGTCAAACGTTTTCTGTAAGTTTTGACAAGGTTTTCACACACTGTTGCTGGTATTTTGGCCCATTCCTCCATGCAGATCTCCTCTAGAACAGTGATGTTTTGGCGCTGTCGCTGGGCAACACAGACTTTCAACTCCCTCCAAAGATTTTCTATGGGGTTGAGATCTGGAGACTGGCTAGGCCACTCCAGGACCTTGAAATGCTTCTTACGAAGCCACTCCTTCGTTGCCCGGGCGGTGTGTTTGGGATCATTGTCATGCTGAAAGACCCAGCCACGTTTCATCTTCAATGCCCTTGCTGGTGGAAGGAGGTTTTCACTCAAAATTTCACGATACATGGCCCCATTCATTCTTTCCTTTACACGGATCAGTCATCCTGGTCCCTTTGCAGAAAAACAGCCCCAAAGTATGATGTTTCCACCCCCATGCTTCACAGTAGGTATGGTGTTCTTTCTCCTCCAAACACGACAAGTTGAGTTTTTACCAAAAAGTTCTATTTTGGTTTCATCTGACCATATGACATTCTCCCAATCCTCTTCTGGATCATCCAAATGCTCTCTAGCAAACTTCAGATGGGTCTGGACATGTACTGGCTTAAGCAGGGGGACACGTCTGGCACTGCAGGATTTGAGTCCCTGGCGGCGTAGTGTGTTTCTGATGTAGCCTTTGTTACTTTGGTCCCAGCTCTCTTCAGGTCATTCACTAGGTCCCCTCATGTGGTTCTGGGATTTTTGCTCACCGTTCTCATGATAATTTTGACCCCACGGGGTGAGATCTTGCGTGGAGCCGCAGATCGAGGGAGATTATCAGTGGTCTTGTATGTCTTCCATTTTCTAATAATTGCTCCCACAGTTGATTTCTTCACACCGAGCTGCTTACCTATTGTAGATTCAGTCTTCCCAGCCTGGTGCAGGTCTACAGTTTTGTTTCTGGTGTCCTTTGACAGCTCTTTGGTCTTGGCCATAGTGGAGTTTGGAGTCTGACTGTTTGAGGTTGTGGACAGGTGTCTTTTATACTGATAACGAGTTCAAACAGGTGCCATTAATACGGGTAACGAGTGGAGGACAGAGGAGCCTCTTAAAGAAGAAGTTACAGGTCTGTGAGAGCCAGAAATCTTGCTTGTTTGTAGGTGACCAAATACTTATTTTACTGAGGAATTTACCAATTAATTCATTAAAAATCCTTCAATGTGATTTTCTGGATTTTTTTTCCTCATTTTGTCTCTCATAGTTGAGATATACCTATGATGAAAATTGGAGACCTCTCTTATCTTTTAAGTGGGAGAACTTGCACAATTGGTGGCTGACTAAATACTTTTTTGCCCCACCGTAGTAACCCCTTGGTGACCCAAGGAATAGTTTTCTTTTGTTGTCTGTCACTGTATTGTTTTATAGGACAGTTTTTATTGTACAATGATTGAAATATTTGTAAAAATTTATCATATGCTTTATTTATATCATTTTCATCATAAACTATCTTCCAGTCTTGTATTAATAATTCCTTTGTCAGTAAATACATAGATTCTTTGCTTCTTATTCTTTTATATTTAATGTTTTTGGTATACTTTTTCTTCCTATAATCACATTGATAGAAAACAAAAATCGGCAGGTGGTCACTGATATCACTCAAAAAAAGCCCACTCCTGATATTATTTTCCATAATGTTTGTGAATATGTTATCTATTAGTGTGGCACTGTGTGACGTGATTCTGCTAGGTCCGGTAATTGTTGGATGTAAGCCCATACTGTACATTGTGTTGATAAATTCTTCTGTCAAACTATGTTGTTTTGAATTCATCAGATCTATATTGAAATCCCCACAGATGAACATAACTTTGAGTTAGTTTTGCATACATTTTTTCCATCCAGTCCTTAAATAAGTCAATGTTTGATCCAGGTGTTCTATATACACAGCTCACTACTATATTCTTCACATTGTCCAGACAGATTTCTATTGTAATTCATTCAAAAAAATCATCCACTGTTACTGACAGATTTTCAGCAACCTTGTATTGCAAGCTCTTGTCAACATAAAGTGCAACTCCTCCTCCTTTTTTCACTTTTCTATTTATATAATTTAATTCATAGCCATCCATGGTAAAATCCACTCCTTTCTCTTCACTGAGCCACATCTCTGATATTGCCACAATATTGAATGGCTCTTTAAACTGATGTAAATAATCTTTAATGTTATTAAAGTTGGCATAGAAACTTCTGCTGTTGAAGTGGATCATAGAAATATTGAAATCAGATGTGACCATTGTGTTAAACTGTTCATCCATGTAGTAACTACAGTTATTATTGATGGAGCTAAATAAATTATTATCAGGGTCTATGTTATATTCTACGTCCTGTGGGTTGTGATCCGTATATTCAAAAACTTTCAGTTCCTGTTGTTCCTGTTTGTTAATCTTTTGTTTCATGTTGTTAAATGTCCTGTTGCAGATGAGTATAATCCTTCAGTGTCCTACAATTGTCTCTTGCTGCTGTCGACTCCAGTTCATAATATTCATTGATATTTGTCCAGTTCCATAATATTTCGGATGTTAATGACCTTGGCTTCTTCAGGTGATCCATTTAATTTTATGTATATTTTACAGTTTGATGTCCAGGTGTTTTGAATCTTTTTCTGCTTTCTCAGATATATTGCTTTTCTGGCTATTTCTACATTTTCTTTAGTGAGGTGCTCATTTATGTAAATGTTTGTTCCTTTCAGTTTCCTACCTTGTTTTAGCACCGCAGTCTTGTGTTTTCTATTCACAAACCTCATGATCACAACCGGTTTGTCATGGTTTTTCCTGGGCAGAGGTTGGCAGGTCTCGATGATGTTGCAGTCCAGATGGATTTGGACTGCAGGAAGGCCGCCACTTGTTGCTCCGTGGATTCGTCTTCCAGTGTGTTGAGCCTCCCTCCGCTGTCCGCGGCCACCACCCTTGTATACGATCAGGGTTTAATGTGGAGCCCAGTGATGATCACGTCGTTCACCCGGATGTTCTGCTCCAGGTCCGACACTCTGCTCTCTAGACACGCCAGCCACTTGTCCTTCTCGGCGTTCTGGATCCGCAGCGCTTTCACCTCCTCATGCAGGCCCAGGATGTTTTTTTGCTGCAGCTTAACAGCAGAAATCTCTTCAGCCAAGAAGTCGAGCGATCTTTTAATATCGTCCACCTTCTCAATCTGCTGAGCTTTCTTGGGACCCATGATCCTGGCCAATGTATGTTGATTGTGATTGTAGAAAGAAAACACGTGGGAGAAGTCCCTTTGTTCTCCCAGAGTGTGAGAATTATTATTTTAGAATTATCTAAATTACCTTATTCTAGAATTATCTTATTCTAGAATTATCTATTTTGTCGGTCTTAATTTGACTTTTTCAACGTAATTTCTTGTTTTTGGTCGGGAGACCACGCTCTATGCTGCCATCCCTTGGTGAACCGGAACCGGAAGTGATCATCACATCACATAACGCCAGACCCTCTTCTGACACCCTCTCTTCCTCAGCGGCTCTTGCGTCTCCTGAGCTCCCTGGGGGGTGCATAGTCCTTTCTGTCCCATCTGAGACCCCCCGGTACCACTTCCTCCTTGAGTTGTCCCCTCTTCCCCCTGGCTCCCTACTCTGGGTGAATTTCCCACACAGTAAATCCACATCACTTTCTTTTAAAGTTTAGATTGACTTTTGTTTTTATTGGTGAAGCATATTTTCATTTAAAGCTTTAAATGTTTTAATGTTTACAGATTAGAAAACACAAGTGAATTGTTTTTGTGTATTGCCACCAAGGATTTCTTAGGATTAAAGCTAATAGTGATTTGTTTGTTATCGAGAAAAAACATGAACCAAGAATAGCACAATGACTTTAAATAACACTTAAAGCCTTAAGTATTAATTGATGAATGTGGTTTCATATTTTTTTTTAAATTGGTAAATATTCAGTGAACCACTAAATCCTTTACCAGCATGCACAGGGCTAACACTAAGGACACTTTTAAATAAATATTGGCATTTATTCGAATCCCTAAGTTGAAGTGGACTTCCTGTGGGAGAAATCAAACAATGCAGTACATAAAACACATATATATAGCTTCAACAGTTTGCAATTGTTGTTTAAAATGTGTAAATCCATCCATCCATCTTCTACCGCTTTTCCGGAGGTCTGGGTCGTGGAGGCAGCAGTTGAAGCAGAGAAGCCCAGACTTCCCTCTCCCCAGAAACTTGCTCCAGTTCTTCAGAGAGGATACCAAGGCATTCCCAAACCAGCTGAGAGACATAGTCTCTCCAGCGAGTCCTGGTCTGTCCCAGGTTCTCCTCCCAGTGGGACGTGCCCAAAACATCTCAAGTGGGAGACGTCCAGGAGGCATTCTGATCAGATGCCCATACCACCTCAACTGGCTCCTTTCAATGTGGAGAAGCAACGGTTCTACTCTGAGCCTCTCCTGGATTGCTGAGCTCCTCACCCTATCTCTAAGGGTGAGTCCAGCAATCCTACGGAGAAAGCTCATTTCAGCCGCTTGTCTCGTTCTTTTAGTCATTACCCAAAGCTCATGACCATAGGTGAGGGTGGGAACTTAGATTGACTGGTAAATCGACAGCTTTGCCTTAGAGCTCAGCTCCCTTTTCACCACAACAGACCAGTACAACGTCCACATCACTGCAGATGCTGCTCTGATCTATCTGTCAATCTCTCGCTCCATTCTCCCCTCACTCCTGAATAAGACCCCAAGAGACTTAAACTCCTCCACTTGGGGCAGGAGCCTGTCCTCAACCCGGAGAGGGCAATCCACCTTTTTACGGCTGAGGACCATGGACTCAGACTTGGAGGTACTGATTCTCATCCCAGCAGCTTCATACTCAGTGGCAAACCATTCCAGTAAGACCTGTAGGTCATTGCTGGATGAAGCCAGCAGGACAACATCATCTGCAAACAACAGAGATGAGATCCTGTGGTCACCAAGCATGACACCCTCCGTTCCCTGGTTGCACCCAGAAATCCTGTCCATAAAAATTATGAACAGGATCGGTGACAAAGGGCAGCCCTGGCGGAGTCCAACTCTCACTGGGAATGAGTCTGATCGAGTGTTGGCAATACAAATCAAGCTCTCACAATGGTCATACAGAGACTGAACAACTCATAACAATAAGCCCGATACCCCATACTCCTGAAGCACCCCCCACAAAAAACCATGACAGACGTAGTCGAATGCCTTCTCCAAGTCTACAAAACACATGTAAACTGGTTGGGCAAACTCCCATGAGCCCTCGAGGATTCTCAAGAGGGTAAAGAGCTGGCCCGATGTGCCACGGCCAGGACGAAAACCACATTGCTCCTCCTGAATCCAGGGTTCAACCAACGGCCGGACTCTCCTTTCCATTACCTTGGCATAGACCTTCCCAGGGAGGCTGAGGAGTGTGATCCCTCTAAAGTTGGAGCACACCCTCCGGTCCCCTTTTTTGAAGAGAGGAACCACCACCCCGGTTTGGCATGCCAAAGGCACTGCTCCTGACCTCCACGCAGTGTTGCAGAGGTGTGTCAACCATGACAGCCCTACAACATCCAGGGGCTTGAGGTACTCAGGGCAAATCTTGTCTACCCGTGGGGCCCAGCCACCAGATTTTTAACCACCTTGGCGACCTCAGCCCCTGTGATAGACGAGTCGTCCCCCTCGTCCACAAGCCCTGCTTCCTCTATGGAAGGCGTATCAGTGGGATTGAGGAGATCCTGGAAGTATTCCTTCCACTGCCTGATGATATCCCCAGTCGAAGTCAGCAGCATCCCATCTGCACCATACACAGTGTGGACAAGGAGCTGCTTCCCCTTCTGGACAGTTTGCCAGAATCTCTTCGAGGCTGACTGAAAGTCTTGTTCCATAGCTTCACCAAACTCCTCCCATAAATGAGTTTTTGCTTCAGCAACCACCCGAACTGCACTTCACTTGGCCTGCCGGTACATCTTAGCTGCTTTGGGAGTCCCACAAGCCAATCAAGCTTGATAGGACTTAAAATGTGTAAATATATGTGCTTTTATGACTATTCTCTACGATTCTATGCTGAGCCTCACACGGGGCATAATTTACTATGTAGCGATTTATTGCTATTGGGTTTTATTGGTGTTTTATTGTTAGTACAAGTATTAATGTATATATGAATGTGAATAGGAATGTAGATTTCTTTTCATTACCAACACACATAAGCTCGTTGGGGCACCAGTCCAGAAGAATGGATAATTTTATTAATAATTCTGTATTTGTACCAATAATGAATTAGTCTCAAAAAACCCTGTGAGTTCTTATCTGCTTTTAATCAAAAAGATGTGTCATAAGCTCTCCGTACGCTTCTCCAACAGCGCACGGAGGAGGAGAAAGGATGAGGACTTAAATGCTGGGTTACACCACACACACATTTATTAGCACAAAAGTGAACACAAAGACATAAGACAGCTTGGATACACTAAGAGTTCTCGAGGCCGCCCAACAGACACACTGGAGGTATACAGCGGCAGACAGCACACAGACAGGTACTCACAGAGCGGGGGCAGGCCGAGTCGTCACAGCGATAATCACGACCGCACATAAACACAGTCCTTACTGACGTGACAGTTGATGGCGGAGAACGACCATCCAACATGTACAATGATCCAGCGGCGTCTGTGTAGCGAAGAGCTACTTTAATACAGACACCGCTGGAGTGACAAATAAGGAACACATGGGCGAGCGCGGGAAAGATGATTACCGGGGCGAACAGCTGACTGTCAGAAAGAGAGGGGCATGGCCGGACAGGCCAGAGCGGTAGCTACAGGCAGGAACAGAAACGGTGCATGGACAAGAAAACAACAAGAAATCAAAACACAACTCCACATAATAAACCCACTGATTGAGCCACCAGGATTGATCAGAACCGAGCCCACAGGAAACACGGGCTCGGTTCATGACAAGATGGACATGAAATCAAACAGTAACTCCCATATGTCTTTTCAATAGTTTAATAAGAAATTTCAGAATAGATTAAGACTTTTGGATGACTTTAAGACAGGGAATTAAACATGTATCATGAGCACCACAGACTGTTATTAAATTACTGAGAATAACATGTGGGTCAAACATTTGTGGAACCAAAGAAACCATAGTTTAACTTGGCAATGTAATGGAAAAAGGAAAACCATAAAATAGCATTGGCTAAGAAAAGTGGATGCAATTTTATGAAGAAAATAATGGTTAAACTATTTTATAAAAAGGAAAATTGGTGTTTCTCTGAAAAGGATCAGAGGTTAATGCAAAGCCAAATGCATTTGAAGTTCTGAAAGGAGTTTGAGTTGTTAGGTTTGTAGAACTTATACCAGGAATATTCTGAAGAATTAAACCTAATTCGGACAACAGACCTTCAGCACAGCAGAGTCAGATTGCATCCACGGTGGTAGCAGGGCCTCCCACGTTCCAACCTTGATACGGATGGATTTCCATGGATTCTGTTGAGAGAGACTGGCAGACAGGTTCTACCACAAGGCCATGCTCCTGAAATCATAAATGTGAGCTGGGTGTTCAGCATGCTGGGTGAGGTCTTCTTTATGCACTGAAAAAGGAATTTGGCCAGGTTGCCAAATTCCTGATAATATTTGTTTATCGTTCAAAGTCCAATCAAAAAATCAAACTGAAAAACAAACAAACTACAAATCCATTTCTTCTGATGTGTTGTGGTCAGAAAAATTGACTTAAGTTTAGTAAAAATCAAACAAAATCTTTGTAACATGATAATTTAAAGAAAAGGAGTAAAATACGAAAAAATGAATTTTAAAGAAAAAGAAGAGTTTTGACAGAGCATGATAGGATCTGGGCCTACTTAAAAAGAGAAAAAAATGGGAGAGCAGCAAATTTGCTCCTTCAAGGGTTCAAGCACTCCCTGCTGCTCAACTGCAACATCCCAACTGAAGACAAAGAAAGGTTTTTCAGGGTATGACAGGATGGTACAACAATTTCATGACAACTGAGTTTGACCAATTACATTGAGTTTCTTCGTTTAGCAGAAGTCGTAAACTGATTAAAAAAAGGCAATACAGGTAGACTTGGAAGTCAATTGGTCAGTTCAAAGTTCTGAGATGGGGGTCTCCCACAGGAAGAGGAGAGAGAGATATTTGATATGAAAAGTGAAATTGTCATGAGTCTGAGCTCTAATGTCATCTCTGAGCTCAGACTCAGTTTATTTTTGAATATTGCATAACTGTCATTATTTTTGTCTGTTTATGTGTATTTCTCTTTACACCTCCACTCACTGCTCACAGTCTGCTCTCCTATCAGCTGTGAGCAGTTATGCAATTAGATCACCTGCCAGCTCAGCTCCTGCACCTGCCGCTCATTTGTTGCATACTATTTAAAGACTGCCTCATTGTTACCTCACTGCGGCTGTATTGATGTATTCATCAAGGTTACTGGACTTTATTCTCCTCATCTCCTCCAGAGCACAACTGGCTCTGGAGTACCCTTGTCTGTAAAATTTCTTTGTTTGCATTTTTTGTATCCTCTGCATAGTTTTTGGATTTTTGTTCTTTTGGCTAATAAATGTCAGAGCTACAGTTCAGCGCGTAGGTCTGTCTGTCATGTTTAATAAATGATCAGCCCATGAGCAGAATGCAACACCAGAGAAAAGCACCCACGACACTTGAAGCATATTTAAACAGTTTATTAAATTTCAAGAAGAGGAGCACAGCTAGTGAAAACGTCACTCGCCAGAGGAAAGCAGCCTGTGGGGAGAGACAAGAGCTGTAAACAGGAGAAGAGAGACAGGGAGGTGGAGAATACAAATTGGCCACTTACGTGAGCTGAGCAGAAAGCCTGAACAGAAAAACCAAGTGAGAATAGACGAACCAGCAGGGTGACACTGGTCGAAGTAGAGAGGGAATGACCTGGGAAGTGTCTGACATGGTGGAGAACAGCAGCTGCAGTGGGGTGAGGATGATGGGGCAGGTGAGCACACAACAATCCTTGGAGATGCACTGCACAAATGGCAGCAACCTGGAAGAGAGGGAGAGAGAGAGGGTGAATGGCAAGAATTCACCTCACTCACAAAATTACTTAGCTTTGTCATTTTACTGCGGCAGTATACCCAAACGAGCCAGCACTGAAACACTGAAAAGCAGATCCTTATAAGTGCTGGCAAGGCAGAGATAGCAGGTGTGTCTAATCTCCCAGGTGTGCTGATTGCCTGAAGAGCTGGAGAATCAGGAAGGAGGGGGCAAGCACTCACATGGATATGACACTGCCCCCCCCCCCCCCCCAAGGAACGCCTCCTGGCGGTCCACTGGGCTTGCTTGATGGGCTCGATGGTAGGCCCGGACCATTCCTTTGTCATGGAAATGTGAGCTAGGAATCCACGACCTTTCTTCTGGGCCGTAGCCCTCCCAGTGGACGAGATACTGCAGACCCCAGCCCTGATGGCGAACATCCAGAATCCTTTGGATGGTGTTGGTGGTCTGGCAGTACAGGGTCCGAGGAGGAGGAGGTGGCTTGGAGTGGGGGGGGGGCAAAGAGGACTGGCGAAGAGGGGTTTGATGTGGGAGACATGGAAAGTCGGGTGCACTTGGAGACTCCATGGGAGCTGTAGGCGGACTGGAGCATCATTGATGATCTTGCAGATGGTGTATGGACCCAAGAAGTGAGGTGAAAGTTTTCTGGAGTCCGTCTTGAGCAGTATTTGCTGCCTGACCATGTACTTCAGAGCTGTGGCCTGCTTCCAGTCAGCTTAGTGGCGGTTGCGCTCCGAAGAGCGGAGAAGGTTGGCTCGGGTGGCCCTCCAGAGCCGGCGGCAGCGGCTTGCGTGAGCCCCCACGGATGGCACCGCAACCTCCCTCTCCGCCATGGGTAACGGGGGGGGGGGGAAGTCCCCATAGAGGCCTTGATTGGGGTGAGCTCCGTGGCAGTGGGAACAGCTGCGTTATGGGCGTACTCCACCCAGGTCAGGTGCGTGCTCCAAGTCGAGGGGTTCTCGGCTGCTACGCATCTGAGGGTGGCCTCCAAGGACTGGCTCAGCCTGCCCGTTACTCTGAGGATAATAACCTGATTTGAGGCTGACTGAGGTTCCAAGTGTCTGGCAGAAAGATCTCTAAACCTGGGAAGTAAATTGTGGACCTCGGTCAGACACAATGTCCATAGGAATGCATGCAGGTGTATGACATAAGTAGTGATGAGGTCGGCGGTTTCAGACACGGAGGGTAGCTTGGGAGAGGAACTCGGTGGATTGCCTTAGAGAACCGGTCAACGATGGTGAGGATGACTGTCTTGCTCTGGGAGAGGGGAAGTCCAGTGATGAAGTCTAGTGCAATGTGTGACCAAGGTTGACCAGGAACGGGTAGAGGATGCAGGAGGCCAGCAGGGGGTGATGAGTTCAACTTACTGCATACCCAGGTCTGACATGCCTTGACATAGTCCTGCACGTCCCTCTGCAGTGTGGGCCACCAGAATACTCGTCGGACCAGGTCTATGGTGTGGACGATCCCTGGATGACACGCAAAGTGGCTGGTGTGACCCCAATGGATGACATCACTGCGGAGAGCGGCAGGCACAAACAGGTGGTTTCTCGGGCACCCTGCTGGTTTGGGGTCCAGAGACTGGGCCTGTTGGACCTTCTGCTCAATATCCCAAGTAAGGGCTCCGAGGATACAAGAAGGCAAAATAATAGTCTGGGAGAGGGACGGGGGGGGGGGGGGGGTGCATGGTTGGTGCCAAATTGGCAGGACAGAGCGTCTGGTTTGGTGTTACATGAGCTAGGCCGGTATTCGATGGTGAAATTGAATCTGAGAAAAAGTAGAGCTCAGCAGGCCTGCCTGGCATTTAGTCAGGAGGCCGACTGGAGGTACTCAAGATCTTATGGTCAGTCCACATGACTATGGGATGAACTGCTCCCTCCAGCCAATGTCTCCACTCCTCCAGGGCCAATTTAATGGCAAGGAGCTCTCTATCCCCTACATTGTAATTCCTCTTGGCTGGTGTGAGCAGCCGAGAGAAAAACACGCATGGTGGAGCTTCTGGCCAGAAGTCGAGCGCTGCGAGAGGACAGCGCCCACCCCCGAGTCAGAAGTGTCCACCTCCAGGGTAAACTGGAGCTGAGGATCGACCTGAGCCAAGATTGGTGCTTTTGAGAACAGGCTCTTTAATTTGGAAAAGGCCTGCTCTGCCACCTCGGACCAATGAAATAGTTCCTTAATGGAGGTCAGCTGTGTAAGAGGCTGTGCTACCCCACTATAGTTCCTGATGAACCTGCGATTAAAGTTTGCAAACCCCAAGAAGCGCTGAAGCTCCTTGCGGGAGTGGGGTGTAGGCTAATCAAGCACAGCCTTCACCTTGGCAGGGTCGGCTCTCAGCAATCCCTCCGCCTCAATAAACTCCAGGAAAGAGGTGGAGCTGGTGGAGAACTCACACTTTTCTGCTTTCACATAAAGTTGGTTCTCCAAGAGCCATTGTAACACAGCCCCAACTGTCATGAATTGCTGCCCCTCCAGGGCAAAGAGACTAAAACCCACTTGCAGGATAGTGATGTGTGTGTTTATTGAACATAAAGTCTTTAACATAAGCTCCAACGAGCAAACTGAAGAAAAACAACAAACAACCACAAAAATGCTCTTGCGCTCTCTGATAAGTTGGTTACATGAGAATATAGACCCAAGGTACTCACAGACGAAACAGATGAGCGGAAGAAACAAAAGAGAAAACCCAAGGCACACCCAGGTGAAATGGTGAGCGGGGGGTTACAGTACTTCAGGGCTTTCACAGAGCAATCCGAGGAGGTTGACAAACCAATAATCCGGTGAGAACCAAATGAAGACACTGAGCTTAAATACAAGGTGAGCAAAACAACAGAAGTGAAAACAAGTGTGTGAGTGTGTGGGCTGAGCTGAGCAGTAGAAGCAATCAGTGATTGGAATCAGCTGTCATGCAATGACAGGAGAGGGGGGAGTTGCTGCCAGCAGACGGGAGACGCAACAGGGCCCAAAGAAGCCCGCTGACCACTGCCAGTCACAAAATAAATATAAACAAAACCAAAAGCAGACTAAGGAATAACTACAAATAACTCAAAAGATAATCAAATAACCAGAAACATAAACAGACAAATCATAGGCACAAAAAATCCAACAGAACATGGTAACACAAGTAAAACAATGACAAGGAAGAACTTAGAAACAATATGAAATGCTAAAGATATCACAAAACACATATAAATATGAAAACAGGAAAAAGCCATGAAGCCAAGTTTGGAAGAACCCCAAGCCAAGTTCATGACACCTAACATGGATTCCATGTTCCCCTGGCATGCGGGAAAAAATGAGAATATCGTCGAGGTAGATGAAAACAAACTGATTCACCATATTGCGAAGGACATCATTAATGAGACGCTGGAACATGGCAGCAGCGTTGATGAGCCCAAAGGGCATAACTAAATACTCAAACTGCCCCAGATGAGTTTTAAAGGCTGTCTTCCATTCTTCTCCGTCACAAATACGGATTAAATGATATGCATTGCGCAAATCAAGTTTGGAAAACACCTGCGTGCACTGAAGGAGCTCAAATGCGGAGTTAATCAGAGGCAGAGGATATTTATCTTTAACAGTAATCGTGTTTTATTCTTGGTAATCAATGCACCGGCGCAGAGATCCGTCCTTCTTTCCAACAAAAAAGAAACTCGCCTGAAGAGGGCCGAATAAGGCATTCAACGAATCTTTCATATATCTCTCCATTGCCTCCCTCTCCGGACCAGAAATGCTATAAAGCCGGCTGGACGGCAGCCACGCACCCGGGAGGAGATCTATAGCACAGTTGTAACAGCGATGAGATAGAAGAGGGAGCACTCTAGACTTACTAAAGACCTCCCCAAGGTCATGGTAGACCTCGGGTACGAGGGTGAGATCAAGGGGCTCAACCGGAGTGGAGGAAATGGGCAGAGATGGTGAACACTCAGCCTAACTTAAACATGAAGCCAAACAAAATGGACTTCAGGAGGAGATGGAGTTTTGTGCCCAGTTTAAGATGGGATTATGCCTCCGGAGCCAAAGATAACCCAAAACCACTGAGGAGGATGAATTTTAAAAAATGAGGAATGATAATTCCTCCTGGTGGTTCCCAGAAAGAAAGACCGAGATTTGTGCCGTGTGTTCCGAGACCAGTGCGTTTCTTTGGCCCGATAGGGTCGTATCATTCACAGGATTGGACATTTTGGAAGTGGGAATACCCATCTCCCGAACGAGCTGGGAGGAGATAAAATTCTGCTTGGCCCCCAAATCCAGTAACACCATAACCCTCCTCTCGACCCCCTGTAACTGAATGAGGGCAGAAATAGTTTTTTAGCAAATAGAGTTTTTTTTTAGCAAATTATCAGGGGGATGAAAGTGAGTTCCGCCCGTTGGACCCTCCACGGCTACTGACGGGCCGTGTCTTTTTGCCTTCAGGGGGCAGTCGTCCAGTCTGTGTTTTAAAAAGCCACAATACATGCACGCACCGGCCTTCCTCCGCCACCGGTGCTCTTTTGGAGTCCGCTGAGATCGGCCGAGCTCTATTGGCTCGGAGGAGAGGTCGGCACCCCCTGTGTCAGTAGCCATAATGGGCACACGCGCGAAGGACGGGTGAGAGGAAGATTTGTGCTCCTTCGCGTGCTCGCAGGACCGATTGTCCAAACCAACTGCCTGATCAATAAGACCGTCCAGAGATGAGAGAACAGCATAAACCACCAGGTTGTCACGGAGGTGGGAGTTTAAACCATGGAGGAAGGTGCTAGGTAATGCAACGTTGTTCCAACCAGAGTCCGCAGCTTTGACCCTAAATTTCACCGAGTAGTCGGCCACAGACCAACCCCCCTGGTGGAGAGACAACAGGCGGCTAATAATGTTCCTCTCACTCTCAGCACAGTCAAAAGTGCAGGTGAAATCGGCCACAAATTCATCAAAGGTGTAGTCTGAACCCCCCAGGCTGTCGAGAACAGATCGCGCCAAACTAAGAGCCCGGTCCCAAAGCAGGAGGGTCAAAAAATGGATTTTAGATGTCTCATCCGGGTACTCCTGCCCCATCTGGCCCAGGTATAGCCACACGTGGCAGAGAAAATCCTTGTATTTCCCCACCTCCCCCACTTACGGGGCAGGCAGGGGAAAGGAAATTGTACAGCGTATAGTAGAAGAAACAGGGGCTGCAGGTGAAGCAGAGGAACCCAAGTAAGACATGAGAACCAAATGATCAGAGACCATGCCCGGGGCTGCAGGTGAAGCAGAGGAACCCGAGTGAGACATGAGAGCCAAATGATCAGAGACCATGCCCAGCTACTGCGTAACTGTTTTCAGCTGTTGCGTGAGCACGGCCACCTGCCTCTCAGTGGCATCTAAGAGAGCGGAGTGTTCCGCTGATGCTGCACTCGCTGAGCTGGTGTCGTGGCTGGCTCGTTCTGTCATGTTTAATAAATGATCAGCCCACGAGCAGAATGCAACACCAGAGAAAAGCACTCATGACACTGGAAGCATGTTTAAACAGTTTATTAAATTTCAAGAAGCTAGGGAAAATGTCACTCGCCAGAGGAAAACAGCCTGTGGGGAGAGAGACAAGAGCCGTAAACAGGAGAAGGGAGACAGGGAGGTGGAGAATACAAATTGGCCACTTACGTGAGCCGAGCAGAAAGCCCGAACAGAAAAACCCAGTGAGAATAGATGAACCAGCAGGGTGACGCTGGTTGGGAGTAGAGAGGAAATGACCTGGGAAGTGTCTGACCGGGTGGAGAACAGCAACTGCAGCGGGGTGAGGATGATGGGGCAGGTGAGTGCACAACAATCCTTGGAGACACACCGCACAAATGGCAGCAACCTGGAAGAGAGGGAGAGAGAGAGGGTGAATGGCGAGAATTCACCTCACACACAAAATTACTTAGCTTTGTCGTTTTACTACGGCAGTATACCCAAATGAGCCAGTGCTGAAACATTCAAGAGCAGATCTTTATAAGCGCTGGCGAGGCAGAGGCAGCAGATGCGTCTAATCTCCCAGGTGTGCTGATTGCCTGAAGAACTGGAGAATCAGGAAGGAGGGGGCAAACGCTTACCTGGATATGACACTGTCTGCCCCGAAGGGGCATTCATGACAGAAATCCTCCTAAAACATGTATATGCTGCCCATTAAGCATAAATTCTTTAAAACTTTAGTTACTAAGATATTCTACATAATAATAAAGGAACAAACAATGAGTCTACATTGTAAATGTGATTAATTTCCTTATGGAGGGCATGCAAAAATTAATTTATTCCTGAAAATAAAATAACACATATCAAATCATATCAATAAAAGCATTTCAAACCACAATTGTCCATCGCAGGGTCCAGCCATGTCTTCAATAGTGTTCTGAGAAGTATCTTCTGAAAAATTAGAGCCTTGAGAGAAGAATATTCATTTAATTCATTGTTCACAATTCATAATTTCAACTGCAGAGAGAGAAAAAAATATTACCGAGTTATCCACCGGAGGGCAATGTGGGACTGTTTGAGTTTTTAGTTAGGAATCTTACTAGTCATGTCTGTGGAACATCAACCATAACTCTGTCATTTGGGGAATTCCTTTGGCAAATAGACGAAAGGGGGAAATGACTCCGGGTCTTGAAGCAGGGATTAACTTCCACTTTTATGGCTGATGGGTAGTGTTTCACAGCTTTGGGCTTGGATGAAGAAAAGCAATTCCTGACCAGACTTTTGGGGTGAAACAATTTCTCCTCAGCAAAGAATGATTTTATAAATTGGAACTCAGGGGTTAACGCTACAACTGTATAACAAAGGAATTTCACCAAATTGTCCCAAATGTAAAATTCATGTAGGTACTAGGCTTCATTAATTGTGGGACTATGATAAAGCACAAAAATGGATCAGAACTTACCTAAGTAGTTGACAACAGTGTGTGCGGGTGAATAATACCCTATTGTAGAGAGAGGATATGATCAGGCAAGGCGGTGTAGAGCAGAGCAGACTTTATTCATCTCTCTCTAACATCAACAAGAATAAAAAGCTTAAACCAGGTCGTGGGCACCTCTCTTTTTATACCATACAACCCGCCCGGTGACCTGGGGTGTTTGCATTAACATGCATACATTTATCATGACAATTCCCTTTGTCACTGTTTGCATTAACACACATACATCTACAATGACAATTCCCTTTGTCACCCAGCCTGTCGGCGCATTATTATGCAGACCGGAGGAGAATGCATATTCTCATGCGAAAACCATAGACTGCCTTGCATATCCGTTTCTCAGCTCTTACGCATCTCCTCCTGCGGAACGTACTGACTGGGTCCCCCACACTGTCACCATTTAAACCATGCACCCTGGGAGTGCTACAAGGGTCAATTTTAGGTCCACTGCTCTTCAGCTTAATACATTAATGACCTTCCATCTGTGTGTAATGATGTAGATTTAATAATGTATGCTGATGACACTGTTCTGTATGCTCATGGGAAAAATGTGACCAAGGTTTCTACAAAATTAACAAAAGCAATCTACAATGTTGTTGAATGGCTACATACATAGTTCCTGTCTTTCTTTAAATTTTGAAAAGACTGTGATGTATTTCACAAACAGGTGTAAAGTCAGAGACCCTCCTGACATCATTGTAAATGGTCATACTGTGGCACACATATTTGAGATGCTTAGGCTGCATATGTATATTACTGTTACCTCATGTCTTAGAAGGAACAATAAGTCTGGACCTCCTGGGGATAACAGGAGGGTGTGAAATGTGTCTTTAGAAATGGCTCTGAGAAGACTTCCTGACCACCGGGGTTTTAGGTGGAGAAGAGAAGACCTGGGGGGTGATGTATTGTCTCTGGGGACTGAATGACAATGTGACTCTGTACTTTGATGTCCCGGGTATAAAAAGGGGAGATGTGGGAAGTTGGTTGCCTTTTCTGTTTGAGAGGATGTTGGAGACATGTGATTGTTAATAAACCTGAATTGAGAAATAAATTCAGCCTCTTCATTTCACGCTCTCCACAATACGATCAAAAATGTTGACGAGTTCAGATATCTGGGTATTTCCCTTGACTCAAATCTTAATTTTAAAAATCATGTAAAAAAAACTGAGTAAGACTCTGAATTTTTACCTTTCAAGTTACAGGCACGTAAGATATGCTCTTAACTGCTGAGGCATCACAGACATATTTAAATGCAATGATTCTGTCACATTTCATGTACTGTATGACCAGTTGGTCTCAGGCATGTAAAACAACTTCAAGACCTCTTGAATCATTATATCGTTGGCCTCCGTCGGTCTATGATGACCATGGAAGAGAATCCTAAACGTCTACTCTGCTGGAACAGCAACGCCTGTGGCTGAACAGGCCAATGCGCGAATGGCACTCCCTGTCACACAGGTCGCACTTGTGGGTGGTCTCATTGTCATTTGATTAATTGTCTATGTTTATTGCACTGTCCCTGTCAAATAAACAAATAATCTAATCCGTGCTGCTGGGTCTATTGCGGTTCTTCCTGCGGGTCCTTTTTTCATCTGCTGCAGCAGTCAGCCTCTCTTCACCCACCTTGAGCTGTCTGGTCAGGGTGCCTCTCCATTTGGAGCGGTCCGTTGCAAGGTCCTCCCAGCGCTCTGTGTTGATCTCCAGGGCCTTCATTTCTCTCTTGCAGACGTCTCTAAAGCACAGCTGTGGGTGGCCAACGTCTCTCCTGCCAGTCGCCAGTTCTCCGTAGAGGACGTCTTTGGGGATTCTGCCATCCTCCATACGGTGAACGTGGCCTAGCCATTGGAGCCTGCGCTGCCTGAGTAGAGTGAACATGGAGGAAAGGCCGGCGTGGGACAGAACTTCTGTGTTGGGCACTTTGTCCTGCCAGGATATGTCCAGGATGTGGCGAATGCAGTGCAAGTGGAAGGAGTTCAGTGTCTTTTCCTGCCGGGCATATGTTGTCCACGTCTCACTCCCATAGAGTAGTGTGCTGATGACGCAGGCGTTGTACACTGCCATCTTCGTCTTGACAGAGTTTGGGATTCTCCCACACTCGTGTGGTGAGACGAGCGAGTGTGAAGGCTGATTTTCCAATCCTCTTGTCGATCTCTGTATCAAGGGAGAGGTTGTTGCTGATCGTGGACCCCAGGTACGTGAACTGATTCACGACCTCCAGCTCGTAGTCGTCGATGGTGATGGTTGGTGGTGCTTCCGTGCCTTGCACCAAGACGTTAGTCTTCTTCAGGCTGATGGTAAGCCCAAAGTCCTTGCATGCCTGGGAGAAGCGGTCCATCAGGGTCTGAAGCTCCTGCTGTGTGTGGGTTGCGACTGCAGCGTCGTCTGCGAACAGCATGTCTCTGATTAGAGCCTCGCGTACTTTGGTTCTGGCTTTCAGGCGGGCGAGGTTGAAAAGCCTGCCGTCAGATCTTGTGTGCAGGTACATTCTCTCTGTTGCTGTGCTGAAGGCATGCCTCAGGAGCATAGCAAAGAAAATCCCAAAGAGGGTTGGCGCAAGTACACAGCCCTGTTTCACTCCACTGCGTATGTTGAATGGCTCTGAGACGTTGCCGTCGTGCTGCACTATCCCCTGCATGTTGGTGTGAAACGATTCAATGAGGCTTTGCAACTTTGGTGGGCATCCTATCTTTGGCAGGATGTTGAAAAGGCCCTCTCTGCTGACCAGATCGAACGCTTTGGTGAGGTCGATGAAGGTGACGGACAGGGGCATGTTCTGTTCTCTGCATTTCTCCTGGAGTTGGCGGATGGAAAATATCATGTCTACCGTTGATCGCTCAGCGCGGAAGCCACACTGAGACTCGGGGTAGACACATTCGGCAAGCTTCTGTAGATGAACGAGAACAACTCGTGCGTAGACTTTGCCAACAACGCTGAGGAGGGAGATGCCCCTGTAGTTGTTGCAGTCGCTTCTCTCCCCTTTGTTTTTGTAGAGGGTGATGATCTTGGTGTCCCTCATGTCCTGTGGTACGGCACCTTCCTTCCAGCACTGGCAGAGGACGTCATGCAATGGCAGCAGTAGGGCGGTCTTGCAGTGCTTGATCAGGTCGGGGGGTATGCTGTCGTTGCCGGGTGCCTTGCCAGCGGCCAAGCTATCAATGGCCTTGCTGATTTCGTCGGTTGACTCGGCGTCAAGTTCGTCCATGGATGGCAGGCAGTCGATGGCATCAAGGGCTGACGGTGTCACGGTGTTCTGTCTGGAGTAGAGGTCGGAGTAGTGTTCCACCCATCTCTCCATCTGCTTGTTCTTTTCTGTGATCATCTCCCCAGTGGAAGATTTGAGGGGGGCCGTCTTGCTCTGAGCCGGACCAAGTGCTTTCTTGATGCCATCATACATACCACAGATGTTCCCTGTTATGGCAGCGGTTTGAATGTCTTGGCTGAGCTGAGTCCAGTACTCGTTGGCACAACGCCGAGCAGTCTGCTGAACTTTGCTTCTCGCAGCCCTGAGAACCTGGAGATTCTTCTCGTTTGGGTACTTCTTGTACTCAGCAAGTGCTGAGCACTTGGCTTCAATGACGGGGGTCATCTCGGTCAACTTGTCATCAAACCAGTCCTGTGACTTCGAGGTCTTCCTCCCAAAGGTAGCCAAGGCTGTGCGGTGGATGGTGTTTCGCAGCTCTTCCCACTTCTGCTTTGTAGATTCTCCTTCTTGTGGTACACCAAGTTCCTTCTCAAAGGTGGAGGCAAACTGCTCAACAAGTTCTGGTTGGGCCATCTTACTGGTGTCAATCCGTGCCTTTCCAGGCTGTCTAGCACGATGGAATTTCTTCAGCTGCAGCTTGACCTTGCAACACACCAATGAATGGTCTGTGTTGCAATCTGCACTCTGGAACGAGCGGGTGATTAGCACGTTCTTCAGTGAGGTGCGCCTGGTCAGGATCAAGTCCAGCTGGTGCCAGTGCTTTGAGCGCGGATGTCGCCAGGAAACCTTGTATTGGGGCTTGGTCTTGAAGAACGAGTTTGTGATGCACAGATCGAGATATGCGCAGAACTCGAGCAGCCGCTGTCCGTTGTCGTTCATTCTGCCCACGCCAAATGGTCCAAGACAGGAGGGCCAGGAGTCGTGGTCAGCACCCACTCTGGCATTGAAGTCTCCAAGGAGAATGAGTTGTTCAGAGTTGGGGATGATCCTGACAGTTGTTGCGAGATTCTCGTAGAACTTGTCTTTTGCCTCTGGTGAGGCTGTCAGTGTTGGGGCATACACACTGACGAGGGTGACTGGGCCTTGAGTGGTGTTGAGGCGGAGGGTGAGGAGTCGTTCAGAGCCATTGCTGCCCAGTTCCACCATCTTCAGCAAGGTGTTCTTCACTGCGAAGCCCACTCCGTGTTCCCTGTGTTCATCACTGCCCTTTCCCTGCCAGTAGAACGTGTAGTCCTTTTCTCTCAGTGTGCCTGCGTCAGCCAACCGTGTTTCCTGGAGAGTGGCGATATCCACTCCCAGTCTCTTCAGCTCATTATTGATGATGGCAGTCTTCCTGGTGTCGTTGATGTCCTTGAGGTTAGCAGCGAGTCCTGTCATCATAGTGCGGACGTTCCAAGTTCCCAGTTTTAGAGTTGGTCTCTTTTGTTTTTTTGTCTTGCCTGGTGTGAAGGTTCTCAGCCTGCTGTTCGGACTTCTCCTCATCCCCATGCACCCAGTGAGGAAAGCAAGCTGTGGCAGGACAACACCTTATTGGCTGGGGGCTGCCCAGCTTGAGGCGGGCGGTAGCTGTCCAGTGAGATCCGATGATCCCTCCCACCGTCGGGAACAACCCCTGGCGCCGCGCTCTACACCAATTGAGCGGTGGCTTATAACCGGTAACTGTCACTCCCCGTGTTTTGTCTACGCCAAAGGCAAAGCTGGAGGGTCCTCTCCAGTGATCCGGTGTTCTACCTTCCAGCGCTGGGCGTTGGTAGGATTCAAGCCTGGGCAGGAAGATATGGAGGACAAGATGTTGCCCATGCAGCATGTCTCCCCTCTCCACATTGCTGATGAATCCAAAGGAACAGCAGGGCTGCTACAGTTTGGCACCAGCGCCGTCGCAAGAGCTGCCAGAACGATGTTGAGCACAACAGAGAACTGCCTTAGGGGCTCCGACTCCGGATTTTTCCTCAGGGTTGACTCCCGAAGCCTTTCCCGTGACCGGGTGTGCCACAAGGCAGCGGAGGTTTGAAATCAGGGTTTACCTTCCCCTAGATGGGCTACCTTCCCAGGTTGACGAGCCACCATCTACCCGAAGCATCTGGTTTTAAGGCACCAGAGATCCGCCCTCGCCCCTTCTCCTATTAGTAAAAGCAGTTCCGCCGGGCTTAGAGACTAAACCACATGGGCAGGCTAGGAGTTGGACTTAGTTGTCAGAGGCTTTTCGAGACGCACGCTGTAAGCAGCATTTTATGAGCACTGGGAGCTTAACCCCAGTGCTGCTCCTGGCTATGACAACCTTGGTACCGAATCATTATATAAATATGCATTAAAGATCCATGAAAAAAAAAAAAAAACGTTAACATCACCATTGTCACATTCTCACCAAATATGATATACTGAATTTTGAAAATCTGATCATGTACACAATTGTCTGTCTACTGTTTAAAATCATTCACAATGCTGCTGCTCCTCCCCTGAAAAAAGTTATCACATTCAGCTCAGAAAACCATCACGAGTCACTCGATCTATTACCAGGGAATAATGCAGCATCCTTAAACGTAGGACAGCATTTGGCAAATCGTCTTTGTCTTTTGTTGCCTTACTGTAAATCAATGGAACATCCTCCCAAGTGAACTCATCACATGTACAGACTTTAAAACTTTTTCCTGTCAAACCAAACACTGGATACTGTCACAACAGTCATGTAAACATTTGTGAGTTTGTGTGAGTGTATGTGAGTGTGATAGTGGGTATATTTTAACTTGGGGAACTGGGGCAATTAGGCTTTAGGACATTGGGGACATGCGTATGATGTTAATTGTACCTTTGCAAGTTTGCACAATTGTGTAGTTTGATTGACTGTACTGTTTTGTAAAAAAAAACAAAACAAAAAACAAAACAAGAAAAAACAAAAGAAAAGCAAAAGAACAAAAAAAAAATAAAAAAAATAAAATAAAAATAAAAGAGTATCTGAGTAGCGTTGGAACAAAGAGAGGTACCATTATTGAAATGGTATTTGTCAAAGATTAGATCTAATGGAAGACACATATGCGTTCCAGGGTTGCCAAAAGTTCAAGAACCCATCCATGTCCTGTCTCAGTGCGAATGTCAACTTTTCCATCGAGTAAATGTCTTGAATCACGTTAATCCAATCTTCAGGTGTAGGACAATCCTTCAACATCCATTTTTTAGTTAGAGCTTTTTTACTTGCTAATATTAAAACAGTGAATAAGTATTTTTCTCCTCGTCTTTCCAGTGATTCTGGTAGTAAACCCAAATACAAAGTTACAAAAGAAAAGGGGACTGTTATTTTGAATATTTTCCCCAATATTGTCTGTACATTGGTCCAATATTGGTGGATAACTGGGCATGACCAAAGCACATGAAAATGATTTGCAGTCTCTTCACCACACAAGCGCCAACAATTCAACCCCTTACGAGTAAATTTGTTTTGTGTAGGTGTTCTGAAAAATCTTACCAAATTTTTCCATCCAAATTCTCTCCATTGCAGGGATGAAGTACTTTTCCATTGTTGTTTATTTAGCTTTTCCCATATTTCCAGTTGTAAAGTGAAATTCCCCTCTTTTTCCCATCTCTCTTTTATATATGATGTGTTGTCTCCTTTTAAGTCTTGAAGACCTTGGTATATTTTAGAGATGTATCTGATCCCTGGGATCCCTTTATATGCCATTAAGAAGACCTTCAGAACACCTGACTGGGCCCTATCCAAATCCTCCTTTTTAAGTATTTTGTTTATGTGGTGTCTAAGCTGAAAGAACCTGTAAAGGTCTTGATTTATTAGACCTTGTTTTTTCAAATCTTCAAAACTTCTTAAAATTTGCCCTTTAAAAAAATCGTAATATTTTATCAGTCCGTTCTCTTTCCACTTTTTAAATCTAGTGTGTGTTTTATTAGGAGTAAAGTCTTGATCATAGGCCAGGGGTGTCAAACTCAAATTCACAGTGGGCCAAAATTAAGCAGTGAAGTAAAGTCACGGGCCAAACTCAATATTTATTGAAAAATTAACTGCAACTGATATGTAATGTTTAACCTTTTCATATGGAAACAAACTTTAGTTTTGCTTAAACACAGAATCTGGAACAACCAAAGCTTGATATTACAAACACATGAGAAATTAAATTTGAAATAAAAGACACATCAGTGGTATTCATTTCTTATTTAAATAAATAAATAAAGTATGTCTCTCCCCGTATCCTTTCAAGTTCCTTTTTAAAGTAAATCTTTTTCAAAGCCAACAACAAAAGAACCAAAAATAATAATGTCATTCAATAAAAATCCAACATTTCAACTATTAACAGACCATGCCTTGCATTAGAAAAAGTGCATAAATAACAGATATATTCAAGCTCAGTCTGCTACACTCTGATTTACTCTGCACATTGGTCTAAGCCAGATACCTGGCATCTTTTCTTAGATGCAAGTTCATCAATGTCTGGGGTCAGGCTCTGAGCTGAGGAAAACCTCAGGACGGAGTGAAGGTGTTCATCAGTGAGTCAACTTCTGTGAGGTGTTTTGTTCACCTTCATCATAGAGAACAGTTGTTCACATAGATATGTGCTGCCGAACATTGAGAGCATCTGAGCAGCTTGGGTGCGTAATTGAGGCATTGTGTCGGGGAGGAAACATGGAAACTGCACAGCACCAACAGAGTCATATTTTGATTTGAGCATGTCATTACATTGGAGTTTAATTAGCTCCATTTGGAGGCTGGTTGGTGCGCTTTCCACGTCGATCGCAAACGGGTTACTGAGCAGTTCAAATCTCCCTTTCTGAGCCTCAAAGTCGGCAAATCGCCGGGAAAACTCGGCGCTGAGCGCGTTGATTTTTTCAGCAAACTAGGCAGCACGGCAGGAGAAATTTGCTCTACCATGGTTTGGCAGCACGGAAAATGACCCAAGTTTCCTTACAGCATCTGAGTCTTCCACAGACACAACTTAGTTTTAAAGGCCCTCACTGCTGTGTACATGTCTGTGATGATGTGGCCCCGTCCCTGAAGCTGCAGGTTAAGCGCATCGAGATGGCTCTCAATGTCAGACAGAAATGCAAGCTCATACAGAAACTTTTTATCTCTCAGCTCTGTTGTGTCCTTCCCTTTGTTTTCCATAAACTGACAGATTTCCTCACGTAGCAAACAACATCTGTTCAGTACTTTTCCTCTGCTTAGCCATCTCACCTCTGTGTGACAGGGCACATCTCTGTATTCCGAATCCAACTCCTCCAGAAAAGACTTGAACTGCTGGTGATTCAAACCTTTGGCTCTTATGAAGTTGACTACTCGTTTTATAGAGCTCATAACATGTTCCATTTGCAGAGCTTTGCCACAGAGCGCTTCCTGATGTATGATACAGTGATAAACTGTAAGTTCACCTGCATCTTCCTCCCGCATCTTCTCCTGAATCCTGCCGATCAATCCACTCTTTTGACCGCACATCGCGGGCGCACCATCTGTCGTCAGTCCCACAAGTTTATCCCAAGGCAGGCTCATTTCACTTATACATTTGGATACCTCTTCAAAGATATCTTTTCCTGTGGTGGTGCCATGTATTGATTTTAATCCTAAAAGTTCCTCTGTGACGCACAGGCTCGAGTCTACTCCACGGTTGAAGATTGACAGCTGGGCAGTATCAGATGTGTCGCTGCTCTCATCCACAGCAAGGGAGTATGCAATAAAATCTTTTCCCTTTTTTATTAGTTGTTCATGTAGATTAGTGGAAAGCTCACACACGTGCTCAGCCACGGTGTTTCTGCTCAGGCTCACATTTAAAAATTCTTGCTTTTTATCTGGGCACACGATGTCGCAAACTTTGACCATGCACTTTTTGACAAACTCTCCCTCATTAAAGGGCCGGGCTGATTTTGCTATCTCTGCTGCCACAATAAAGCTGGCCTTTACAGCAGCTTCACTTTTTGATTTTGCTTTCATGAACATAGTCTGCCGGCAAACCAGACTTCTTTTCATCTCCTCCACCTTCTGTAGCTTCTGCTTTACGTCCAGGTCCTTGTACTTTTCATAATGTTTTGTTTCATAGTGTCTTCTTATGTTATATTCTTTCCTTACAGCCACGTTAGCTCCGCACACAAGACAAACAGGTCTGTCCTTTATATTCGTGAACAGATAATCTGCCTCCCACCTGTCTTGAAAGCTCCTGTTGTCCATCTTTCGTTTGGCCATTTTTGTGGAGGGTGAAATTAATTTGTCCGATGTGACTGGAGCCTGAGGAGACTGAGGCCCCTGTCCGGGAGGTCTTCAACTCCCACCTCCGGAAGAACTTCAACCACATTCCGAGGGAGTCTGGAGACATGGAGTCTGAATGGGCCATGTTCTCCACCTCTGTTGTTGAAGCGGCAGCCCAGAGCTGCGGCCGCAAGGTGGTCGGTGCATCTCGTGGTGGCAACCCCCGAACCAAGTGGTGGACACCAGTGGTGAGGGGGGCCATTAAGCTGAAGAAGGAGTCCTATCAAGCTTGGTTGGCTTGTGGGACTCCCGAAGCAGCTGAGGTGTACCGGCAGGCCAAGCGGAGTGCAGCTCGGGTGGTTGCTGAAGCAAAAACCCGGGTATGGGAGGAGTTCGGTGAGGCCATGGAACAAGACTTTCGGTCGGCTTCAAAGAGATTCTGGCAAACTGTTCGGCGGCTCAGGAGGGGAAAGCAGCTCCCCGTCCACACTGTGTATGGTGCGGATGGGACACTGTTGACTTCAACTGGGGATATCGTCGGGCGGTGGAAGGAATACTTCGAGGATCTCCTCAATCCCACTGATACGCCTTCCACAGAGGAAGCAGGGTTTGGGGACGAGGGGGATGACTCGCCTATCACAGGGGCTGAGGTCGCCAAGGTGGTTAAAAATCTCCTTGGTGGCCGGGCCCCGGGGGTCCTTGAGTACCTCAAGGCCCTGGATGTTGTTGGGTTGTCATGGTTGACACGCCTCTGCAACATTGCGTGGAGGTCGGGGGCAGTGCCTTTGGCATGGCAAACCGGGGTGGTGGTTCCTCTCTTCAAAAAAGGGGACCGGAGGGTGTGCTCCAACTTTAGAGGGATCACACTCCTCAGCCTCCCTGGGAAGGTCTATGCCAAGGTATTGGAGAGGAGAGTCCGGCCGTTGGTCGAACCTCGGATTCAGGAGGAGCAATGTGGTTTTCGTCCTGGCCGTGGCACATCGGACCAGCTCTTTACCCTCTCGAGAATTCTTGAGGGTTCGTGGGAGTTTGCCCAACCAGTTTACATGTGTTTTGTGGACTTGGAGAAGGCATTTGACCGCGTCCCTCGTGGATTTTTGTGGGGGGTGCTTCGGGAGTATGGGGTATCGGGCTTGTTGTTACGAGCTATTCGGTCTCTGTACGACCGTTGTGAGAGTTTAGTTCGCATTGCCAACACTCGGTCGGAGTCATTCCCAGTGAGAGTTGGACTCCGCCAGGGCTGCCCTTTGTCACCGGTCCTGTTCATAATTTTTATGGACAGGATTTCTAGGCGCAGCCAGGGAATGGAGGGTGTCATGCTTGGTGACCACAGGATCTCATCTCTGTTGTTTGCAGATGATGTTGTCCTGTTGGCTTCATCCAGCAATGACCTACAGCTCTTGCTGGGACGGTTTGCCGCTGAGTGTGAAGCGGCTGGGATGAGAATCAGCACCTCCAAGTCCGAGTCCATGGTCCTCAGCCGGAAAAAGGTGGATTGTCCTCTCCGGGTTGGGGACAGGCTCCTGCCCCAAGTGGAGGAGTTTAAGTATCTTGGGGTCTTGTTCACGAGTGAGGGGAAAATGGAGCGAGAGATCGACAGACGGATTGGAGCAGCATCTGCAGTGATGCGGACGTTGTACCGGTCTGTTGTGGTGAAGAGGGAGCTTAGTTCTAAGGCAAAGCTGTCGATTTACCAGTCAATCTACGTTCCTACTCTCACCTATGGTCACGAGCTTTGGGTAATGACCGAAAGAACGAGATCGCGGATACAAGCGGCTGAAATGAGCTTTCTCCGTAGGATTGCTGGACTCACCCTCAGAGATAGGGTGAGGAGCTCAGTCATCCGGGAGAGGCTCAGAGTAGAACCGCTGCTCCTCCACATTGAAAGGAGTCAGTTGAGGTGGTATGGGCATCTGATTAGGATGCCTCCTGGACGCCTCCCACTTGAGGTGTTTCAGGCACGTCCCACTGGGAGGAGACCCCGGGGCAGACCCAGGACTCGGTGGAGAGACTATGTCTCCCAGCTAGTCTGGGAACGCCTTGGTATCCCCTCTGAAGAGCTGGAGCAGGTGGCTGGGGAGAGGGAAGTCTGGGCTTCTCTGCTTGAACTGCTGCCTCCGCGACCCGGACCTCCGGAAAAGCGGTAGACGATGGATGGATGGATGGATGGATGGATGGTGACTGGAGCATGGTTGTCAATGACTGTCAACAGAAAAAAGGAGCGCTTGCCGGTTTCGACTGCGTGCCAACATACTAGCAAAGCATTGTGGGATTTGTAGTATTAGCGGTACAGTATATACCGCGGGCCAGCTCTAATGCACATTTGATATGATCTCGCGGGCCAATTATAATTACACTGCGGGCCAAATTTGGCCCGCGGGCCTGAGTTTGACACATGTGTCATAGGCAATCCATTGCAGTAATCGATAGGATTCTTTAGTTTGATTCTCTCTGACTATCTTAAACCAAATTTTTAGTGGGGTCTCTATCCACGGGTTAGTGTTATTCAAAAGTTTAGGTAAGGCATTGTTCCCTATTATCGCCTGTAGGGGGATGTCACTTGTTATTTGGCATTCCATCTCCTTCCATTGTGCAGTGTAGACTGGGTTACATATCTCTACTAAACTTTTAATTTGTGCGGCTTTAAAATAGTCCCTGATATTTGGCAGCGCAAGCCCACCTTTTTCTTTGTTTAGCCGTAGGGTTCTATATCTGATTCTAGGTCTCTTGCCCTGCCATATGAATCTTGAGATCCTTCTATCCAGTTCTTGCCATGTTTTTTTGGGAGGTTCTACCGGTATTGTTTGGAAAAGGTATAGAAGACGTGGAAGTATATTCATTTTGACTGCTTCAATTCTTTGTGCAGTACCCAAGAATGGTATCATATTCCATCTTGCTAGATCAGATTTTATTTTTGCCATCAGTGGTTGTCATAGCCAGGAGCGGCACTGGGGTTAAGCTCCCAGTGCTCACAAAATGCTCCTTACGGTGTGCGTCTCGAAAAGCCTCTGACAACTAAGTCCAACTCCTAGCCTGCCCGTGTGGTTTAGTCTCTAAGCCCGGCGGAACTGCTTTTACTAATAGGAGAAGGGGCGAGGGCGGATCTCTGGTGCCTTAAAGCCAGATGCTTCGGGTAGATGGTGGCTTGTCAACCTGGGAAGGTAACCCATCTAGGGGAAGGTAAACCCTGATTTCAAACCTCCGCTGCCTTGCGGCACACCCGGTCACGGGAAAGGCTTCGGGAGTCAACTCTGAGGAAAAATCCGGAGTCGGAGCCCCTAAGGCAGTTCTCTGTTGTGCTCAACATCGTTCTGGCAGCTCCTGCAACGGCGCTGGTGCCAAAGTATAGCAGCCCTGCTGTTCCTTTGGATTCATCAGCAACGTGGAGAGGGGGAACATGCTGCATGGGTAACATCTTGTCCTCCATATCTTCCTGCCCAGGCTTGAATCCTACCAACGCCCAACGCTGGAAGGTAGAACACCGGTGCGCGTCGGCCTGTTCGGCCGCGGGCGGTGCTGTTCCAGTGGAGTGGACGTTTGGGATTCTCTTCCATGGTCATCATAGACCGACGGAGGCCGACGGGACTGTTTTGTATGTTTGTTTCTTTGTTTTTGACTGTACCATCAACCTGCCCAGGGACTATGGGTGGAAAATAGCAACTTGCTAAACCTGGTACAATGCATCTCTCCTTGTTTTAAGTAAGGTTAATGTTTTATTGTACATTGCCCCTGTTTAAATAAAATAAAATTACAAATTACACAATTAAGAATGGGTGTGTCACGTCACCCTATTGAAAAACCACAAGGAATTGTGGGAAAATGTTCTGCCTGTCTGTGCTTAGTAGTGAGCAACAAATGCGGTTAAGCTGAAGTTTTTGAGAGGGTTGCCTCAGTCTATTATTTACTTATTTTTTTGGGGGGGGTGGGGTAAAAATGACATTGAATATGGTATTCAAATATACTTACTTACTTTCATACTTACTACTCCTGCGGGGTGAGGGCTGGGTGGCCATCACCATGCGTAGAGCTAATCAGGTTAACCAGTGTGTGCCAACATTGCCAGTTTTGGACCAGCTCCTCTGCGTCGTCAACAGCGACTTCAAGCTGTCGGAGGTCTCTGTCCACCACATCAAACCATCTGGTGCATGGCTTGCCCCGAGGTCTTTTCCACCCTGAGGCCCTGGGGTTGAACATGAGGATGGCTTTTGTTGGGTGTTCTGGTGGGAGGCGAAGGACATGGTCCAGCCAGCGGATACGCCGCTGTGTAATAAGGTGGGATGTTACAGGCTGATGTGTGCAGGCTTGGAGCGCATTGTTAGAAGTGCGCTGGGGCCACCTGATGTTCTCGATGGTTCTGAGGGCCTGACAATCAAACCTATCCACTCTCAAGGCCAAAATCTTATTCAGTGGCCATGTCTCTGACTCATAGAGTAGGATGGAGAGGACTGACGCATTGTATATGCGGAGCTTTGTCTTTTGGGAGATTGGTTGATGGCGCCAGAGAGGGTTCCATAGTGCCTGCAGGGCTGATGCAGTGAGACCATATCTGCGGTTGATTTCTGGTTTCATTTCCCCATTGTTGGTCACTGTGGAGCCCAGATACACAAAGGAATTGACAAACTCAATGGCATAATTCCCGAGCTGTAACGGGGGTGGCTCCGGTCCATCGCCAACATGCATTTGTTTTGTCTTTGTCCAGCTCACCTGAAGACCCAACTTCACTGCCTCTTCATGGTAGACAACTAGAGCATCTCTCAGCTGGCTGTAGGATGGGCTGACCAGGATGGTATCATCAGTATATTCAAGGTCAGCCAGATGGAAGTTGCCAAACTGCATGCCAGGGACCCGCTTGCAGACCTTGGTCATCAGATAGTGTATGGCACAATTGAGAGAGATTAGGAGCAGCCACACAACCTTCTCGGGCCCCGCTGTTGATGGGGAACCAGCCAGACTCCTTTCCGTTCACATGGACACAGCTCTCCAAACTGCTGTAGAGCTGCTTAAACAGGGCTACTATCTTGGGTGGGGCTCCGGCGGTGCGCAGGATAATCCAAAGAGAGGCATGGTCCACAGTGTCGAAGGCAGCCTTAAGATCTATAAAGGCTATATATATAGATGGCGGTCCTTGCGGAATTCATAGGCCTTCTCTATTAATAGGCGAACAGCAGAGATGTGGTCTGAGGTTGAGTGGTTGGGTGTGAAGCCTGCCTGCTGAGGGCGACGACTGCCTCTGATGGCTGGAAGGGCATGACTGAGGAGGATCCTGATGAAGAGCTTAGCAGGAATGGACAAAAGGGTGATGCCTCTGTGATTGCTGCAGACGAGTTTGTTGTCCTTTCCCTTCCAGAAGGGGAGGATGATGCCCCTGGTCCAGTCACTGGGGAGCTGCTCTGTCACCCAAACATGACTGATGATGTGGGTGAGCTACTGGATTGTGCAGTTTCCACCCATCTTCAGCATTTTGGCAGTTATAGCACAAATTCCAGGGGCTTTCCTGTTGCTTACCTTGGTCAGGGCAGCTGCCACTTCTTTGGGGGTGACTAGATTGGTTCTCTGGGCAGCGCGGTGGCGGAGTGGTTAGCACTGAGGCAGCACAGCAACTCACCCTTGGCCAGGGGATCCTGGGTTCGATCCCAGCCCCCGACCAACAGTGATCTGTGTGGAGTTTGCATGTTCTCCCCGTGTCTGCGTGGGTTTACTCCGGGATTTCTCCGGTTTCCTCCCACATGCCAAAAACATGCAAGGTAGGTTAATTAAGATAAGATAAGATAAGATAAGATAAGCCTTTATTAGTCCCACAACGGGGAAATTCCAGGATTGCAACAGCACAGGGATAGCAACACTCAGAGCAACAATCAGAAGGCAAGAAAAAAAACAAAAAAAAAACAAAAAAAAAAACAAGCAAGAGCAGCTAATATACATATGTACATATTATTATAAAATATATATATACACACACAGACACACACACAGACACACAGTGCAGAGCATTGTAGCTGGATGGAATAAATATATGAATATATGAACACACAGTGCAGAGCATTGTAGCTAGATGGAATAAATATGTAAATATATAAACACCCACAGTACGGAGCATTGCAGCTAGGTGGAATAAATATGCAAGTATATAAACACACACAGTGCGGAGCAATGTAGCTAGATGGAATAATATGTAGATATATAAAAACACAGTGCGGAGCATTGTAGCTAGATGGAATAAATATATAGATATATAAATATAAACACACCCAGTGCTGAGCATTGTAGCTAGATGGAATAAATATATAGATATATAAATATAAACACACCCAGTGCAGAGCATTGTAGCTAGATGGAATAAATATGTAAATATATAAACACACACAGTGCAGAGCATTGTTGCTAGGTGGGATGAAACAGCATAACCGTCTATTTAGTTATCCTACATGGTATGATTATGTGCCCATACATATTCTCACCCTCCATAGCGACCGGTATGTTCCTAGTTGTATGCCGGAGAGGACCATTGTGTAAGTCTATTGCATCTTTTGCATTCAAAAAAAAACAAAACAAAAAAAATAATTTTAAATTTATTAATTTTTAAATTTAATAATTGGCCTCAAACTGGGGATTCTAAATTGTCCTTAGGTATGACTGTGAGAGTGAATGGTTGTCTGTTTCTCTGTGTTGGCCCTGCGATGGACTGGCGATCTGTCCAGGGTGTTCCCTGCCTCTCGCCCAAAGTTGCTGGGATAGGCTCCAGCCCCCCTGTGACCCGAAAAGGATTAAGCAGAAGAAGATGGATGGATTGATGGATAGATTGGTTCTGTAGGAATCACAGGAAGCAGTGGCATTGGCACTGACTAAGAGACTGGGGTCAACATGAACAGGAGGATGATGCAGGAGGTGAATGAAGTGCTCTTTCCAGCGGTTGAGGCAGTCTGTCTCAGTGGTGATGAGATTGCTGTTGATGTTCTTCACCTGGGCTGTCTTGGTGTGTGGACTATTGCGTGCTTGATGGAGCATACCGAACACATTGCTCATGTTGTTATTTCTGGCCGCTGACTCCAGACGCTCGGCTTCTTCTTACCAGTACCTCTCTTTATCCTCTCTGATGGCCACATTGTATAGATGGTTTAATCTGTGGTACTCCATCAGGTCGCCTTGGAGGCGGGCCTCTCAGCAATGGTATTCAAACATAGGAAATGTAAATATACATATAAAACATCAGACAAAATCCAGGATGACACATGAAAGTGAAAGCACTTATTTCCAATGTGGTCCTTTCAATCACATTATTATTCTTCCGAATACCATGCAATGTTTAGAATGGGGAAGTTTTGCTGCGTTATCAAATGCAACAACTGCTCTCAGGATTGGTGTGGAAGAAGATTGATAATGGTGTATGCTTTTTTAACTTCCCAACTTGGAAGAAAAGTGGAGAGAATTGGGTCTCAGAGCTAACAAAGAGGCATCGGATGGAATGGCTTGCAGTGGTCAGAAGGAAAGACATCGGCGTTGACAATATTCCTGCACACATTGCTGCGTGTTCACGGCATCTTCACGAAGGTAGGTTGTGATTTAAAAAATATCTAGAAGTACAGAAAGACGTCCCCTCTCCAGAGCAGTTGTCTTGAGTGCTGTGCGCTTTGGCTGCACCTCAGCCACGGCTTTCTATCATCTCTCAGTGATGTGTAAAAATGTACAGGTCAAAATCAAATAATTTCCCCTTCATCTCTACTACTCCGAATTTCTCTTGCTATTATTGAGCAGTGTTTTTTTTAATGGGAGCTTTTTGGTGTGGGAATTTTCTTTGATTTTTCTTGAAGTTGTGATTACTTGTTGCTTTCATTATGCATGGATTTAATATCAGCTGGGGACTGAAGTCCATAGAATGTTTGGTTTTGTTAAATTAAGCAGCTTCTCATCTTTCAGGTGACTATAAAACGTGACTGTCCTGGTTTAGTATGTTTTTATAGCAGCTAATTATACCGGTAATTTGTTTTTGTGCACCAGAGCAAGCGTAGGGCTTATCACATTACTGGATTAGTATTTAATGTCTCATTGATAATAATGTGTATATTCTTATCAAACATCATATGACAAATCTGAACATAAATCCAGCCTTTCATTGCTGGGACTTGGAAATGTCTGTAGTTGCAGACACATGCTAGTGCAGAAAACTGCATAGAAACAATGCTTACCTTTGTGTTAAACGATGGTTTTCTGTTCATTCACCCGGAATATTTGAAATGGCTGGACCCATCCATTGGTTAACTGAACTTGAGCCTCGAATGATTTATAGTTTTTAAATTGCTCATGGGTTTATGCGCTCACCCCACAAACCAGGTAAGCAAACACATCTGACAGCGTGACTTGAGGCAGTTGGCTGAGATCCGTGGCCCATTTCTTGTGCTCATACAGATCAATCCCGTTTATTTCTTAAATTTTTTTAGAGGTAGCACTCCTTTGCTTCCTTATTCAGCTTCTCTGATTAAGGAATTTGAATTTTCTGTTTGCTCCATTCCACTGCATGTATGTCTGTTCATGTTAGCAGTTGTCTAGACTCAAGGCCGCCTTAATGAACAGTCTAGGCTGGGCTGAAGCCCAGGGGCCTACAAAGATCAGGGGTCTATCATGAGCCAATAAAAAAAGATCACATTGTTGTTAATTGGTCAAATTCTATGTCCATCACTTGGTATTCGTATGTGCCTGGCTGCTTCTTCTGATATGTGACTATGCAAGCACCGGTGAGAAGTAAGAAGTAATTGGCTTGGTCAAAATGTCCAGAAAAAAGTTTGTGAGTAGCGCTTTTAAAACTATTGAGAGGAAAAGAGCTTAGGGAAAATGAATTGCACAAAAAAATCTTGAAGAGTAAAGGATTTTCCTAAGCTAGAGCGATGAGTGGAGGCAGGGCAGCTAATTACTGCACTGAGGAGACAGGTGGGTCATTAAAGCACTCACCTAGAGGAGAAGAACACCAGATCCTGCCAAAAGCGAGCAGACCAGTGGAGAAGGCGAGCTGAGAGATGGCAACCAGCACATGAAAAGCCATGTCTGACATAAAGCCATCATTGCTTACATCAGACAGCTGTGCATGGGACAGTAGAATCGGAGCTTGGTAAAATGTAGACTAGATCAAGCATGCTGCTTAAACAGACTGTGTAACCTCACATTGATGTCCATAGAGTATGGCATTATTCGTGAGCTGGACTTAAAGGACATAATGTGTCACGAACCGAGCCCGTGTTATCCTGTAGGCTCGATTCTGACCGTTCTCTGTGGCTCAGGCATCGGGTTTGTTATGTATTGTTATCTTTTGAGTTCTTGTTGTTTTTTATGTCTGTGTGCTTTTTCTTTTCCATGCCTGTAGCTGTCGCTCTGGCCTGCGGTTGTTGTGCAGCTGTTTTGACCCACTTTCAGGTGGGCGCTGTCTAACATTCACTGGTTCGACCATGCCCCCTCTCTCTTTGACAGTCAGCTGTATCGCCCCGGTAATTATCTTTCCCGTGCCTCGCCCAGGTGTGTCCAATTTGTTACGCCAGCAGTGTTTGTACTTAGGCGGCTCTTGCCAGTCAAACACTGCTGGACCATTGTGCGCTGTCATAGAGTCATGAATCGCTGTATGACTGTCTAAGTCAACAAAGGAGTGTGTGTGCTTGTCGGAGAATGGGACTTCTGGGACTGTTCCTGCTTAGTGAGTAAGCTGTTGTGTTTCTCTGTGCAGTTGTGCTGCTACGCTTGTCTGGTAGCGTTTCCCTGTGCGGCACAACTGCTACACTTAGGTTGTTGCCCAGTGTTGTCCTGTTTAGTCAGTCGAGCCTCCTGGAAGACTCCCAGTTCTCCCGAGCGTATATGTGTGTTTGCATTTTCTGCCATGTTGTCAATTAGCAATTATTGTCAACACTATCACGACGTGTTAGCCACTCCACACAGCCGTGGTTCTGTTGCGCCCCTTGAAGCGATGTCGGCCCTGGGGCGCAACTGTGGTTAACACGTTTCCTTTCCACACGTTTGCTGGGCGTTGTCGGCCCCGAACCCCATCTGTAAGTGTTTCTATTTATTTTTGTATGTCTTCACCGTTTGGGATAGTCTTTATTTTTGAACTGTTTGCTTTTGTGTTTAATAAATGTGTTGTGGTGAATCCTGCGTGTAAATCCCATTCTTCCTTCCCCTCCTTCGTGCGCTGCATAAAAGTGCAAGAGGAGGCTTATGACAGAATGGTCCAGCCCGCCGGGATTTAGCAGAGTCACCCTCACATTTGTGTTTTCCTTTTGAACTGTTTTTTTCTTTTTTCAATCCATCTGTGCTGGAGTGGTCATGGAGGCCATGAGCCGAAGCTATCCTTTGAGTTTGGGGTGGGTATGCTGTAGAGCCCTGATGAACATTGATGGGCTCATCTCCTCAGCAAGTGAATACTCTACCCCGGGGGATATTTTGTGGTATGTGGGTCTGGCGGAGGCAGATGTCTGGCAATGCCCACAGCTTTCTGAACACGCTGAGGGAATTGAGAGGATCAACCTGTTCGCAGCGTTACGGCTTGAGAACGGTGGGAGGGAGAGGAAGTCCCCGAGTAAGACCGGGCTCACGCCAAAAGGGAAGCGCTCCCAGGCCCCCGGCATTCCTGCTTCACATCAGAGTACTGTGCTCACTCCCGCTCCGGCCAAACCAGCTTCAGCACCTGGCAGACAGTGTCATCCTGCAGGCAGACGCAGGGAGTAGCCCCCCTCATCCTCGGCAGCCATTTCCCCTCCAGCTGTCATGAGATCTGCCAGGGGTGTCCCGCCCATGCCCACCTGCATGTCATCGGGGCCGGCTCCTCCGTCATCCTCTGAAGGGGCCGGGAGTACAGTAGAAACGGAGAAGGATGACTGTCAGCCTTCTGCAGCTATCACCAATGAGCACCGGGATGACAGGCAAGTGCTTTTTAATTCTAATCAATTAAATTGTGATAAACCTTGTCTGTCTCCCAAGGGAGAGGCTCAGTCTTTGCAGTCCGCTGGGTTCTCTCCTCCAGCTGCAATCAGTAACTGTTTTTCTATTCTATCCGTGTCTCCTTCAATTTTTCCTGAGTGTCCGCTGGCCTTGGAACTTAGCCGCCAGACGATGGAGGAGCCTGAGACCCTGGAGGATCCTGCTCCAGAGCCTGCATGGAGCCAGACCTCAGTCCCCTCACCAGATCCATCTCCAGTGGTGGTTACTTCACCTGAGGATGTAAAGACTGTTCCAACCATCTTGTCAGCTGTGGAGACGGTCACAGCGGAATGGGAGCAAGAGTTGGACCTCTTGGAGCCCGGGCCTGAGTCTTCATCGTCTGGATCGATGGAGTCCTGGACGGCGGTGGAGCTCGAGCTCAGGCAAGTTATCTCTCTTGTTTTTCTAATGACAGTATTGGAGAGATCTTGCCTGGCTCTAGGGGAGGAGAGTCGGATGCAACCCTCGGCTGCATCTGAACTCACTTCATCGGGCTATGCTGCTGCTGGCAACCCTAACCACTTTTCTTCTCCTGCTACCTCTGAGCCTTTGTCTAGGGTCGCCGGAGAGGGTGCACCATCGCCAGAGGTGGAGGACGCCACTGTTCCAGCTCCTCCTGCCAGGGTCATCAGGGCTTCCCCCATTAATTGCCTCCTCAGCTTGGTGCTCCAGCTTGTTTGCCCGCTCACCGTGGGTGCAGCATTGGCCCGGTCGGGTCCACCGTGAGTGCTGCTGAACTCCAGCTGGAGCCCAGCGCGAGTGCAACAGAGCTCCAGCCGGGAGCCACCGCAGGTGCAGCGTTGGCTTAGTCAGGGTCCACCGCGGGCGCAGTGTAGGCCTGGTCAGGGTCCACCGCAGGTCCAGCTGTGTCCCAAGCCGGGACTACTGAGGGTGCTGCTAAAAAGCCTGAAGACACCGCAGCTTTCTTCTCCTTCTTGTCCGACACAGCGGGGGTTCCCTCCCTTTGGTCCCTTTGGTCCGGTCACCCACCAGTGAACCTCCCGGTGTACAGGGTTCCTCCTGCGTCATCCCGTCAGCCCTGGTGGCTGAACAGTGCTGGCCGACCGCCGGGGGGACTGAGTCTCTGGGCCAGATGGCCTGTGTTTTCCGGCAGGCCACTGGACTTTGTTCATTGGACTGCCTGCTGGACCTGGGACTCTGGGTGGCCTCCCAAGCCTCCGGGCCCACAATAAACCACCCCGGTTCTTGTTGTTGTTCCTGTTGGGGTTAGTGGGGGGGGGGGGGGGTTCCTTCCTTGTGCTGTTACCATGGGTGTCTAGAATCCACCCCGGGGGTGGGGGATCTGTCACGAACTGAGCCCGTGTTATCCTGTAGGCTCGGTTCTGACCGTTCTCTGTGGCTCACGCATCGGGTTTGTTATGTATTGTTATCTTTTGAGTTCTTGTTGTTTTTATGTCTGTGTTCCTTTTCTTTTCCATGCCTGTAGCCGCCACTATGGCCGGTGGTTGTTGGGCAGCCGTTCTGACCCACTTTCAGGTGGGCACTGTCTAACATTCACCGGTCCAACCACGCTTGCTGGAGAATGGGACTTCTGGGACTTCTCCTGTTTAGTGAGTAAGCTGTTGTGTTTCTCTGTGCAGTTGTGCTGCTACGCTTGTCTGGTAGCGTTTCCTTGTGTGGCACAACTGCTACACTTAGGCTGTTGCCCAGTGTTGTCCTCCTTAGTCAGTCGAGCCTCTTGGAAGACTCCCAGTTCTCCTGAGTGTATATGTGTGTTTGCATTTTCTGCCATGTTGTCAATTAGCAATTATTGTCAACACTATCATGTCGTGTTAGCAACTCCACACAGCCGTGGTTCTGTTGCGCTCCTTGAAGTGATGTTGGCCCTGGGGCACAACCGTGGTTAACATGTTTCCTTTCCACACGTTTGCTGTTCGTTGTCGGCCCCGAACGCCATCTGTAAGTGTTTCTGTTTATTTTTGTATGTCTTCAGCGTTTGGGATAGTCTTTATTTTTGAACTGTTTGCTTTTGTGTTTAATAAATGTGTTGTGGTGAATCCTGCGTGTAAATCCCATTCCTCCTTCCCTTCCTTCGTGCGCTGCGTAAAAGTGCACGAGGAGGCTCATGACATAATGAAGGATTTTTCATTAAATAAGGCCAGAAGAAAGAACTTAAAAAAGGTAAGACATTCTATTTGTAGCTTTCCAATCACCTGTGCAGATTTTTAATTACCTCCGCCAAGAAGGTAATGTGATCGGAGTCATTTGTTTGTTTGTTTTTCTGTTTATTAGCAGGATTACGCAAAAACTACTGCATTGATTTTGATGAGATTTTCACCAGAGGTAGCCATTGGGCCAAGGATGAACCCATTAAATTTTGGTGATTGTATTTATAGACCCATCTTCAAAATATCTATTCCCATTGTGAAATGAGTATCCCCCTTCTTAAAGCGGTATCGACATTCATAATTCCATCCACGTTTTTAACACTGGGCTACAATTGGAGAACGCATATCTCCACCAAGGCTCTTCTCACAGTGGGTTAGCGAGAATCCTCCAAAACTACTGGCTAGACTTTGATGCAATTTTCACCAGAACTGGCTCGTGGCCTACTCACGAACCCATTACATTTTAAAGGTCATCCATGAGGGCCAGAAGGAGCCTTGGCAGAGGTATGCACTCTCTAAGTGCTGTGTGTGTCTGTGTCTGAGAGAGAGACAGAGAGAAAGAAAGAGAGAGAGATTAGACTAATTTGTGTTTATGTTGAAGGCAGTAGTATCTGTCACTGTAAAAATGAGAATCGTAGTAAAATAAAATATCTTAAATCAAGGCTTTATGCTTGTTTTTCTCTCACAAGATAATTTTGACAAGACAAGAATTTCTTTTTGCTGTGCATGACATAACGTTTGGCTCAGGAGACGCACACACACAGGCTCAGAGTAGTTCAAACTGTTTATTAACAACAGGGATGTTTGGGTGCGTGTCTGCGGAATGTTAATGTGTTGGTGGTGGCGTCTGCTTCGGACCCAGAGGCAGGAGACCGTTCAGCCGGCAACCCTATGGGAGAAATCAGACACAGGGTGATGAGCACACACCAACACAGGAGGAGAATAGGCGAGGGAGAGAAGCTTACTTGTTGGGACAGATGACTGGCGCTTCAAGGATGGAAGCCCGGGAGACAGCCACCTGCAGGGCTCGGTGCAGCAGCGAGGAGAGATGAGGGACGGGATTGTCCGCCGCCGAGGAATCCACCTGTGCACAGGGGAGCAGACTGGAGAGATGAGGTAAGCGATTTTCTTACCGGTGACGAGGATGCTGAAGAGAATGTGGTAGAAGCCCATGAAAGGGGAATGAAGTCTACGGCTTCAGGCCGACGCTCAGGGCGAGGCGGCTTTTATCCTTCGCCGCTGACGAGTAGCAGGTGCGTGAGCAGGTGGCGCCGCTGATGAATGGCGCGGCGTGACAGTACTCCCCCCTCTAGCAGCGCCTCCTGGCGATGGCTTATCCGGGTGCGCTCGGTGGAAGTCCGCGATGAGCGATGGGTCCAACACAAACGACGGGGGCACCCACTGTCGATGCTCGGGCCCATAGCCCTCCCAGTCCACCAAGTATTGCAACCCACGACCCCGGCGCCGGGAGTCCAGGATGGAGGAGGCGGACCAGGCCGGATGGCCACCAATCATCCGGGGCGCGGGTTGCGCTGCAGGAGGAGGGCAAAGGGGGTCAGTAACTGCCAGTTTCACCTTCGACACGTGGAAAGTAGGATGAATGCGGAGGGAGGGGGGAATAGCCACACGCACAGCCACCGGGTTGATGATCCGGGTGATGGGGTAGGGACCCATGAAGCGCTGTGCCAGCTTTCTCCTCTCGCCTTTTAGAGTGACGTCCTGGGTGGAAATGTAAACAAGCTGCCCAACTCTGTACGCCGGGGCAGGTCTTCTACGCCGGTCCGCCATTGTCCTGTTGCGCTCCGCTGTGCGTAATAGCGCATGGCGCACGGCAGCCCAGGTGGAGCGGAACTGCCTGAGATGGGCCCTAACTGACGGGACAGTTACTTCACTCTCCTGCTCCGGAAACAGCGGGGGGTCGTAACCCAGGGACGCTCTGAAGGGGGACATCCCTGTAGCAGAAGAGCGAGCGGTGTTGTGGGCATATTCAACCCAGGCAAGATGGTTGCTCCAGGACGTGGGTTTGGATCTGGACACACAGCGGAGCGCAGCCTCCAGCTCCTGGTTGGTCCTCTCACACTGCCCGTTGGATTGGGGGTGATGGCCGGAGGAGAGGCTCACCTTGGCTCCGATGGCGTTGCAGAAAGACCTCCAAACCTCAGATGAAAACTGGGGGCCCCGGTCCGAGACCACATCCACCGGAATCCCATGCAGCCTGACCACGTGTTGGACGAGGAGGTCCGCCGTCTCCAGGGCAGTAGGGAGGCCTCGCAGGGGGACGAAGTGCACGGCCTTGGAGAAGCGGTCCACGATGGTCAGGATGGTGTCATAGGAGTTGGAGACAGGGAGTCCGGTGACGAAATCCAGCGCGATGTGCGACCAGGGCCTGCCAGGGACGGGCAGGGGCTGGAGCAGACCCGCTGGAGGGGCATTTCCCGACTTGCAGGTGGCACAGATTGGGCAAGCCCGGGCGTAGCGGGCTGCATCCCTCCGCAGGCCTGGCCACCAAAAGGACCGTTGGAGGAGATCTATCATCCGGGAGGTGCCAGGGTGACAGGTGAGCTTGGAGGTGTGGAGCCAGTGGATGACCTCTCCTCGGACCGCGGATGGCACGAACAGCCTCCCCTCCGGTCCGCCGCCAGGGTCAGGTTCCACCTCCTGTGCCTTCCGGATCTTGCTCTCGATGTCCCACGAGATGGCTCCCACGACGCACGACCTGGGCAGGATGGAGTGGGGCGCCTCCTCCGACTCCATGGGGGCGAACTGCCTGGAGAGGGCGTCAGGCAGGACGTTCCTAGAGCCAGGCCTGAAGGTGATGGAAAATTGGAACCTGGCGAAGAACAGGGACCAGCGCGCCTGGCGGGCGTTCAGGCGCTTGGCAGATCGTAAGTATTCCAAGTTCTTGTGGTCCGTGAGGACCACAAACGGCAGGTTCGCCCCCTCTAACCAGTGGCGCCACTCCTGCAGGGCGAGCTTGATGGCCAAGAGCTCTCTGTCCCCCACATCGTAGTTTCTCTCCGCCGGGGACAAGCGCCGGGAGAAGAAGGTGCACGGTCGCTTGGCGCCATCGTCCGGTGACCGCTGGGACAGCACTGCTCCCACTCCCGTGTCCGAAGCGTCTACCTCTACAATGCACTGCAGCGCGGGGTTGACCTGGCGAAGGACCCGGGAGGAGGAGAATTCCGCCTTCAGCGCCTCGAAGGCGGCAGCGACCTCTTCGGTCCACCGGAACGGGACCTTCGGGGACGTGAGGCGGGTCAGTGGTCCAACGATGGCACTGAAGTTGGGGACAAAGCGGCGGTAGAAATTGGCGAAGCCAACAAATTGCTGCACCTGTTTCCGGGATGCAGGTGTGGGCCATTCCACCACCGCCTTTACCTTCTCTGGGTCGGGGAGCACCTTATCGTGGGCGATGATGAACCCCAGGAAGGACGTACTCCTGGCGTAAAATTCACACTTTTCTGCCTTAACGTACAGACGATTCTCCAGCAGCCTTTGGAGGACCCGCCTCACGTGGACCTGGTGCTCATCCCTGGACTTGGAGAAGATGAGAATATCGTCCAGGTAGACGAACACGAAAAGGCCAATGAAGTCCCGGAGGACGTCATTAATGAGGCGCTGGAAGACTGCAGGAGCGTTGGTCAACCCGAACGGCATCACCAAGTATTCAAAGTGGCCGTTCGGGGTACGGAAGGCCGTTTTCCACTCATCTCCCTCCCGGATCCGGACGAGGTGGTAAGCGCTGCGTAGGTCCAGCTTGGTGAACCAGGTCGCCCCCTGGAGGGAGTGGAAGGCAGTGTCCATGAGAGGCAGGGTGTAACGGTCCTTCTCCGTGATATTATTGAGGGCCCGGTAGTCGATACAAGGGCGGAGGGACCCATCCTTCTTTCCCACGAAGAAGAACCCTGCCCCCACGGGTGACGATGATGGGCGGATAATCCCAGCACTTAATGACTCCTTCAGGTAGGCGATCATCGTCTCCTTCTCCGGCGCAGACAGGCTGTAAAGGCGACCAGAAGGTAAGGGAGCCCCCTGGCGGAGGTTGATGGCGCAGTCATAGGGCCGATGAGGGGGGAGAGACATAGCTTTCGCTTTGCTGAACACCATACCCAGGTCGTGAAATTCTGGGGGCACCAGAGACAGGTCCGGGGGTGCAGCGTCCGTCGCAGGGGGAGAAGCGGACGGAGAGCAGGCAGCGGACTGAAGGCAGGTGCCCATACAGAACGTACTCCATGCCGATATCCCAGCTGATTTCCAATCCAGGGCCGGATTGTGAAGGCGGAGCCAGGGATACCCCAGGATGACGGGCGACACAGAGTTGGGAAGGACGTAAAAGGTCATCTCCTCCCGGTGGTTTCCCGAGATGATGACCGGTAGGGGAACAGTTTGATGTGTCACTCTCCCAAGGGTGGCACGGGAGAGGTGGACTAGGGAGATGGGAGTGTTGAGTGCCTGGCAGCGGATGCCCAATCGGGTTGCCAGGCTTTGTGAAATGAAGCTGCCTTCTGCGCCCGAATCCACCAGTGCGTGGGTGAGGTGCCCAGTGGGGTTATGGCAGAAACGGATGGGCAGCTTCAATTGAGTGAGTGATCCTAACCGATTGATGTCCGCGAGGCTTCCAACAGTGACTCGCGGACCCCACCGACTGGCTTTCCGTGGACAACGCTCCACGGTGTGTTGGTCGCCTCCGCAATACATGCAGAGGCCCAACTCACGGCGGCGTTGTTTCTCCACAGGGGAAAGTTTAGTCCAGCCCGTCACCATCGGCTCCGACTCCTCGGGGCGCAATGCTGGCGGCGCCGCCAGGGGGCGAGCTTGGAACAGGTGCGGCGAGGCTCCACGAGGGCGAGAAGAAGAAGACCTCCGCCCCGAGGAGCGCTCGCGCAGCCTGTTATCCAAACTTACCGCTAAGGACGTCAGCTCCGCTAGCGTCCCAGGGATATCCCGACCAGCCAGTTCATCCCTCAGATCACTATTGAGGCTGCGGAGGAACAGGCCACAGAGGGAGCGTTCCTCCCAGCCCAATTCCTCCGCCGCTACCCGGAAGTCGACCGAGTGGTCCGCTGCCGACCGGCTTCCCTGCTGGAGAGCGAGGAGCCGATCGACCTGGACCGTTTCGGTTTGAGAATGGTCAAAGACCTCCAGAAAGCGCCTCACGAATTGGTCATAGGTGAGGGTGGCATAACTGGGCCTCGCCATTACGGCGTAGGTCCAAGTTAACGCATGCCCCTCCAGAAGATTCCCTATGTAACCAATTCAACTGTGATCCGAGGGAAAATCTCCGGGCACACGGTGGAACACGGACTCACACTGCATAATGAACCCCCGCGCTCCGCCGAGCTTACCGCTAAAGCGGGCGAGGGTCGGAATCGGTGTGAGCCGAACCGGTGCCACTGGAGCCGGCTGGACGGCCGCTGGAACAGCAGGAGTCGCGCCACCCTGGCGAGTCGGGAGGAACGGCTGTTGGGGGTCCAAGCGGTTCAATCGGTTAGTTAATTCTAATAATTGATTAAGAACCACCTGTTGCTGATAAACAATCTGATCCACCCGAGCCTCGAGGATGGTAAACCGGTGTGCGAGCCCGCCGTCTGCCGAGCCGCTCTGCTGAAGCCGTACTGACATAACGTTCGGCTCAGGAGACGCACACACACAGGCTCAGAGTAGTTCAAACTGTTTATTAACAACAGGGATGTTTGGGTGCGTGTCTGCGGAATGTTAATGTGTTGGTGGTGGCGTCTGCTTCGGACCCAGAGGCAGGAGACCGTTCAGCCGGCAACCCTATGGGAGAAATCAGACACAGGGTGATGAGCACACACCAACACAGGAGGAGAATAGGCGAGGGAGAGAAGCTTACTTGTTGGGACAGATGACTGGCGCTTCAAGGATGGAAGCCCGGGAGACAGCCACCTGCAGGGCTCGGTGCAGCAGCAAGGAGAGACGAGGGACGGGATTGTCCGCCGCCGAGGAATCCACCTGTGCACAGGGGAGCAGACTGGAGAGATGAGGTAAGCGATTTTCTTACCGGTGACGAGGATGCTGAAGAGAATGTGGTAGAAGCCCATGAAAGGGGAATGAGGTCTACGGCTTCAGGCCGACGCTCAGGGCGAGGCGGCTTTTATCCTTCGCCGCTGACGAGTAGCAGGTGCGTGAGCAGGTGGCGCCGCTGATGAATGGCGCGGCGTGACAGTGCAGTTTTCTGTAAGATTTTACTTGCTTTAAGATAGTTTTTACTTGTTTTAAGAAATGTAATCTTACTTTGTTAGCAATTTTTTTTTTCTAATTTTAACTAAAATTATCTTATGCCAGAATTTTTTTTGCTTATTTTAAGTAAAATTATCTGCCAACAGAGCAAGAAAATTTGACTTATCAAATTGCTTAAAACAAGTTGAAGCTATCTGAAAGCATGTAAAATTTTCTCACACATAAACTGCACAGCAAGAATAAATATCTTGTCAGACAAAAAGACAAGCATAAACAGCCTTAATTTATTTTGTTTTACTTATACTTGACTTTTTGCAGTATAGTTGTGTTTTCTAGCTCACAGTTGCATTATTTCTCAAAGAGAAACAAAAATGAGGCCGTAGTGGCTCAGGAGGTAGAGCAGGTTGCTTAATAACCGGAAGGTTGGCAGTTTGAATCCTGCTCCCCCCACCTTGCTGTTGTGTCCTTGGGCAAGACACTTTACCTACCTTGCCTCCAGTGTGTTCATGGTTCATGACATTGGTGTATGAATGGGAATAAATGTTCAGTCTGCGGCCTGCGGACTGCGAGGATGATTTGGACTCTCTGGCTGAGCTCACATGCTCTTACATGGCTTACTGTCAAAATAAGATTGTTCCACATAAACGTGTCAAAATATATCCCAACAACAAACCATGGGTTACAAAATCAGTTAAATCCTGCTTACAGAGGAAAGCACTTGCCTTTAAACAGTGGTCTGTTTCTGAACTACAGGTTGCCACTAAGGAGCTGAAGGCCGAAATTTTAAGAGCAAAACAGAATTATAAATCAGAGTTGGAAAGCAAGATGGCAGCAAATAAACTTGGTTCGGCCTGGGCCAGTATGAAAACTATTGCAGGCCTTCAGAACACAGAGCGCAGTAATCGTGTGTTTTTAGATGGTTTTAGTTCAGACACAGAGCTGGCTAATGCTCTTAATTGTTTTTATGGTCGTTTTAACTCCTTTGATTTTAGCACAGAAATCCAAGATTTGAAACAGAAACTCAAAGACAACCAGCACTTTAATATTGAGATGCAGGATGTTAAAAGGGAGTTCTGCACTGTAAAAGTGAACAAAAGTCAGGGCCCTGATAATATATGTGGGCGCCTGGTAAAGTCCTGTGCACATGAACTGAGTCCTATATTTCATTACATTTTCAATAAGTCCTTACAGACACAACATGTGCCTAAGATCTGGAAAGAAGCCGTGGTTGTTCCCGTTCCAAAATCCAGCTGTTCTAAAACGGTAAATGACTTTAGACCAGTTGCTTTGACTTCAATTTTAATGAAAATTTTTTGAAAAACTGGTCAGATGTGAGGTCCTAAGGCAGACTGAACATGCATTGGATCCTCTGCAGTTTGCCTATAGGCCTCACAGAGGAGTGGAGGATGCCACTGTCACTCTGTTTAACATGCTTTTCAAACATCTGGATTTTAATGGGACACACGCCAGGCTTTTATTTGCGGACTTTTCTTCTGCCTTTAATACAATCCAACCTCATATTTTAGTTGAAAGGCTCCTGCAACAATTTGATTTGAGCAATAATCTGGTGGGTTGGATTCTGGATTTCTTAACCAACAGGACGCAGAGAGTAAGGGTCAATGGCACATTGTCTGACCTAAAGTGCTCTTCTACTGGCTCTCCTCAGGGGTGTGTGTTGTCACCACTACTCTTCATCCTGTACACAAACATGTGTCGGAGCAGACATGACAACAGACACATTATAAAGTATGCTGATGACTCATTCATTGTCAGTCTCCTCCAGGATGGTGAGAGTGGCCACGGCCCAGTAGTTGATGACTTTGTTCACTGGTGTGAGGATTCCTACCTGCAGCTGAATACAACAAAAACGAAAGATATGATTATTGACTTTAGGAGGAAAACTCCCAGGCACAAAGTCACCATACTAAAAGGCCAGACCACCGAATGTGTACAATCGTACAAATATCTTGGGACAATTATTGATAGTAAATTAAACTTTGAAGTGAACCATGAAAGGGTGTGCAAAAAGGGTCAGCAAAATTTGCATTGTTTGAGGAAACTTGCACGCTTCCAAATTGACCAAACTATAATGACTATGTTTTATCGGGCTTTTATTGATTCTGTTTTATCCTTTTCTTTAATGTCATGGTTTGGTCAGATAAAACTGAAACAGAGGAAATCCTTGGATCAGGTAGTTAGATGGTCCAGTCGTTTGCTTGGTGAGTCACAGCTGAGCCTGACATCCCTGTACACCAGACAAGTACAGAGGATGGCCGACTCGATTTTAAATGATGACTCCCACCCTTTGCACTGCAACTTTCAGCTTCTTCCCTCCAGACGGAGGTTTGCTGTCCCAAAAAGTAGAACCCAGCGCTACAAAAACAGCTTTGTCCCTGCTGCTGTCAAAGAGTTGAACAAGCTATAAAAATTATATTGTACATATTTTATATTTACCTATTTTGTAAGATGTGTGCCTGTGTTTGTGTCTATGTTGAATGCAATTAGTGGCTTGTAAATATGGATGTCACCAGACTGCAAAACAAATCTACCTACGGGTACAAATAAAGTAACCTGAACCTGAACCTGAACCTCAGTCGGCATGGACTGGTAGCCACATTTTTGTCTGTCTGCCCCAGGTTCAGGTTCAGGTTCAGGTTACTTTATTTGTACCCGTAGATAGATTTGTTTTGCAGTCTGGTGACATCCATATTTACAAGCCACTAATTACATTCAACATAGACACAAACACAGGCACACATGAAGCTGACTATAAACATGATAAAAATACTCAAGACTCCATCAATCAGGGTATAAAAAGACAAAGAGATGAGGGAGAAACCAGAGGTAAGAGAGAAGGGTCATATTAAAAGTTAAAAACTAGTCAGAGGTTAAAAAAACTCAAAGGTCTAAAACCCAGTAAAATATTTAGAACCCAAGTGACATCCTACAAAAATAAGTAAATATAAAATGAAGTTAATAAATAGGTACCTAAATTATGTACAATATATTTTTCCAGCTTGTTCAACTCTTTGACAGCAGCAGGGAGAAAACTGTTTTTGTAGCGCTGGGTTCTACTTTTTGGGACAGCAAACCTCCGTCTTGAGGGAAGAAGCTGAAAGTGGCAGTGCAAAGGGTGGGAGTCATCATTTAAAATGGAGGTAGCCATCCTCTGTACTTGTCTGGTGTACAGGGATGTCAGGCTCAGCTGTGACTCACCAAGCAAATGACTGGACCATCTAACTACCTGATCCAAGGATTTCCTCTGTTTCAGTTTTATCTGACCAAACCATGACACTAAAGAAAAGGATAAAACAGATTCAATAAAAGCCCGATAAAACATTGTCATTATGGTTCGGTCAGTTTGGAAGCGTGCAAGTTTCCTCAAACAATGCAAATGTTGCTGACCCTTTTTGCACACCCTTTCACAGTTCACTTCAAAGTTTAAATTACTATCAATAATTGTCCCAAGATATTTGTACGATTGTACACATTCGGTGGTCTGGCCTTTTAGTATGGTGACTTTGTGCCTGGGATTTTTCCTCCTAAAGTCAATAATCATATCTTTAGTTTTTGCTGTATTCAGCTGCAGGTAGGAATCCTCACACCAGTGAACAAAATCATCAACTACTGGGCCGTGGCCACTCTCACCATCCTGGAGGAGATTGACAATAACTGAGTCATCAACATACTTTATAATGTGTCTGTTGTCATGTCTGCTCCGACACATGTTTGTGTACAGGATGAAGAGTAGTGGTGACAACACACACCCCTGAGGAGAGCCAGTAGAAGAGCACTTTAGGTCAGACAATGTACCATTGACCCATACTCTCTGTGTCCTGTTGGTTAAGAAATCCAGAATCCAATCCACCAGATTATTGCTCAAATCAAATTGTTGCAGGAGCCTTTCAACCAAAGTATGAGGTTGGATTGTATTAAAGGCGGAGGAAAAGTCCACAAATAAAAGCCTGGCATGTGTCCCATTAAAATCCAGATGTTTAAAAAGCATGTTAAGCATAGTGACAGTGGCATCCTCCACTCCTCTGTGAGGCCTATAGGCAAACTGCAGAGGATCCAATGCATGTTCAGTCTGCCTTAGGACCTCACATCTGACCAGTTTTTCAAAAAATTTTCATTAAAATTGAAGTCAAAGCAACTGGTCTAAAGTCGTTTACCGTTTTAGGACAGCTGGATTTTGGAACGGGAACAACCACGGCTTCTTTCCAGATCTTAGGCACATGTTGTGTCTGTAAGGACTTATTGAAAATGTAATGAAATATAATATAGGACTCAGTTCATGTGCACAGGACTTTACCAAGCGCCCACATATATTATCAGGGCCCTGACTTTTGTTCACTTTTACAGTGCAGAACTCCCTTTTAACATCCTGCACCTCAATATTAAAGTGCTGATTGTCTTTGAGTTTCTGTTTCAAATCTTGGATTTCTGTGCTGAAATCAAAGGAGTCAAAACGACCATAAAAACAATTAAGAGCATTAGCCAGCTCTGTGTCTGAATTAAAACCATCTAAAAACACACGATTACTGCGCTCTGTGCTCTGAAGGCCTGCAATAGTTTTCATACTGGCCCAGGCTGAACCAAGCTTCTTTGTTGCCATCTTGCTTTCCAACTCTGATTTATAATTCTGTTTTGCTCTTAAAATTTCGGCCTTCAGCTCCTTAGTGGCAACCTGTAGCTCAGAAACAGACCACTGTTTAAAGGCAAGTGCTTTCCTCTGTAAGCAGGATTTAACTGATTTTGTAACCCATGGTTTGTTGTTGGGATATATTTTGACACGTTTACGTGGAACAATCTTATTTTTACAGAAAGAAATGTATGAGCATGTGAGGTCAGCCAGAGAGTCCAAATCATCCCCGCAGGCCAGTTTGAACATCTCCCAGTCTGTACAGTTAAAGCATTCCTGGAGGCTGTGCTCTGAATCTTCTGTCCACACATCAATGTCTCTCGTCTCCACCTTGCCTCTTCTGAGAGCAGTTTTATATGTGGGCAGCAAATGTACACAGTTGTGATCTGAGGATCTTAAAGGAGGAAGGGGGAGTGATTTATAGGCCCTCTCTATGGATCCATAGCACAGGTCCAATTTCTTTTTTCGCCTGGTTGGGCAGGAGACATACTGATAAAAGTTTTTAAGTGTCTTCTTTAAAGAAACATGGCTAAAATCCCCAAGAATGAAGTTTGGCGCCTCTGGAGAAATTGATTGCAGCTGCTGGATCACATCAAAGATGGTTCTGGAGGCGGAGTCACCGTCTGCCCTTGGATGAATGTACACGGTTGTGATGAAAAGTTGGGGGAACTCGCGAGGCAGATAAAAGGGGCGTAGTGACACAGACAGCAGCTCCACATCGGGTGTACAGATGCGCTCTTTGACCGTGACAGATGTGCAGTACTGCTTATTAATGTATAAGCATACTCCGCCCCCCTGACGTTTCCCCGTTACCTTTTCCTGCCAATCCGAGCGCAGCGGGGCTCCAAAGCCGTCAATCCACAGGTCAGCATCTTGATCATGCGCAGTAAGCCAAGATTCGGTGAAGGCCATGACGCAGCAGTTCTTGAAGTCCTTCTGGTAGCGTACATTCCCTTGAATTTCATCCACCTTGTTTCTCACAGACTGTACCTTCCCAAAAATTATTGAAAGAAGAGGAATGTTACCAAACTGCCGTCTCCTAAGGCGCAATTTCACACCTCCACACCTTCCGCGCTTCCTTCTGTTGCCTCTCCCGTCTCTCTTTTCACCGCTATGTTCGTCTCTCAAAATAAAGTCCGGCAGTTGCAGCTTAGGCTCAATCACAGCCGCTGCATCAGCCGTGTTTAAATGCAGAAACATGTCCCTGGAATAATGTATCCTGCCCGCTATTCTGCCCGCCATGGAGCCGAACGCGTTTACTTCACAGACAAAGAGCCAGAGGACAGATAGCAGCAGTGCGAGAAAGGAGAGGAAATCCATATTGTAGATACCAGGGAGCTCTTCGCTATATATTCCACAACCACTCCAAGGCAGAAACGACACAGAGGATTTTATAAAAACATATAAAAGTACATAAAAACACACACACGTACACGCACTATTTCACCAGCTGCCGGTCGCGTGAATGCGTATGCACCCTTCAGGTGCAGCTGTGGCTACAGAAGTAGCTTACCACTATCATTGTCTGTGGAGTGAATGAATAATGGAATCATTGTAAAGTGTTGGGTGTCATGAAAAGTGCTATATAAATGCAATCCATTACTAATAACATAGCTATTACATATTTTTAAACTGAGATTATGGGGGGTGAGGGGCTACAAAACCTCTCAACCCAAGGGCCTAATGGCAAGTTAAGGTGGCCCTGCATACACATAATCAGTTAAGATTATGTATAGTGGAATAGAGGGAACATAGACTGAAAACAGTCTAGGGAGTATCAGATAAAAATAATAATAAACCAGAATCAAATAAATATGCAGAAAAAAAAGCAGTGAAGTAAAATTCAACAGTTTTAAAGGAGGTACAGATCATTACAGTCTTTACTGCTTTGGGGTGTTTTTTTAAAAAGAAATTAATTATTAATAAATCAGCTGTCAGAAAGACCCACTGTACTTTACCCTCTGGGTCCTGATTAAGTCAAACATGGTTGGTGTATGTGGTCACCTGGAGGCCAAAACTGCAGCCTGATTGGTTCATCAGCTAGCACGCCACTGAAAGATGCAGGAGAGGACTGATGATCAAAAAAAGTTTATTAAAAAAATGCGGTTGAACCAAGGCTGCCAACAAATTTTCTCAGATTTACCAAAAATAGAGCAGGCTATATTTAAAAAATGACATACTCTCCTGATGCAGATCGATCAATGACACGAAAAATGCCCTTCTAATTATGCCACCTAATTATGCAAATTAGGCAATGACACCATTTAATAATAATACATCAGATTTATATAGCACTTTTCATAGACACTCAAAGACGTTTTACAATGGTTACACTATTAATTCACTCCACAGATAGACACTGATAGTGGTAAGCTACTACTGCAGCCACATATGCCCTGGAGCAGACTGACATAAACATGGTTGCCAATCTGCACCAACGGCCTTTCTGACTACTACTAAACATTTATACACATTCATACCCAATGTCCTGGACACTGGACACAAGGTGAGTAAAGTGTCTTGCCCAGGGACACAACGGCAGGATGTCTGGGGAGAGCAGGATTCGAACCGCCAACCATTCAGTTATTGGACAATCTGCTCTACCTCCCAAGCCACTGCCACCCCTAAATTTAGTGACTTCTAGTGACTTTTAGGACAGCCGATAGCTACTTTCCTTACTGAGGAGTTGGCAGCACTGGGAGAAGGTGTTTTTGGCACTCTGCCTCGGTGCCAGCAATAGCCTGGTTCAGCTTAGCGTTAGTTTGCTAGTTAGCACACTGTAACACGTGCTGTTAATAACTGTAGTTTAATAAACCATCATTCAGTACAGCTCCTGCCTCCGCTGTCCTAGTTCCAGACATAACAGGCAGTATGCACAAGTATTAGTAAAGCTGTAAGTAAACAGGTGTCTGTGGAGTGGTGGCCTAGTTGATAGAGCATCCGCCCCACAACGGGAGGTTGGGGGTTCAATTCCCAGCTGGGTCATACCAAAGACCATACAAAAATGGTACTTCCCGCCTTCTAGCTTGGTGCTCAGTGTAATAGAATGGAGGAAGGAGAAGTTGTTTGTGGCGTCACCTTGCATTGGCAGCGACCCCTTTGATTCTAGATGTGATTAACAATGTATATAGGAGAAACATAATTTTGTTCTACTGTACATGATTGGCTGTATGGGCTGAATGACAACAGAGATGTCTTCTTCTTCTTCTTCTTCTATGGATCCTGTGATATATTTGCTTGGAAATATCCCAGACTCACTGAAACAATCTGAAGAGGTTAATCAATCATTTCTGATTCTGTCAAAAAAGCTACATGTTGAAATGGGTTGGAGTTGACCCACCTTCTATTTCCACTTGGAATTCATTGATTTCTGAGGTTGCGGTTCTAGTGAGACTGAAATGTTGTATTGATGGAAAGATCACTCTCTTTTTGCAAAACTGGAAAGTTCCACTAGAAGTTTTGGAGGTAAAGTGTAACCTGGATCTCATTGGATAATGTTACTCACACTTTTTTCTTTGTAAAGGTTTAAATATGGCTACCCATGTACAAAAATAATTTATTTATTCAATTATTTTGTAATGAATTGTCAGCTGTCTTGATATGTAAGTGCTGTATTGATAATGTCATTATTGTTTTTTTTCTGTAGGTGGACCATGTTATGTCTGGGAATTAGGACAGTGGAGGCAGTAGCTGTACTCAGTGATGACTTTATTAAAAGACACTGCTAACAGCATGTGTAACAGTACTATAGCTGCTGTGCTAACTGGGAGTAGGTGCAGGCTGGCGTTGAGTAGAGGCGGAGCACCAAAGAGACAATCTCCTGCTGTCAGTCCCTTAATATAGGGCTGGACATGATGACATCATCTGTGATGCCTCCGTCATCCCGTCTGCGCAGTCTGTTGTAACATATTTCTTCACAACATTCAACCCCCCCCCCCCCATGGGAAAACCAAAACATTATGAACATTTATAAATTATTGAACAGTCACAGCAGTCAAGTGATCAGAACCTGGACCACCAGATAGACCACCAATTGACCCTGCATGACTGAATAGGTTATTCTGCCACTTTTGAAGCAGTCATGACCCGCTAAACAGTCTTCAGAGTCATTGCTGTGTTTTTTGTTCAGGAGGCCTCTGGCGAGCCCGTGGCGGGCACAGCCCTGAAGGCGCTAGGTGCGGCGGATCTGGGTGTTCTGATGCAAAGTCCCAGTCTGGGTCCCACACTGGCTGGATTGGCTCCAGCGTTGCAGCCTGATCTGGGGCAGCTGCTCTCCCCCTTTGCAGATGGCTGGAATGCCATCTCGAACCATCGGCCATCTGAAAAGTGGCTGGCGCCACCTGCGCGGTAATTCTCATTGGCAATGACGGGACTGTCTGTGGGTCCAGGCATTCAGATCATCGGACTCGAACCCATTCCAGCACTGCAAGCAGGAGCCAAGTCGTCCAGAGCACATGTGCTGTGCAGAGCGAAAAAAAATTGTCCTTCCGGGTTACGTCGGAGAGCCACAAGTTCCAATGGCATGCGAGCTTGAAGATCCACCCGCATACTGTGTTCATATATTCATATATTTATTCCATCCAGCTACAATGCTCTGCACTGTGTGTCTGTGTGTGTGTGTGTATATATATATTTTATAGTAATATGTACATATGTATATTAGCTGCTCTTGCTTGCTTGTTTTTTTTTTTTTTGTTTTTTTTTTTTTCTTGCCTTCTGATTGTTGCTCTGAGTGTTGCTATCCCTGTGCTGTTGCAATCCTGGAATTTCCCCATTGTGGGACTAATAAAGGCTTATCTTATCTTATCTTATCTTATACTTCAGATCAACAGGGCGGAGAAACGGCCTGAAGCAAGGAAAAAGACTACATGAGAAGAAAAACCCATCCCCACTGCCTACAACCTGCTGCAAGACGGGAAAGCAGACCGAACCCAAGTTACCAGTGAGGTAACAGACAACAGAGGGAGCCCAGATCGTACTGGTTTTGCCTGGATTGCTGGGGTACTGAAATAATGTTTAACATGCAACAGATGAAGCAGCTCATGTTATGACCCGAGCGCCGGTTCTGATCGCGCTCGGGCTAAGTTATGTCTCGCTGCCAGCCTTGACAGCTGCGGGCTGTATTTTGGCCTCACCGGGCTCTTATTGTGAAAGTGCTCGGTGGGGCTTCCGCCTGTCAACGGCCGGTCAGCTGAGTGTCATTACCGTCGTTAGTGTTTCGCCCATTTAAGCCCAGCACTGGCGACGGTAGGACGCAGCAGTGTCTGTTCACTTCCCTGTTCACTCTCCGTCATGTTACGGATGCCTGGACTGTTTCACCCCTCATCTGCTTTGGGTTTGGCCGTCGTTCCCCGGAACCAGTAAGTGTGCTGTATTAGCCTTATTCCTCCCGGCGTGAACTGATCTTTGTGAGTCTCTGCCTTAGCAGTAGTGATGGGTCCATGAGGCGTCATGATGCGTTTCGACACATTGCAAAACTGTATTGATACTGTGTTGAAACTGTGTTGCTGAATACTGACACCTGCTGGACCTTAAAAATCCCTACAGTCAACCTAGTTGACAGACTCAACTGACACTGATTTGATGACCTAGTATATACAATAATATACTGCTAAAAAAAAATAAAACTGTCCACTTAGGAAGCAACACTGACAATCAATTTCACCTGCTGTTGTGTGATTTTATCAGCACATTCAACTATGTAAAGAACAAAGTATTTAATAAGAATATTTCATTCAAATCTAGGGTGTTTAGTCCATCCATCCAGCTTCTACCACTTTTCCGGAGGTCCAGGCTGCGGAGGCAGCAGTCCAGACTTCCCTCTCCCCAGCTACCTGCTCCAGCTCTTCAGAGGGGATACCAAGGCATTCCCAGACAAGCTGGGAGAAAAACTCGACCCCGGGGCAGACCCAGGATGTTTAGTGTTCCCTTTTTTTTGAGCAGTATATAATTTAAGTCATTGTATTTTATATTGTATTATTTCATATCTTCATTTTAATTTCAAATATCATTGATATTTTTAGATACAGTCAATAAATAATGTGAACATGTATCATAACGTGAAAATCTAAGTGAACGTGTTGTGAATGAAGACGCTTGTGGACTGGGATTTTTTTTTTTAACAAATTTTTATTAAAAACAAAAAAGCTTTTCCAACGTTTTGAAATTGAGTCTGTTATGCTTTTTTGATACAACTTCTCCAGCTGTAGAAAACACCCGCTCACATGACACAGATGAGGCTGGAGTGCAGAGAAATTGTAAGGAAAGCTGAAAGTTTTTGGATAGATGGTCTTTTGGTTGTACCGGTATCTCATAGGACCCTGGGACCTGGCAATATTGCCCTCTGCCAGGTATCTCTGCACCTCCTGGATGGCATCAGCTGCGGCACTTTTGGTCTGCCTGCCCACTTCGATGTTGAGATGTTGCCAAAGGTTATCTAAAAAACAACAAATTGGCATTTTAGTACATGATTTCCAAACAACAACAAACAAATAATGCTGAATAACATGGCTGAAGTGGGTGCAGACAGCTGTTGTGAAGATGGTCCCATCTAAATTGAGACTATGTGCAATGCAAATTGAGTGCCGAATTTGGAGCTGTCTAGTGGATGCAATCATGTTTGGTGCTGCGTCGGTCACAAAACACTTTATTGGTTATGGCCCAGTCCTACATCATGCCCCTTTTGACTTGGGCCAAATTGTCAGCAGTGTGACTTTGTGGAAAGTATTGCACTCCCAACACAGACGTACACAACTGCAAATTCTCATTAATGTAGTGACGGGTAAGAGCCAAGTAAGCCTCCATGTTCACAGATGTCCACATGTCAGCTGTTATACTCACTGCCACAGCTTGCTGTACTTCCTTTTTCACTCGTTCCCGTTCCTCCTCGTACTTTTTGGCCACCATTTGTTTGATGGTCTGAAAATTACACCAAGTCAAACCAAAAGCAAATCCATATATTTAAATTAAAGATTAAATAAATTGGATATATCAACTACTACTTTAGATAATTTCCACAAACCTTTCTGGTTGGCAAAACATGGGGGCTGAAGGGCCTGAACCAGTTCCCTGAACCCTTCACTCTCCACAATGCTGAGGGGCTGGCAGTCCTTCACGATGAAATTGAGCAGAGCCTCATCCAGCATCTGCTTCCTGGAAGCTTGATGGTTAAAAATGAAGTAAAAAATAAATTAATAGGAATTAATTATCAATAAAGAAACTGAGCAAGTTATAGAATGGCTGTATACCTGAGTCTATCCTGGGTGTGTCCGGGACTTCATTTTCATGCCTGGCCTTATAATGTCTCAGCATTGAGGAAGCGCTTTTGTTTAAATATGACAGCTCTGTTGAACAAATGCGACATTTAGCCTGCAGAAAATATGAAGAGTAAACTAAGAGTCACTTTCAAATGAATTTGAATTCAAATAAATCAAGTGGAAACTCTGAGAGGAACAGGATGAAACAACAAGGAAATTAAAACAAAGAAAATAGTATTTTAAAAATACTATTTTTAAATACCTTATTTTCCGATATCAGATCAAAATGGTCCCACACGGTGGAAACCTTTCTTTTTCCTTGAGGCTGCTCGTGCGCCATAATTTGTGATAAATTTGCACAAGGACCGTCCGCAACACATAAGAGAATCTTTGGGCAAATGCATCCCCTTGACAGATGCGCTTCCTTATAAACGCTGGCGCGTCAGTGTTTCGACGCGCTAGCGTCACGTGACCGATACAGTACCTGTATCGGTCAAGTGACTTTCTTAAAGCGAGACGCACCGACACGCACCGAAACTGGGTTTCGCTCTATGAGCTCGACGCATGCGCCGACGCATCGGTGTTGCCGGACCCATCACTACTTAGCAGCCTGTGTTCCGTTATTATTTTCAACTACCAAGCCTGTCTGTGTGTGACCGTCTCCTGCTCTGGACCTATAGTGAGCTGTATAGCCCTATGCCTCCTGTTATGTGAAGACTCTTGTCATTATCTCAGCAGCTTGTGTTATGTGTTATGTGTTACGGGCTGCACGGTGGCGCAGTGGTTAGCACTGCGGCAGCACAGTTTACCCTTGGCCGGGGGATTGTGGGGATCGTGGGATCGTGGGTTCGATCCCAGCCCCCGACCAACAGTGATCTGTGTGGAGTTTGCATGTTCTCCCCGTGTTGCGTGGGTTTACTCCGGGATTTCTCCAGTTTCCTCCCACATGCCAAAAACATGCATGTTAGATTAATTGGCTGTTCTAAATTGTCCCTAGATATCTGTTTCCTATAGGCCCTTAGAATAGAGGGTTAGTATTAATGAAAGCGCTTTGAGTGGTCTTTGTGACTAGAAAAGCGCTATATAAGTGCAGGTTAGTTAGTTAGTTAGTTAGTTATCACCTTTTCACCGTAATAAAACTCACTGAAAACCCACTGGTGACTCTGTGGCGTCTTATGGTGGCTCACGAGAGCCACCACATGACAGTACACTGCTGCCAAAACAGCGTTTACGGTGACGCCAACCCGAGACGCAATTCACCAGTGGGTTCGAGTTTTGGACGTTGCTTTTTCCTGTCTGGGTACTGTGTATGTGAGGAATGCCGTCGCCGAAGAGCCACGTGCTGACAGGTGTTTTGGAAGTCGTGGATGAGCTGCTCATCTCCGCTTCCCTGCTGGACTATGACCACGGCATACACTGGTACCTGGACGCCGCCGAAGATGTTCTTTGTCATCTCTCTCCCCGCTACGCCGACCACCCGGAAGTCGACGCGAGGAGGGAAGACATCGCCGCGCAACGCGAAATATTCCTGATGATGGAGGAGGAACGCGGCATGAAGCAGGAGAAGAGGCACTCCTGCTCTTTGCCTATGGATCCCGATACTGCCCTCGATCCGTTTCGGGAGTTCGCACCATCTGGGGGCCGGCGAAGGCATCGGCGTCACGGCCGGGCGCATCTTCAGCAAGCTCCTGCTCCGGATCCAGTTCCGGGCCGCCGGGATGACCCCCTCAACCAGCCAGCTGCTGTGAGTGAGCTGAGTCCTGTGCCGGTGGGCTCCGTCCATGGATCCTTTTTTACCACCCAGCGAGCGAGGGAAGGAGCAACGTCCGCTACAGCTCACACCATCCTCCCCCCGGGAGACAGGCAAGTTCAAGTTCACTTTCCTATTGATCATAGTGATCTGTCTTGTCTGACTCCTGGGGGTGAAGCTCGGGGTTCGCAGCTCCCTGAGTCACCTTTCCCAGCTGTAGCCACTTGTATTAAACCTGCTGACTCTGTGTCTCCTCCTGCGGAGCGGTCCTCGGCGTCAGTCCCACGCCGTCGAACGAGGGGGAGGCCTGCGGCTCTGGGAAATATCCCGGCCCTGCAGCCTTGCTTTGGACAGAGGAGGAGAACGGACTGCAGTGAGGAGCCAGAGCCGACGAGAGAGCGTCCCCAGGGTTCCTCAGGGATGCAGCCCGAGTCAGCAGATCTAGGGTCCTCTGCCCCCACGCCATACGGGTTATTGGCGTGGACGCCAGCGCGTGAGGATCCAGCTGCAGAGACCATCAGGCTGGCTGTGGAACCCGACGCAGCCGAGTGGGAGCCCGACGACGAGCGTCTTCTTGAACCTGGATCGGCGAAGTCCTGGACGGCTCCAGAGCCTGAGTGCAGGCATGTGCTCTTCTTTGTTTTCCTGTATGGTGTGTTAGAGCATTTTTGCCTGCCTCATGGGGAGGCGAGTGAGGGGCAGCCGTCCGCTGCACCCGAGCTCGTCTCGCTGGGCTCTGGCGCTGCCAGTGGAACTGATCCCAGTCCTCTCCTGATTTCTGAGCACCTCCACAGTGTTACCGGTCCGGAGCCAGTCAAGGTCACGGGACTGGGGGTTCCAGGTTCGGAGATGGAGGTCGTCGCCGGAGCAGTCCTGACCCAGTCGGGGTCCGACGTGTGGGCTGAGATGACCCAGTCGGGGTCCGACGTGTGGGCCGAGGTGACCCAGTCGGGGTCCGACGCGTGAGCTGAGATGACCCAGTCGGGGTCCAACGCGTGGGCCGAGGTGACCCAGTCGGGGTCCGACGCGTGGGCTGAGGTGACCCAGTCGGGGTCCGACGTGGGTGCAGCGATGACCCAATCGGGGTCCGACGAGGTCCAGTGGGGGTCCAGCGCAGGTGCGGCTGTGACCCAATCAGGATTCGAGGGGGTCCAAGTTTTTGGTTGTCCCCCTCTCAGGAGCCACCAGCTGGGGGCCGTTAGAGGGTTTTGTTTGGCAGTTCGGCGCCCTCCTGTCTTGTTGTTTTCAGGTGAGCAGCTGCATGCATTTCCTCCACGGTCCTGGTGGTTGTGGGATGCGGGTCGGCCACCCGAGGAACTGCTTGGTGCGTTCGGAGTCTTGGGTTGGCCACCCAATAAACTGTGCTTGTTACGGGGTGAGCTGGTTCGGCCACCAGAGGACTTGTTTCTGGGGGCCTGGGACTGGGGCAGGCCACCTGATCATGTACTGTGTTTGTGGGACTATCTGTGGGCCCATACGGTGCCAAGTCATGTTAAGTACGTCTAGCAATTTTTTTTTTTTCGTTGTTTCACGTAGTCATAGTCATAGTCAAGTCAAAGCAATTTTAGATTGCCTCATGTTTCGTTTTTTTGAAAGCCATAGTTTAGTTATAGTCAAGTCAGAGCAATTTTAGATTGCCTCATGTTTTTTTTTTTGGAAAGCCACAGTCTTGCCATAGTCTGTCACGCCGCGCCGTTCATCAGCGGCGCCACCTGCTCACACACCTGATCCTCATCAGCGGCGAGGGATAAAAGCCGCCTCGCCCGGAGGCTCGGCCTGAAGCCGTCAGACTTCGTTTCCTCACCGCCGTGAGCATACCTTTCTTCAGCATCGCTATTTTTGGTAAGAACCCTTACCTCCTTCTCCAGTCTGCTCCCCTGTGCACAGGTGGATTCCTCGGCGGCGGACATCTCCGTTCCATCGCCCATCCTTCGCCGCTGCACGGAGCTCTCCAGGTGGCTGTCTCCCGGGCTACGTTTCCCTTGCTGTGCCAGCTATCCTGACAACTCAAGTAAGATCCTCTCTTGCCATAATTCATCCTGTGTTGGTGTATGCCCGTCACCCTCTCCCTGTGCTCTCTCCATAGGGTTGCTCGGCCGAACGGTCATCTGCCTCTGTGCCTGAAGCAGACGCCACCACCAACACATCTGCATCCCGCAGACACACACTCATTCACCCCTGCTGTTAATAAACTCTTTGAACTACTCTAAGCCTGTGTGTGCGTGTCTCCTGAGCCGTGCGTTATGTCATAGTCAAGTTATGTCAGGGCAATCTGGTTTGCCCCATGTGTTTTGCAATCCTTAGTCTGGTTTTGTTTTGCTATTGTTCTTTCCTCCACTCTTCTTTTTGAAGGGCTATGGTCAAGTTTTGTCTTTGTTGTTTTGTTCTCCCCTCTTTCTTTGAGGGGCTATAGTATGGGGGTTTTGTTCATAGTTTCTAGGTGTTTACATGTATTTTTGGTTTCGTGTGTTTTTGTTTTTTCATAGTCACCGTGTTTAGCACGTATTTCTTTTGTTTCCATAGTTACAGTCATGTATTCTTTTTTTATAGTCATGTGTTTCCACAGTTGGTCATGTATTTCTTTCCTTTTTTTTTCCAGAGTCATGTGTTTGTATTTATTTCTTGTTTTGTTTCCATAGTTATCGTGTGTTTCCATGTATTTCTTGTATGTTTTTTTTGTCTGGTCTTTGTCTTGTTCATGGGTTGGTTTCTCTCCCTCCGCACCTGTCCCCCAACCTCCCACCCTGGGGGGGGGGGCAGGGTGGTTCCTTGGGGCGTTTGGAGTCCGCCCATGGAGGGAGGGTACTGTTATGACCCAAGCGCCGGTTCTGATCGCGCTCGGGCTAAGTTATGTCTCGCTGCCGGCCTTGACAGCTGCGGGCTGTATTTTGGCCTCACCCGGCTCTTATTGTGAAAGTGCTCAGTGAGGCTTCCGCCTGTCAACGGCCGGTCAGCTGAGTGTCATTACCGTCGTTAGTGTTTCGCCCATTTAAGCCCAGCACTGGCAACGGTAGGACGCAGCAGTGTCTGTTCACTTCCCTGTTCACTCTCCGTTATGTTACGGATGCCTGGACTATTTCACCCCTCGTCTGCTTTGGGTTTGGCCGTCGTTCCCCGGAACCAGTAAGTGTGCTGTATTAGCCTTATTCCTCCCGGCGTGAACTGATCTTTGTGAGTGTCTGCCTTAGCAGCCTGTGTTCCGTTATTATTTTCAACTACCAAGCCTGTCTGTGTATGACCGTCTCCTGCTCTGGACCTATAGTGAGCTGTATAGCCCTATGCCTCCTGTTATGTGAAGACTCTTGTCATTATCTCAGCAGCTTGTGTTATCACCTTTTCACCGTAATAAAACTCACTGAAAACCCACTGGTGACTCTGTGGCGTCTTATGGTGGCTCGTGAGAGCCACCACATGACAGCTCACAGTTTATTTTCCTGTTAAAACATTCTACTAGTGCATCTCAGTAAATTAGAATGTGAAAGTTATTTTTTTTAATATAACTAAATAAGATAAATTTTTATGATATTGGTAATAGTTTTTAAAATAAATTAAAAATCATGACATTTGTAATTTACTGAGATGTACTAGGACATAGTATACACTATACAGTACAAAATTTGTTAAACTATAAAAAATGACATTGTAGTAAAAAAAAATCCAAATGGTACAATAAATCACAGAGAAATATAATGTTTATGTTTTATTCAGTATATCAAAAACAGTAATTAACTTTTTATATGTTAAAGATAGAAAGACCATATTTTACCAAAGGAAATTCAGATTCTCAGGAAAATTGCTGCTCGTCAATTAATTGTTAATCAATCAATAAGGTGAATCAACTGATGATTAATGAATTAATGAGTAACTTGCATCCCTAAGCTCTATATTAATTTTTAAACAAAAAAATAAAGTGAATTCTTTGTTCAATTTCAAAAAAAATGTAACATAAAATTTTATAATACAGGAGAACCCTAAATGTGTTTGCTGACTCCAAATAAATAGGTCTAGAATTCAAACATCTACACCTAAAATCCTAAAAATGTTTTACAGGAGAACACAAATTAAACTGTACTGCATTTTTTTTTAAAAAAAGATTAACGTCTAAAAAACCAAATTTCACAAAAAGTCCACCTCTATACAATATTTTCAGTACAGAAAAAACTGTTTCAAACTAAGACAAAAAACAAACAAACAAAAAACAGACACAAAATATAATTCCAGGACACAAAATATCATTCTTCTGACTTTTTTTTTTTTTTTAACTCAAAAGTAAATTCTGTTACAGCATGGACGGAGCTGTAACTCCATGATTACAGGGAGAGGGGAGGTGGAACCTTTCATGTTCAGTAACACCCAGAGCTTTTATTGAGTTTTTATTTGATATCGGAGGCTGTAGCGTAAGCAGCACTGGTACTGTACAGTAATAAATTAACAATGTCTGGATAGGTGATGCTAGCCCACTTCTCTATGTCTTTTGGTCAGTTTTGCTTTGGAATGAGCTAGAATAGAATAGAATAGGATTTATTGTCATTGTACAGTTGTACAGTACAATGATATTATGGGTGCTCCATCAGGCTACTGCGCACTAAAGAGAGAAGGATTTGATAAAACACAGTTACAGGAATGCACAATTAAACATACATCAGAAATAGAAATAAAAATTGCCCAACAGGTATGGTAGTGGCTTTACTGCATTGCAGCATGCAGAACAAACAATTGAATAAAATGGCCCAAGGATTATGGAAAATATACACAGGAATGGTAGTGGTTTAATGGATGGGTCAATGTACACAAAAGTGCGGAGTGCAAAGACAGGCGGTGTTATTAAATATTAGATGTATGAAGCCAGCACATTAACTACCAGTTTTGATTATATGGGTCAAAACCTAATCAATCTATTACAAGTCCTCCAACTAATATGAGAACAACGGTTTTATGTTGCAACTGCCAAGCATGGTAGAAACTTGTCATAGAGCACTGTAAGAAAACCACTCCTCCTTCCCACCCACATGCACAGCTTTTAATTTTCCTGACAGATGCATGTGCAGAGAGGCAGACAGTAGGGACAGGAAGAGACTGAGATAAAGACCACCTCTCAAGATAATATTAAAATGCTACTGAAACTATTCACCCTGGAGCTACTCGCAGGTAAGACTCCACTCCACTTTATTGGCCAAAAGAATAAATGGCAACAAAGATACTGATGATGTTAAATGCAGTGATTATTGACAGAAATCAACCTGTTTGCAGTTTTTGTAATAGATCATTTTGAAATACAACAATCTTTTTCCTTCATCTACAGTGGCGATGACCATGGCGATATCAGCTCAAAATGTTGTAATGCTGGATGAAACTATGAAACCACCATTGGAAGTTCCATCTGGTTCCTCTTTGATTTTGCACTGCTGTTTGAGCACATCAGGAAGAGCTAGATTTTTCTGGTATTTCAGTGATTCTGGACCTTCGTTGAAAAATGCAAAAGAATTAAAGTACATATTGATCAACAAACCTAACAGCTTATGTAAAGACCTTCAAAAGACATACAGTTTGTCACAAGTTAATGAGACGCACAGTGGATGGTACTTTTGTGTGGTTCAGATGGAGATTCCCAATTTAATGACAACTGAGAGCAAGGGAAGAAGAGTAATTGTTTGTAAGTATGGCTTTTAAGTGATAAAGTTTTATTTTAAACCAGTGGTTGAGTTTTGATGAACAGCAAATGTCTGAAGTCTAGTAATTTATCATGAATGGGTTCAGAAATACTTGTATTTTCTGGTTTGTGATGACTCCAGGAATTGGTAATTGTAATTGAATTTAATTTTGTTTTCCTCCATGACAGCGAGCGTTAACACAACAGGACAGTACCCGACAGTGACGAGGGAAAAAAGTGAGTGCATGTATCTTCTTTTTAGCGATGATTATTTTGTCTCTTCATCACGCTCTTAACACAGTGGCCACATTTCAAAAACAACTTTTCCTCTGACAGAACCTTTCAAAGACAATACCAGCTTTCAATTGGACTGGTGGATGTGGGTCCTGGTGGGAGTGGGTTCTCTTGTCCTTATCATCATGCTGATCATATGTGTGTTGTGCAGAAGGCGTCACAGAAGTAGAGGTATCACTCTTACCTTTTTTTTAAATAAAAAGATAATCCACCAAAACTGATGACATATGACAAGCAGTTTCCACAGATTGCAGATAAGCTCTGTTTTGTGCAAAAGAGAAAAAAGCCAGACCATTATCATGCTACCACAAAATGAGAGAAAGGCAGAAAAAAACCAAAACTCAACTTCAAAAGACTTCATTCTCTTTACATCTACTGGTTAAAGGTTGATTCAATTCAGTGGAAACATCTACATAAAAAAACAGGTGGGGGTGCTGAACTGCTCTTCAGTGTGCATTTCTCATGAGCAACAGCGATAAAACAAACTCTTTTATGAGAGAAAGCATCTTGTCAAGCCTTTGCAGAAGGATGGAGATTAAGTAAGCGTGTGGTTTGAGTGGCTTTGTACTATGTTGTGAGAACAGGTCTAGTAGGACAACTGAGCTATTTTCTGTGGCTTCATACAGATGTGAAAGATTCTGACATGGTTCACTTACAAAGTAGAGCCCAGTGCAGGTGGAGAACTGGGTCACAGCCAACAGGCCAAAATTATGCCACATATCAACAGAAAAAGATACCACAAATAAATAAAATAAAACATACAAATCAGCAATATACTCTACTTTTGATATAAAAATGCTTTTTCTTGACAGCCACTTCACAGTGACAGAAACCAGAGTCTGACCTCATTAGCTCCAATAGCAAACCATGCCTACATCAATAACTTATCAATGTTTATGGGCACTATACGTATGATGGCCTTTTGTGCAATAAATTATGGTGGTGTATCCTGTAGAGCAAGAAAATTTGCTGCCAAATCTCACCAAAAATAGTACAAATGGCACGCTTTCCAACCTCTCAAAAAATGTGCCATTTATACTACAAGCAATAACAACAACAAATAAAGTACGAGGTACTACTGAAGGCTTTATTCACTACACTTCACCAAATCAACGCACCATTGTCACTCTGTGTATACTCGAAAAAAAAATACACCATTGTTACTGCGCACAAGCAAAACAACATCCGTTTTAACAAGGCTCAACACTCATTCAGTTGGTGGGAATGGGATGGTGGATGATCAATGTACCAGCGCTTTCTAACAACAGGCACCAACAGTCCTGAGTTTGCATCCAACACTCAGCCATTTATCACTTTGACTTTTTATTTTACTTTACATTTAGGTGCTCACTAAGGGTTAAGATTAGGAAAAAGCCTAGGGTTGGGCATCACCTCTTCTAATATTTAAAGTCAGAAAAACCAGCAGAGAAACGGTGCTGGCACAGAAATGTTTCTCTACGGTGCAAGTGCCATGTATCCAGTGCACACCAAAAATGTTTCTCTCATATGTTATGAGCATTTTTTTCAGTGAGAAATGATCCTATTTAAACTAGTTTATGGTGAGACTAAGGTGAAAATTTAATATGGTGTAATAAGTTTATTTATTTATAAAAGGGACAGTGCATATTAATGAACATAAGAGATGTAAATATGCAGCATAGCAGTAAGACTGCACACTGACAGGATGAGAGGAATAAATGAACAAAGCTAAGATGAATATTGCTGATCTCAGACCAGCAAAAAGTACCACAATGACCAAGGTATTGCTCGGGCTGTTTAAGTGTGAAGTGCTCATGCGTATTGTGCAGTTTCATAAAGTGCGTTTGTAAAATTATATGATGCATAAATTTAAAGTGCTTAGTGAATTGCACACAGCTCTATTGGACATGTTTCAGCATATACAGACGTGTGTGTGCTAATGATGTTGCACCGGGTTTGCATACATGGGTAAACCCATGTACACAGGGTTATTGAAGTTGTGCAAATTAGCATACAAGCATAAGTACACACAAACAATCATGGACACACAGACATGCCTAGGTCATATGATGGTCACAAATGGTGCCCTTCTAATGGGGAAGATGTGATTCCATACTATACAGTATGATCGTGAACATCAACTGGCAGCCTGTGGGCCACATTCCGCCTGCTAGAGCTTTCCATCTGTTCCCCGGAATATTACTTAATTCAGGAATAGTTTAGTTAAACGTTTTTTTCAGTAATTATAATATATAATATATAATTAATATATTTATATTTATGAAAAGTTCCAATACAGCGGGGAAAATAAGTATTGAACACTTCAACATTGTTGTGGTGATCCGAGCGCTGAACTCATCCGCGCTCGGGTTACCCAGTATTTTCCCTTTTTCTCCCATATTATTTCGGTTTGGTTATTATTGTTCTCCCAGGGCTTTTATTGTGACAGCATCGCGGCCGAACCTCCGGCTGTCAAAGCCGAGCCGGCGCTGTCACAGCCGATCTTGATTTTGGTAATTACGTTCCCCCTTTCCTGTTTGGTTCTTTTACTTTTGTTATCAGTATTTAAGGAAGCGGTTGAGGCTCACTCCTCACTGCAACCTATATCTGTGTGCCAGGGCTGGAGTCCCTATCCCTGGCTCCAGTCTTCCCTTCGTGTTTCATCCGTCTTCGTTCCAGCACTTGTAAGTGTGTATTCTATAGCGTTAGGTTCCGTCCTCGCTACACTCTTACATTTGATGTCAGTGGTCATTATTTTGTGTTCTAGTGTATGTGTTTTGCCCCCACATGGCTCTTTATTTTGTTCTTTCTTTAATAAAACAAGCAAACTCTCTGTTGGCATCTGGTGCCTCATTAATGCCCTGAAAGGGGCAAACACGACAACTGTTCTCATTAAACATATTTCTGATAGAGTCATTGACCTGAGATTTTCACTAGATATCAGTAACAACCCAAGTAATCCATCCATACAAAGAAATCAAGTCAACTGTGTTCACAAAACAAGTGATATTTAATAAAGTGAAATGACAAAAGGAATAAGTATTGAACACATGAAGAAAAAGAGGTGCAAAAAGGCATAGAAAGCCAAGAAACCAGATGAAATCCATTAGAATTTAGGAAGCTATCCCATCCCCTATCAGTGTAAATTAATTTTAGCTGCAAATCCTTAGGTATGACTGTGAGAGTGAATGGTTGTCTGTCTCTCTGTGTTGGTCCTGCGATGGACTGGCGATCTGTCCAGGGTGTACCCTCAAAGATGCTGGGATAGGCTCCAGCCCCCCCCCCCCCCCGTGACTCAAACAGGATTAAGCGGAAGGAGATGGATGGATGGATGGATGGATGGATGGATGGATGGATGGATGGATGGATGGTTAAGTCCTTACTGATAGCCTTTAAAAAGGTCTGTGAATATCAGATTGTCACACCACAAAGAACTCATGATGGATAGAAGCAAAGAGCCCTCTCAAGACCACTGCAACCTTATTGTTGCAAAACACAATGGCGGCATTGGTTACAGGCACATTTCTAAACTGCCGAATGTTCCAGTGAGCACTATTGGAGGCATCATTCGAAAGTGGAAAGAACACAATTTTACCATAAACCTATCATGACCAGGAGCTCCTGTCATGAATTGCTCGAACGGCAGGGAGGAGAGACCCAGACACTGAACTGCAGTTTGTGATATTTATTGAAAAACAAAACACAAAGTCCAAACAGTGCCGCAACACAAAAACAAACTGATCAAAACTTATGAAAGGATGAAATAGGAACAAAACTCACCAGAACAGGGAAATGGTTCTGGTGGAGATGAGTATGTGAGACTCAGGCAATGAGGGAGGAAAATAACAACCCTTAAATAGGGCCAGAAACAAATGATAACAAGTGACGGTAGGCGTGGATCACATGAGCGGGCAAGAGGTAACAATGATTACAACAGAGATCAGCTGGGAGTAATGAGAGGGAGACGACGGGACTGACAGTTGACAGGAGCACTGCCCACCACAGAGCAAAAAACCCGGAAGTGCCACTGACAGCTGCAGCCCGGAGAGGGAGAGAGAAAACACAACAGGATATGAATATAATGTGATGGCAAATAAAGACAAGTAAAGACAAGTAAACCCAAATATGTAAAAAACAAAACTACAATGAACGTAAACAGGAAAATCAATCATACTAAGAAATAATACAGAATATGTGAAAATCAACCAAAGATAAAATAACAGGAATTAGAACTCAAAAATACAACACCATACAAATATAGAAAAAAGGCAAAGAGACAGAACATGGCGGGATCCCCCCGTGCTCAGATCGTGACAGCTCCTCGCAAGATTTCTAACAGAGGAGTCAAAAGAATTATCAGAAGAGTCATCCAAGAGCCAAAGACCACTCGTGGAGAGCTCAAAAAAGACCTGGAGTTAGCAAGTACTGCTGTTTCAAAGAAAAATAAATAATGCACTCTATTGACATGGGCTCTATACCTGCTCACTTCACAACCTGCTCACCATTGCTGAAGAAAAAGCATGTTGAAGCTCGTTTAAAGTTTGCTGCACAACATTTGGGCAAGCCAGTAAAATATTGGGAGAAAATAGTCTGGTCAGATGACACCAAAATTGGACTTGATGCAACTGGATGCAACAACCCTTTAAACTCCTCCCAAGTGGAGGAGTTTAAGCATCTTGGGATCATATTCAGGAGTGAGGGGAGAATGGAACGAGAGATTGACAGATGGATTGGAGCAGCATCTGCAGTGATGCGGACGTTGTCATTGTACCAGTCTGCTGTGGTGAAGAGGGAGCTAAGGAAGCTAAGCTCTAAGGCAAAGCTGTCGATTTACCAGTCAATCTACGTTCCTACCCTCACCTATGGTTATGAGCTTTGGGTAATGACCAAAACAACGAGACTGTGGATACAAGCGGCTGAAATGAGCTTTCTTCGTAGGATTGCTGGACTCACCCTCAGAGACAGGGTGAGGAGCTCAGTTATTCAGGAGAGGCTCAGAACAGAACCACTGCTCCTCCACATTGAAAGGAGCCAGTTGAGGTGGTATGGGCATCTGATCAGGATGCCTCCTGGACACTTCCCACTTGAGGTGTTTTGGGCACATCCCAGTGGGAGGAGACCCCGGGGCAGACCCAGGACTCACTGGAGAGACTATGTCTCTCATCTGGTCTGGGAACACCTTGGTATCCTCTCTGAAGAGTTGGAGCAGGTGGCTGGGGAGAAGGAAGTCTGGGCTTCTCTGCTTGAACTGCTGCCTCCACGACCCAGACCTCTGAAAAAGCGGTAGGAGATGGATGATGGATGGATGAATGCAACAACACACAGCATGTTCGGAGGCAAAATAGCACTGCACATCCATCTATAAATGCAACAGATCTCTGTCTGAGTGTGTGTGTGTGTGTGTGTGTGTGTGTGTGTGTGTGTGTGTGTGTGTGTGTTCCTCACATATCTCTCAAACCGTTCCTCAGACTGACCTCAGATTTTGCAAGCGCTTTGCTGAGGTTACAAGGGTGTGCATCCCAGAGTATGGAGTTGCTCAGTCAAAATATGTAATTTTTATCAATAAAAGTTTAGCCAACACAGAGAGACAGACAACCATTCACTCTCACAGTCATACCTAAGGACAATTTAGAACCCCCAGTCTGATGCCAATTAATTTAACTTGCATGTTTTTTGGCATGTGGGACTGGCGATCTGTCCAGGGTGAACCCTGTCTCTCGCCCAAAGATGCTGGGATAGGCTCCAGCTCCCCCGCTACCCGAAAAGGTTTAAGCGGAAGAAAATGAATGAATGAATGAAAAGTTTAGCCACCGCTACGTCTCATGCCCAGGCTTCTAGAAGTGTGGGCAGGGTTTGGGATTGACTCCATACTGATTGGATAATATGCGGCATTACGGCATCCGTAACCACAGCGTTCTGTGAGCAAAACAAGGAAGCAAAAAGCAACAAATTTGACTAGAAAAAGATAATACTTAAGATTTAATGCTTAAAAAATTATACCATAAAGTTGCCGTGATTGTGTAGGTCTAATGGATAATTCGGCATGGCGAACATGAGGTGTGCAGGGGTGCTGGGGGGTGGTGCTGGCGGGGACCTGTGGTGTCACAAAGGACAGTGGTGGCATACGGGTAAAGCAGTAGCCGAGATTCCCATTAACAGGGCAGACTGGGCTTGGCTCCCTGCAAAGGACTGCAATTGACCAGTTCAGCTGCTGCTTCTCCAACACTGGTGTCTGACTGGGTGGACCACGATCCTTCGCAGGGAGGCACGCCCAGCTTGCCCAGACAGTGGTAGACAGCAGTCCCAACTGCTGCTTCACCCATATGGTACCACTGTCCTTTGCAGGACTACGAGTTCCCCCTCCAGTGCAAGTATCTAAAAATTAAAAACTTAATAATAATACCACCATGATTGTGGAGCAGAATGGCCAGATCAATTGCATATCATATGCATACATATATGTACACTTTGACTAAATGACGACAAAACACATAAATACTCAAATAACGAAATAAATCATTTTTATTGAAATGTTCACAGACAAATGGGCAACACTGATGCAACAGTTGCAGCCAGACAGGCCATTCTGATGTGTACAATAATGTTGGGTGTTTTGTACTTATAATATTGTTAAAATATAAAAGGATGCACTGCAATGGGTCTCAAATATTTGTAAACGTGTCCTGTTATAGTACTGCGTGAGTTTATTGACGAATCGATATACAGAAGAAATTCAACATTACACTGAACTCCATCACTGAACAGTGATATAAACTAAAATAATTATAATGATCACTGAACAACTCCCATTCCCCAAAGTGAAGACACACTGTTATCTTGAATACAAGTGATAAAAGATCAGACAAATCCATATTTCTGACAAATAAGCAAGGGATCTGAAACAGTCACTAATATTGGATGTCCCATTAATTTTCAATATTTAGGTATTCTGTAATTAATATTCACACAATCAAATAACTCTTAGTGCCATTTACTCCCTTTTATATTTGTCAAAGTCTAACATGTGATTGCCTACATATAGGCTACACCTCTTTGTACTCCACTTTCAAACATAGCCTACATTTGGGCCTGGAAAGCCTGATTGGGAAACCTGTTTCAGACAGGAATACTTGGTTCTACAGGCAATGCAACAGTCTCTATAAATGCAAGGAATCCCTGTGTGTCTGGCTGTTTCACACATATCTCTTGAAATGTTTGTCAGACTGGCTTCAGATTTTATATGTGCTGTGCTGAGGTTACGAGGGTGTGCATCCCTGAATTTCCACCTCCCCGGATATGCGGACATTTAGGAGGAGAAATCTTTAATAAACGTCAATAGGGGAGCTATGACTGTTCATAGCTATGACATCATAGATGCACAGATGTTGCCATGGTTACTGTTGCCAGGCAGACACATCATTAAAGATCAAAGGCAGGCATCACTGAACGAGTGCTGACTTCACAGATCAAAGGCAGGTTTCACCATGGTTACTGTTGCCATGGTAACCATGTCAAAGATCAAAGACAGGCATCACCATGGTTACTGTTGCCATGGTAACAGTAACTTTCTATGGCCATGCAGAAATGCTTGCTTACGCTTGCTTTCTACAGGCATGCAGAAATACTTGATTATACTTGGTTTCTACGGGCATGCATGGGTATGCACTAGTTTTAATCAAGTTTATGAAGTTAGTTTTATTTTATTTTATTTTAAGTCAGATTTGAAATTATTGCTCTATTCTGGCTCTGCAAATTAAGTTTAAGATAGGCTATGCATGGAAAAAGTCACAATTTTACCACAAACTTTTCAAATTCATCAGGAGAAACATAGTAAATTCATTTTAAAATAGATTAAATTTAGTGAAAAATCCACAGATTGATGTGGGGAAAAGTAATAAATTTACAAGAAAAATATTGGAAATTTATTAGAAAACCCTTACACATTTGTGAGAATAAATCTCAAATGTACAATAGTCCTAAATTTACAGCGGCAAAAATAATAATAATAATAATGCATCAGATTTATATAGCGCTTTATCATAGACACTTTACAAGTAGATACATTATTCATTCACTCCAGACAGACAATGGTAGTGGCAAGTTACTACTGTAGCCACAGCTGCCCTGGGGCAGGCTGATGGAAACATGGCTGCCAATCCGCGCCAACGGCCTCTCCGGCCACCACTGAACATTTAAACATTTTTATACATTCATACCCAGTGTTATGGGCACAGGAGGCAATGCGGGTGAAGTGTCTTGCCCAAGGACACAACAGCAGGATATCTGGGGAGAGTGGGATTCGAGCCGCCAACCATCGGGTTATTAGACGACCTGCTCTACCTCCTGAGCCAGGGGCGGCAGTGGTAGAAAATGAGGTAGAAAGAAGTTGGTAGAAAAGGTAGAAAAAAGTTCACAATTTAAGTGACAAAAATCTTTCAAATTTACAACAGAAAAGTTCCAAATTTACAAGAAAATTGTCATAAATTCATGAGAAAAACCTCTCAAACTGTCAAGACTAAAATCACATCTCATAAGTTTTTAAGTAGAGTACATGCTCTCTTGCTCAGTCATACTCATCTACCTTACTTAACTTAATCCTTGTCTGGCCACTTAAGTGATCGTTGCGGCCAATCATCCAAAGGCAGGGCGGTCTTGGGCTAGAGCAATGAGGTCACCCAGAGGTCTTATCGTTGTGACCTGGGTTGTCCAGGGTAGTCTGGGCCGACCTCGCAGGCGATGCCAGCCATGGGGAGGGGGCGGACGAGCACTGGCGGAGAGGGCCTGCTTGGCCGAAATCCCATCATCTAACCTGGCCATGTGGTCAAGGAGCCGCAGCCTTCCCCTTCTGCTGGGGATGGGGCAGCCAGTCTTCCTATAGACCTCATCGTTTGTGATGTGGTAGAACCATCGGATGCCGAGGATGTTATGGAGGCAGGTCCGGTGGAATGTATCCAGATGCCGGGTGGTTGTGGTGGAGAGGGTCCAGGTCTCAGACCCATTAAGGAGGACGTGCAGATCTTCCTGCTCCACCAGACTCTCTGGAGGTGACTGAAAACACTGCAAAACAGCTGCAAGCAGTGAATAATCTCTGCGTCTGACGAGCAGGAGCTGGTGATCTTAGATCTGAGGTAGACAAAGTCATTGATAGTCTCAACCAGGTCATTATTGATGGTGATGACTTGTGGTGGTGGTGGCAAGAAGTCTGACAGTGACTGGATCTTTTTCTTTGCCCAGCTGATGGAGAGGCCCAGGGGCGATGCTCCCTCTGCAAGTAGCTCCAGTTTGTTGGGGATTATGTCTATTTGTGTGGTGAAAAGCACCACGTCATCCGCATAGCACAAGTCTGTGAAGTGGGAGTGGAAGTCAAATCTGAGATTGGGGCAGCGTTCTGTCAAGTTCTTGACCCTGTAGTCAACCACAGCATTAAAGAGGTTTGGCACAGTGACGCATCCCTGCCAGAGTCCTGAAGTGGTGACAAAAGGGCATGTCACCCTTGGCGCATACCCTGCACGTGGTGTTGGAGTAGAGGTCCTGGAGAATGTTGATGTACTTGGATGGGAGTCCAATGCCACGGAAGAGTTGCCATAGGGCATTCCTGTCTAGGGAGTTGAAGGCAGCTTTGAGGTCGACATAGGCCACATAAAGAGGTTGGTGATATTCCCACTGTTGCTGCACCAGGACACTCAAGGCAAGGATGCAGTCCGCTGTGGACCAGCGAGGGTTGAAGCCGACCTGCTGGGGGCAGCACTTGGTGAGGAGTAAGGGGCAGATGCGGCTCAGGATGACAGCGGTGACTGCCTTGCTGAGGATGGAGAGCAGCGTGATGAGACGATAGCTGGCTGTGCTCCGACAGCCACCCTTGTTCTTATAGAAGGACAAAATGACCCCGTCCCTGCACTCCTCAGGGACATGTTCTTCTGCCCAGATGAAACGACACAGATGTTCCAGCTGAGGGATCACAGAGGTGTAGGTGGCTTTCATCATCTCTGCCGTAACTCCATCATCACCAAGGGCTGGCCCAGAAGGGAGTATATTGATGGTATCTGACAGCTCACTGATTGAGGGCAGGGCTAGGCTGATTGAATTGTCTTCATTGCCCACATCAGCATACTGCTGCAGCTTGGCCGGGGGAGGAGGAGGGGGCCTGCAGAGGATGCTCACATAGTGCTCCCGCCATCTTTGGGGCTTGGTCGTCAGATCTGTGATGAGGCTTATGCCATCGGCGGCTAGCAGGGGGGACGAAGACTGCCATTTCTTGCCAGCATGGCACAGCTCCTTGATGGATCGGCAGGCAGATCAGAGGTTCCCCGTTTGGAAACTGTTGTTGGCCTTGTCAGCAATAAGGTGGAGAAAAGTGGCTTCATCATGCCACAGGCTGTGGCGTCTCTTTGTGCTCTGCTTGTAGTAATCATCCTTTCCTGAAGTCTGGCTTCACAGCATCGACTGACCAGCTTCAGGGAGGCATCAGAGATCCTTGGCTGAATCCTCTGTTGGTGATTGCCAAGGACGTTTGTGGCAGCCAGAGTGAGAGTGGTGGTAATCTGCTCCCAGGCATCCTCAAGGCTCTCTGGGTGGTCAAGAGCAGCAAAATAGTTTGTGACCTTGATGGAGTAGCGGTGGGCAAAATGAGGGGTGTAAAGCTTCTTGATGTCTGGAGGGTGGCAATGGACAGGGCCAGGAGGAGCATTGTGGTGGAGGTGCAGGAAAACAGTGTTGGTGAAGAGTCGATGATCGGTCCGCCCCAGCTCAGTGCTGCAGTAGACACGGCAGTCAGTGGCAACTCCCCAGCACCCACTGACCAAGATGTGGTCAGTGGTCTTGGATGTAGTGCCAGGGTTACAATACCAGGTGGTGCAGTGGATTTGACGATGCTGGAACCAGGTGCCCAGGATCTTCAGATTGTGCGCTGGGCACACCTCCAGCATGCGGTCACCATTGTCATTGTTATTGATACTCATCTAAAAAATAACATAAATTTGGAAGCATGGTGGGACAGTGGTTAGCACTGTTGCGTAACAGCTAGAAGGGTTTCAGGTTCGACTCCCGAGGCTGGTAGGGATAGGAACCTTTCGTATGGTGTTTGCATGTTCTCCCTGTGCTGCGTGGGTTTACTCTGGGAGCTCCAGTTTCCTCCAACAATCCAAAGACATGCATGTTAGGTTAACTGGTCATTCTAAATTGTTCATAGATATCTGTCTCCTGTAGTCCCTTAGAATAGGGTTAGTACAAGTGAAGTTTTTGGAGACTAGAAAAATTTCTATATAAATACAGGCTTGTATCCCTTAAAATTAATATCTCAAGTAATATATTACTTAATCCTTATTGTGGCAAGATTTCATGGACAGATAGTGCCCCCACTGCCACAGGCGCAGCGCTGCACCTGTCATGTGATGTTATATGATGTGGCCAAAAACTCCCCAGTTGATTTAAGCTGTACAAAGGATTCCACCTCATAAGGTGGCAGACACGTGTAACTTACTGCTCTTGCCTTGGAGGACTGATGGCGGGCATAGAGCCATCCTAAAACCTCACTTCTGGACACCACAAAAGAAGAGTTTGTAAATGAATGTTGATGGTCGCCATCGCCATCGCCATGGCAAGAAGGAGGAGGTATTTGCTCCCAAATTTGCCAACTATGATTCTAAAAAGAGATTATTTAGCTTATGAAGGTAAATATATACATTTTATTATAACAGAGGGTGGGCAACGTTGGTTGATGTTCACCTGCCATCACCCCCAGCACCATGTGACTGGAAAGAACAATTGCACCGGTTCCGTGTCATCATATAAGATAAATAGCGGCGGGATAAAAGCAAAATTGAGGTGGAATATTCAAAACAGTTTATGGATGCGAGGGTGAAAAAATAAAATGACCAACAGAAGAGAAAATAATGACCAGGATGCCGCAAAAGGACAAAGCGAGCGAGCAGCCCAGCCAGCAGTAAGTGACAAATTTGTTTGTTTGTTTACATTGTACTGATTTTCTGGTTCATATACTTTGAATAAAAGATAACAAAGTGTCCCAAACAAAAAACAGTGACAATAAACAAAACCATTCTTTGTGTAAATATGTCCAAAGTCCACTTTTGGCTGCTGTGGCATTATGCAAATTAGATGTGTTTACTCCTATCTCAAACTTTGGATCATATTCTACATCTTTCTAATTGACAGTAAGCCATTATCTCTTACCACTTTCAAGTCATAGCCTTGGAAATCTCTAACATCTGAACTGAATATCTTCTTGAAAAAAATCTTGACCATTAGGGGCTTATGGCACAACGGAGCACCTGTGGCAATCACTGATTGATACTATATTAATTTTATTTTATGAGAGCATCTGGCCCTCATAGTGTCTGCTGAGAAAAATTCTGGCCCTTAGAAAAATGTAGTTTTTGACCCCTGCCATATGAGATGCCCTTCTAGTGGAAAAGGGTGCCATTATTAAGTGAACTCTATGCTGCCCCTACACATGACTGTCCCAAAGGGTGCCCTTTTTTGTAGCGAAAATAGGACACAGACCTGCTTAGGGCACTCCTGCTGGTGAGAAAACATGATGACGTGTGCAGTTGGGAGGTTATCTAAATTGTGAAATGCCCTTCCAGTGGATATCCAGTTGTGCTGCTGTAAAAACAAAACAAAACTGCTCCCATGTGCTTCCCTACATGCAGGAATGTTTCTTAATGGATACACTCAAGATGGCAGCGCGTACGGCTACAGCGGCTAGTTGCTCCAGACTACTGTGTATGTTTTTATTTTTTTACGTCTCTTTTTGTCCTCTTTCTGCGACAGCCTAATCACCTATAGTTGCCAGGGCTTATTAGGCATTGGCTTAGGAGCCAATAAACAGTAAACTAAACTCTGACATCACTCGGACTCATCGTATCCCTGCAGAAATTGCGAGGCCACCGGGCACTCCGTGGATTGTTGTTGGGTCCTGCAGGCATCAGGAGAGGAAGCAGGAGCGAGGGTGCAGAGCAGGCCTTCAAGCTCAGCTATATAAACAACGCAACAAATCTCTACTACCATCAATCTTCCTCACCAACACCAGATCCCTCTCCAACAAAATGGATGAGCTACAATCTGAGATCGCCTACAACCACTTTGTCCGGGACTGTGGTATTCTGATTGTGACAGAATCCTGGCTGCACCCGCAAATCCTGGACGCTCCAGTGGAGCTGCCGGGCTGAACTACCTACCGCCAGGACCGCAATGGAGACTTCAGTAAGGGGAGGGGTGGAGGGGTCTGTGCTATTGTGCTCCAGGCTTGGTGTAATAACAGCAGGATAATACATAGCCACTGTTCACTGGACACAGGGGCCATGTCCTTTCTGTGTAGGCCTTTCTATCTTCCCCGCCAGCTAACGGCAGTAATTGTTATAGCCGTTCACATTGCTCCCGATGCTAATGTTGGTGCAGCACTCAGCCACCTTCAGCTCATTATTAGCAAGCAGCAGAGAGACCACCCTGAAGGAGTCCACATAATTGCAAGGGATTTTAACAAAGCATGCTTGAAAAATGTACTCCCCAAATTCCACCAACATGTAAAGTGTCCCACAAGGGGAGAAAGAACACTGTGCCGTGGCACTGGGTAGGGGGTTCTCCACCCAGAGTCAGAAGTTGGGGGGAGAGATAGAGGACCGAAGGAGGAAGTGGCACTGGGGGGACTAGCTAGGACTAGCCGCACCCCAGGGAGTCAGGAGACACCGGAGTCGCTAGAATGTGAGAGGGAGTGAGAAGCAGGGTTTCGTATTCTGTAATGTTAATGTGCCGGACAGGCTTTGTGTTCTGTGTGTATTGTCTTTGGCTCTCTGGGGCTCATGGGGCAGAAATAAAGAGGTATAAAAGGAGGCGCCCAGAGACCCCGGGAGAGTTTTCTGTGTCCTATGTTGGAAGGTGAATAAGGTTCGTGTGTCGTCCAGCTCGCTGTCTCGTCTGCTTTCATCTTCCACATTGGTGACCCTGAGACGTGCAATGGAGACCGAGCCAAGCACTGCCCCGGAGACAACCCAGAGGGAGAACACCAGCATGGCATGTGCTGTCACGGTCAAGCTCCCGGACTTCTGGTTTCAGAATCTGACCACTCGGTTTCTACATGTGGAAGCCCAATTTGCACTCTGTGGGATCTTCACGGATGACACCAAATATTATCATGTGGTCACTGCACTGGATGTGCGCACCACACAGCAAGTAACAAGCCTGCTCCAGGAGCTGCCAGCCCAGGGTAAATACTATGCGCTCAAGCAGATGCTGCTTCAATGATATACACTGTTGGACAGTGAGAGGGCAGAAAAACTCCTCACGCGCTCACAGTTGGGTGACAGATCAGCTGTGGAGCTGATGGAGAGCATGTTAGCGCTGAGGAGGAAGGACGACGAACCCTTCCTGTTCGCCCACCTCTTCCTCAGGAACCTACCAACTACAGCAAGGGTGATCCTGGCCAAGTCAATGCTGCTGGTGTCCAAGAACTACCGCGCCCTGGCGCAAGAAGCAGACCACATCATCCTAGCGAACAGAGCTCTCAGCGTGCACGCAATGACACCAGCAGCCATGAGGGACTCCAGCGAAGTTGAGTAGCTGTTGAGGGCGGCTGGGACCAATGCCAAGAGACGCAGGAACGGGACGCTCTGTTTCTATCACCGCCGGTTTAGCTCGAATGCCCAATGCTGTCTACCGCCATGAAAATTCAAGAAGCCAAGGAAACTGCACGGCCCGCAGTCAGTAGCAGCTACGACCGCTGTCAACAGGAACAAGCTGCTTTTCATCACAGACACATGTTCAGGGAGACGTTTCTTGGTGGACTCCGGCTCTCAGAAGAGCCTCATTCTGCTGGGCAGCGTGGACAGGTCGGCAGAAGGCTTTGGCGCCGAGCTTACGGCCGCCAACAGATCCAACATCAGGAAATTTGGCGAACGAATGTTGACAGTATGCTTACACGGATACAATTACCAGTGGGACTTTGTGGTAGCTGCATGTTTGGTCCCCACTTTAGGCGCTGATTTTTTATGTGGTTATGGATTGTTAATCGATGTTGCCAACAGAAGTTTAGTGGATGCTGTTTCTTTTTCCTCCTTGCCCTGCACAGCTTGGGGAGTTGGGCCAACAACACATGCTAACATTATAGCTCCAGGGGGTAAGTACCGTCATTTGCTTTCACAGTTCCCAGCACTCACGGTTCCAACTTTTTCTGCTATGGTATCCAAACACGGGGTAGAGCATTTCAGAAGAACAAGAGGTCCGCTGGTGTTTGTGCACCCTCGGCGCCTGGACATGGTTAAGCTGGCCAGCGCGTGTGAAGCGTTCGCTAACTTAGAGCAACTGGGCATTGTTAGGCACTCCAACTGCCTATGGGCATCTCTGCTACACATGGTGTAGCAGATAGGTCGTTTCGTTTCGATCGATTTCTGGCACTTGAACAATGCCACGGAACACGATTGGTATCCCATCCCACACATCCAGGATTTTTCCGTGCATCTGGACAGGATGTGTGTTTTTTTCAAAAGTGGACCTGGTCCGCGGTTACCACCAGGTCTCGGTGCACACGGAGGACATTCCTAAAACAGTGGTAATAACTCCTTTTGGCCTTTTCGAGTTTTTACGTATGCTGTTCAGGTTAAAGGGTGCAGCGCAAACCTTCCAAAGAATGATGGACACGGTGCTCCGTGACCTGCTTTTCGTTTTTTTCTACTTAGACAACATTTTGGTGGCTAGTGTATCCAAGGAGGAGCACCTCGGCAATCTCAAACTAGTTTTCCTGAGGTTGGAAGCACACAAGCTTATCGTTAACTTGGCAAAGTGCCAGTTCGGTGTGCCAGTGATTGATTTTTTGGGTCACCACATTTCGCTGGAGGGCGCGATTCTGCTGCCTGATAAAATGCACGCTGTGTTGAATTTACCACATCTGCAGACCATGAGGGCCCTACAGGAATTCTTGGGCATGTTCAATTTTTACAACCGTTTCCTCCCCCGAGTAGCCCAGCTGCTGCAACTGTTGTACACCGTGCTCAAAAAAAGATGCCCGTGGAAAACATCAACTGGACCCCTGAGTGAGTCCAGGCTTTCGCAAACTCCAAAACAGCGTTTGCTAATGCCGCTTTGCTAGCCCACCCTGCCCCGTCAGTGCGGATAGCACTCACCACTGACATGTCTGATGCTGCCATAGGGGCAGTGGTGGAGCAGTACGTTTAAGTTCGTGGCAGCCGCTCGCATTTTTCAGCCGTACTTTACGTGGCAACAAACACAAATACAGTACGTTTGACAGAGTTGTTGGCCCACCACCTGGCGACATGCCACTTCCAGTTTTGGCTGGAAGGGTGCAAGTTCACCGCGTTCGTTGATCATAAGCCGCTAATGTATGCAATGTCCAAAGTCTCTGAACTGTGGTTGTCCCGGCAGCAGCGACATTTTGCCACAATCTCGGAGTTCATGACCAACATTCAACACGTGGCCGGTAAGTTTAATGTCGTGGCCGACTGCCTGTCGCGCATGTTAGTCTCCCTGGTCTACATGGGAATAGATTTCCCTGCCATAGCCGTGGAGCAAATCGGGGACACAGACATTTGTGTGCTCCAATCCGCGCCTACTGGGTTAAAACTGGAGAGCAGGGTCATGCAAGAAGGGTGCCCTCCCCTTGCTCTGCAACGTCTCCACCGGTCGCCCATGCCCAGTGGTTCCGAGCTCTTGGCGCTGATGCATTTTTGAGTCAGTCCACTCCCTTTCACATCCTGGTGTGCATGCCTTGGTTAAACTGGTGGGGTGAAATTTGTCTGGCCTTACTTGTGCAGGGACGTGAAACAGTGGGCTGCAGCATGTGTCACATGCCAGCTGGCCAAAGTGCACAAGTACACCAAAGCCTCCCTCGAACCATTTCAAATTCCGGCCAGGAGGTTCGACCACGTCCATGTGGATTTGGTGGGCCCCCTCCTGCCGTCACAAGGGTTCATGCACCTTTTGACAATCGTGGACTGCACCACACATTGGCCTGAAGTGGTCCCGCTGGCTTCCACCATGTCTGCGGAAGTGACTCATGCCTTTTCTCGGCTTGGGTTGCACGGTTCGAATCCCCGTTGAACATCACTTCCAACAGGGGTCCGCAATTTGTTTCCGAACTCTGGTCCACGATGGCCCACAGCCTGGGGACCAAAATCCACCACACCACCGCATACAACCTCCAGGTTAACAGGTTATGCGAATGTTTTCATAGGTCGCAAAGCAACACACAGAGCTTCACTCATGGATGCAAATTGGGTCAAACACCTGCCCTGGGTCCTATTAGGGTCGCGCTCTGCTCCTACGGAGGATCTGGCAGCCTCCCCAGCAAAACTCGTTTTTTTCTCAGCTGCTATGGATAGGGAATTTTTACTGGAAAACTCCGCACACGGGCCAAACCCACCCACACAATTTTTTTACAGTACAGGGGCTGCAAACATGCTGGGCCCGGCCCACCATTGTTTTCCCCACACCTTCGTCCTAAAGAGCTTGCAGAGTGCCAAGTTCATTTTTGTCAGACACAATGCACACAGAACCCGCTGCCCCCGCCATACGACGGACTATTGAGAGTGCTGGAAACTGGGGCAAAGCATTTTGTGAGACCATCTGAATTGACAGGCTGAAGCCCGCTTATGTATTGGCAGATGAACAGGTGGTGTTGACCCAAGCTACCTGGTGCGGACGCCCACTGACAGTGGTGCAGCAAGCTGGCGTTCCCGCGGTAGAGAACTGTGCTCACGAAGCTAACCTCCCCCCCACTCCACCCCCACCCTCTTCCCCTCCACAGACCAACGTTCCCTCCTGCACACCTCATCAGGAGGGCACTTTGACCAGACCAGTGACCCCCCGCTACAGGACACTGGCTCAAGCCCAAGGGACCGGGGGGTTAGTCCCCTTTCTGGGTGTTCAGTGAGGGGGGCTGTGTGGTGCCACTGGGTAGGGGGTTCTCCACCCAGAGTCGGAAGTCGGGGGGGGTATTATAGAGGACTGAAGGAGGAAGTGGCACCAGGGGATCTTAGATGTAACAGAAAGGACTAGCCGCGCCAGAGTGTGAGAGGGAGTGAGAAGCAGGGTTTCGTGTTCTGTAATGTTAATGTACAGGACAGGCTTTCTGTACTGTCTTTGGCTCCCTTGGTCTCATGGGGCAGAAATAAAGAGGTATAAAAGGAGGCTCCCAGAGATCCCAGGAGAGTATTCTGTTTTATGTTTGAAGGTGAATAAAGTTTGTGTGTCATCCAGCTCACTGTCTTGTCTGCTTTCATCTTCCACAACTGGACCACGTTTACAGCAACATCAAGCATGCCTACAGAGCCATTGCCCTCCCCCACCTTGGACAATCAGATCACCTCTCCCTGTCCCTTGTACCTGTTTACACCCCCTCATGAAACGATCACCCCAACCAAACAGACAGTTAAAAGCTGGCCTGAAAATGCTCTCCTCCAGCTCCAGGACTGCTTTGCCTGTACAGAGTGGAACATCTTTGAACAGCAGGACCTGGACTCCTTCACCGAGTCTGTCCTTTTCTACATTAAGTGCTGTGTAGAAAATGTGACAGTCACCAAATATATCTGGGTATTTTCAAACCGGAAACCCTAGATAGATAGATAGATAGATAGATAGATAGATAGATAGATAGATAGATAGATAGATAGATAGATAGACTTTATTGATCCTCCCACATGCCAAAAAACATGCAAGTTAGGTTAATTGGCATCAAAACTGGGGATTCTAAATTGTCCTTAGGTATGACTGTGAGAGTGAATGGTTGTCTGTCTCTCTGTGTTGGCCCTGCGATGGACTGGCGATCTGTCCAGGGTGTACCCTGCCTCTCGCCCAAAGATGCTGGGATAGGCTCCAGCCCCCCCGCGACCCGAAAAGGATCAAGCGGAAGAAGATGGATGGATGGATGGATGGATGATTCCAAACTGGGAAATTACAGTGTAACAGCAGCATGACAGTAGACAACCAAACAACAGAAACACACGCATGATGAAGGGATTACCCATGAAAAGTAAAACTAAACCGGAGCGGTGGCTTAGTTGGTAGAGCATCCGCCCCACACCCGGGAGGCAGGGGTTCAAATCCTGGCCGGGTCATGCTGAAGACCATATAAAAGCGGAACTTCCTGCCGTCCTGCTTGGTGCTCAGCAATAATGGAATGGAGAAGGGAAATATCTGTGGCGGCGCCTTGCATGGCAATGGCCCTCTGATTCTACATATGGGGTGTGTGTGATTAACACTGTAGATAGGAAAAATACAATTTCGTTCTACTGTACATGATTGGTTGTATGGTGGAATGACAATAAAAGGGTGATTTAATTTAACACTACTATAAAAACCTATATACATCACAGCTTAATATATGATGACCCGTATAGACACATGAATAATACCTGCTGCACAATGCAGGACTGTCAGGAGCAGAGTGAAATGTGAGGTGCCAGTTAAACTGTAAGGTGCAGTGTGGCAGCATAGTTATGACCAGAATACAACATCATAGATGGATAGATAGATGTACTTTATTGATCCCAAACTGGGAAATTACAGTGTAACAGCAGCATGACTGTTGACAACCAAACAACAGAAACACACACATGACAGACAAAGGGATTACCCATGGAAAGTAAAAACTAACACGACTATAAAACCTATATACATCATAGCTTAATATATGATGACCTGTATAAGACACATGAATCATCCCATTGCACAAAGAAGGACTATCAGGAGCAGAGTGAAAAGTGATGTACCAGTTAGTCTGTAAGATGCAGTGTGGCAGCATAGCTATGCCAGAATACAACATCATAGTGAGTTACTGTACAGTGAAATTGCATGTGGCAGGAAAGATTTCCTGTACCTGGCTGTTCGACAATGAAGGTGTAGTAGTCTACTGGAGAAAGTGCTTCGCTGTCTATCTAGTGTGTGGTGGAGGGGGTGATCAGGACTGTCCATGATGGATCGCAGTTTATTTAGTGTTCTCCTCTCCATCACTGTCTCAAAGGTCTCCGGTCTGAGACCAATTACAGAGCCAGCCCTCTTGATAATCTTGTCGTCTGTTGGTATCTCTGGCCCTGATACTGCTATCCCAACAGACCGCAGCAAAGAAAATGGCGCTGGTGACAACAGTCTGGTAGAAAAGCTCCAGCATCCTGCTGCACACGTTGAAGGATCTCAGCTTTCTCAGGAAGTAGAGTCTGCTCATCCCCTTCTTGTGCGCAGCATCGGTGTTGGATCTCCAGTCCAATCCACTGCTGATCCTGACACCCAGATATTTGTAGTCCTCAACCACTCCCATATCCTAGCCCCTAATCTGCAGTGGCTGAGAAGGAGCCTTCCTCTTCCTGAAGTCAATCACCATCTCTCTGGTTTTGCTGACATTCAACCTCAGGTGATTCTGCTCCGTCCACTCCACAAATCTGTCTACTAGTGCCCTGTACTCCCCCTCCTCTCCTCCTCTTATACACCCCACAACAGCTGAGTCATCAGACAATTTTTGCAGGTGGCATGACTCAGTGTTGTAATGAATGTCAGTGGTGTATAAGGTAAAAAGAAAAGGAGAGAGCATAGTCCCCTGTGGCACTCCCGTATCACTAGCCACCACTCCAGACAAGACACTGCCCAGCCTGACAAACTGTGGTCTGCCTGTCAGGTAGTCAGTAATCCAGGAGATCACAGAGCTGTCAACCCCCATCACCCGCAGCTTCTTGCCCAGCAGCAGTGGCTGGATGGTGTTAAAGGCACTGGAGAAATCAAAAAAAGTGATTCTCACAGTATCTCCTCCACCATCCAGGTGCAGATGGACTCGTTGCAGCAGGTAGATGACAGCATCTTCAACTCCTAAATGGGGCTGATATGCAACCTGCAGAGGGTCCAGCCATGTCTTCACCTGCGGCCTCAGGTGGGCTAAGACCAGTCTCTCCAGGACCTTCATCACATGAGGTGTGAGGGCAACTGGTCGGTAGTCATTCAAATCCGATGGAGATGACTTCTTGGGGACAGGAACCAGGCAGGATGTCTTCCACAGCACCGGCACTCTCTCCAGACTCAGGCTCAGGCTGTACAGGTGTTTCAGTACCGGAGTTAGTTGGTTGGCACAGGTCCTCAGGGTCCTTGCGGAGATGCCGTCAAGGCCCGAAGCCTTCCGCTGACGGAGTCTCTCCAGCTGTTTCTCCACCTGATCTGTAGTCACCGTGAAGTGAGAGAGGGTCCTGGTGCCCCCTGAGGAGGAGGAGGGGGGAGATGGAGAGAGGTTCTGCACGGGAGCATGGGTGGGGAGGGGTTTGTGGGGGTCTGGTTGAGTTGCTCGGGTGACAGACTGTGAGTTGAACCTATTAAAAAACAGATTTAGTTCCTCAGCTCTCTCCTGGCTACCAGATGGCTGCCTGACTCTCCCCTTGTACCCAGTTATTTGTTTCATTCCCTCCCACACATCTTTAGTGTTATTTTGCCTGAGTTTCTCTTCCAACTTCCTCCTATAATTGTCCTTGCACCTCCTCAGCATCTCTCTCAGCTCATGCTGCACTCCCCTCAGCTTCCCCTTGTCTCCAGCCCTAAAAGCTCTCTTCTTTTTGTTCAGAAGTGCTTTCAGGTCACTGGTGACCCATGGTCTGTTGTTGGAGAAGCAGCGTACAGTCTGAGCTGGCAGGGTCATGTCTTCACAGAATCTAATGTATTCTGTGATGCAGTCGGTCATATTGTCTATGTCCACCCTATGTGGTTCACAGAGTACGCTCCGTTCCGTCGTCTTGAAGCAGTCCTGTAGTGCATCAGCAGCCTCCTGTGTCCACCTCCTCACAGTCCGTGTATAAGCAGGCTGCCTTTGCACAAGGGGGATGTACTTGGGTGTTAACATGACCATGCAGTGATCTGATTTACCAATGGGGGGTAGAGCTGTTGCACTATATGTATCCCCAACATTGGCATACAGCAAATCCAGTGTTTTGTTCTCTCTGGTGGGACAGTCAACAAACTGGTGAAAGTTTGGTAGTGTTTTTCCCACTGAGACATGGTTAAAATCACCTGTGATGGCCATGAATGCATCCGGGTGCTTCTCCAGTAATGTGGCCGCAGTGGAGCTGATGACGTCACAGGCCACCGCTGCGTCAGCTGACGGAGGGACATAGATGATAATAATTAAAGCGCACTTCATTTCTCGCGACATATAATAAGGTCTCATACTGACAGCCAGCAGTTCAATGTCCGGGCTGCAGCACTTTTCCTTCACATAAATGTGCCTGGGATGACACCATCATTCATTAACAAGAAGTGCCACTCCTCCTCCTCTCTTTTTCCTGCTGTTTTTCACATCTCTGTCCCCTCGTATAGTCCTGAAGCCAGGTATCGCTACGTTTACATCCGGGGTCTGTGAGTCCAGAATCAGAATCAGAATCAGAATCAGATTTATTGCCATTGTTCATGTAGTACACAAACTAGGAATTTGTCTCGGTGCAATGCTGCAACATTAAACATGATGAAATAAAAGAAATAAACTATACATGCAATAAAGTGTAGAATAAGTGAGTAATACTAGTCAGCAGTTTAAATATATTAGCGAGCAGCAGATAATGTGGAGAACCATATAGTGCAGTCGGTAATGCAGGAAGAAAACAGTGATGATTGACATGAGTCTGGTTGAGCTGCTGTACATAGTGCACGAGAGTCAATAAGTCACTTAGTGTTCAGCAGTCTGATGGCAGAGGGGAAGAAGCTGTTCATGTGACGGGAGGTTTTAGTCTGGATGGACCGAAGTCTTCTACCTGAAGGGAGAGGGGCAAACAGTACGTGACCAGGGTGTGAGGGATCGGCTATGATCCGGCCAGCACGCCTCCGGGTCCTTTAGATGTACAGATCCTGGAGAGATGGGAGCTTGCAGCCGATCACCTTCTCAGCAGTGCACACGACGCGCTGCAGCCTTAGTCTGTCCCTGGCAGTGGCTCCTGCATACCACACGGTTATGGAGGTGGTGAGGATGGACTCGATGATGGCTGTGTAGAACTGCACTAACATCTTGGTGGGTAGCTTGAGCTTCCTCAGCTGCCACAGGAAGAACATCCTCTGCTGGGCCTTTTTGATGAGGGAGCTGATGGTCGGCTCCCACTTGAGGTCCCTGGTGATGGTGGTGCCTAGGAAGCGGAAGGAATCAGCAGTGGTGATGGGAGAGCCTGTGAGGGTGAGGGGGGGCAGAGGGGTTGTGACTTTCCTGAAGTCCACAATCATCTCCACTGTCTTCAGAGCGTTCAGCTGCAGGTTGTTGTTGTTGCACCAGGACGCCAGCTGGGCCACCTCTCTCCTGTAGGTGGACTCGTCGCCGTTGGAGATGAGCCCGATGAGGGTGGTGTCGTCTGCAAACTTGATCAACTTGACAGACTGGTGGCTGGAGGTGCAGGAGTTGGTATAAAGGGAGAAGAGTAGGGGGGAAAGTACACAGCCCTGGGGTGATCCGGTGCTGATGCTAGCAGAGTCTGAGACAGTCTTTCCCAGCCGCACATACTGCCTCCGGTCCATCAGGAAGTCGGTGATCCACCTGCAGAGGGAGTCAGGCACGTTGAGCAGGGACACCTTGTCCCTGTGAGCGCTACAGGTCTGTAGTCGTTAAGTCCAGTGATCCGTGGCTTCTTGGGGACAGGGATGATGGTGGAGGATTTGAGGCAGGACGGCACGTGGCATAGCTTAAGGAAGGTGTTAAAAATGTCTGTGAAGACAGGAGCCAGCTCTTTCGCACAGTGTCTCAGGGTGGAGGGAAACACGCCGTCCGGACCGGGGGCCTTGCGCAGGTTCAGTCTGGAGAACTGTTTGAGCACGTCCTGCTTACTGATGACAAGGGCAGGGGGGGAGGAGGGGGGGCGCCTTTGATGAAGTAGGGATCGTGAAGGCTGTGGAACTGGAGGGAGGGGGGGAGTTCAATTCAATTCAATTCAACTTTATTTATATAGCGCCATTTCACAACAACAGTCATCTCATAGCACTATCAACTGAAGGGGGGAACCCCCACAGTTGCAGAAAGACCCCAGCAATCAGGCGATCCCCTGTGAGCAAGCACTTGGCGACGGTGGAGAGGAAAAACTCCCTTTTAACAGGAAGAAACCTCCAGCAGAACCAGGCTCAGGGAGGGGCAGTCATCTGCTGCGACTGGCTGGGGGGTGAGGGGATAGAGAAGAAGAAAAGAACAGACATGTAGAGAGCAAACAGCACGATGGGGACTCAATCTGTGGGAGAGAACAAACAAATGTTAATGACCAGCAAAAAAAAAATATTTCATAGAGAGTGAGGAAAGGAGTGAGGCCCAGTGCATTACTGGAGGTCCCCCGGCTGACTAAACCTATTAGCAGCATAACTAAGGGAGGGTTCAGAAACACATGATCCCTCCCTAATTGTAGGCTATATCAAAAAGGTAGGTTTTAGCCCTATTCTTAAAAACAGAGATCGAGTCTGACTCCCGAATCCAGATTGGCAGCTGATTCCACAGGAGAGGAGCTTGATAACTGAAGGCTCTGCCTCCCATTGTACTTTTGGAGATTCTAGGTATTACAAGTAATCCTGCATTTTGGGAGCGTAGTGCTCTGTTAGGATGATACGGTAGTATCAGATCTTTTAAATAAAAAGGAGCCTGATTGTTTAAAGCTTTGTAAGTTAGAAGAAGGATTTTAAACTTAATTCTAAACTCTATGGGAAGCCAATGAAGGGAGGCCAGAACCGGAGAGATATGATCTCTCTTTCTAGTACCTGTTAAAACTCTTGCTGCAGCATTTTGGATCAGCTGAAGAATTTTTAAAGATGTTTTAGGACAGCCTGATAATAAAGAATTACAATAATCTAATCTCGAGCTAACAAAAGCGTGGATCAGCTTCTCAGCATCACTCTGAGACAAGATGCTCCTAATCTTGGCAATATTACGCAAATGATAGAAGGCAGTCTTAGAAACAAATTTAATATGTGAATTGAAGGACAAATCCTGATCAAAAATAACTCCAAGGTTCCTCACAGAGCTATTAAGAGAAAGAGTAACTGCATCCAAACTGAGTTTGATTTGGAAAGGAATTTCTAAGGTTTTTTGGACCAACAAGAATGACTTCAGTCTTATCTGAATTTAATAGCAGGAAATTACAAGTCATCCAAGCTTTGATTTCCTTAAGACAGGCTTCTAACTTGGCTAATTGATTAGTATCATCTGGCTTCATTGACAGGTATAATTGTGTGTCATCTGCATAACAATGAAAATGTATACAGTGCTTTCTAATAATGTTGCCTAACGGAAGCATATATAAACTAAAAAGAGTAGGGCCTAGCACAGATCCCTGTGGAACTCCATGACTAAGCTTTGAGCTGAAAGAAAACTCATCATTTACATGAACAAACTGGAACCTATCAGATAAATAAGATCTAAACCACTGCAACGAAGTTCCATTAAGTCCAACATAGTGTTCTAATCTATCAAGTAGAATATTATGATCAATAGTATCAAAAGCTGCACTAAGATCTAAAACGACAAGTACAGAAACTAGTCCATTATCAGATGCAATGAGGAGGTCGTTAGTGACCTTCGCTAAGGCTGTTTCAGTACTATGATGGATTCTAAACCCAGATTGAAACTCTTCAAGTAAACCATTTCCCTGCAGGTGGTCAAATAATTGCGTAGCAACAACTCTTTCTAAGATTTTTGAAATGAAAGGGAGATTAGAGATTGGTCTATAGTTAGCTAAAGCTCCTGGATCTAGCGTTGGCTTTTTGAGTAAGGGTTTAATTACAGCTGTTTTAAAAGCCTGCGGTACATGGCCTAAAGTTAATGAAGAATTGATTATATGAAGAATAAAGCTACCAATAAGTGGGAAGACTTCTTTAAATAACCTGGTAGGAATAGGGTCTAAAAGACAGGTTGAAGGTTTGGATGAGGAAACTATTTTGTCTAACTCACAAAGGTCGATTGGAGTAAACTCATCAAGACAGACATCAATAGAAGGAGTTGTAATAGTTACAGTATTTAAGTTAACTGTGGGAAGAATCTGATTGATTTTATCTCTGATGGATGAAATTTTATTATTGAAAAAGTTCATAAAGTTCTGACTAGTAAGCTTTAAGGGGATGCTAGGATTGACAGAGTCCTGACTCTTTGTCAACCTGGCTACAGTACTGAAAAGAAACCTGGGATTATTCTTGTTCTCTTCTATTAATGCAGAGTAATAACTCGTTCTAGCTTTTCTAAGAGATTTTTTATAAATTAAAAGATGATTTCTCCAAGCTAAATAGATTTCATCTAAATTAGTAGAGCACCATTTTCTTTCTAATTGACGAGTCTTCTGTTTTAAGCTACGAGTTTCTGTGTTGAACCAAGGAGTTAAAAATCTCTGATTAGACTTTTTCTTTTTTAAGGGGACCACCAAGTCTAGAGTCTGATGCAGAGAAGCTGAAACACTATCCACCATGTTATCAATTACAGAAGGAGCAAGCTGTCTATAGCTTATTTCCGTTGTGTTGACACATGGCATAGAGGAAACAATCTGCATAAATTTGGAAACAGCATCATCTGAGAGGCATCTACTGTGATAATATTTTTCTTTAGGAGCCAAATAGTCAGAAATAGTAAAATCAAAGGTTAACAGACAATGGTCTGACAGTACAGGGTTATGAGGAGACACTACAAGATTTTCTATTTCTATGCCATATGTCAGAACAAGGTCCAATGTATGGTGGAGGTAATGAGTAGAATTTCCTACTTTCTGAGAAAACCCAATCGAGTCTAATATTGAATTAAAAGCCACATTAAGGCAGTCACTATCTACATCCACATGTATATTAAAGTCCCCTACTATAATTATTCTATCAGATTTCAGCACTAAATCAGCTAAGAAATCAGCAAATTCGGATAAAAATTCTGAATAGGTTGATGGGGGACGATAAACTATGGCAAATAAAATTGGGTTTAACCTGAAATTGCTAAAGTGCCCAACACTGAGGACCAGGCCCTCAAAGGAATTATAACATGTTTTTTGCTTTACATTAACTAGTAATTTGGAATGGTAAATTGTTGCTACTCCTCCTCCACGACCAGAACTTCTGGGATTTTGACAGTTTAAATAACCAGAGGGAGTTGATTCATTTAAACCAACATAATCCTCTTGCCCTAACCAAGTCTCTGTAAGGGAAATTAAATCAATCTGATGATCAATTAACAGATCATGGACTAACAGAGACTTGGGAGTTAGAGACCTAATATTTAATAAACCACATTTAATTTTTAAATTATGAGGAGGAACAGAGGCCAAATCATTCAATTTAGAGGCTTTATCTTTAATTTGAGTTTTACCAATATTTTGCTTTATCACTTTGGGATGCTTATACATTATATTTTTATTTACTTTGGAGGGAGCAGACAACGATTCTCTGATGGGGAAGACAGGGGCTAAGCTGAGGGGTGGCGGATGAAGAGGAGCTGCAGAGAGGCGTGTAAGACTGCGACTCTGCTTCCTGGTCCCAACTCTGAGTAGTCACGGTTTTGGAAATTTGGATAAAAAAGATGCCAGATTGTTAGATAAATGAGAAGCACCATCCAAAGTGGGATGAATGCTGTCTCGTCTCATAAGACCAGGTTTTCCCCAAAAAGAGCTACAATTGTCAATGTAGCCCACATCATTTTTAGGACACCACACAGACAGCCAGCGGTTCAAGGATGACGAGCGGCTAAACATGTCATCACTGGTCAGATTGGGGAGGGGCCCAGAGAATACTACAGAGGCAGACATCGTTTTTGCAAACTCACACACCGATTCTATATTAAGTTTCGTGACTTCCGACTGCCGGAGACGGATGTCATTAATGCCGGCGTGAATAACAATTGTGGAGTATTTACAGTTACTTTTAGCCAGCATTTTCAAATTTGACTCGATGTCGCCTGCTCTGGCCCCAGGAATACATTGGACTATGGCCGCTGGAGTCTCTAGGTTCACGTTTCTGACTACAGAGTCGCCAATGATCAGAGTTTTTTCCTCAGCGGGTGTGTCGCTGAGCGGGAAAAACGATTAGAAACGTGAACAGGTTGGTGGTGTACCGGGGCTTTGCGACTAGGCTTCCTTCTCACCGTCACCCACCCAGTCTCCTCGCTGCTGAGGAGAGCCGGGGAACCGCTGACAGGGGGGCCTAAGCTAGCTAGCTCCGCTGCAGCTAATGGGCGTCCGTCGAGATTAACTGGCGCAGACAGTGTTTCAATGCAGCGGAGCCGGGATTCCAAATCAGACAACCTCGCCTCGAGCGCCTCAAAAAGACAACATTTATTACATTTACCGTTATCACTAAAAGAGGCAGAGGTGTAGCTAAACATCTGACAGAGAGAGCACACCAGAGGAGGAGAGGAAAGAGAGGTAGTAGCCATAGCTAGTGGCTGGAGAGCTGGAGAGCAAACCACACAGGCAGACAGCAAAACAGGAAGTGACGATACGTTACCACAAGGAAGTGGTAAGGAGTTGGACACAGATGACGAGGTGTCAAAACGGGCATAGTGTTGGGACAGTCTTTGACAAAGGGCTTTGTCATCCTGACCTTTAGGAGCCTGAGGCCGATAATTGGTGATTTGCCTCAGTCCTCTCCACACAGAAGCAGAGTCATTAGCAGTGAACTGCTGCTGGAGTCTCTCAGAATACACAGATTTATCTCTCCTCAGCTCTCTGTTAAACCGATATTTAACCTCCCTGTAGCAGCCCCTGTCTCCACTTTTCAGCGCTGCTTCCTTCTCCTTCCTGATCTGTCTGAGCTTAGCAGTGAACCAGGGCTTATCATTAGAGTACCTCACCCTGGTGCGCGATGGAAGAATGCTCTCCTCACAAAAGTGGATATATGAGTTCACAGTGTCTGTGTACTCATCCAGATCATGCGTGGCTCCTTTAAACATGCCCCAATCAGTTATTTCCATGCACGTTTCCAGCTTCTCCTCAGCTTCACTGGTCCATTTCTTCGTAGTGCTCACAACAGGTTTAGTGAGCTTCAGTGTAACCACATCTCCGTAAAACACATGAAACTACACTCATGGTACTCCTTTTGCATCCTGACCAGCACTGTAAGCTAGTCTGTTTTATTTCCCAGCGATCGCACGTTCTCGGTGATGCTCATCGGTACAGCCGGCTTATGCTTCCTCCTCCTCCTCCTCACCTTCGCTGCAGCCCTTCACCTGTAGTGTCTCCTCTTCAGCTCCTCCGGGATGAGGGGATTCACTGCCGGCTGCAGCGCTCCAGGCTCCGGCCTCCTCAGTGCAATCAGCTGTTCGTGTGTGTAAACAATGTGTCCGCCCCCACCTCTGTTGATCTCTATTGCCCGAGGAAGAGAAAAAGATAGATAGATAGCCTTTATTGTCATTATACAAACAAATGTACAATGAGATTTAAGCATCTCCTTCAGTGCAACATATGTAAAAGAGAAAAATAAAAAGTATAAAAACAATAAATTCCTACAATAAATAATGTATAATGTGTACAATGTACGTAATCTAAGATAAAATAAGTCATGTATACAATATAAAAATAAAAATATTAAAAAGTCTGCACAGCATTCTGGACCGTAAATGTCAATTACACAGTGATGTGTTTAGAGGTATACTGAGAGGGTCAGGGAGGGTTGGACTGAGAATTCAGAGCCATGACGGCTTTTGGAAAAAAAACTGTCCTTAAGTCTATTTGTCCTGGCTCTGATGCACCTGTAGCGCCTCCCTGAGGGTAGCAGGTCAAACAGGTCAGCTCCAGGGTGGTAGATGTCCTTGATGATGTATTGTGCTCTCCTAAGGCAGTGGGCGGTGTAAATGTCTGTCAGGGAGGGGAGAGGGCAGCAGATGATCTTCTGTGCTGCCTTTACTACCCTCTGCAACCTCTCCCTGTCTACCATTGTGCAATTCACATACCACACTGTAATGCAGTATGTGAGCAGACTCTCAATGGATGAGCGATAGAAGGTCAGCAGCAGGGTGGAGTTGTGGTTGTACTTCCTGAGGACTCTCAGGAAGCGTAGCCGCTGCTGAGCCTTCTTAATAATCGCCGAGATGTTGTCTGTCCAGGAGATGTAAGAGGAGATAAGGACGCCGAGGTACCGGAATGTGTGGACCCTCTCCACACACTCGCCGTTAATGAAGAGGGGGGCTGGGTCGGTATTGGTCCTCCTGAAGTTGACAATGATTTCCTTGGTTTTCTTGGTGTTCAGAGTCAGGTTATTTTCTAAAGACCAAGTTGCCAACTTCAGGACCTCCCCCCTATAGGCTGTCTCGTCCCCTCCAGAAATGAGTCCAACCACCGTGGTGTCGTCAGCAAACTTCACGATGAGGTTGTTGTTGTAGGCCGGACGACAGTCATAGGTGTAGAGACAGTACAGGAGGGGGCTCAGCACACAGCCCTGTGGGGAGCCAGTACTCAGCGTCCATGTGGAGGAGAAGTAGGAGCCAAGTCTCACAGTCTGGGACCGGTTCGTGAGAAAGTTCTTTATTCAAGCACATGTGAGAGGTGGGAGACCAAGGGTGTTCAGTTTGGTAATGAGAATGTCCGGGATAATTGTATTGAAGGCCGAGCTGTAGTCCACGAAGAGCATTTGGACGTAGCTGTGCTGCCGCTCCAAGTGGGACAGCGCAAAATGGAGGGCTACGGTGATGGCATCTTCAGTGGATCGGTTTTCACGATATGCAAACTGGTAAGAATCAAGGTCCGGCGGAAGATGGCTCTTAATGTGCTGAAGAAGCAGTCTCTCGAAGCACTTCATAATTACCGGGGTGAGGGCCACAGGACAGTAATCATTTAGGCTGGTGGTGGGAGACTTCTTTGGTACCGGAATGATTATGGCAGATTTCAGGCAGGACGGGATGACTGCCTGGGCCAGGGAGAGGTTGAAAATCCTGGTAAAGATGGAGGTGAGCTGGGAGGCACACGCTCTAAGCACCTTACCAGGAACTCCATCTGGGTAGGCAGCCTTCTTGGGGTTCACTGTCAGGAGCACCCGTCTGACGTCACGCTCACTGACAGTGAAAGTGGTGGTGCAGGAGCTGGGTGGGAGCGGGGGCAGGGCTGAGGCTGATGAGTGCTGCTGTTATTTCAAAGTGAGCAAAGAAGCTATTTAGCTCCTCTGCCAGCAGTGCACTCAGGTTCTCTGATGTTGTAGCACAGCCTCTGTAATTCGTGATGTTTTGAATTCCCTGCCACACCTCCCGTATGTCGTTACTAGACAAGTGGGACTTGTCACTTTAGCTTTTTTAACTCCTCTTTTCAGATCGGCTCGAGTACACCTATAAAGGTCTCTGTCACCTGATCTAAAGGCAGCATCACGGGCTCTGAGGAGTGTGCGGACCTGGCTGGTTATCCAGGGTTTCTGGTTGGGAAAAACCCTAATATTTTTGTCCACAGTCACATTACCGATACAAAACTTAATGTAGTCCAAGGTTGTATCAGTGGATGTTTCCAACTCCTGTTGTCCAAATAAATCCCAGTCTGTCTCCCTGAAGCAATCCTACAGTTTGGAGAGAGCGTTGTCAGGCCAAGTTGTGACAGTCTTTATAGTAGGCCTGTCTCTACGCCTGAGGGGGGTGTAGGCTGGGGAGAGCAGGAGGGAAAGATGGTCCGACTGGCCGAGGTGGGGGAGGGATATGGCTCTGTATGCGTGCTTGATGTTAGTGTAAACATGGTCTAAAATGTTCTCCCCTCTAGTAGAACACTTAACATGTTGATAAAATTTTGGGAGTACGGTCTTCAGATTGGCCTTATTAAAGTCTCCTGCAACTATGTGGACACCATCAGGGTGAGCCCGCTGATGTTTGTTAATGGTGTTAAGCAGGAGGGAGAGCGCCGTATTTACATTTGCACTGGGTGGAATATACACGGCCGTGATAAACACTACTGTTAGCTCTCTCGGTAGAAAAAAAGGCCGACATCTTACAGACATGTACTTGAGATCGGGAGAGCAATATTTGTCTGTAATAGTCCCATTGTTACACCGGTTATTACGCACATACAGTACATACAAAGCCCACCCCCCCTGCTCTTACCGGAGTCCTTAGTCCTGTCGCAGCATAGCAACGTGCGGCCTGCTAGCTGCATGCTAGCGTCGGATATGTCCGGATGGAGCCAAGTTTCGGTGATAATCAGAACACAACAGTCACGAACATAGCGATTACCGGCAAGTTGTAATTCCAAGTCTTCCGTTTTATGCACCAAGGATCTGGCATTGGAAAGATACAGGCTTGGTAGAGGTGGCTTATGTGGTTGTCTCCTTAGCCTTAGCATAACACCGGACCTGCAGCCCCGCTTCTGCTTCCTCTCCCTCCTCCGTCTCCGTCTTCGCCGCCTCCACGACCCGACAACAATCCACGGAGAGCCCGGTGGTCTTGCTATGTCGACTGGGATGTTATGCTTGTGGTGAAAAACACTCGCAACTGGTGTCTGATGCTGGTCTCCAATCTCAAGAAGTCTCTGATGGGTGTAGCGAATGTTCGCCAAACTGATAGTGCACAAATAAACAAAAAAGAAGTACCATAACATCCCCCCAAAAAAACACTGAAAAGGAGAGCCGTGAGCCGCTGCAACAGTGCGCACCGCCATGATTGCTTAAATAAGTGGCTCGCAGGGCTCTCTCCACCAGTGTGGACGATACGAATAAGGGTTACCAGTGTGGAGGCAAGGATCAAATAAGTGCAGGCGGACACGGCGAACTGAAGGTTAAAGGCTAAATGTCACGTAACAAGGTACTTTAAATGTCTTGAAACTAGATATAAAAGGGAACCGATCCGTTCGGGTCTTGGTGCATATTTTTTCTTGCCTTCTGATTGTTGCTCTGAGTGTTGCTATCCCTGTGCTGTTGCAATCCTGGAATTTCCCCGTTGTGGGACTAATAAAGGCTTATCTTATCTTATATGATTCAGTAACACCGGAATATTCGTTAATTTAAAACTGTCGCGCTTGGCCTGACATTCCTACTCACGGCCCCTGGAATCGCCTGGGGAAGAAGGCGGAAGTGACGAAATAGATTGTACCCTAGTTTGATGCTTGGGGTATTTCGATTGATTGTTTATATGGAGACTGGAAGGTTGAAGTGAGCAACAAGAAAGAAAAAATTGGATATTTCACCCATACCTTAAAACGGGACTATCAGGGAGAGCTGGGTAATAAGGGACATTTCTCTGGGAAATGCTTTCATACCTGTCAAGTGAGACGTTTTCGCCGTATTTTAATACCGTAAAACGCGGCTATAAGGGACGGCGGAGTAATAAGGGACACTTTTCTGGGAAATGTTTTAAATGTAATTCGTGTTGTTATTGTCAAATATTTTAAGGATTCATGGATATTTGACAATAACAACACAACTCGGCGTCCGGCGCAAAATAAAAAAAAGGCAGAATTCTGTATTTGTAAGGCGATTCCTCTCTGTTCCGCAGCCGCAGGACAGCTGAAAGTGTTAAACCATTATCCTAATGACTTCTCATTGTAGTGAGAATAGCTCCCGCTGAGCGATCTGCCCGCCCCGACAATCAGACTAATGATTGAGTCCACACTTCTCAATGTAGTGCGAATAACTCAGGCTGAGCCATCTGCCAGCACCCTAGCTGTGGGGGATCACACACGATGTGCTCCTCAACACACTCAATTTTTTTTCTCGTATATTTTTCTTTTGGGCGTACAGAAATGGCAATACGCCCGTTTTTGCTAAAATTGCATTTTCCCCGTATTTTCCTTAAAATATTTGACAATAACAACACGAATTACATTTAAAACATTTCCCAGAAAAGTGTCCCTTATTACTCCGCCGTCCCTTATAGCCGCATTTTACGGTATTAAAATACGGCGAAAACGTCTCACTTGACAGGTATGCGCCTCCATTTTCATATTGATCTGGTCAATTTCTTGACAGCAGCGGCTCTCCTCCACTGTAATAATAATGGCTTCCGAAAAATCAATATTTATGGGGCGCCCTCGACAGACCCCCTTCGGCTTCCCAATTCTGGAGGCGATTAATGTCCAGTTCAATGACATTTTCCACTGGTTCTGCTCTCTGGTCATCGTCGGAACTGTTGTCATCAGACAAAGCATCTGATTCTGTCTCGGACGGCTCGAACCTGTAAGGTTCTATGCCTCTGTCACTGTCTGAACCACTGACAAAAAAAAAGACAAAAAAAAAAAGACAAAACTAAACTAATTTGTTCACAATCGCTGTCACTTTCCGTCATGATTGTCCAATGTTGATAAGTGTGAATGTGGATAGGCAGGGCAGCCAGGGTACAACTTGTGACGTCAAAAACATGGGCGTGGTCTGGACTGGCTGTCACAAGCCAGTGAGCAAGGTGGGGCCTTCACCTGGTGTATTTTGTGCAATTATGTAAATACAGGTGGGTGATATGGTCTCCAGTATGAATATTTGGTTTAAGCTATGTGTATTTTATCTAAATTCGTTGTCATTTAGAAAAAAAAATTACGTGACATTTGGCCTTTAAAAGGGTGCTTTATTCATCCTCCATCACGAGGCTCACTCAGTGCTGTGGCAGCGCGCTGGAGTGAGCCCTGTGTCTCTAAGTCAGCAACAAGCAAGTGAGAGAGCTCACTCCAGCAACGAAAACTAGAGAAAAGACCGGCTAAAACAGAGAAGAAGTTGGCCAGTCTTAGTCCGAGTATTCCTACAGAGCCCTGGTTAATAAGAGACACACTATATACTGGTATAAACAGATAGAAACACAAAGACATGAGAGAGTTGCTGCTGGTACAGCCGCCCTTCCTCCGGCGTCATTAAAAAAAAAATAGTGAGTTATTGTACAGTGAAATGGCATGCGGAAGGAAAGATTTCCTGTACCTGGCCATCCGACTGCGAAGCTGTAGCAGTCTACTGGAGAAAGTGATCCGCTGTCTGTCCAGTGTGTGGTGGAGGGGGTGATCAGGATTGTCCACGACACCTTGCAATTTATTTAGTGTTCTCCTCTCCGCCACCTTCTCAAAGGTCTCCGGTCTGAGACCAATTACAGAGCCAGCCCTCTTGATAATCTTGTCAAGTCTGTTGGTGTCACTGGCCCTGATACTGCTACCCCAACAGACAGCAGCAAAGAAGATGGTGCTGGCGACAGTGGTCTGGTAGAAAAGCTCCAGCATCCTGCTACACACGTTGAAGGATCTCAGCTTCCTCAGGAAGTACAGTCCGCTCATCCCCTTCTTGTGCGCAGCATTGGTGTTTGATCTCCAGTCCAACCCATTGCTAATCCTGACACCCAGATATTTGTAGTCCTCAACCACCCCCACATCCTCCCCCCTAATCTGCAATGGCTGAGAAGACGTCCTCTTCTTTCTGAAGTCACTCACCATCTCTGGTCTTGCTGACATTCAGCCTCAGATGATTCTGTTCTGCCCACTCCACAAATCTGTCTACCAGTGCCCTGTACTCTCCCTCCTCTCTCCCTCTTATACACCCAGCAACAGCTGAGTCGTCAGAGAATTTCTGCATTTCCCTGGATGACGAGTGAAGTCCAGGCTCTGATCAGAGCTCGCAACCAGCCTTTAGGCAGAGGGACAGAATAGAACTTTTGAATAATGCATTCATATAGAATAATGTATTCATATACAATGTAGTTAGGCCTTAGCTATACTGACTATATTTTCACAGTAGTTATACTTTCTTACCAAACCATTCCTACAACACACAGTTCCCTGTACAGCAACACCAGAGTCAACCTGAGGAGAGGCCATCAATACAGGCCAAAGAGGCCTACAGAAGGACGGTGGAGGGCTTCCTCATGGAAAACAACCCCCAACAGATGTGGAGAGGCATTCAAGCCCTCACCAACTATAGAGGCCAGAGCCCCCGCCAACATCGGACAGCAGCCTCACACTGGCAGAGAAGCTTAGCAGCTTCTTTACCCAGTTTGAGACCACCACACCACCGCATACACTGCTCCCCTCCTCTTCCAGCTCCCCTTTCTCTCTCCAGGAGCATGTGGTGAGGAGAATACTGAGAGTAGTGAATCCCCAGAAAGTTGCTGGACCCAACGACATCCCAGGAGCGTTGGTCAAAGCATGTGCAGACCAGCTGGGAGGGATTCTCACCAAGCTGTTCAACCTCTCCCTGACACATGCCACCATCCCCACATGTGTCAAGGCCTCCACCATCATCTCCATCCCCAAAAAGACTGCAATAGACAGCCTGAACGACTACAGACCCATAGTACTCACGTCTACTGTATGGATTTGATTGAAAAACCATCTTAAGGTTGTTGAAAGACATCTTTATACAACTGTCTCTATATTGTCTAAATTTGATTGAAAAGTGAAAGATGAAAATCCCCCTTTTTAAGGTCATTAAATAATGTCATTTGGTAGTAATCAACATTCATCATCTGATCCTTTTGGGTTGTGTGTGGTGCACCTACAAGCATCATCCAGCACAGCACCTGGTATGCCTTGGCAGTCTTCTGTCTGAATACTTACCAAGGGAAACCCTGCTTAGCTTTCAAGATCAGCTAGACTAGGGCTGTCTGGGGACACCTGGAGTCTAAGGTGGGATCATCAACAAAAAGACAACAGAAAAATTTGTAAACCATTCTTTTTTCAAAGTGCTTTTTGCATGTATAGCACTAGCACTGGTTTCAGATTGTTCCAGATATTTAACAAGCATTATGCCAAAAGTGACACTTTTAGGTAAGGCAGTGGCTATGGATACATAAGCCGTAGCTATAGAATGTTTTCTAAGTACATGGCTCATATCCGAATGGCCAGTTCGTATCACGTGAGTCTGCATGCTGTACCTCATTCACAAAAATCAACAAATATGTTACATTAATACCATTGCCCTACATTCATTGTCTATTGCTATGGAAGAGTTGATCAATCTAGCACAACCTTTTCAAATCAGATCACAGCTGCTGCCGCTGTAGTATAGGAGAAAAGTGTGGTCTACCTGTGATCCAAAGGTGAGGGGTTCATCTCCCGCTGTCGCCACCCACTGTCTTTGTAATGAGAGAGAGTGTATGTGTGTGCATATGTGATTTGTATGAATGGGTAGATAATCGAATCTGTTAAGCACTTTGGTCACCCAGCGTTTTTTTAAAGACCTATACAGTATAAAACAACGCCATTTTAGTTTTACATGAGATGGAATTTAGATTCCTAAATGAACATTAAGAGGTTAGCCTTTAGGATTTATGAAAGGGTATGGTTAAAAAGGTATTCAATAGATATTGTTCACATATAGATATCTGTGTTTGCTTTTAAACTGGATCTGTGAGTCTGTTTGGGGAAACGTCTTCCATATTTGCAGACCACAGAGGCTGGAGTTATGGAAATCGAAGGCTTTTATCAGCAATTAAAGAAAGGTATTTTTCATGTTAATGTAGGATGTCAAATGTGTGTAGTGAGGTTTTGGTGGAATGAAAAGAGGAGAATAATTAGAACTTATCAGAACGAGCTGGTATTATCCTGCAGTATTTTATTACATGATGACCCCCTGAAGAAACACTACAGTACCACATAAGCGTTACTTTAACCCATATTTTGTTTCAGTTTTTAAAATTAATATCTACTATCTTTTTAACCTTACCCTGTTAAAACATATTTATTTTTATAAAGCACTTTTAAGAATTAAGAAAGTGTCCCAATGGTTGTAAAAGTGTATTTGACTTTTGAGAGTCAGGCCCCCAACCAAAAACTATTTTGTGGATAAATTTGGCCAAATCCTGTGGACTAAACAATTCAATTATTGGACTATTTTTGGGTAATGTGGTCAGGCACAGCCCAATTTTCAACAACTGTTTTCTGGTTAAATATGATCTGAAATAGATGGACTAAATGACACGAATCGCCCGTTTCACAGGTTAAAGTAGGACACCAAACGCTTTCTGTGAGTTTGCACATTTATTAACATAAAGACAGACAAAAAGCTAACATACAAATACTAAATAATAAGTGTGTGGCACTAACAAACAGATACAATGACAAATGCTGGAGGAGAGTGCGGCTCGACGTCCAGGGTGACATGAAGCCGGAAATACCGAGCCAGGGGCGCAATCCAGCTGGAGCTCTCCTGAAGGCTGCGGGGGGCTCACGGCTGGAAAAAAGGGAAACATATACCTGGACGGAGCTCTCCTACTCTCCTCAACAGCGGCCCCAAACACACTCAGGAAGGACAGTTCTACTCCTAAGGATGGGGTAATGTGGAAGAAGGACAAGACAAACCCCAGAGGTTTGCTGTGCCCTTATAAGCAGTACATAATTAGTGACAGGTGTGGATGCATGAGTGGAGAAAATAACAGAATGAATAACAGGTGTGCAGCTCCGACCAGTTTGACAGCCGGAACCAATCAAATACAAATCAAAAACAAATCAAATACAGCACAGGACAGCAAAAAAAAAACCCCAGAACAATCACAGAGACAAATTATTACCCCGAATGACCTTAAACCCACAGTTCAGGAGAAAGAGGATGACAGGCAGAGACCAACACCCATGGGAACAGTTCTGGCAGTCTCCCTGCGTCCAGTGGCCGACGGGTGGTCACGGGGGACAGTACAACACCGGGCGGCCTACCCCAGTCCAAGGTCCGGAAAGTCCACTCCTCCAGTGGCCAAACCAGGTTGCCCAGTAAAAAACACAGTATGTCGGGTGGCCGACCCAGGGCGCCAAACCGGTAAAGCAGTTCCTCAGGTGGCCGACGCGCATCCCTCAGCCACCAGAACCGTGGGAATACGGCCTGCGGTGCAGGCTCCAGGCTGCAGTCCGCTCTCCTCCTCTGTCCATGGCGTGGCTGCAGGGCTGGAACCAGGCTCTCCAGCAAAGCAGGCCCCCTCCTCATCCAGCGACGTAGGCCTGGCATCGCGGACCACTCAGTGGAGGGAGACACAGAGGCAGCAGGTTTGGTAATTAAGGCTACAGCAGGAGGTAGGAGCTTGGGGGACTGCGAACCCCGAATTCCGCCCCCAGGAGTCAGACAAGGCAGGTCACAATTATGATGGAGAGAATTAATGCGCACTTGCCTGTCTCCCGGAGGGAGGATGGTGCCTGCTGTAGAGGACGTAGTTCCTCCCTCTCCCCGCAGGATGGCGACAGAGGGCCCCCTGGAAGGACGAGGAGGAGCCGCTCTCGAAGGTCCACTGACGGGCTTCGCCGGCAGCAGATCCAGCCGGGGATCCTGCTGAGGTTCACCTTGGCCGTGGCGCCGACGTCTTCGACGGCCACCAGATGGCACAAACTCCTGGACTGGATCAGGGACAGGAACGGGATCCCAACACGGGGAGCGAGAATGCCTCCTCCTCTGCTTCCTGCCGTAGTCTTCCTCCAGCCGACGGAGTATCTCGCGCTGTGCAGCGAGTTCGGCCCTCCTGGCGACGACCTCCGGGTGGTCGTAGTACCAAGGAAGGTTGCCCAGAAGTACCTCAGCATAGTCCAGGTGCCAGCGCATGCCGTTGGGGTCGTCGTCAAAAGTAGCGGCGAGGAGCATCCCATCAACATACTCCAGGGTGCTCGCTAGCTCATTGCCCAGGCGCCGAACGCGGCTCCTGGATGACGGCATTCTCCCAGCACGTAAACACCCAAACAGGGAAGAACAATGTCCATTTTAGCAAAAAGTCACCGGGAACGGTGCCATGGTGTGGCATCTTCGTTTAGATGTCTGGCAGCAGTCTACTGTCACGCGGTGGCCCTCACGAGCCACCATAAGACGCCAAAAGTCGCCAGTGAGTTTTGCAATGATGTTTTAATATACGAACACAAGACACAAATACAAAACAATGATCCGCTGAGGGCAAAAACACACTACACACGATACATGGGACCGTAAGGCTACACCCAGCTACTTACGGTCTTGAACAGGAACGAGGAAAGGGTGACGTCTGAGACGAGAACCGCTTGCTCAACGTCTGGCAGAAAGTCATCACAAGAATCACACAAGGGATGATTGACGAGACTGCTGCATTAAACTGCTGTCAGCGCCCGCAATAAATGCCGGCTGCTAACAAGCCGTAATGCAGCACAGCTGATCGGCTTTGACAGCAGGAAGCCCCTCTGAGCGCTGTCACAATAAGAGCCCGGGGAGCCAGAAGGTAAACACTACTGTCAAAGCCGGCAGAGATGATGCATGGCCCGAGCGCGGACAAAATCGGCGCTCGGACCATGACAGATATAATCAAATTGAGGGTGCTACTCCAAAAACCATAAAGAAAATATCAGTTTTATACAGATGCGGTACAACTAATACATTTCCTAGAAGGTAAAGGAACAAAACAATTTCATGAAATAAAAATGCTGCCAGCTTTAAATGTAAATGTGATTCATGGTACAAGCCTAGCAATGACTGATAAACAACCTGGACACTGAGAGCCACCAGAGTGCTCCATTGTGAACCCAAACAAAGCAATTTCAATTTTCTGTGGCTAAACATAACCCTAATCAGAAAAAACCCTCCCAACAGGAAAAACAACCCACCCCGGGGAGGGTGGGGGGGACCCAGGCACGGATGGACCGAGACAAAACAAACAAAAGAAAAAAATAACCCACTTATGATCCACAACCTGACCACTACGGTGGCCCAGACTCCAGGGACCTCGAACGGAGACTAAGGCAGTTTGGGCAGCCTACCAGAGTCCCAAACTCACCACAGCGTATGGCAGAACGTGTCCGGTGGCTGCCCAGAGTACCATAACCACCTGACCAGAGGCCAAAACCTGTCAGGTGACCTCCCAGAATGCATAAGCCACCAGTCTGCGGAGCACAACACGCCCCCCCCAGGCAACGGCAGCTGGAACCCATGCTCCCAGCGACTCGCCTGGTCACCAACATGGGGAAGGCGGGACCGGCGCTGTGATAGACTGGCACCCAACAATAACTAACTAACTACTAACTAACTAACCTGCATTTATATAGCACTTTTCTAGTCACAAAGACCACTCAAAGTGCTTTCATTAGTACTAACCCTCTATTCTAAGGGCCTATAGGAAACATATCTAGGGACAATTTAGAACAGCCAATTAACCTAACATGCATGTCTTTGGATTGTGGGAGGAAACTGAAGCCCCCGAAGTAAACCCACGCAGCACAGGAAGAACATGCAAACTCCACACAGAAAGGTTCCAACCCCTGCCAGCCTGGGGATTTGAACCAGGAACCTTCTAGCTGTAAGGCAACAGTGCTAACCACTGCACCACCATGTAGGATTTATCTTGTTAATGTTAACAATAACTGCTGACCAACAGTGGAGCCTGGCGAAGGTGGTGGTCGACCAGCAAGGAGGCCGGACAAAGGAAGAGGCTTTGCCGTGGGGACCTCCAGCGAGGATGGGGAATCCCTGATGACCTTGGGCTGAGGTGCGGCACCCACGGCAGCCCCAGACTGAGGTGCAGCACCCACAGCAGCCCCAGACTGGAGCTTAGCACCCACGGTGGCCCTAGAGTGGGGTGTAGCACCCACGGCAGCCCCGGACCGAAGCATAGTACCCACGACAACTGGGCTGACCTGCGAGAGCACCAGGCCAAGGAGGCGGTCAAACAACGGGGCCCCAGACTGAGGTGCTGCACCCACGGTGGCCCTGGACTGGGGCATAGCTGCACCCACAGAGGCCCCGGATTGGGGTGTAGCTGCACCCATGGATGCCCCGGACAGAGGGGGAGCAGCACCCATGGAGACCTCGGACAGAGAGGGAGCAGCACCCATAGAGACCTCGGACAAAGGAACATAGACAGACACACATACTGGGTCGGGGTCACTGGGAGCAGTGGAGCCTGGTGAGGAGGGCTCAGGTGCACCTGACGGCTGCACCTGGACCTCCCCATCAAGAGCCAGGCAAGATCTTTCTAAAGCAGAGAAGGTGAAAACAAGAAAGAGCACTTGCCTGAGCTCGAGCTCCACCGTCCTCCAGGACTCCGGCGATCCTGACGGGGATGTCTCGGGTCTTCCGTCCTGGGCGTCCACAGCCGGCACCGCCACCTCAGATGGCGGAGGTGTCACGGTCCTCTTTGTCTGGACATCCACTTCAGACATGACCACCTCAGACGGGGAGGAAAGAAAAAACACCAGAACAAAGTTGCTGGCAGTGGTGGAGCTCGGTGAGGAGAATCCAGAAGCAGAGGACATCTGTAGCCGGTTGTCCTGACCACAAGCCAGATGGGAGTTCTCTAGAGCTGTGGGTGTTGGAACAGAACAGAGTACTTGCCTGGACTCAAGCTCCACCACCACCCAGGACTCTGGCGACTCTGCTGAGACACCCCAGCAGCAGGCATGATGGTAGTTGGAGCCAAACGACCTCCAGGCTTGGCGCCCCCAACTGGTGGACCTCCCGATGGGCTGGCTGGTGCTGGAGGTGCAAGCAAGCAAGCAAGCAAGCAAAGTTTATTTGTATAGCACTTTTCACAGATACATATCACAAAGTACTTCACAGCAAATTAAAATTTACAAATACACAGAAATTAAAATCAAGAGAAATAAGATACAATATTAATATTAATAGGAATAAAAAGCAAAAAAAACAATGAAGGAATAAAAGCCATTCAATGAGAGCTAAAAGCCTGTCTAAACAAATGAGTTTTTAACTCCTTCTTAAAGGAGTCAATAGACTCACGGCAGTGCAAAGACAGCTGTGGTGTAGCAGTCTGGAAAGACCAATCTCCAAGGATTTTGAATTTGGTCTGAGGGACCACCAGGAGTCTCTGGTCTGAGGAACTTAGTGATTGCGTTGTGGCATAAGGAATCAAGAGGGCTAAGATGTATGAAGGGGCTTGGCCATTAAGAGCTCTAAAAGTCAAAATTAAAATCTTAAAATGAAATCTAAAAGCAACTGGCAACCAGCGAAAGGACGATAAAACTGGGGAAATGTGTCCCCTTTTCTTTGTACGGGCTAAAAGCTGAGCTGCTGCACTTTGCACAGTTTGAAGGCGGGCAACAGCAGTTTTATTAAAACACATAAAAAGGGCATTACAATAATCTAAGCGAAACGAGATAAAAGCATGAATGATCATTTCCAGTTCAGGTGTTGAGACCATAGGTCTAAGTTTTGCTACAGTATATTCCTCAGATGGAAAAAGCAATTTCTGACTAGTTGCCAACCATAGCACTGTCAAAAACAACACCCAGGTTATGTAGGCTGGGCTGGACAGAAGAGCCTAGGTGACCTAAGTGTTGCCTTATCAGAGGAATTTTACTGTCTGGAGCAATGATCAGTGTTTCTGTCTTGTAAAGATTTAATTGTAGAAAGTTATTGTTTAACCATTTGTTAATGGTAGACAGGCAAGAGACTAAGTTTGATAAAATGCTCAGCTAATTTTCTTTAAAAGAGCAGTAAAGCTGAATGTCATCTACGAACAAATGGTAAGAGACACCCTTAAACTGACTGATAATCTGGCCAAGTGGGGTTAAATACAATAAAAACAGAGTAGGGCCCAGAATTGAGCCTTGAAGAACCCCACAGGAAAGTCCTTTAACCGCTGACATCTTCTCGTTGAACAAAACACAAAACCCTCTGTCAGTTAAATAAGATGAGAACCATTTCAGAACTAATCTTGAAATGCCAAACATGTCCTTCATCCTATTTATCAATATATTGTGGTCCACCGTGTCAAAAGCAGCGGTGAGATCCAACAACACCAGGACCGAGTACTGACCAGAATCTGCTGCCCTCATGATGTCACTGGAGACTTTAATTAGCGCTGCCTCGGTGGAGTGCATTTTATGGAAACCAGACTGGAAGGTATCTAAGATTTTATTTCTCTGTATGAATGTAGTTAATTGCTCAGCTACTACTTTCTCAAGCATTTTGGATAGGAAGGGAAGCTTTGAAATGGGCCTGTAATTGTTCAATTCTGTAGGGTTTAAGTTTTGTTTCTTTAATTTGGGTTCAACCACTGCTTGTGTTAAAAGAACTGGGAACAGTGCCTGATAAAAGTGACCAATTTATGATTTCGACAGTTAAAGGCCTGATAGAGTCAAATATTTTGAAAAGCAGTGGTGTTGGGAGGATACTAAGGGGCTTGAAGAGGGCTTCATAGAGGCCAGAAGACCATTTACATCCAGTAGTGTGACTGGAGTGAATAAGTACCACATGTTAGAGGGGGCCTGATTCAGGCCAAGGTCCTCAGCAGATGGTGTAGTGCTTGCCCTAATATCATTCACCTTATTCACCATAAAGTTTGCAAAGTCATTACATTCAGCATTAGAATAAACAGGAACCATGGCTAAATCAGGTGAGACAATGGAATTAATAGTGTCAAACAAAAACTTGGGATTTCCCTTGTTTAAGGAAATAAGCTGACCAAAGTAGTTTATTCTCAAATCCTTCATCATATCATTTAATGAAGTTATAAGGTCTTTGAGGTGGAGTCTGTGCACCTCAAGCTTGGTGGCCTTCCACAAACGTTCCACTTTACGGCAGCTTCTCCTAAGAATACAGATCTCTTCATTTAACTAAGGGCATGGTTTCTTAGGAGAAGTATGGCTATATTTAATAGGAGCCACTTTATCAAGTACCAATTGGCACTGTTGGTTAAAGCAATCCACCATAGAATTTACATCCTCACATCCTGCTACAAGGTGAGAGTCAAAAGCTGAAATAAATCTATCCATGCCCTGCTGGTTAATAATATGCCTCTGTCTTAATGCTTAACTGTCACGTGTGGCTCTGGGGAGCCACACAATGAGAGCCAAGGGCGAGCCAGTGAGTTATGATGTTTATTGGTGACAGGGGTAAGGGATGAGGAAAGCACAGATGCTCATACACAGTTACACTCATGGGCAGTACAGCAACAGAGTTAACAGTTAACAAGGTGGCGCTCCCAAGTGATTCGGTAAGACAAGTAGAGGGCTAGCGCCGGACATGGGGGCACAGAGGCACAAATACTTCTTACAGGAAAACACTTACGAGAAATGCTGGATGATGAGACAAGGGCTGGCACTGGACGAAGGGGCTCCAGCCTAGTAGTGCTTATGTCGCAGCCCCGATTGATCGAGGCTGCTCCTCTTTATCCTCATTAGCAGCGCCCCAGCTGATGAGGATTAATTGGCCCCAGCCGTCCCGTGACACTGACAGCTGGGAGCCAGCTGAGACGCTGCCCAATGAGAGGCAGGGATGAGAGGGAGCATGGGCTGAGCGCCGAGCCGGCGTCTCACCCCATGGTGACAGAGCCTCCCCCTCACGGTAGGGCTCCGAACGACCTGGAACATCCCAGCCCCCCCCCCCCCCCACACACACACACACCTAGGGTGGGCGGCAGGGAGGCAGGACCGGAGGGAGAGAAGCAGAGAGAAAAAAAAAAAAAAAGAAAAAACAGACCATGAACAAATACAGAGTACAAGGTAGACAAAACGAAAAACCCAAACACTCTGTATCCACAGAAAATAACCAGGGCACAGATGGGGAAAAAATACCAGGTGTGGTAATAGACAACACCCACTACCCAAAACACACAAGTGACGTGAAACTCGGGGCAAAGAAAGAGAGACAAAAACCCACCAAAAAGGTGGCAGGAATGAATAAAGCAATCACAGAGTACGGTTAAGGGGAAACAAAATGCACTACTCCATAACGCAAAATCCAGGCCAGGAACAGAACAAAGATGATGAAAAACGCTGAGTATGAATAATAAAGAAAACAAAATACACAGCGCTAGATGTATAAAAGATCACCTAAAGAAACGGAGGTGAAAGGAACAAATGGGCAATTACAAAGTACGGTTAGGTGGGAGATGAAAACACATTACTGCACGGTGGCGCAGTGGTTTAGCACTGTGGCAGCACAGTTTACCCTCGGCCGGGGGATCGCGGGGATCATGAGATTGTGGGTTCGATCCCAGCCCCCGACCAACAGTGAGCTGTGTGGAGTTTGCATGTTCTCCCCGTGTTGCGTGGGTTTACTCCGGGATTTCTCCGGTTTCCTCCCACATACCAAAAACATGTAGGTTTAGGGTGCTCGCGCATGCAGCAACCGGCAGCCGGTGGCTTGTCACCAGACTGCAAACCAAATCTACCTACGGGTACAAATAAGTAACTAAAAAAAAAAAAAAAAATTACTCCATACAAAAACACGCACAGTCAATGTTAAAGTCGGGGCTAGGGAAGGCCCCCCACGAGGATAACAGGAAAAGGTAAGGTGATCATAGCGTACGGTCAAAAAGGGAACCACACACATTACTCCATGATACACCGACTAGGCTAAGGTAAGGATGATGAAACGCTGAGTAAGGATAACAAGAAATCGTAATACACAGCACTAAATATGAGGATGGTCACCTAGAGGAATAAAGGTGACAGGACAACAGGATAACAATAAGGCAAAATGCTGAGTATGGTTAATAATAAAAAACACAATTCACAGCACAAAAAACACATTCCCCTAAGGACAAAAAGCCACACCCGAGTGACCTTAATAATAATAAAAAGGTAAGCGACACCCGAGGAGACGGCAGGCAGAGTCCAAAACGGTCGAAATTGTTCTGGTGGTCGCCCCGCCAATTGTCCAGTTGGCGAGCCGGGGAAGAGGAAAAGTTCGGACGGCCAACTCCAGACCCAGGTCCCAAGAAACCAGTTCACCGGTAGCCGTACCAGGCCACCCAGAAGCAACACAGTTCGTCGGGGGGGTTGGACCAGATCGCCGAACAGGAAGTCTTGCAGGTCGAGCCGTTGACCCGCATCACTCAACCACCAGGACCGTTGAGACGGGCGAAGGGTCAGAGCGGACCCCGGTGGAAGAGGCTTAGGGGAGAGCCGATGACGAGGTAGATGGGCGTCAGGCCGCAGGGAAACAGCCACCTCCTCACCGGACCTGGACAATGCTGATGTAGCACTCGCGTCGGACCCCGATTGGGCCTTAGGCGAACCCACGTCGAGCGCCGCTGGAGCAGCACCCACGTCGGACCCCGATTGGGTCTCGGGCGAACCCACGTCGAACACTGCTGGAGCAGCACCCACGACGGACCCCGACTGGGTCGGCACCGCACCAGAACCGACCTCCAACGTTGAGCCTGGACCCTCTAGCACCACGAGAGATGGCAATTCCTCGCCGGCGACCCTGGAACCAGGCTCAGGAGAGAAAACAGAACCGGGATCAGGGTCACCGGCAGCGCCAGAACCCGGCAAGACGAGCTTGGACGCAGCGGGCGGCTGCACCCGGCTCATCTCCCCTAGAGACAGGCTAAAGTGCTCAAAGATATGAAGAGAAAAAGGAAAAGAGAGCACTCGCCTGATCTCGGGTTCTGACGCCGTCCAGGACTGCGAAGATCCAGGATCCGTCGTCAGGAGGTCGTTGTCAGGCTCCCACCCAGCTGCGTCAGGCCCCGCAGCCGGCACGATGGTCAGCACAGCTTGAGGTTCCTCCAGCGCTGGTAACCCCACCGACGGTCCACGCGGCGTGATGACAGGAGAACCTCGTCCCGCTGGACCGAACCGCACCTCCGTGGAGACCCGGGGACGCTTGGTCGTCGGCGTAGACTCCACGTAGCAGTCAGTCCTCCTCCTCCGTCCACAATGTAGCTGCGGTGCCGCAGGCCCTCTCCTCGTCCCACGACATGGACCCGAAGCCGGGGACTGCTCGGCGGAGAGAGACACAGAGGGTGCAGGATTTAAGACACGGGTTACAGCAGGTGGTGGGAGTTCAGGGCGCTGCGGACCCTGAACTCCACCTCCAGGAGTATAACAGAGCAAATCACAAAACTGATGTAAATAAGCTAGGACTTGCCTGCCTCCTGGAGGTTGGGTGGTGCCTGCTGTTGTGGAAATCGCTTCTTCCTCTCCCCGCTGGGCGATAACGGAGGACCCCCTGAGAAGTCGTCTGGGGATCACTTGTGTCGTCTCCAGAAGAGGGCTCGCCAGGTCAGGATTCCAGGCACCCACAGCAGTCAGGAAGCACGTTGAGGAGGAGGGGATAACAGCTGGGATGAGCCAGCCCGAATGCCTTGGGATGACAGTGGGGGAAAGAGGCTCGGAGAACGGGGCTGTGAAATCTCCACGCTGACGAGACAAAGAGGTGACAGCTGCGTGGGGGAAAAGGTCCTGGCGACAACCCGGAACTGGATCCGGACGGGGGTTGTGCTGAGGCGTCTGGGCGTTGTGATGACGGCTCTTCCCAGGGGACGAAGCGAGGGGGGAACCCAGGAATCGCCGCTCCTGATCAGAGATCGAGGCGAGGAAGGCGTAGAAAACGGGAAAGCTTCATAGCCCTGGAGTCCTCTCCACCAATCTCACTGCCGCCGCCACATGCCTGAAGATGGTGAATGGATGCACAGCGGAGCTCGTGACAGCCACTCGGCCCCGGACGTAACTGCTGTCAGCTGCGGCTCCTTCAGGGGAATCCCGAGTGACGTGGTGCAGAACAGGGGAAGCCCTCTGGGTGGCGCGAACTCCCGGGCTGGAATGGAAGCAGGAACGGGGTCCCGAAGCGGGGGGCAACGTCATCCACTTCGGCTTCCTGCCAGGATTTCCTTCCAACCCGCGGAGCTCCTCTCGCAGTGCGGCCATAGCGTCTCTCCTGGCACAGGCCTCAAGATGGTAAAAATGACGAGGCAGAGTGTCCAGGAGGCTCTCAGCATGGTCCAGATGTCTCGCGTTGGAGGCGTCGTGCAGGGTGAAGAGCGTCCTGTCGACAGCCTCCGAGATGGACCTCAGCTCGTCGCCCTGGCGTCGGACATGACTCCTGGGAGACGGCATGCTAACGGCGCTGACACCCGGACAGGAAGGTACGAGTCCACACAAACCCACGGCCGCCGGCAACTCGTCGGGCTGCGACATACTGTCACGTGTGGCTCTGGGGAACCACACAATGAGAGCCAAGGGCGAGTCAGTGAGTTATGATGTTTATTGGTGACAGGGGTAAGGGATGAGGAAAGCACAGATGCTCATACACAGTTACACTCATGGGCAGTACAGCAACAGAGTTAACAGTTAACAAGGTGGCGCTCCCAAGTGATTCGGTAAGACAAGTAGAGGGCTAGCGCCGGACATGGGGGCACAGAGGCACAAATACTTCTTACAGGAAAACACTTACGAGAAATGCTGGATGATGAGACAAGGGCTGGCACCGGACAAAGGGGCTCCAGCCTAGTAGTGCTTATGTCGCAGCCCCGAGTGATCGAGGCTGCTCCTCTTTATCCTCATTAGCAGCGCCCCAGCTGATGAGGATTAATTGGCCCCAGCCGTCCCGTGACACTGACAGCTGGGAGCCAGCTGAGACGCTGCCCAATGAGAGGCAGGGATGAGAAGGAGCATGGGCTGAGCGCCGAGCTGGCGTCTCACCCCATGGTGACATTAACATTCATGCTGTTTGACATTAACTGACAGCTCAAACAAAACACAGCAATGATCACTGACACAAACATCCTCCACTTTAACATTGTCCAAATTCAGTCCCAGTGAAAAGACAAGGTCCAAGGAGCGCCCCTTTTTATGTGTTGAGCCAGAGACATGCTGCCTGAAATTGTGAGCCTCTGTAATAGTTAAAAAGTCTGCAGCAGCATTAGAAGACGTACAGACGTGGACAAAATTGTTGGTACCCCTCTGTTAATGAAAGAAAAACCCACAATGGTCACAGAAATAACTTGACTCTGACAAAAGTGGTAATAAATAAAAACTCTATGAAAATTAACCAATGAAAATCAGACAATGCTTTTGAATTGTGGTTCAACAGAATTATTTTAAAAAACAAACTCATGAAACAGGCTTGGACAAAAATGATGGTACCCCTAGAAAAGATTGAAAATAATGTGACCATAGGGACATGTTCAACCAAGATGTGTCCTCTAACATCACAGGTGTCTACAAACTTGTAATCAGTCAGTCGGCCTATTTAAAGGGTGCCAAGTAGTCACTGTGCTGTTTGGTGACATGGTGTGTACAACACTAAACATGGACCAGAGGAAGCAAAGGAGAGAGTTGTCTCAGGAGATTAGAAAGAAAATTATAGACAAGCATGTTAAAGGTAAAGGCTATAAGACCATCTCCAAGCAGCTTGATGTTCCTGTGACTACAGTTGTACATATTATTCAGAAATTTAAGATCCACGGGACTGTAGTCAACCTCCTTGGATGTGGCTGCAGGAGGAGACGGATAATATGAATGGTAACAAAAGAGCCCAGAACAACCTCTAAACACATTCATGGTGAACTCTAAGGTCAAGGTACATCAGTGTCAGATCGCACCATCCGTCGTCATTTGAGCCAAAGTGGACTTCATGGGAGACGACCAAGGAGGACACCACTGTTGAAAACAAATCATAAAAAAGCCAGACTGGAATTTGCCAAACTGCATGTTGACAAGCCACAAAGCTTCTGGGAGAATGTCCTATGGACAGACGAGACAAAACTGGAACTTTTTGGCAAGGCACATCAGCTCTATGTTCACAGACGCAAAAATGAAGCATAGCAAGAAAAGAACACTGTCCCTACTGTGAAACATGGAGGAGATTCTGTTATGTTCTGGGGCTGCTTTGCTGCATCTGGCACAGGGTGTATTGAATCTGTGCAGGGTACAATGAAATCTCAAGACAATCAAGGTATTCTAGAGAGAAATGTGCTGCCCAGTGTCAGACAGCTTGGTCTCAGTTGCAGGTCATGGGTCTTGCAACAGGATAATGACCTAAAACACACAGCTAAAAGGACCCAAGAATGGCTAAGAGCGAAACATTGGACTATTCTAAAGTGGCCTTCTATGAGCCCTGATCTAAATCCTATTGAACATCTGTGGAAGGAGCTGAAACATGCCGTCTGGAGAAGGCACCCTTCAAACCTGAGACAACTGGAGCAGTTTGCTCATGAGGAGTGGGCCAAAATACCTGCTGAGAGGTGCAGAAGTCTCATTGACAGTTACAGAAATCGTTTGATTGCAGTGATTGCCTCAAAAGGTTGTGCAACAAAATAATAAGTTAAGGGTACCATCATTTTTGTCCAGGCCTGTTTGATGAGTTTGTTTTTTAAAATATTTCTGTTGAACCACAATTCAAAAGCATTGTCTGATTTTCAATGGTTAATTTTCATAGAATTTTTATTTATTACCACTTTTGTCAGATTCAAGTTATTTTTGTGACCATTGTGGGTTTTTCTTTCATTAACAGAGGGGTACAACAATTTTGTCCATGTCTGTATCATTTACATGTATATTAACATCACCTAAAATTAAAACTCTTTCTAGTTTTATGATGGAAGATAAGAAGTCTGAGAATTCTGATAAAAACATGCCAGCCGGGCCGGGCGGGCGGTAGATTAAAACACAATAAAAAAGGAGTTGAGGCACTTGTCTTCGATATCTGAAGTTCAAATCAAGAGAAACACTCAGAGTTCACAGACTGGCATTTGAAGCGGTTGAGGAAAATGATGGCCAGGCCGCCTCTGTGTCAGGGGTCGCAATGAAGGCGCAGTCTGTAAGGCAGATCTCCTTCAGGTGAGTGAATTCATCCTGTCGTTGCCACGTTTTGGTCAGAAATAGAAAATCCAGGTTTTCTTTCCCAATCAAATCATTCAGGAAAAACGATTTGTTTGAAATGGAGCAAGTGTTCAGCAGAGCCATCTTAATCTGTGACGGCAGTGCAGCATCACGCCCAGCTGACTGAATGTTGACAGCTGTCAAACAGCGGTAGCGTGGAGTAGAAATTCTCCAAGAGCAAAGGTGATGGTAGAACAGGTCACACCGGAGCGGTGCCATGGGATTGTAGTCCTCCTCAGGTGTTTGCACGTGGATGGGACACAGACAACTTGTGCATCCATCTTGGCTTCGGCGGCTGGTGCGTCTCAGCCTCATCTGGATGTCGGCTCGGGATCCACGCCTCCATGGCCTTCTACGCAGTGTAGGCAGCAACAGTAGACTTCTAAGTGACAGGTCAGCACAAACAAATGGTGTAGCAAAGAAGCATTTGCTCCACTTCGCACTGTGTTGTTCCATAGATGCCTTAATTTGCATCAGCATTGAACAATCATAAAGTAGGTCAGAAAGGTATGTTGAAATGGCTTCAGATAGACATAGTAGGAATAAATCCGCCAGCAGTGAAAGAGCAGCAGAGGCCGTACCAGTCACAAGCGCCATCTTGCTACGACACAGGTGATCTCACCAACAGTGCAGCTCCCGTTCCGCTGAATCCTGACATAATGCACGGCTCAGGAGACGCACACACACAGGCTCAGAGTAGCTCAAATAGCTTTATTGACAACAGGAGTGTATGAATGTGTGTCTGCGAGATGTAAATGTGTTGGTGGCGGCGTCTGCTTCGGGCACAGAGGCAGGAGACCATACAGCCGGACAACCCTATGGGAAAAGCACAGGGAGAAGGGTGACGGGCACACACCAACACAGGGGATATATGAGTAAGAGAGGAGCTTACTTGGAAAGGGCGGATGACTGGCACAGCAAGGAACGAGGTCCGGTAGACAGCCACCTGGAAAGCCCGGTGCAGCAGCGAGGAACAGGCGATGGAGAGGGATAGTCCGCCGCTGGAGAATCCACCTGTGCACAGGGAAGCAGACTTGGAGGAGAAAAAGGTAAGATCTTCTTACCGCAATGTTTGTTGAGAATGAGACGGAACTCACAGCAATGCGTAGTGAAGTCTGACGGCTTCAGGCCGAAGCCCAGGGCGAGGCGGCTTAAATCCATCGCCGCTGATGATGTGCAGGTGTGCGTGCAGCTGGCGCCGCTGATGAGCGGCGCAGCGTGACAGTACTCCCCCCTCTAGCAGCGCCTCCTGGCGATGGCTTCTCTGGGTGCGCTCGGTGGAATTCAGCGATGAGCGATGGGTCTAACACAAACGACGAGGGTACCCACTGCCGATATTCAGGCCCATAGCCCTTCCAGTCCACCAAGTACTGCAACCCACGACCCCGGCGCCAGGAGTCCAGGATGGAGGAGACAGGCCAGGCCGGATGGCCACCAATCATCCGGGGCGCGGGTTGCGCAGCAGGAGGAGGGCAAAGGGGGTCGGAGACTGCCAGCTTCACCTTGGACACGTGGAAGGTGGGGTGGATGCGGAGGGAGGGGGGAATGGCTACACGCACAGCCACCGGGTTGATGATCCTGGTGATGGGGTATGGGCCCATAAAGCGCTGTGCCAGCTTCCTCCTCTCGCCCTTTAAAATCACGTCCTGGGTTGACACATAGACTTGCTGACCAACTCTGTACGCCGGGGCAGGTCTTCTGTGCCGGTCTGCCACGGCTCTGTTGCGCTCCGCCGTGCGTAAAAGCGCATTGCGCGCTGACACCCAGATGGAGCGGAACTGCCTGAGATGCGCCCGTACTGAGGGGACAGTTACCTCACTCTCCTGCGTCGGGAGCAGCGGGGGGTCGTAACCCAGGGACGCCTTAAAGGGGGACATCCCTGTAGCAGAAGAGCGAGCGGTGTTGTGGGCGTATTCAACCCAGGCGAGGTGGTTACTCCAGGACGTTGGTTTGGACGCTGTGACGCTGCGGAGCGCAGCCTCCAGCTCCTGGTTGGTCCGCTCACACTGCCCGTTGGTTTGGGGGTGATGGCCGGAGGAGAGGCTCACCTTGGCTCCCAGGGCGTTGCAGAACGACCTCCAAACCTCTGAAGCAAATTGGGGCCCCCGGTCCGAGACCACGTCCACCGGAATCCCATGCAGCCTGACCACGTGCTGGATTAGGAGGTCCGCCGTCTCCAGGGCAGTTGGGAGACCTCGCAGGGGGACAAAGTGTGCCGCCTTGGAGAAGCGGTCCACGATGGTCAGGATGGTGTCGAAGGTGTTTGAGACAGGGAGTCCGGTGACGAAATCCAGGGCGATATGCGACCAGGGCCTGCCAGGGACGGGCAGAGGCTGGAGCAAACCCGCTGGAGGGGCATTACCTGATTTGCTGGTGGCACACACTGGGCAGGCCCGGGCGTAGCGGGCAGCGTCCCTCCGCAGGCCCGACCACCAGAAGGACCGCTGGAGGAGGTCAATCATCCGGGAGGAGCCAGGGTGGCAGGTGAGCTTGGATGTGTGCAACCAGTGGATGACCTCCCCCCGAACCGTGGATGGCACGAACAGCCTCCCCTCCGGTCCGCCGCCAGGGTCAGGTTCCACTTCCTGCGCCTTCCGGATCTTGCTTTCAATATCCCAGGTGACGGCTCCCACGATGCACGACCTGGGTAGGATGGAGTGGACCGTGTCTTCCGACTCCTCAGGGGCGAATTGCCTAGAGAGGGCGTCGGGCAGGCCGTTCTTGGAGCCAGGCCGGAAGGTGATGTTAAACCGGAACCTGGCAAAGAACAAGGACCAACGCGCCTGGTGGGCGTTCAGACGCTTGGCAGATCTCAGGTACTCCAAGTTCTTGTGGTCCGTCAGGACCACGAACGGCTGGTCCGCCCCCTCTAGCCAGTGACGCCACTCCTGCAGCGCGAGCTTGATGGCGAGGAGCTCTCTGTCCCCCACGTCATAGTTGCGTTCCGCCGGGGACAAGCGCCGGGAGAAGAAGGCGCAGGGCCGTTTGTCCCCACCATCTGGCGACCGCTGGGATAGGACCGCCCCCACTCCTGTGTCCAAAGCGTCCACTTCTACGATGCACTGCAGCACAGGGTTGACTTGGCTAAGGACCCGGGAGGAGGAGAACTTCGCCTTCAGCGCCTGGAAAGCAGCCGCGGCCTCTTCGGTCCGCCGGAACGGGACCTTAGGGGACGTGAGGTGGGTCAGCGGGCCGGCGATGGTGCAAAAATTATGGACAAAGCGGCGGTAGAAATTTGCAAACCCAATAAATTGCTACACCTGTTTTCTTGATGCAGGTGTGGGCCATTCCACCACCGCTTTCACCTTCTCTGGGTCCGGAAGCACCTGGTCGTGGGAGATGATGAACCCGAGGAAGGATGTCGTCCTAGCGTAGAACTCGCATTTCTCAGCCTTCACATACAGCCGATTCTCCAACAGTCTTTGAAGGACCCGCCTCACGTGGACCCGGTGCTTGTCCCTGGATTTGGAGAAGATGAGAATGTCATCCAGGTAGACGAACACAAAAAGGCCAATGAAATCCCGGAGGACGTCATTAATGAGGCGCTGAAAGACGGCTGGAGCGTTGGTCAGCCCGAACAGCATCACAAGGTACTCAAAGTGGCCGTTCGGGGTACGGAAGGCTGTCTTCCACTCATCTCCCTCCCGGATCCGGACGAGGTGGTATGCGCTGCGTAGATCCAGCTTGGTGAACCAGGTCGCCCCCTGGAGGGAGTGGAAGGCGGTGTCCATGAGGGGCAGGGTATAGCGATCCTTCTCCGTGATGTCGTTTAGGGCGCGATAGTCAATGCACGGACGGAGGGAACCGTCCTTCTTGCCCATGAAGAAGAATCCTGCCCCCACAGGTGATGACGAGGGTCGGATTATCCCAGCACTCAGCGATTCCTTGAGGTAAGCGTTCATGGTCTCCTTCTCCGGCGCCGACAGGCTGTAGAGTCGCCCAGAGGGTAAGGGTGCCCCCTGGCGGATGTTTATAGCACAGTCATAGGGTCTGTGTGGAAGAAGAGACATCGCCTTGGACTTGCTGAATACCATACCCAGGTCGTGAAACTCTGATGGCACCAGGGACAGGTCCGGGGGTGCAGCGTCCGTGGATGATGGAGGAGAGGACGGAGAGCAAGCAGCGGACTGTAGACAGGTGCTCATGCAGAATGTACTCCATGCCGACACCCCAGCGGACCTCCAATCCAAAATGGGGTTGTGGAGGCGTAGCCAGGGATACCCCAGGATGACGGGCGACACAGAGTTGGGCAGGATGTAGAAGGTTATCTCCTCCCGGTGGTTTCCAGAGATGATAACCGGAACGGGGACGGTCTGGTGTGTTACTCTCCCCAGGGAGACACGGGAGAGGTTGACCAGGGAGACAGGGGTCTTTAATGCCTGGCAGCGGATGCCCAATCGGGTTGCCAGGCTTTGTGAAATAAAACTGCCCTCCGCGCCCGAATCCACCAGTGCGTGAGTGAGATGCCCAGTGGAGTTGTGACAAAATCAGACGGGCAGCTTCAGTTGGGTGAGGGGACTTAACCGATTGACGTCCGCAAGGCCCCCTACAGTGACTCGCGGACCCCGCCGTTTGGCTTCTGTGGACAAAGCTCTACCGTGTGTTGACTATCTCCGCAATACATGCAGAGATTTAACTCACGGCAGCGCTGTCTCTCCGCCGGGGAGAGCTTTGTCCAGCCCGTCACCATCGGCTCCGACTCCTCGGGGCGCGATGGTGGCGGCGTCGCCAGGGGGCGAGCTTGGGACAGGCACGACGAGGCTCCACGAGGGCGAGAAGAAGACGACTTCCGTCCCGAGGAGCGCTCGCGCAGCTTGTTATCCAAACTGATCGCTAGAGATGTTAGCTCCGCTAGGGTCTCCGGGATATCCCGCCCAGCCAGTTCATCCCTCAGATCATCGTTGAGACTGCGGAGGAAAAGGCCACAGAGGGAGCGTTCCTCCCAGCCCAATTCCTCCGCCGCTACCCGGAAGTCGACCGCGTAGTCCGCTGCCAACCGGCTTCCCTGCTGGAGGCTGAGAAGCCGATCGACCTGGACCGTCTCGGTACGAGAGTGGTCAAAGACCTCCAGGAAGCGTCTCACGAATTGGTCATACATGAGGGAGGCATAACTGGGCCTCGCCATTACGGCGTAGGTCCAGGTTAATGCTCGCCCCTCTAGGAGATTCCCGATATAACCAATTCGGCTATGATCAGAAGGAAAGTCTCCGGGCACACGGTGGAACACGGACTCACATTGCATTATGAACCACCGCGCTCCGCCGAGCTTACCGCTAAAGCGGGCGGGGGTTGGAATGGGCGTGAGCCGAGTCGGTGCTGCCGGAGCCTGCTGAACGGCCACTGGAGCAGCAGGAGCCGCGCCACCCTGACGAGCCGGGGGGAACGGCTGTTGGGGGTCCAAGCGGTCCAATCGGTTAGTTATATTAATCAATTGATTGAGTATCACCTGTTGCTGATAAGCTATCTGATCCACTCGAGCCTCGAGAGTGGTAAGCCGGTGTGCGAGCCCGCCGTCCGCCGAGCCGCTCTGACTGAAGCCGTACTGACATAATGCACGGCTCAGGAGACGCACACACACAGGCTCAGAGTAGCTCAAATAGCTTTATTGACAACAGGAGTGTATGAATGTGTGTCTGCGAGATGTGAATGTGTTGGTGGCGGCGTCTGCTTCGGGCACAGAGGCAGGAGACCGTACAGCCGGACAACCCTATGGGAAAAGCACAGGGAGAAGGGTGATGGGCACACACCAACACAGGGGATATATGAGTAAGAAGAGGAGCTTACTTGGAAAGGGCGGATGACTGGCACAGCAAGGAACGAGGTCCGGTAGACAGCCACCTGGAAAGCCCGGTGCAGCAGTGAGGAACAGGCGATGGAGAGGGATAGTCCGCCGCCGGAGAATCCACCTGTGCACAGGGAAGCAGACTTGGAGGAGAAAAAGGTAAGATCTTCTTACCGCAATGTTTGTTGAGAATGAGACGGAACTCACAGCAATGCGTAGTGAAGTCTGACGGCTTCAGGCCGAAGCCCAGGGCGAGGCGGCTTAAATCCCTCGCCGCTGATGATGTGCAGGTGTGCATGCAGCTGGCGCCGCTGATGAGCGGCGCGGCGTGACAAATCCAGGGGACACACAACTGTCGGGTGGTGCTTCCCTCCCGTCTCAGACGTAGCCACAGAGCTGGAACAGGATCTCCCAGGGCTGCTGGTTAACTCGCCGGCGTGTTATGTCGGTAATCAGAGTCTGGAGTTTGTCTTATGCCATTCAGCGAACTGAACTTTATTGAACACTCACAGAAATATACACAGGTGCTGCAGCCCACCTGACGTCACTCTGCAGGGCAGCTACAGCAAGCCCCGAGGGCCACACACATACACACAACATCCCCCCCCCCTTAGAAAGTCCAAAACCACACACACAATCGAGACCCTCCCCAATTTAGAACCTGGATCACGCACTAAGAAAACTAAACTGAAATCACTAAAAAGGGCCTATCACAGTCACACAAAACAACTAAAATCTAGGGGAGACGAGTTGACTGCCGTCCTACCCCCACACGGCCAGGCAAATTTTTCTGTCTCCAATACTAAATAAATACAGTTCATTGATAAACTCAAATTACTGCTGTGTTTCCTAACTAATTAATAATACACCAAAACAATCCCCAGCTGTCATGACTGAGTAAGGGATAAGCTCATGTGCAGGCTGCCAACACCAGAGAATGCACACGACACAGAGGGGAAACGTTTAAAACAACTTTATTGGAAATAAACTCAAATCTAGGAAAAGCGCCGCTCACCAGAATCAGAATCAGATTTATTGCCATTGTTCATGTAGTACACAAACTAGGAATTTGTCTCGGTGCCATGCTGCAACATTAAAAACATGATGAGATAAAGAGATAAACTAAAAACTAAAAGACTAAAAACATGCAATAAGTGTAGAATAATAAGTAATAATAATAATAATAATAATGAGGAATACGCAGCCTGTGAAAAGAGGGAGACGAGAGCAGGTTGGGACTGAGGAGGGAGGCTGAGAATAGTGAATGAATAAGGGTAGATCTTACGATTGGTGAGCAGAGAGCCCAGCAGAGGAACCCAGCAGCAATGAAGGAACCAGCAAGGCAGAGCTGGCAGGGAGAAGGAGAGGAGTGGAGCTGCAAGGAGAGTCTGACCAGGTGGAGAAGTAATCTGGAACGGAGACAATGATGAGGCAGGTGAGCGCGCAGTAATCCCGGAGACACACCACGGAGATGGCAGCAACCTGAAGAGAGAGGAGGAGAAGGAGCGTTAGGCTGAGTTCTTAAAAAATATGTTTTTAGTTCAATTTTAAACTCTCGTTAGAGACAGCAGTACCCACCGAGCCAGCACTGGAGCATTCATGAAGAAGTCCTTTTAAGAGCTGGCAGAGAAGAGGCAGCAGGTCCATCTACTCACGCAGGTGTGCTGATGACCTGCAGAGCCGGGAGCTTGATGGAGAACCTCCCACAGAAAGGAAGGGGGAGCGCATTCACCTGATCATAACACCCAACAGCACACATTCATACATACATCACACATATAAACATTAAAACTCTCTTTTCAAAACACATGCAACCATATAAACAATTATTGTTATTACTACTATTTAATATATTCCTGTCAACAGTTCTTTTTTCTCACGTTACACCAATGTCCACGAGCAGCCAAGGATAAACCCGGCTCGGGGGCCCAGGGCAGCCCCACGGCAGGAAGCCCTGGAAGCTGCCTGCCCCCAGGGTCGAAGCTGACCTCCCCGGCTAGAATGTCTCTTCTCCTCACCCTCGACTGCTTCTCTCGTCTGGACCCGCCATCTGACACCTCCTCACGGACATGAACCCAGTCCGCAACTCTCAGGGGGGGTCCCGCTCGACCTGCGGTGTTGCTGCCCGGCACGCACTCGGATGGACAGACGGACCAGTAGCGCCTGTCCTCAGTCTCCATCGAGTCTACCTAGGCCCATCCCAGTGATGTATCCCCCAAGCATGGCCATCCAGTCCGGCCACAAGATCACTGGCTCTCCCAGACACTCCAGAAACAATGGCAGAGGTGGAGGTAGCCCACACACCTCCATGGTTTATTCTTGTCGCCAAAATGTTATGTCGGTAATCAGAGTCTGGAGTCTGTCTTATTCCATGCAGCGAACTGAACTTTATTAAACACTCACAGAAATACATACAGATGCTGCAGCCTGCCTGATGTCACTCTGCAGGGTGGCTACGGTAAGCCCTGAGGGCCACACACAACACGGCGGCTCCTTCCCAGGAGCGACGGACTCTTGGAGGCCGCAAAAGAACACAAGGGAGAGGGAAGCGAGGGTGAGTTAACAACAGCAGATGATGAGGTCTCAGCCCAATCTGGCTGCAATCGCTGAGCCTCATCACAGGGAATAAGGCAAGGTGTATCATTATAAAGAGAAAAGGAATGAAAACCCACTTGCCTTATTTCCCGGGGCATATGCCCCTCTGGCTACTGCTGATGTCTGGGAAGGAGGCGGGAGCTCGGGTCTCTGGTGGCAGAGGTGGGGCGCTGGAGCTCGGGGTCGGGGAGGAGCCGATGGGACCGAGGTCCGGGAATGCCCTCTCACTGGCACGGACCTCGATTCATGGACGGTGCTCCTCCCACGATACTCTCGCTGCAGATCCTCCATCAAAAACACCCTCTCCCTTCCTCCGGCTTGCAGCATGAGCCGCGGGTGACACTGCACAGCCGCCTCTGCCAGGCTTAAGGTCCACAGAGTGTCTGTTGGGGTGGGAGATATGTGAGTGGTGATGATATATCCATCCGCTTCCCAAAGCGCAGCGCAGAGCTCCCACCCTAAGCCTCGTGAAAACTATCTTTCGCCTGCTGACATCTCAGCAGGCGTAGGATGACAAAAAAGGAAAAAACGTAATCATAGGAAAAGACAAATTGCTAAACCCACAGAGGCTGGTGTCCAGGTGGTCGTGTCCTTCTGTCATGAACACCAAACACTCTCTGTGGGTTTGCACATTTATGAACATAAAGACAGACAAAATTCTAACATACAAATACTAAATAATAAGTGTGTGGCGCTAACAAACAGATACAATGACAAATGCTGGAGGAGAGTGGGGCTCGATGTCCAGAGGGACATGAAGCCGGGAACACCGAGCCAGGGGCGGAATCCAGCCGGAGCTATCCCGAAGGCTGCGGGGGCTCACTGCTGGGAAAAAAGGGAAACACGTACTTGGACGGACCTCTCCTACTCTCCTCAACAGCAGCCCCAAACACACTCAGGATGGACAGTTCTGCTTCTGAGGATGGGGTAACGTGGAAGAAGGACAAGACAAACCCCAGAGGTTTGCCACACCCTTATAAGCGGTACATAATTAGTGACAGGTGTGAATGCATGAGTGGAGAAAATAACAGAATGAATAACAGGTGTGCAGCTCCGATTGACAGCCAGAAGTGATGCATGAGCTGTCACAGCGCCAGCAACAATCAAAACAATGAACCAAAAAAGGAAATATAGAAGCTAGCAAAGAACTAATCAAAACCAGGAACCAAATTCAACAAATAAGGTGAACAGAAAAAATAAACAATCAGAAAAAGACAAAACTAATCTGACATGGCCCCTGCCCATGCATTGGATCATAACACTAAATACAGCCCAATTTTCAACATCTATTTTGGGTTAAATGTGGTTCATATTAGACAGACTAAACGTAGCCCAATTTTCAACATCTATTTGTGGGCTAAATTAAGGCTTGGACTGATGGGCCTGATTTAGCCCACAACGTCTAAATTATAGCTTGTGCTGGGGGGGTATGGTGATATTTCTTTATGATGGGCAAAATAAACTGCCTTTTCCAGTCTTCCTCAGGATTCCTCAGGATGGGCTGCACGGTGGCGCAGTGGTTAGCACTGCGGCAGCACAGTTTACCCTTGGCCGGGGGATTGTGGGGATCGTGGGATCGTGGGTTCGATCCCAGCCCCCGACCAACAGTGATCTGTGTGGAGTTTGCATGTTCTCCCCGTGTTGCGTGGGTTTACTCCGGGATTTCTCCGGTTTCCTCCCACATGCCAAAAACATGCATGGTAGGTTAATTGGCTGTTCTAAATTGTCCCTAGATATCTGTTTCCTATAGGCCCTTAGAATAGAGGGTTAGTATTAATGAAAGCGCTTTGAGTGGTCTTTGTGACTAGAAAAGCGCGATATAAGTGCAGGTTAGTTAGTTAGTTAGTTAGATATCCATCCAGCTTCTACCGCTTATCTTGGGGTATGGATTGTGGGGGCAGGCACAGATTGCCCGCTGGTTCACGTAGTACCATGATCCCTCCTGCAGGTGGTGCCCCACTTGAGATTGGACCCATTTGGCTCCTTTGGGTACACTGGGTCCTTGATGCAACTTTTTTCATGGGGATCTACTAGACTGTTCTTGGTCTGGCCCTTCACCTGGGACCAATTTGTCTTGGGAGACCCTAGAAGGGGCAAGTTGCCCCCGACAACAAAGCTCCTGGGATCAATAAGCTACTCAAACCCCCCCACCACCACCACAATAAGGTGGGGATCCACAGAGGGACTTCCTCGGCATAATTCATGATGATTAGTAATTGATTCCATCCATCTATCCATCTTCTACTGCTTCTCCAGAGGTCCGGGTTGCAGAGGCAGCAGTTCAAGCAAAGAAGCTCAGACTTCACTGCCCAATCCTGTCCACATATAACCTGTTGAGCTTTGAAAATCTAATCATGTATACAAATGTGTGTCTTTTGTTTAAGATAATCTATAACTCTGCTGCTCCTCCCTTAAAAAGGTTTGTTTCATGAAGTTCTGTAAATACATCTCGGACAACTCGATCAACAGCACACGGCGAGTGCAGGATTCCTAAGCACAAGACAACATTAGCAAATTCAACATTTTCATGTGTGGCTATGCGACAGTGGAACATGTTACCAACGGAGTTACTTGCAGTAACAGACTATCACACATTTTCGCGCTTGGTGAAAAAACAGTTAATCTCTAAGCAAACCTGTGTCCATAATGTACTGTGATGTAAAGATGTTAGAGTGTGTGATGTTGACAGTGGGACCAATAAGAGTCAGTGGTTGGATGTGAAAAATTGTTTATATGGATGGAGTTATAAAAATGTATTATTGTATGTTTTAGTTCTTATCAATGTTTTGGGTTCTTATCAGTGATATTAATGTTTGTTTTAGTTTTTAGCAATGCTTGGTTTTAGTTTTTTAGTTTTAGCAAATGTCTGCTTTTTAATGTTAACACCAGCCTGCCCAGGGACTACAGGTGGAAATTAGCACTTGTGCTATAACCTGGTACAATGCATCTTTCCTCTTTAAAGGCCAAATGTCACGTAATTTTTATTTCTAAATAACAACGAATTTAGATAAAATACACATAGCTTAAACCAAATATTCATACCGGAGACCATATCACCCACCTGTATTTACATAATTGCACAAAATACACCAGGTGAAGGCCCCACCTTGCTTGCTGGCTTGTGACAGCCAGTCCAGACCACGCCCATGTTTTTGACATCACCAGTTGTACCCTGGCTGCCCTGCCTATCCATATTCACACTTATCAACATTGGACAATCATGACGGAAAGTGACAGCGATTGTGAACAAATTAGTTTAGTTTTGTCTTTTTTTTTGTCTTTTTTTTTGTCAGTGGTTCAGACAGTGACAGAGGCATAGAACCTTACAGGTTCGAGCCGTCCGAGACGGAATCAGATGCTTTGTCTGATGACAACAGTTCCAACGATGACCAGAGAGCAGAACCAGTGGAAAATGTCATTGAACTGGACATTAATCGCCTCCAGAATTGGGAAGCCGAAGGGGGTCTGTCGAGGGCGCCCCATAAATATTGATTTTTCGGAAGCCATTATTATTACAGTGGAGGAGAGCCGCTGCTGTCAAGAAATTGACCAGATCAATATGAAAATGGAGGCGCATACCTGTCAAGTGAGACGTTTTTGCCATATTTTGGTGCCAAGCGCGGCTGTGGGGGACGGCAGAGTGGTGGCGGACACTTTTCTGGGAAATGTTTTAAATGTAGTTCGTGTTGTTATTGTCAAATATTTTAAGGAAAATACAGGGAAAAAACAGGACAGGACGTGTTGCGGAGCACGTCCTGTGTGTGATCCCCCACAGCTGGTGCTGGCAGATGGCTCAGCCTGAGCTATTCGCACTACAGTGTGGACTCAATCAGTCTAATGGCCGCGGCGGGCAGATCGCTCAGCGTGAGCTATTCTCACTACAATGAGAAGTGTGGAGTCAATCTTGTCGGGGTGGGCAGATCGCTCAGCGTGAGCTATTCTCACTACAATGAGAAGTCATTAGGACAATGGTTTAACACGTTCAGCTGTGCAGCGGTTGCGGAACAGACAGAGATCGCCTTACAAATACAGAATTCTGCTTTTTTTTTTATTTTGCGCCGGACGCTGAGTTGTGTTGTTATAGTCAAATATCCATGAATCCTTAAAATATTTGACAATAACAACACGAGTTGCATTTGGGGCATTTCCCAGAGAGGTGTCCCTTGTTGCTCCGCCGTCCCTTATAGCCGCTTTTTACGGTGTTGAAGTACGGCGAAAACGTCTCACTTGACAGGTATGAAAACATTTCCCAGAGAAGTGTCCCTTATTACCCAGCTGTCCCTGATAGTCCCATTTTAAGGTATGGGTGAAATATCCAATTTTTTCTTTCTTGTTGCTCACTTCAACCTTCCAGTCTCCATATAAACAATCAATTGAAATACCCCAAGCATCAAACTAGGGTACAATTGATTTCGTCACTTCCGCCTTCTTCCCCAGGTGATTCCAGGGGCCGTGTCAGACCAAGCGCGGCAGTTTTAAATTAACAAATATTCCGTTGTTACTGAAGCATATGCACCAAGACCCGAACGGATCGGTTCCCTTTTATATCTAGTTTCAAGATATTTAAAGTACCCTGTTACGTGACATTTGGCCTTTAAGGTCAATGTATATTGCGCATGTCCCTGCATAAATAAATAAATAAATAAAATAAATAAAATAAATAAAGACTTCCCTCTCCCCAGCCACCTGCTCCAGCTCTTCAGAGAGGATACCAAGGCATTCCCAGGCCAGCTGGGAGACATAGTCTCTCCAGCAAGTCCTGGGTCTGCTCTGCGGTCTCCTCCCAGTGAGACATGCCAGAAACACCTCAAGTGGGAGGTCTCCAGGAGGCATCCTGATCAGATGCCCATACCACCTCAACTGGCTCCTTTCAATGTGGAGGAGCAGCGGTTCTACTCTGAGCCTCTCCCGCATAACTGAGCTCCTCACCCTGTCTCTGAGGGTGAGTCCAGCAATCCTATGAAAAAAGCTCATTTCAGACGCTTGTATCCACGATCTCGTTCTTTCGGTCATTACCCAAAGCTCATGACCATAGGTGAGGGTAGGAACGTAGATTGACTGGTAAATCAACAGCTTTGCCTTAGAGCTTAGCTCCCTTTTCACCACAACAGACCGGCACAACATCCACATCACTGCAGATGCTGCTTCATTCTCCCTTCACTCATGAATAAGACCCCGAGATACTTAACCTCCTCCACTTGGGGCAGGAGCTTGTCCCCAACCCGGAGAGGGCAATCCACCTTTTTCCGGCTGAGGACCATGGACTCGGACTTGGAGGTACTGATTCTCATCCCAGCTGCTTCACACTCAGCGGCAAATCGTCCCGGTTATACCTGTAGGTCATTGCTGGATTAAGCCAGCAGGACAACATCATCTGCAAACAACAGAGATGAGATCCTGTGGTCACCAAGAATGACACCCTCCATTCCTTGGCTGCGCCTAGAAATCCTGTCCATAAAATTTATGAACAGGATTGGTGACAAAGGGCAGCCCTGGTGGAGTCCAACTCTCAATGGAAATGAGTCTGACCGAGTGTTGGCAATATGAACCAAGGTCTCACAACGGTCGTACAGAGACTGACTAGCTCGTAACAACAAGCCCGATACTCCATACTCAGTAAGCAGCCCCCACAAAAACTACAAAGGACGTGGTCAAATGCCTTCTCCAAGTCTACAAAACACATGTAAACTGGTTGGGCAAATTCCCACGAACCCTCGAGGATTCTCGAGAGGGTAAAGAGCTGGTCCGATGTGCCACGGCCAGGACAAAAACCACATTGCTCCTCCTGTATCCGAGGTTCAATCAATGGCCGAACTCTCCTCTCCAGTACCTTGGCATAGACCTTCCCAGGGAGGCTGAGGAGTGTGATCCCTCTAAAGTTGGAGCACACCCTCTGGTTCCCTTTTTTGAAGAGAGGAACCACCACCCTGGTTTGCAATGCCAAAGGCACTGCCTCCAATCTCCACACAATGTTGCAGAGGCGTGTCAACCATGACAGTCCTACAACATCCAGGGCCTTGAGGTACTTAGGGCGAATCTTGTCCACCCCCAGGGACCAGCCACCAAAGAGATTTTTAACTACCTTGGTGACCTCAGCCCCTGACGAGTCGTCCCCCTCGTCCACAAGTCCTGCTTCCTCTGTGGAAGGCGTATCAGTGGGATTGAGGAGATCCTTAAAGTATTCCTTTCCACCGCCCCAGTCGAAGTCAGCAGCGCCCCATCCACACCATACACAGTGTGGACAGGGAGCTGCTTCCCCTTCCTGAGCCACCGGACAGTTTGCCAGAATCTTTGCGAGGCCAATTGAAAGTCTTGTTTCATGGCCTCACCAGACTCCTCCCATACCCGAGTTTTTGCTTCAGCAACCACCCGAGCTGCACTCCACTTGGCCTGCCGGTACATCTCAGCTGCTTCGGGAGTCCCACAAGCCAACCAAGATTGCTAGGACTCCTTCTTCAGACTAATGACCCCCCTCACCACCGGTGTCCAGGACTTGGTTTGGGGTTGCCACCATGAGATGCCCCGACGACCTTGCGGTCGCAGCTCTAGGCAGCCACTTCAACAATGGAGGTGGAGAACACGGCCCATTCAGACTCCATGTCTCCAGACTCCCTCAGAATGTGGCTGAAGTTCTTCCGGAGGTGGAAGTTGAAGACCTCCCGGACAGGGGCCTCAGCCAGACGTTTCCACCACACCCTCATTATACGTTTGGGTCTGCCAGGTCTGAATGGCACCAGAGAGGTGACATTCCACATCCCAAAAGCCAGTTTAGAAAGCCTAGGATCAGACCACCAAGGTCTCCGCCTTTGACCGTCACCTGATCCACACAGCACCGGACCCCCATGGTCCCTCCTGCAGGTGGTGAGCCCACTGGAGGGCAGACCCATGTAACTCCTTTGGGCTGAGCCTGGCCGGGTCCCATGGGTGGAAACCCGGCCACCAGACGCTAGCCATCGAGCCCTCCCCCAGGCCTGGCTTCAGGGTGGAGCCCTGGTAACCCCATACCGGGCAAGGTACACTGGATCCCTGTTGTAGCGTTCATCATGAGTCTATTGGATCATTTTTAGTCTGGCGCTTTACCAGGGCCAATCAATCTTTCATTGATTCAGGATAATTAATACCTTAATGTAAGTGCCAACTTTTCACACTTGCAGCAAACACAGCTCCTACCTTGTTGCAAAACCTCTTTGATTAAACTTCTACTAACAATGCAAATGTATGCAGTACTTCCAAGAAAGTTTAACTCCAGAGATGCTCTTTAAATGTGAATAACCAAAATGTCTATCTTTAAAAACTGGTTAAAAATATTTGCACAAAAATTAAAAAAAAAAAAAATCCTGTGATACGCAAACAAAATCATCTGATTTTAGCGCTGGATGGTTTAAAATATTTTAAATTTACCTCTCCTTTTTATTCACTGGTTTTCAGTTGCCTACTATAGAGAGTTTCAGATAAGAAATTTATCAGACAAAATAACATTTGAGAATTTATCAACTCAGTAGAATTCTTAAATTTGATAATCACTTTAATTATGGCCTAACTGTAAATGATTTATCATTGTATTCTTACCTTTGATGCAGGACAAGATGATATGCAAATGCAACAAGAAGCCCTCAGCTCCAGGGGTGGACATTATGAAGATCATATGTACTTCTCTCAGTCTGCTGCTCTGAATCCTGCCAGGAGACACAATGAAGGCAAACAGAGATGCAAACATTAAAACATCGATCTGACAAATAACTCCATTTGTAGATGGGTCTATGCCATAAGTTAGGGATTTCACAATATTTGGTATATTTCAATTTTGCCCTCATATTATGTTTATCATGTATTCCTTTGATGTGTCTTGTCCTGCTTGACCTAACTGCCACCTTTGATACAGTAGACCATGACATTTTAATATCCTGTCTAGGGCATCTAGTGGGGATTTCTGGTACTGTATTGGAATGGTTCAGGTCCTACTTTGCATATAGAACCATGTCTGTAAAGCCCTGTTTCCACTAGCACCTACTCAGCCCTACTCTCTTCAACTCTGCTGGACTCGACATGGTGTGGGTGGGCTTTTTTTTCTTTCTGTTAGATCATAACAAGACAAAAAAAGAAAAGGAAAGAGAAAAAAAGGCAACATATTTCAGACAGAAAGGGTGTAGGCAGAAGCAACAGCTTATTTGTGCCTCCCCCTCATACATACTACAAATATACAGCCGGCCTGAAATTCATAATGCAACAAAAGTATTTTGCAATTATATTAATTTCTAATAAACCAAGTACCTATATGTTTCTCAATACTGCTATTATTATTATTATTATTATTATTATTATTATTATTATTATTATTATTGTTAATGCTAGGAAACAAATCAGTAGAAATCAATGATTTGTAGAGAAGGGGTAGGATTGAATAAGTTTAGACTTCTTCCCACTCCTTTTTGGATATGTACATAAATTAATGTGCACAGTGAAACTTATGTTTTGTATGGTGACTTATGTTTTGATATATACTTTATTTTTATTTTCTTAACAATGTTTCCTACAACACAGTCAGTGAATGCTTGATGTTACACATTCAAAATAAATAAATAAATAAAATTAATTAATTAACTTGTTTTTTTTAGCAATAATTTGAACTTAACAATAGTGTCACAACTTTAAGTCATCACTGGCATTATTCCATTAGTTTACTCCATTAACAGTGAGACTATGTTTTTTTTTTTTTTTTACATTTGTTCTTATTTTGGGTTTTTGGAATATTCCTCCTAATAATTCATAATTAGTATTTCTACTCCAAAACAAATCCTGGATACCTGGAGGTAACTGGTTGTTTCTTTACTTTATACATAATCTGCATTACTTTAAAATCTCTTAAATCATAAAATTTTAATGTTTTCAACAGAATGAATAATGGAGTGGTGGAGTTATAGCAATTTGCTCTGCACACAATTTTTATTGCTTTCTTTTGTAATATAAATACTGGATTAGTAATTGTTTTGTATGCATTTCCTCATACTTCCACACCGTAGGACATGTATGGAACTATGAGAGAGCAGTACAGAGTGAAAAGAGAATCCAGAGTTAAAAATTTTTTGTCTTTGTGTAATAATGCAACTGTCTTCGAGATTTTTGTTGTAATATGTTTTATATTAGGTTTCCAACTTAATTTATAAGTCTAAATATACACCTAAAAATTTGGTTTCCAAAACATTTTCAATTTCAAAATCCTTTCCATTGCAACTGATTACCACCTCAAGTGGGTGGGTTCATTACAGGAAGGTGGCCCGTTATCCCGTTATGTTGTTTACATGCTGACGTTTTCACTGACAAACAATGTAAAAAAGGCTTAAAATCACAAAACACTCATCATTTTCCCTGTGAGCAGCCATCAGCCCAGAGACCTCCTGGTATACTTTTTCATTTTGGCTTGCTATGCCACAGCAGGGCCAAGAGGGCTGAAAAGTTCATAGACTGAAAAGTTTATAGTTGTCAAATTTGACCAAATGTGGTTTATTTTTCGAGCATAGGGATCCAAACACTGCAACACTGATGGAAGAACTGTGCGCACCGATGGGAAGACTGTTGAAAAATAACCACATTTGGTCAAATTTGACCACTATATGAACTTTTCAGCCTATGAACTTTTCAGCCTGAGCACCGGTGGTGCATTCTGAAGTGAAATACCAGGAGGTCTCTGAGCTGATGGCTGCTCATGGGGAAGATGGTGTTTTGTGATGGTGTTCATTTGTGTGGGGCCATTTATTTTGTTGATTATCACAGAAATAATAAAAACACAGCCGAATTTACAAATTGCTGTTTTGAATTTTGTGAAGATGTTGCTCTCATCCACTGACATTGGGCCCTGGCCAATCAGTGGCCTGCAGTCTGTTGACGTCACATTTTCAGCTCGACTCAGCACGATTGGAACCTCACTTAAGTAGGTCCCACAAAAGTACCTGGCACCAGGTACAGGAATGGAAAACCCTACAAACCGAGTACAGTCGAGGCGAGTAGGGCTGAGTAGATACTAGTGAAAAAGAGCCATAAGTCTGGCTGGTTTTAAGTCTTCCTCAGCTTCCTTGCCATGTGGAGTCCCACAGGGCTCAATTTTAGGGCCCTTGCTTTTTTCCCTGTACTTACTTCCACTGGATTCAATCCTTAGAAAGCATGGTATCAACTTCCACTGTTACGCTGATGACAGTTAGATTTATGTACCATTAAAGCAGAAGGAGGCCTTCTCAATTAAACCACTTCTTGCATGTCTTGATGACATTAAAGCTTGGATGGCTTTAAACTTTTTAAATTTTAATGAAAAGAAGTCTGAATTGATGGATTTTGGACCCAGTGGCTCCTGTGAACCCCCCCCCCCCCCCCCCCCCCCCATGACTTGGGCCCCTTAGTACCATTTGTTAAGACAACAGTTACTAATTTGTGTTTTAAGATGAACAATGATTTTAGATTAAACTGTCAAATTAGTACAGTAGTCAAGTCCAGTTTTTTTCATTTGAGGCAGCTGGCAAAGGTTAAACCCATTCTTTTAAGGCAGCACTTTGAAACAGTAATCCATGCCTTCATTACATCTCAGCTGGATTACTGTAACACACTTTATTTTGGAGTTAGCCAGTCTTCCCTCTCACATCTCCAGTTGGTTCAAAATGATGCTGCATGTCTTTTAACTGGAACACGTAAGAGGGACCACATTACACCCATTTTAGGCTCCCTCCACTGGCTGCCTGTACACTTTAGGGTTCATTATAAAATTCTTTTATTTGTTTTTATTTGTCTTTTGTCCCACTTTACCTCCCTGAGCTCCTTCATCCATACACCCCTGCTCGGTCTCTCAGGTCAGCTGATCAGCTAATCCTGGAGATACCAAAATCAAAGAGGAAGCTCAGAGGGGGCAGAGCTTTTTCTGTTGCTGCCCCTAAACTGTGGAACAATCTGCCTTTATCCATCACACAGGCCCCTTCACTGTCCAGTTTTAAAACTCATCTTAAAACCCATTTTTATTCTTTGGCTTTTGGTCCAGTGTGAGACATTGATTTTACTTGATTTTGTTGCTTTTATTCCTTGATTACTATTTATTTGTGCTGCACTGTATTTTTAGTTGTATTTTATGTTTTTTAAGTCTTATACTTTTATGTACAGCAGTTTGCGTCAGCTGCGGTTGTTTTTAAAGTGCTTTATAAATAAAGGTGGATTGGATTGGATTTCTAGCAGAGGAATCTGCAAACTGTGGTACCTTTGCCTATGAGTATAAGCTCTGTAGCTTTGCCAAAAAAAGGGGGAAAGATAAATAATGCAGTTAATTTACAAAAAGTAGTTTCCAAAATGTGCAAGAAAAGTCATAGAATTATGGTTGTAAATTTGGCATTTAAAAAGTTGCAAATGTACAGAAAGAGTCACACATTTACAAGGGGAAAAAAAGCAAATTTATAAGTAAAATATGCTAAATTTACAATAAATAACTACCCAAATTTTGCAAGAAAGGCTTACAGAACATTGTTACAGAATTTCTGAGAAAATAAGTGAAGATTCCTGAGGCAACAAAATGGCAAGAATTAAAGCTGCAAGCAGCGTTGAAGGACTGAGCACCTAAGCACTGTGTCACAGTCTTGGACCACCCCCACATTAGTGCATTTCGGTCTGGCCTGTGTTGGAAATTACACAAAGGACATATTGATTGCATCCTCTCAAACCGATGTGGCATTATCAGCCTCCCTCAAATGAAAAGCCACACTGATTTCTATTATGTGTCTAACATATTATTTGATATTGATATTAATTTAGACTATACTCCTACCATCATGCCACTTCCTGTTTGAGAGGGCGAGGCTGTGAGGAAGACATTGTAATATTGACATGCATATGTGTTCAGGAGGTTATTCTCATCAAATGTGTGAAGTATGGTGCAGAAAGGATGACGTATGGAGGATTATTACCTAATAATAACTCCCTGGTTAATGGCACAGGACTGAAATTTTAAGATATAAGAGATGACGATGTCTAAAATGAGCCTGTATCCAGATTTCATTCATGTCCTGATGAAGTTTGAATTATTGTCTTCAACTAGCTTAGAAGCGTATAAAAAACTTAAAAAAAAAAGTCACTTCCTTTTTGAGTGGGTGGGTCCCCAAGGAAAGTATAATATTGACATGTGGATGTGTTCATGTCTGCACTCTGATAAACCCTAGCTGGATTTATGCACTCACATCACGTCAACGCCATTACCGACGTCCGTCCCAGAAGCAGTGATCCACAATTTTTTCTTGTGTGTTGGGCGAAATGCCTTGTTCCGTTACCAAAACGGGTTTCAGCCGATGTGTGTAGTGATTTGTGTTCGTAGTGTGTTTTTGTTTATGAAATAGCAACAGACAAGAGCAGATTGTGGTGGAGTTGGAGCTAAAAAATGTTAAGAAAAAGCAACTTTTTGTCATGAACGCTTCATGGCTGTTTTCTGTTCCTCAGTTATCTGTGCTTTTACCTTTTGAGTTCCATATTGTGTTTCATCGTTTACCTATGTTCTGTTGCATTTTTGGTGCTTATTATTTGCTCTTGGCCATTTGATTATCTTTTGAGTCATTTGTATTATTCCTTAGTCTGCATTTGGTTTTGTATTTATTTATTTCGTGTCTTACAGCCACGCCTCCCTCTCCTCTCTGCTACTGACAGGTGATTCCAATCTGTCTTTGTCTGTTCCTCTCCCTGCTCAGGTCCACACACCCACACTCACGTACACACATAAGCCCCATTTCCACCAGTATCGCCTGGGCTTTACTTTTTTTTACTTGTTTCGGTTTTTCGCCATTTCCACCCAAGTCCTCACGGTTTAACCGTTACGATTTTCGTGCCTGTTCAGAGGCAGGGTACAAGCGAGCGAAAAGCGAGGTGTGAATTGACGTCAATCGACTGCTAAACGCTGATTGGTCAGGGCGTAACGTCACCAAACGCGTCCGTTAGTTTTCTGTTGAAGCTACACGTCCGCCATTTGTAATTTCAGCGAGTAACCGCGGTGACTGGATTCAAAATTGTGTTTTCATATAACGATGTCCACGCGCAAGTTTATTCCATGAACAAACGAGGAGGTGCGGACTTTTCTGTCCCTCGTAGCCGATGACTACATCCAGAGCGAGTTGGTGGGGCAACTTGCAATGAAAAAATATACCAGGAAGTGTCCGGCCTGCTATTATTGGCAGAGAATTTGGACTCGACACGGCCACGGAATTGGAAAACGGTGACGGTGAGTGTTGTTTTGTTATTGTCCGTCTTCTTGCCTTTCGGTCAAAAGCGCACTTTATTTTAGCAATAAAGAAAGTTGTTTGATTGTGGGCAATTGTGGTGATGGCTAGCCCGCTAATAGCTAGCTACCTCTGTACCTTTCTGCTACCTGGCATCAAGCTGCAGAATCGCGCTTTTATTTCAGTATTCACGTGAACAAAACGCTGACGTAAGCTTATTGTATTCTGGTTAAAAAGTTTTGTGTTTGCGGTACATGTTGCACTTTGTTTGTGAGCGTTATTGTGTGTTTTTTTCCTTCTATACACAGTTTTCAAATCCCTTGGGTCCGCCTCACTGGACCGCCAGCTCCATCACTATCCGGCATCTCCCGGTCAAGTGCTGGTAAGGCACAACAAACTGAAAATTACCACCCGGTTGTTTTTATATGTGATTGTTTTCTATAGACGCATAACAAGGAATTTAAAATGTCTTTCTACGTTTATAAAAATACTAGATTCAGGGGTGTTCATAGCCACAGTGGCCCAGTGTTATAGGTGTGCTGGTGGTGGAAATACTGTTGTATTTTCACAAAAAAAAAGGAGCACATGTACAGACTTCAAATCAAAATGCTTGATTGAAATTCTTCAAGTCAGCTAACACTATTAACCCATTCTGATTTATGAGGCCACAGTACAAAGAAATTCTTTTAAAAATAACCCATTAAATCAAAATACTTTTTACAATTAATCCTTTTTGAAATGAAGGGGGGCCTAACCACATCACCACAGAAGTTTCTTATAGTCCACTCTACTGAGGGGCAACAACATGACAGTTGAGCTTAAATACAGCAACGAAGCATCCCACCACAGGCTTTCAACAGTTTAATTCCATAATATTTTTTCTGACATGTTTTGATCCGGTGTTATCTAAATACAATGACTTCTGTCTTTCATATAGGCAAGCTGAAAAGCAGCAACATTGCAGACCTTGCATCACTGATGGCCCAGAATCATGCTGAGGAGATGCGGATCCATGAAAGGATGCTCGAACAGCGCGAAAGACACCTGCAGTTAGCCGCATTAAGAAGGGATGAGCTGACAGAGACGGCTTCCTTCCACGGAGCCTTCCGAAACCATTTTGGCAGTCTGGTCGAAGTACTGAAAGCTCCCCATTTGTTAACATGTTTTAGGAATATTTGTAATGTAATAAAATGTTAGTCTTTTGGATAAAAGTGTGGTTTGTATATTATAACACTGGATGATAAAGGGGAATAATTACATACACATTCCATTGCCTCATATGACCCTAATCCTGCTGTTCAGCCATAAAGGTGTCAAGATTTTTAATGGTAATGTAATTGTTATTGTTAAATTTAATAAATATTACCACTGCTGTATCCATTGCTCTACATTGGGTACAGTTTTTAAGTAAAATTGTAAGCAGTTGCACAGGTGTAATTTACATTCAGCAGTAGACACTGATAAAGGTGAAAGTCGAATTGGGTAAAAGGTAAGTACATGTGAATTGAATGTTATATCGGCATTCCAAATTCTGAGAATTCCAATAAATTATAAGCTGTCTAGTATAATATAAAGCGAAAATACCCATACATGTAAACCCAAATATAACATTTTCGATGTTGTAAACGTTGACATGTATATGATAAACCTATGCGATTGTGATTCAATAGATCCATAGTGATCTTTGGTTTGAAAAAGAAAATTATAATTTGGTGTTGGCAGTGTGACAATGTCAGTGTATTTAGTAGGATTAAAAAAAGTTTCATCATAAAATTTCTAGGTTCATTGGCAATTCCATCAAACCAAAAGTGAGTTGTCTAGCTGCAGCATATTTTTTTTTTGGAGTCATTTCTACGTTGTTTTAGTGTGTAATTAGCCACCACTGAACAGATAACCCTTATAAATAACAATAGATTGGAAAAATGATACACAATGGGCCTAGATTTGGATTGGCTTTTTTTATAATATCAATTATTTGGTAAGTTAAAGTTAACTGGAAGTATAACAAGTTTCCACATATAATTCCAAGGTCAATTGGCAATTCCATCAAATCAAAAGTGACTTGGCTAGCTGCAGCATTTTCTTTGCAGTCATTTTCTACGTTGTTTTAGTGTGTAATTAGCCACCACTGAACAGATAACCCTTATAAATAACAATAGATTGTACAATGATACTCAAATGATACACAATACAAAAAATGGGCCTAGATTTGGATTGGCTTTTTCATAATATTTTTAATTATTTTGTAAGTTAAAGTTAACTGGAAGTATAACAAGTTTCCACATATAATTCCAAGGTCAATTGGCAATTCCATCAAACCAAAAGTGCGTTGTATAGCTGCTGCTTTTTTTGGGAAGTCAGTTTATCATCAGTGTATCATTATTACACAATATACAAAATGGGTCTAGATTTGGATTGGCTTTTTTTATAATATTATAAATTATTTGGTAAGTTAAAGGGGTTTAGGATTAAGCTTCTGCATAATTTTAAATTACCCCGGTGTTTCAGCATTTAATTAACCGTCTGTTAACATTTAACCGTTTTGAACAACAGAGGCGACGTAGTTTAAAAGTGCACAACATTTTATTTAAAAAACACGTTTGACATATGTATGCACATGAACACAGAACAAATGAAATGATCTCTGAATGATCTCTGCTTCATATGCAGCTGCTTCAGATTCCTCCTGGGCAACCGCTATTCTCCTCTCCTGCTCCAACGTGTGTTGTCTCATTCCACATCGTCTTCTCCTGTAAAATTCTCTTGTCTCGTTAAAGACATCCATTGTGTTAAAAACCGTAGAAATCCTCCGCTCGTAATCCGCTATTTTTTTCTGTGTTGTTGAGGAGTCAGTCTCGTCCTTTATACGTCAGCAGTGTAGCGCCACCTCGATCCCGCCCACCCCAGCAATTCTCGGCTTTCCGCGGTTGTGATGGAGGCGCAGCCGCGGGAGAAACAAGTAGTAAAGAAAAGAAAAGAGAAGCGCAGAACTATATAGTGGAAATGTGGCTATACACACATCACTACACACACGCACACACTCACTCACACCTGGTTTCACTCAGCTTATTATTTCTGGTTTGATTTAAGCTCTGTCTGTGCACTTGGGTATTGTCAGTGCATTGTATTGTCAGCCTGCCGCCAGAGCACATTAGTACCAACACCTGTCAGTTGTAGCTGTGTTTAGTTTTTTTCTCTGTGTTTACACTACAGCATCCTACATCAGCAGACTACATCATCCTAGGTGCACAACCAAGAGGTTTCGCAGATCCTTCCTACCTACGGCTGTCAGACTGTACAACCTAAGCAGGGCTGCTCGCAGAGATAGCAAAAAGACGTGACAATCTAATAGTATTGATTGCAAAAGACGCAATAGACTTACACAATGGTCCCCTCCGGTATACAACTAGGAAAATACCGGTCGCTACGGAGGGTGACAATATGTATGGGTACATAATCATACCATGTAGGATAACTAAGTAGACGGTTATGCTGTTTCATTCCATCTAGCTACAATGCTCCGCATTGTGTGTGTTTATATATTCATATATTTATTCCATCTAGCTACAATGCTCCGCACTGTGTGTGTTTATATATATACATATTTATTCCATCTAGCTACAATGCTAGGCACTGTGTGTGTTTATTTACATATTTATTCCATCTAGCTACAATGCTCCGCACTGTGTTTATATATTCATATATTTATTCCATCTAGCTACAATGCTCCGCACTGTGTTTATATATTCATATATTTATTCCATCTAGCTACAATGCTCCGCACTGTGTGTTTATATATTTATATATTTACTCCATCTAGCTACAATGCTCCGCACTGTGTGTTTATATATTCATATATTTATTCCATCTAGCTACAATGCTCCGCACTGTGTTTATATATTCATATATTTATTCCATCTAGCTACAATGCTCCGCACTGTGTGTGTTTATATATTTACATATTTATTCCATCTAGCTACAATACTAGGCACTGTGTGTGTTTATTTACATATTTATTCCATCTAGCTACAATGCTCCGCACTGTGTGTTTATATATTCATATATTTATTCCATCTAGCTACAATGCTCCGCACTGTGTGTGTTTATATATTCATATATTTATTCCATCTAGCTACAATGCTATATAAACTTTCCAATGCTATATAAACTAGCTATATAAACTGTGTTTATATATTTATATATGTATTCCATCTAGCTACAATGCTCCGCACTGTGTCTATATATTTATATTTATATGTACATATGTATACTCGCTGCTCTTGTTTTTTCTTGCCTTCTGATTGTTGCTCTGAGTGTTGCTATCCCTGTGCTGTTGCAATCCTGGAATTTCCCCATTGTGGGACTAATAAAGGCTTATCTGTTACGACCCGAGCGCTGGGTTCTGTCCGCGCTCGGGCTACGCACAGCTCGCTGCCGGCCTTGACAGCTGTGGGTTGTATTCTGGCCTCACCGGGCTCTTATTGTGAAGGCGCTTGGTGGGGCTTCCGCCTGTCAAGGTTGGTCAGCTGTCTGTCATTACTGCTCGTTAGTGTTCGCCTTTATAAGGCGGGCACTGACAGCAGTTAGATCATAGGAGTATCGTCAGACATCGTCAGACATCGTCAAACAATCCTCGTGAGACCTCGTTAGACCTTCATGTCAGGTTCGTGTTCTTTCATGTCTCGTCATAGTTTAGCTCGTAGTGGCTGGGGTTAGCCCTACGAGCCCTTGTATCGCTTAGTGTGTGTTTTTGCCCTTAGCGGTTCATAGCCTTGTGTCTTGTCTTGTTTTATTAATAAATTTCCATCATTGCAAAACTCACCGGTGGACTCTTGGCGTGTTATGGTGATCCGCGAGGGTCACCGCATGACATTATCTTATCTTATCTTATCTTATCACTGCGCTACCTTGGTGCAGCCTGTACAGCCTTGGGTTGCCAGGCTCCGGTCTGCACTTTTGTTTCAGGAGTGTCCTGGGCTTATTTGCGTTTCGTTGCCATTTTGTTTGGGGACAAGTTCCTGTAACTGAACACACTCCCCAGGTTATTGGTTTGCTTCATTGTTTGGACATTTATATTAATAAACACCACATCCTCCTGCATTTGTGTTTATCTCGTCTCTGCTGCCTCGGTGAGGCAGCAACTCATGACACTTTAATAAATCTTGGCACAGAGAAAAAGAGAAGTCGGTCACAACAGTGCGTGCAACCACTGCCGCTACCATTTTGACAATCTGTGTAATTACTGGGGTTATGACATACCACAAAATGTTCTATATGTTCTGTAAGTTGTGCGGCATGACCCCTTGCACTTTGAACTACATTTTGACTGGGTGCTCTGTAGCACTTGGAGATTGGCATTACCAGTGGAGACATGATAAAGTCCTTATAGAAATTGCAAAATAGACAAAATTCCAAAGGATTAGAGCCAATAACCATCAGGCACCACCATCTAGGGTCACCAGTTTCAAAGGCCAGGAAATAAGTCTCCAAAGGCAAAAACAACTGCCAGAACTTGCTTCTCCATTTTGCATGAAGCATCAGATTGGGAGATGTGTGTTGACTTAAAAAAGAAGCTTGTCTTCCCAGAAGAAGTAGCGACAACCACACTCCGCCTGGACATGATTCTTTTTTCTCAGAGTGCAAAATGCATTGTAATAGCTGAGCTTACAGTGCCTTGGGAGGAGAGGCAGGCCATATCTCACGAGCTCAAGAAAGGAAAATACCAGGACCTAGTTGATGAGGCTTGTATCAAACGGTGGTACACTACTTTATTCCCCATCAAAGTTGGTTGTCGTGGGTTCCTAGCCACATCTTTGCACTGCTTTCTACACAAGATAGGTTTGGGACCTAAACATCTGCAGAAAGCTATCGGGGACATAGCCTTAGTGGTCAAGGCTAGTGTTATGTCCACAAACCTTGTGATGAACGAGGCCGACAGAGATGTAGTTCTGAGCGTAGCTTTATTAAATAGAAAGAACACCGTACACAGTATGCACCCAGCGGAGTCATCCGGCACAAGAGGAAGTCCTCTTGGCGGCTTCCCCCTTTAATATAGGGCGGTGTAATGACACAACAGGAAGATAGCATCATCACACCGCACTTCACATTAAAGTCCATCATAACATCCTACTCTCCTTTACAAGATCCAAAACCACTCACTCAAATCAAACACACCCTAATTTGGAACCCCAATCACACCCTACTTAACGTAAAACCAAGGCCTAACACACTCACACAATGTCAGGAATCTGAAACTCAAGACTCACAAAATAATAGTACTCTGTTAGGTTCGTACCTTAATAAGATTCGAGACACAAAATGTGTTCAAAGTTTTTACTTGTACAAGGAGCAACACACCTCTGATTACAGATGGGAAATGCGCGCTGTCATACAAAGCCAGCACGTCCCTTTTATACTGAGCAGGTCAGACACAGGAAACATCTACTGCAACTTTATGGGCACCTTTGTGGTGACTGATAAGACCATGAAACAGTCAGGCTTTGTGGTGACTGATAAGGCAGTGGAACAGTCAGGCTTTGTGGTGACTGATAAGGCCGTGGAACAGTCAGGCTTTGTTGTGTAACACAAAGACAACTCCGTGTCAGCACATGACTTCTTGCACACCAGTTTCTAAACTTTAAGTAAATACAGATTATTCCGGTCTGTTGAGGTATGTCTGTTACAGGGTGAGTTAAACCTTCCTGATGCAGCATTGTTGCAGCCATTGTAAGGGAAAAAATACAGAAAAGTTCAGCTAAAAACTAATTATGAAATGATAACATATTTGTACATATATACAATTTCTGACAATTTCCTCCTGTTTATCAGTTCATAATTTTTATCACATACAGACATCAGAACAATGTAACTTCAAAAGATTTCCTACATTGTCTTCATAGAGTATCATTTCCAAATTTAAACAGGAGCACAATTATCATTGTTATCCACCTCTTCGGTATTTAAAGGAGTGTATTGGTCTTGGAACATTTGTTGTATCATAAATGTATGTTGAGACAGAGCGCGAGACATCATTGATTTGACACAGGGAATCACAAAGCAACATGACAGAAACATGCATATCATTATTATAATAAAAGGCATAAAGGCTTTAAGAAGCACCTGCCACCAACTTCCTGTGAATAACCAGTCTAACCAACCAGATTGTAGCTTCTCTTCATAATCATTCATGATTGCCTACTGCACTTGTTCCATGACGGTAATAGCGGTATCCATACTTTCAGAGACAGATGGAATGTAAGTGCAACAGGACCCGTTAAACATAGCACATACACCTCCTTGGACAGCCAAAACCAGGTCCAATGCTATTCTGTTTTGCATAACCATAACTCTAGTTTGTTCAGTTACATTGGATAAAACCTTCAAAACAACAGTAGTGGCATTAACAAACATTAACAGTCTGTAGTTCATTTCTTCAAATTTTGTCATTAACTGACCAACTCCATATGGGGCGAAAATTGAATGTCCAACCTCGTCACCCAGTGTCCATAATTTATATTTCTGTGGGACAGTAAGTCCAGCAGCACTAAAGAGGGACTGAATACTTCTTTTCTTCTTAGTGTGTCCTGAGGAGTTGTCATCAGAGTAGAGAACAAATGATCCATCAGTAACAGTCACTGGGGCACAAATTCCTCCCCAATTGGGAGGTAATTGAGCGTAGAGTTTGGAACCACATAACCAATGAACTTCTTTGATAACATAGGTGCCATTACTTTGAACTGTGCCCGTAGTGCTAGTCTTCCTGACAGTATAATTTTGTGATCTATACCTTGGACTAGGTAATACGGGTGTAAAAGAACAATCTGTTGCTCCGCTGCACTGTGAGGTGCAAGGTAACAACACTGTCAAACATTGTCGTGGAAGAAGTCTTCCCAACGCCGTGGTACCATTTGAATATACACATGCTGGGAAAGTCACATTTTTCTTTGTAAAGGCAAATCTAGTTAATGGTTGTGTTACATTCATAGCCGTAATCTGATCAGGACATGTCATTCAATAAGTGGTGTTATCATGATTTTTCATAGTAATCTTGGGTAGGAATCCCCAGGATGAAATCTCTAGTATACAGTCAGATACGTTTATAGGAAAGGGTTCAGCCTTTAGGATTGGTCCCTTAGTGGTTAAAGGCAACAAAGAACAAGCCCAACAACTGCCGTTTCCTCTTGTCAGACGAGCATTGAGGAACATATACTGATACCACCGATTAGTCATAAACAGTGTTTCTGTGACATGTTCCTCTATATTTCTATTATCTCTTCTCAAGGGTGGTGAGGTGATAATGGTGAGGACTAATAGCGGGATACTCAAGAAGGTCAGAGTCAGTCTCAGGATTACCATGGTGCCTGATTCCCCTGGGAGTGTGCCTATAGACTCAGGTCACTGTCTTCACCGGGTTTGAGACGAGTCTTATCCTTAAAAGGACTAGACTCCCCTTTGTAACCGGACTTACCCTAGGGGTGGCTGGAGGTCACCAAGGGGCACCTGAAGTCTTTTAACATGTGACAGATGAATCCAAGAAGGTCTTTCAGCAATCCTCACTGCGGTAGGTGTGGTCAATAATACTTGGTATGGTCCAAGCCACCTCACGGAATTCCAATTCTGTCGGTGATGGTTCTTTATGAAGACATAATCACCAGGCTGGAGGGAATTTTCTGGGCCCTCCTGTGGAGTAGAGAAAGATCTGACAGATTCAACATAATCTTTCATTTGTTTACATTCTTTCAAATGCTCTCCAAGAGTCTTATAAGGGTTAGTGGCAGTTAATGGGAGTAGGTCAGGTAGAATATAGGGCCTATGAAAGGCGCATTCAAATGGAGATAACCCACTCTTCTTTTCTGGGATGGTGTTAATGGTTAGCTTTACTACAGTTAATGCTTTAGGCCATGAAATTCGTTGGTCATGCATTACTTTGTTTAGCATTTGCTTAACAGTACCATTTTTCCTTTCCACTAGACCTGCACTTTGTGGGTGATAAGCAGTGTGAAACTTCAGCTGTGTTCCAACGGCAGAAGTAAGATCCTTAACCATTTGTGCTGTGAAGTGTGTGCCATTATCTGCATAAATGGTCTCCGGTATTCCAAACGTGGGAAATATGTTGTTTTGTAAAACTTTGCAAACAAATTTAGCATCTGCCTTTGCTGTAGGATGAATTTCTGTCCATTTAGTATAGGTGTCAATGAGGACCAGACAATACTGCAGTTGTCCCACTTTAGATAGTTCAATAAAATCCATACACCATTGAGAAAAGGGCATTTTAGGTGGTGGGAAACTACCATGTCTCGTCCTCATTGCACCTTGTGCATTGTTTTGTATGCAGATTAAACATTGTTGGCACACTTTTTTCATTTCTTTCAAAATTCCTGGGCAGAAAAAATGTTTTTCAGCCTGTGCCTTCATTCCTCCTGTGGATACATGGCCACTGCCATGAGTCAAGATCGACAGCCAGCGATACAAGGAGGGAGGAAGGATTATTTTACCATCAGTAGTGCAATAAATTCCATTGTTTGAAACAATTGCTCCAGGGAGCATAGTCATTTCCTTCTGTGCATCAAGCAACACAGTAATATCTACATTGTTAGGTGCTGTAAAATGAGTTCCATTATCTGCACAAATCAGTTCTGGAACCCCAATTTCAATAGAGTTTTACACACAAATGCAGCATTAGCTGAGGATGTGGGATGAATTTTTGTCCACTTTGTAAAGGTGTCAATCAACACCAAGCAATATTGTAGCTTTCCATTACTCCTTGAGCATTATTTTGTAAACAAATGATTCACTTTTTAGCATGTTTTTGTTACTTCTTTCAAAAACTAGGACAATTTTCCAACATCCTCACAGTTTTCCCTCCTGTTGGCACATGATTGGCCATGTGCCACCAGGACAGCTCATTTGTATAATGTGGGTGGCAGAGCAAATTTACACATGAAACAGGAGGAAGGTCCATATTATTTTGATAGCCTTTAAAAACATCAACATCAACATTATTAATAAGACAGACGGTTCCTAAAAGACCAATAGCAGCACAGTGAGTAGCGTTATCAGCCAAGCGATTACCGCAGCTAGACAAGTCAGTGCCATTAGTGTGGGCAGGGCAGTGAATAACTGCCACAGAACATGGTAGCATCAGAACATTACATAGTTACAATAATTGCTGTCGATGTTTTGCTGGTTTTTCTGTGGAGATGACAAACCCTCGCAGATTCAAGGTAACAGTATGCAGGTGGCATGCGTTATAAGCATGCTTACTGTCTGCACAGATGTAAGTGCTGTAATCAAAGATGCAGGTTGTGGAATTTTTACACAATCAGGACCCCAGACAACATTGTTACAGCATAAGCAGTGGATGTTGGCCCATCAGGCCTTTTTTACAGAGCAAGCCTGTCGCTCGCTTCTTCCCTTGCTAAGTAGAGAGAGAGAGCTGCCGTTCACCCCCCTTTGCTGATGGGAGAGAGAACCACCGCTCGCCCCTCTGTTGCCTTTTTTTTTTTTATCAAAAAAAAAATGGGCCACCAGTAAATAACCACAAGGAATTTGGTACAAGCTTAAGGTGTGGCTGTGACAACAAGGTTATAGTGTACGATAACAGTCTAGCTGGCAACAATATGGAATGGTTGTCCTGCTGTAAATAGAGGGCATGATCTTATTATTTGTATTATCCCATGAATAATAAAAAGTGGTCTGTATTGCCCAGTATGTATTTTAGTTATAAACTGCAGCCATATGTTTATCCTGGGTACTACAGAAAATGAAATGAAAAGCGCTTATGTAAATAAAGTCGAATTGAATTCATCATCAATCATTTATTGATAATTTTTATGCATTATCTATTTTTCTAAGGATTGCTAATTATTTGCTAATTAATTTCTTTGATACCCCCTGTTCTGATACATGGAGGCTCACATGCAGCAAAGTTACAGGGTATTTGATTCTTTTACTGAAAGGAAGTGTGCTACCATTTTTAACTTTAAATAAAATCTGCAGGTAGCCCAGTTCCTTCAAAAATAGATTTCAATAATTATAGCTTCTTTTTGTGACATCTCTTAAAATAGTTTACAAATTCCATTTAAGAAAAACAAAATAACTATCTGTGCATTTTTAACATGCTTCAGCATTGATAAATAAGATCAGTTTGTCCAGTTGAACACAGATGGGTTGAATTTGAATAAATGAACAAAGATTGCATCACACTCCTTCAATCAACGGAAAGGTGGACGTTTTGCCTAATTAGAATTTGATTTAAATTTTTCCCAGGAATGCCTCATTTTATATATTCCTTGGTAAATTATGGGGTGAATGTAGTTTACCCTGACCCAGCTTGGCCACCGCCGAATCAGGAAAAACACATTCCTCATTACTGTCACATTTCTGAAATATATTGTTACCGCACCATTATGTGGTGAGTAACATCAGTATAAAATCATATAAACATTATATTTGTAAAGTCAAAGTCATTTGAATCAGTACACCTTATGTTATCTACAATGTCATACAAAGTCATACTTGGCTTCAAAAAATGCCCATCAATTTAAGGATTCTTTCTCCAAGACCTGTGTCTGATAATCCATAGCCTCTGGCAGATCATATGCACAGACACATTAATCATCAATCTCTTTTGATCCTCTGTGCTCTAAATCATGTGATATAGGGTAAACATAATACCTTCAGTGATTAGGCATTATTAAATGACATCATAATATGATCATAGTATGGCCTGTAGTCACATTGTCACACGTCAGTCCTTTTTTCTATAAAATGCACTGTCATGTTTCAGTCAAGGACAAAGGTCAGCAATGCATCAAAATTGCTTTTTTTTTTAAAATATGTAAACAGTTTATCACGTACGCAACATTAATCAAGACCCCACAGAGTTAAACTGAAAAAATAAAAACCCAAAACCTTATACCCATATTTAGACCACTTTCTTCACAGATCAATCACACACACAAACAGAGAAAGCAGAGGAGTTTTGTTCTCTCTACACTGCCTCTATCTAAGGCTCACACACAAAGAATAGATAAGAGATAAAATAACTTTCTCATTGTCCATTTTAACGTTATCCAGTTCTGCTGCCATTTAATCCGTCCGTCTTTAAATATTATGGTCTAATTATTATGATTTTATTTGCCTCCTCCTTTACCCAACCTCTTGGGCTTCTTTAAATAATTTGCCGTATAGACCCTCCTTAGGATCGTGGCATTGATAAGTTGGGGAAGGATTATCTTTTTCATTTAATAATGGTTCGATGCTTGGTTGGTTTTGATATTTATCTCTTTTTGTTGTAAGTTTTTCCGTCGACGCTAAGACTGTGCATTCATCCACATCCAGTGTGGGTTTAAAGGAATAATCTTTTTTGTTTAAATATTTTTCAGGATCCTTTATCTGATCTTTTTCTTTTAGTCGGTTATTGTAATTTTTTTTTTTTTACTGTTCGGCGCGCAGTTTCCTTTTTTTTAATTTTTCGCTTTATCTGTTTATATAGTCAGGAACGTTGTCAGTACGCCCACTGCAACAATATTACTGCCCAATTTTTTTTAAGTGCGCTCACTTGTTGATGGGGCTAGATCTTACGCAACCTATATTAGGGCTCCTGTAATTTCTTACAGGATCATTACCTGGTATGATCAGATAGGAAAAATATAAAGGACGCAGCCTTATATTACCATTACTTAGCTAAAGCTTGACCTATCAGTCAATACGCAGCACCTTTTACTTTTTGAAACCTGACTCTTCGGCCGGAAAACAACACAATCTTTTTCTGTTTACTCTTCTGTCTATCCGGTTTTCCAGCACAATTGCCCATTTTACTTGTAGTTGTGAAACGCCGTCACACTACCTCATAAAATTATTGCATTCACCTTTTGAATGGAACTAGATGCTCACACAATAATTTTAACCACCAGGAAAAGTACAGGGCGTCACCTTATACTACCATTACTTGCATTTAGCCGACCTGTGGTTTTCAACAATGACAATTACTTTCCGCGATCAGACAAATAATTTTCACTTACTTTTCAGACTCTGTGCGGATGACCGTCACCAGACAGAGTTAGGACTCCGACGAGGCTCACAGAGTTCCCTCAAGGCGGGTTTTCAAAGCTGACTATAAGTCAGACCATGCGCATGGTTTTCAACCTGGAGTCTGCCCTGGTCCTCACCCAGTCTGGATATTGGTCATCCGGGTCACGGCACCACGCATGTCAGGAATCTGAAACTCAAGACTCACAAAATAATAGTACTCTGTTAGGTTCGTACCTTAATAAGATTCGAGACACAAAATGTGTTCAAAGTTTTTACTTGTACAAGGAGCAACACACCTCTGATTACAGATGGGAAATGCGCGCTGTCATACAAAGCCAGCACGTCCCTTTTATACTGAGCAGGTCAGACACAGGAAACATCTACTGCAACTTTATGGGCACCTTTGTGGTGACTGATAAGACCGTGAAACAGTCAGGCTTTGTGGTGACTGATAAGGCAGTGGAACAGTCAGGCTTTGTGGTGACTGATAAGGCCGTGGAACAGTCAGGCTTTGTTGTGTAACACAAAGACAACTCCGTGTCAGCACATGACTTCTTGCACACCAGTTTCTAAACTTTAAGTAAATACAGATTATTCCGGTCTGTTGAGGTATGTCTGTTACAGGGTGAGTTAAACCTTCCTGATGCAGCATTGTTGCAGCCATTGTAAGGGAAAAAATACAGAAAAGTTCAGCTAAAAACTAATTATGAAATGATAACATATTTGTACATATATACAATTTCTGACACACAAAAAAACTAAAATAGGTCCAGTGGGTGGGCTACCACACGGCCCACACGGCACAGTGGGTTATTCTGCAACTGGTAAACCTAAGTCTTTATTTGAACTAAAATTCACCGTGCTCCTAAGCTAAACACACAGAACATTAAACAGAACTATAAACATAAGAGGCTGTCACAGCACAGTCACTTGAGGAAAGGTAGGGCAGGCAGGGGGGAGCCCTGGGCAGCCCTGCAGCAAGCACGTCCCTGGAGTCGACAAGCCCCTGGAGCGATGGCTGATCTTCCGGACGCTGGAGCCCGGATCGCAAACTACCTTCGCCAACTCCCATCCAGCCTCCACCTGGAGCATCCTCCTGGACATGCTGCAGCTGGTTAGGCATGCCTCATCGAGCTATCAGACAACTGGAAGCATGCCGCTCCCAACTTTGCCACTATTCGCAGGCATGCTCGATGTTTTGTCAGCTGTCGTCTGGCCCATCTTCGCTGTGGTTGTTCATCACCCTGAACCCGAACCAAGTCCATAACCCAAAGTGGGACCTTACTTGGCCTGACATGCTGCTGCTGAGCATGATGTAACTCCATGCTCGTTGGTCATGCCCCGCCCTCTTCTGAGAACGTTGCAGTGGTCACTGTCATAGCTGCAGGCCCCCCCACCCAACTGCGGCTGAGTACCAGAGGCATCTGGAGCTAGCATGGTGTCGCTCGTCGGCACGGGTGCCCCGCCATCACGCTCGGCCCCCCCAACTACCTCTTTCTGAGCATGCACTGAGACTTTTCCACACCAACACTGAGCGAAACTGGTCTTGTTTGAAAAAAGGGTGACCGGTAGCTCCTCATCCCACACCACGTCCTCTTCGACCACCAGAGCCTGTGAGCCCCAGCGGCCACAACCAGACCATTCATTCCCAGCACTGTCCTTGATAGCGAAACCCAGTCCGTAGAATGGGTCACACCCCATGATGTTATTGCCATGTGCCGCCACTTGGAACGTGAAGTCAATCATCGTTTCGGACTTGTAACGAACAGTCAACTCCACAGTCCCAACAGTGCACAGCCTGCTGCCACCGTAGCTATATAACAGTGCTGGGTTACTCTTAATTCTGTGGTGGGGGAAAAACTTCTTCACCGTGGCCCAATTCAGCATCGACTGCACCGCTGCCATGTCGAGTAACAGTGACATCTCCACACCATCTAATTCCACTGCACAATATGTATATCTGTTGATACTGGGACTCACCGAGTGGATAGTTGTCAGGGGTGGGTGGAGTGATTTCTTCCGTGGGCTCTCGGATCAGAAAAATGGCACACCCTGACACAGTGATTCAAGCGTCCACATCTACTGCATCGTTTCCCTCTTGCCTGGCACTCTCTCGCTTTATGGCGGTGCGTCGCAGACCCACAACGCTTGCAAACAGGGTTCCCCGGGGCAGACCTTCAGCTGGCAGCATTGGTTTCATAATTATCTTCATCCAAGCTATCCTTGCTATCAGGGTCCACAACATTAGCTGAGGCAGGCAGCTCTGGTGGTTTCTTGACTGGTGCCAGTTTAGCTCCAAAACAAGCTTATCTGTAGCCTCCAACTGGAGAGCTAGCTTGACTGCCCTAGCTAGCGTCAAGTCATCGGGTGCCGTCAATAGCCTAGCACGCAGTCCAGCGCTGCATGTGTGCTCGGCCAATTGGTCACGCACCATCTCATCTTCTAGCAGTCCAAAACGACACTTGCTAGCTAGCTGCCTCAAATCAGCGACATACTAGTGGATAGGCTCACCGACACGTTGATGCCTTTGGTGAAAGCGAATTCGCCGAACAGTCATGCTGTCTGGGGTAGTGCAATGGTTAGCGAGCAGCTCCACGACGTCCTTGAACAAGTCCAACGTGCTGAGCATTCATAGGATAGGCTGGCCTTCAATACCCAGGTTGTGGACCAGGAGCACAGGTGCTCTCACCTTATCGAGCTTCCCGAGGTCCAGCACCATGATGTACATTTGGAAGACCTCGAACCAACAAGACCATGGCACCGGTGGCTTACCCGGGAGCTCAAGGAAGGGACAGGGTGGTGTAATGCACACCTCCATACGTTAATCTTCCAGTCGCCAAATGTTATATCCACAAACCTGGTGATGAACAAGGCTAACAGAGATGTAGCTCTGAACGTAGCTTTATTAAATATAAAGAACACCATACACAGTATGCACCCAGCAGAGTCATCCAGCACAAGAGGAACTCCTCATGGCAGCTGCCCCTAATATAGGGCAGTATGATGATGCAACAGGAAGCCGGCGTCATCACACTGCCCTTCACATTAAAGTCCATAATAACAAGTAGTTCATGGTGGTTGTGGCTCACAAGAGACCGTGGTTGGAACTAGGGCTGTGCGATATATTGGATGACGAAATAAAAACGTCTATCATTTCATAGAATACGCTATCATTTATATCGTTATTTAAAATGCACATACTCCCGTTTATTCAGTAAAGCTCCTCACCATCACCTGTGAGAGCCCCGTCTGTCCTCCACAGTGCGCACAGCCGAACAGGTGTGTCTTGGGTTGCTAGGCTTCAGTCCTGTGGATGCTAATGCTAACTCCAAACTACCGGTTCAGATAGTTGCTACTCCTGTTTGCCAGAGATGTGGGATTGTTTTCCATCGTGCTGTGTCAGCGAGGATAGTTCGCTAACCTCGTTTTAATAGGAGGTAAGTAACATTAACACCATGTCTAATTATGAAATGGTAATTGACAGTGCTAAGTTGTGCTAACTGGAAACTGTAGCAGACCATTTTTTTTTTAGCTTAAATTACTTCTGAGTTTCTTAGTTTTGTCTGAAAAAAATTTATTATAGCTGCAAATGTGCATGATGGTGGCACATACACACAAAAATAAATAATAAATGCAATAAAACAGGTTGGAGGAGCAAGTTGGCTCTTAATGTAATTTATTTGATTTCTAATCATTTTAATTAGTCAAGTATTGATAATGAATAAAGTCATCACATGTATTTTATTACATTACCTTTTGTGTCTTTGATTTTCAGATCATGACCAATCTGAAATATTTTTACTAATAAGCAAAGAGGTTAAATCAGGCCAGAATGGAAGGCTTTAGGCTGCAGGTCTACACTTAAATGCTCACTGATTTAAAGGTCTGATGACACGATTTTGACTTCATCTAATTTTGCAACACATAATTTCAATATGACGAAATAGGTTGGTCTGTGCAGTTCTAAGTCAAACAGGCTTTTTTTCACATGAATATCTGATGTTTTCATGAGCACCATGTCACAATTGCATCAGTGGCTGGAAAATCCCCCGCCCATGTTGTGACGTCAGCGACAGAACACAGCGCTTGGCTGCCCATTGTACACAGCAGGATGAACGCGGTAGAAAACATTGACGATGGTTCCAGCACTTGCAGTCTGAAATTGGTGTGTGTTGTCCAATCTTCAGACGATTATAGTTCAGAAGAATGTGATGATAATGAAGAATCTGGAGGCATCAGACCTTATAGGTTTGAGCCGTGCCAAGCGGGCATCGTGCCTAGCGAATCTGTGGCTCAGGCATCGGGTTTATTATGTATTATCTTTTGAGTTCTTGTTGTTTTTATGTTTTGTACATGTGGTTTATGTGCCGTTTTGACACACGTTCAGGTGGACACTGTCCAAGATTCGCTGGTCCGACCACGCGCCCTCTCTCTTTGACAGTCAGCTGTTCATGTTTTGTGTGCATCATCTGCCGTGTTGTCAGCCAGCCAATATTGCCAACACTATCACGACGTGTTAGCCACTCCACACAGCCGTGGTTCTGTTGCGCACCTTGAGGCGATGTCGGCCCTGGGGTGCAACCGTGGTTAACATGTCTCCTCTCCATGCTTTTGCTGGGCGATATCAGCCTCAAACGCCAACTGTAAGTGTTTCTGTTTATTTTTGTAAGTCTTCTTTTTGGGAACAGTTGTCATCAGTCTTGTGTTCAGTATATGTGCTGTGGTGAATCCTGTGCGTAAATCCATTTATCCTTCCCCTCCTCATGCGCTCCTTGTCATGACCTTCCGTGCGCTGCATAAAAGCGCACGGAGAGGGAAGATGAAATAACGAGGATTTACGTGCAGGGTTCACCACAGCACATTTAATTCAGAAAGACAGACAATTCCCAAAAAGGTGAAGACGTACAAAAAACACAAACATACTTACTGATGGCGTTCGGGGGCCCGCATTGGCCAGTGAACAATAGAGAGGTGTGATGAGAAGCACCTGGGCGAGGAACGGTAAAGATGATCAGCGGCAGTGGAAATCAGCTGGTGATAATGAGAGCGGGGACGTGGCCGGACCGGCGAGCTGTCAGCATGCGCTCACAGAAAGTAGGACAAAGCGGCCGTCTAACAGCTGCCAGCCAGCCAGTGGCTAAGAAGAGGAAAGCACACTGAAATACATACTATACATACTGTACATAAACAGCAGCACCTAAGCCCACAGAGACGTCTGGACTGAGCCGGGGGAAATCAAGCCGGCTCGACTCCTGACACCCCTCCTGCGTAAAAGCGCACAAGGAATGCACGAGGAGGCTTATGACAGTTGGAGCTGAAGCGTGTGATGTGGTCTTTCACTGCCTGCTGTTTATCTAAGCCTGAGACACAACATGAAGGCATAGCCGTAAAATTAAAACAAGAAACCAGAGAAACTGTGAGCTACAAAGCTGCTGTCATTCCAGTCAACAACACCGGCGTTCGTTCTGCCACTTACATCATGGTGGTGATTCCCTTCATGCGGTGGGCGGCACCACAGTCCAGTCAGTGGCTGTGTTTTTTTGATGATAACTATGTTATGCAGGCGCGATTGTAAATATTATATTGATCTTCGACAATGACTTTTGGGTTTACTCAACATGCTAAAAAATGTCAAAATCATGTCATCAGACCTTTAAACTAACAGATAATTTATATCTGTAGGTGACAGCCATGGATAATTTTCTCATTTTCAGACATTTTTTGATGTTATGTTGTTTTTATTTTCTTTTTTTGGCTTTTCTCCTATGGCTCAGGAAATATTTAGAGGTGCAATCCAGAACTTTTTGACCTCCTGGCAGGTAGGTGTCACACTCACTGTTGCCTCATGGTAATTGCACGTGTTGCCATATAGAACCACAAATGGCGCAAATCAGTTTCTTTGTGATTACGAGCCAGTGAAATGATGTCAAGCGACAAGTCTTTTGTGGTATAATATTATTATTGATGTTTCTTTTTTATTCATATATGATTTAGAAGAAAAACCTGAAATTTATGAGAATCAAGTCTCAAATGCACATTAAAAAAACTATTTTATAACAACACTGCAAAATTATGAGGGAAAACGGTACATGTAAAAAAAGTTAAAACAGAGATGGTTCTTTTTATATGATCATCTAAACTGTAGAATTTACAGAAAATGTATATCGTGATATAAGATGGCATATCGTGATATGAATTTTTTGTTATATCGCACAGCCCTAGTTGGAACCCTTCTGCAAGTGAAGATTAATCTTCGCTGCTCCACTCAGGCGAGGTGTACAGATTCAGGGGCCAAACGCCTGTGACCCTGAAGCACCTGCTGATGATACAGAAGGGATCCTCTAATGAAGCTTTTTTTTTTAAAGGATTAAAAAGTATGTCATAAAATTCTCGAGCTTCCCCCCTAAGCAGATAAGAAGCCTTCGTACCAGGAACTGATACTCTTAAAAAAGCCATACACTCCTTAAGCTGACAGATATATGGTTGTCTCCTTCTTTTGGACATATAGCAGAAGCCCCATACAACTCTCTAGGCTGCCCTCTTGTCACATACCAAGACCTAAAAATTATCTACAGCTCAACAGTACCTCCTAGCGGACATCTACAAAATATGTTTATTACAATCTGGAACTGTTAATTCTGATTGAACATTAAATTCTTCTTCAAGCTCTCATTCTGCAGGATAACTCTGAACACTGTGAAGATAATCACCCTTTGTGATGGACAATAATGGTTTGCAATAATTCATTAATTCTTGATTTCATTCTGATTGCATGTTGGAATGCCGATGAATCTTATTCTGATGTGTGTGAAGTATATAAGGACACGTTTATAAAAAGTACCTAGTCACTGAATATTAATTTTGAATCACTGAAGCTAGTTAGATTTTATATTGAATATATAATGAATTTCATAGTAACTGAATGAATGTTTTCTAAAAACTTGAGTCAGCTATTTCTAACCAATACCCAGGATGCCTCTCTGTTGGATAAGGCCCTTGCATTTGATTGGCTGTTCACAGACAAAGAACTGTTCCCTCATTGGACAAAAGCCCATTCAAACTCCTCTTTTTGGAAGATAATTGGTCTGTCTTGCTGCCAGTCAGACTTTTATGATATCAGAAACGCGACCCTTTAAAAACAGAGAGAGAGCCGCCCTAGGCAGTTTTTCTGTGAGTCAAAGTTTCTGTGAATTCTGTGTGTCTGAACCTTGTCAAGTCCTGTGCTAGTTTCTTAAATCGTCTTTTGATAAGCTTTTGCCTATTTTTCTGGCAACTGAGGGAAACCATCCTTCTTCTGTGAGCTTGCCTTTAAAAGAGAGTTAAACTCTCAAACCCTTTTCTTCTTCACCTCAGAAGCCGTGCTTACTCTATTTATACATTTTTTCTTGGACTTTTTGACTCTTCCTGCCGTAAAGTGGACTTTTAATTTTTCTGCCTTTAAAGTGAACTAATAGAGATTTTGGACTTTTCTGTTTTCCCATGGAGAAGAACTCAGACTTCATGGGTGGAACTGCCTAAATTCACTTTTCCTCCAGCCTGTAGCTGTCCTGTGGCCCGAGGACATACTAAATTTCGGACTGGTTGCCAAAAGACGTCACGTCTGCTCCTGGAGCCCCATTCATCCTGCTGCTGGCTAAGCGCCGCATGCTCCTGGAGCCCCCAAGTCTATGCTTCTCACAGCTGTGAACGACCTGAAAGCGCCTGGCTGTCGCTTTCCCCTGTTTGCCATTGTACTGGCTTTGTGATTGCCGCTGGAAATCGGCTGTGTTTGTAAGTGAGACTCCCACTTTCCTATCTGCTGGGTTTAAACGAGATGTCCTAAATATCAATTATAATTGAACATAACCAATATTTCATGGTACAATTAGTCTCTCAGCCGTAGGACAATGACATAATGCACGGCCCAGGAGACACACACGCAGGCTCAGGATAGATTTAACAGCTTTATTAGCAACAAGGAAGTGTATGGCTGCGTGTCTGTGGAATAAGAATGTATTGGTGGTGGCGTCTGCGTCAGGCACGGGGGCAGGAGGCCGTACAGCCGGACAACCCTGTGGGAGAGAGCAGAGGGAGAAGGGTAACGGGCACCACACCAATACAGGGAATAATGATGGTAGCTGGCTTACTTGGTTGTGACAGGTGGCTGGCGTCGACAAGGGCGGAGCCCGGGAGACAGCGACCTGCGGTACCTGTGGCAACAGCGTAGAGCCAGCGGCGAGATGATGAAGTCCACCTCCGGGAATGTCCACCTGTGCACAGGGGAAGGCTAGAGGAGAGAGGTAAGGGGAGCTTACCCAGGATATCTTCACTAGTAGGCTTGAGATCCGTAGTAGCAAAGAGGCCGAAGTAGAGAGACGGCTTCAGGCCGAAGCCCAGGGCAGAGTGGATTAAATACCTCGCCGCTGACGAGGAGCAGGTGTGCGCGCGGCTGGCGCCGCTGATGAGCAGCAAGTCATAACAGTACTCCCCCCTCTAGCAGCGCCTCCTGGCGATGGTTTTTCCGGGTGCGCTCGATGAAACTCAGAAATGAGTGACCGGTCCAACACCAGCGAGGAAGGCACCCACTGTCTCCACTCAGGTCCATAGCCCTCCCAATCCACCAGGTACTGCAATCCGCGACCCCGGCGTCGGGCGTCCAAGATGTCAGCGACGGTCCAGGCCGGATGGCCACCAATCATCCGGGGAGCGGGGTGCGCCCAGGTGGAGGGCAGAGGGGGTCAGAGACCACCGGTTTAATTTTGGAGACGTGGAAGGTGGGATGGATGCGGAGGGAGGAGGGAATAGCCACACGCACAGCCACCGGGTTGATGATTCTGGTTATGGGATAAGGGCCAATGAACCGTTGGGCCAGCTTTCTCCTCTCACCCTTTAGGTTTACGTCCTGTGTGGATACCCAAAATTGCTGTCCCACCTGGTAGGCAGGTGCAGGTCTCCTATGTCGGTCCGCCGTAGACTTATTGCGCTCCGCCGTGCGTAAAAGCGCATTACGCGCCGTGGACCAAAGGGAACGGCACCGCCTCAGATGTGCCTGGACAGAGGGAACAGCCAACTCGCCCTCCTGCGCGGGGAACAGGGATGAATCATAGCCCAAGGATGCTTTAAAGGGCGACATCCCGATGGCCGTAGAGCGAGAGGTGTTGTGGGCGTACTCCACCCAGGCGAGGTGAGAACTCCAGGACGTGGGTTTGGATGACGTAACGCAGCGGAGCGTAGCCTCCAGCTCCTGGTTAGTCCGCTCACACTGCCCGTTAGACTGGGGGTGATGGCCGGAGGAGAGGCTTACCTTGGCTCCCAGGGCGTTGCAAAATGACCTCCAGACGTCCGAAGAAAACTGGGGCCTGCGGTCGGAGACCACGTCGACCGGGATTCCATGCAGTCTTACCACGTGCTGGATGAGGAGGTCCGCCGTCTCCAAGGCTGAGGGAAGTCCACGTAGGGGCACGAAGTGGGCGGCCTTGGAAAAACGGTCTACAATGGTCAGAACTGTGTCAAAGTTGTTGGAGACAGGGAGCCCGGTGACGAAGTCCAGAGCGATGTGCGACCAGGGCCTGCCAGGGACGGGCAGGGGCTGGAGCAGACCCGCAGGGGGAGCGTTACCCGACTTATTGGCAGCACAGACGGGGCAGGCCCGGGCGTAACGGGCGGCATCCTTCCGCAGGCCTGGCCACCAAAAGGATCGCTGGAGAAGGTCAATCATCCGCGAAGCTCCAGGATGGCAAGTGAGCTTGGAGGTATGGAGCCAGTGTATAACGTCCCCCCGGACGGCAGATGGCACGAAGAGCCTCCCCTCCGGTCCACCGCCAGGGTCCGGTTCCGACTCCTGCGCCCTCCGGATCTTGTCTTCTATGACCCATGTAACAGCCCCCACGACGCACGACCTGGGCAAGATGGTGTGAGCAACGTCTTCTGTGGCCTCCGGGGCAAATTGCCTGGAGAGGGCGTCGGGCAGGCCGTTCTTGGAGCCAGGCCTATATGTGATGCTGAACTTAAACCTTGCAAAGAACAGGGACCAATGCGCCTGGCGGGCGTTCAGACGCTTGGCAGATCTCAGGTACTCCAGGTTTTTGTGGTCAGTGAGGACCACAAAAGGCAAGGCTGCCCCTCCAGCCAGTGACGCCATTCTTGAAGGGCAAGCTTGATGGCAAGAAGCTCTCTGTCCCCCACGTCGTAATTTCGTTCCACCGGGGACAGGCGCCGAGAGAAGAAGGCGCAGGGTCGCTTGACTCCATTAGCTGGGGACCGCTGGGACAACACCGCCCCCACCCCCGTGTCCGAAGCGTCCACCTCCACAATGCACTGCAGCGCGGGATCGACCTGGCTGAGGACCCGGGAGGAGGAGAACTCCGTCTTCAGCGCCTGGAAGGCCGAAGCGGCCTCTTCAGTCCACCGGAACGGGGTCTTAGGAGAGGTGAGGCGGGTCAGGGGCCCGACGATGGCTCCAAAGTTCGGGACAAAGTGGCGGTAGAAATTGGTGAACCCGATGAATTGCTGAACTTGCTTTCGAGAAGTAGGTGTGGGCCAATCCACCACTGCTTTGATCTTTGCTGGGTCCGGAAGCACCTGGTCATGGGAGATGACGAACCCCAGGAAGGAAGTTGTTTTGGCGTAGAATTCAAATTTTTCTGCCTTGACGTACAGACGGTTCTCCAGCAGTCTCTGCAGGACCCGCCTCACGTGGACCCGGTGTTCATCCCTGGACCTGGAGAAGATGAGAATGTCGTCCAGGTAGACGAATACGAACAGGCCGATGAAGTCCCGGAGGACGTCATTGATGAGGCGCTGAAAGACGGCTGGAGCATTGGTCAACCCAAACGGCATCACGAGATATTCAAAATGCCCGTTTGGGGTTCGGAAGGCGGTTTTCCACTCATCTCCCTCCCAGATCCGGACGAGGTGGTAAGCGCTGCGGAGATCCAGCTTAGTAAACCAGGTCGCCCCCTGGAGGGAGTGGAAAGCAGTGTCCATAAGGGGCAGGGTGTACCGGTCCTTCTCCGTGATATCGTTGAGAGCTCGATAGTCGATACAAGGACGAAGAGATCCGTCCTTCTTTCCAACGAAGAAGAACCCTGTACCTACTGGAGAGGAGGACGGTCGGATGATCCCAGCACTGAGCGACTCCTTCGGGTAGCTGTTCATTGCCTCCTTCTCCGGCGCTGACCGACTGTAGAGGCGTCCTGAGGGTAAGGGCGCCCCCTGGCGGATGTTAATGGCGCAGTCGTAGGGCCGGTGAGGAGGCAGAGACATCGCCTTGGACTTACTGAAAACGGCACCCAGGTCGTGGAACTCTGAGGGTACTAGGGTGAGATCTGGGGGCGCGGTGTCCTGAGCTGTGGGAGGCGAGGACGGGGCGCAGGCTGCAGATTGGAGGCAGGTACCCATGCAGAAAGTGCTCCACGCTGAAACCTTCCCAGTCTTCCAGTCCAAGGCGGGGTTGTGGAGGCGGAGCCAGGGATAACCGAGGATGACAGGTGTTACTGAGGTGGGCAGGACGTAAAAGGAGATATCCTCCCGATGGTTTCCAGAGATGATCACCGGGACAGGGGATGTTTGGTGAGTTACCTTTCCCAGGGAAACTCGGGAGAGATTAACCAGGGCGAGAGGAGTATCGAGGGGGTGACAGTGGATGCCCAGTCGGGTTGCCAGGCTTTGTGAAATAAAGCTACCCTCCGCGCCTGAGTCCACCAGTGCATGTGTGAGGTGCCCAGTGAGGTTGTGACAGAAGCGGATGGGCAGCGTCAAATGTGTGAGGGGACTTAACCGATTAGCGTCCGCGAGGCCCCCTACAGTGACTCGCGGACCACCTCGTTTGGCTTCTCCGGACAATGCTCCACCGTGTGCTGGCTACCTCCGCAATACATGCAGAGGCCCAGGTCACGACGGCGCTGTTTCTCCGCCAGGGGGAGCTTTGTCCGGCCCGTCACCATTGGTTCCGACTCCTCGGAGACCTCCGGCGGCGGCAACGCCAGGTGGCGAGCTTGGGGCAGACGTGCAGAGGCGCCCCGCGAGCGAGAAGACTGCTTCCGCTCGGAGGCGCGCTCGCGCAGCCTGTTATCCAAACTGATGGTGAGAGAAATCAGCTCCGCCAGCGTCTCCGGGGTATCCCGTCCAGCCAACTCATCCCTCAGACCGGAATTTAGACTGCGGAGGAAGATGCCGCAGAGCGCACGCTCTTCCCAGCCAACTTCCTCCGCAGTAACCCGGAAGTCGATCGCGTAGTTGGCCACCGATCGGCTCCCCTGTTGGAGTCCGAGAAGGCGGTCGACCTGGACACTGTCCAAACGCGAATGATCGAACACTTCCAGAAATTGTCGCACGAACTGGCCATAGGTGAGGGTGGCGTAGCTGGGCTTCACCATAATGGCGTAAGCCCAGGTAAGCACGCGACCCTCAAGGAGATTACCTACATAGCCAATTCTGCTATGGTCTGAGGGAAAATCTCCGGGAACGCGAAGAAACACGGACTCACACTGCATAATAAAACCCCGAGCTCCACCCAGCTTACCGCTGAAGCGAGCAGGAGTGGGGATTGGTGTGAGCCGTGTTGGCGCACCCGGAGCAGGCTGGACGGCCACCGGAGCCGCAGGAGCCACGCCACCCGGACGAGCCGAGGGGAACGGCTGCTGGGGGTCCAAGCGGTCTAATCGGTTAGTAATGATAACTAATTGATTCAATATCACCTGTTGCTGATGAGCTATTAAATCCACCCGAGCCTCGAGGGTGGAAAGACGGCGTGCGAGCCCGCTGTCTGCCGAGCCGCTCTGCTGAAGCCGTACTGACATAATGCACGGCCCAGGAGACACACACGCAGGCTCAGGATAGATTTAACAGCTTTATTAGCAACAAGGAAGTGTATGGCTGCGTGTCTGTGGAATAAGAATGTATTGGTGGTGGCGTCTGCGTCAGGCACGGGGGCAGGAGGCCGTACAGCCGGACAACCCTGTGGGAGAGAGCAGAGGGAGAAGGGTAACGGGCACCACACCAATACAGGGAATAATGATGGTAGCTGGCTTACTTGGTTGTGACAGGTGGCTGGCGTCGACAAGGGCGGAGCCCGGGAGACAGCGACCTGCGGTACCTGTGGCAGCAGCGTAGAGCCAACGGCGAGATGATGAAGTCCGCCACCGGGAATGTCCACCTGTGCACAGGGGAAGGCTAGAGGAGAGAGGTAAGGGGAGCTTACCCAGGATATCTTCACTAGTAGGCTTGAGATCCGTAGTAGCAAAGGGGCCGAAGTAGAGAGATGGCTTCAGGCCGAAGCCCAGGGCAGAGTGGATTAAATACCTCGCCGCTGACGAGGAGCAGGTGTGCGCGCGGCTGGCGCCGCTGATGAGCAGCGAGTCATAACAGACAAAGCTATAAACTGAAGGAAAATTCTTATTAATTTTTTTTAAGTAACCTCCATTCATTTTTGTATATTAATTCATAAGTTTCCTTTTCCAGATAATCAGCTTATGTAATTTTTCTCCATAAAATTGTGTTCTGATTTTGTTAGTTACCTCAGCCTTCCATTGCATTACAGTTGAAATATAAAATATGGTTTCCTCTTGGTTCCACAAAGGTTTAACTATAGATTTTATGTTCAGGAATCCATTAACAGTTGATGTGATATTTGACACCTTTTGATCAATCATTTGAATGTAATGTCATTTAACCTAAATGAGTTTCATTTAATAAACTTGTAAATGAGAAAGGTTGAAGTGTTTTCCTTTGCATATATGCTTTCCTGGGTCACGACAGAAAAGAACTCACGAATTTTTGAGACTGATTCATTAAGTGATTTAACCACTTGCACTCCGGGCAATTTTCCTAAAAATGCCAAAAAAAAAAACGTGCCCAAAGTAAATCGAAAGCTGTTATTCAACCCTTTGCAGCATCTTCATGGGGTTGGTCTCATTTAAAAGAAAACACTTTGAATTTTTTGGCAAAAAAAACATAATCTCTCTACGTGCTCCGGCCACTGAGTTACAGTCATCTAAACATACTGAACTTGAAGAAAAAAAATTTGGACACAGTGTTTTTTTGGATACAAATGCTTGTAAATAACACACAGCTGTCCGATCCGGCTGGAAAATGCAACAGAAATGTAGAACCAAGTGTTATCCAGCTGAGATCCAAATTTGGTAACAATACCACAAAAAATGAATATTTTACACAGCTTTGTTCTCAGGCTGTTCCCAGGCGTTATGGAACTGTGCCAAATTGTGCCAAATGGCACAGTTTGGAAAAACGTCTGTAACTTTTGAATAATTCAATGTAGAATCTTCATTTTAGGCTCGAATGAAAGGTCACACTCAGGGCTGTGTCTGTGTGTGTGTGTGTGGGCGGGGGGTCGTCCCCCCCCCCCGCTACCAAGGACCAAATTCGGCCCTCGCTACAAGACGGAATACACTCTTTTTTTTTTTTCCTTGCATGTTTTCACAGCGGCTCCCCCCCCCCTCGCTACTGTGTGTGTGTGTGTGTGGGGGAACCGTGAACGGACCGTGAACGCCCCCCCCCCCCTCGGTACAGAAGAGGGCACAGAAGAGGGCCATCGCTACATGATGGAATAGACTGATAAGCTTCCCCCCGCCGACCGAGGAGCGTTCGGACCGTGCCCCCCCCTCTCCTCTTCTGCAGCGGGTGGTGGGGGGGCGTTCACGGTCCGAACACGGCAAATGAACCGTTTATCGCGGCGCACGCACTTCGTATTTCGTGCGCAGTACAGTTGTAAATTACCGATCGGTCAAAAGTCATTTTTGGATTACAGTTTTCAGGGATAAATAATAATTTAGCTTATAACACCTTACCTCTTCAAAGCAGCAGAGTCGTGGCGAACAGCTCTTCCCACGCGTCAGACGAACGCGACGCTGCTCCGCTCGTGGATCCCGATCAACATAATTCCATTACATATTGCCGTTTTGGCGAATGATTTACGACTTTTGTCGTCGGCCTCCGTCTATTCTGCTGGAATGAGTGCAGGTCCCACTTGTGGGTGTTCTCCATGCTGCTGGGTGAGCCTGGGTCTGTAGGAGATTTGTCCAGCGTCCTTTGTTTTCATCTGTGGCAGCAGTAAATATCGCTTCACCCAGCCAGAATTTCTGTGCTTCAATTGGCTCCTGCGTTCACAGTAGGTGGGTCCTCCTTCCTAGATTTTCATTCATTGGTTCTTCAAGGTTTCAGAAACCCAATTCAAGGCTCTTATTAGTCGAATGAGAGGTCAATCAGATGAACTAATCTGTTCGCGGCTGTCTCTGCAGTTTTTTTTTGAGTGGCGCTTGGACGCTACTACATCACCATCACCACCATCATGCGTCATGCGCACGAGGGCGCACGAGCGCGCTCTCGCGCGCCCTCGTGCATCATAGGACGCAGAGACTTGCCCGCCCGCGGAACAACAGAGCGCAAGTGGTTAAGGTACAATAATGAATTAATCAATAATTTGTTCTTTTAGAACTGGTGCCCCCTTTTACGAGTACTTTTCTATTTCATTTAGTGAGTGTTGTGGTGACTCTTTAACTGTGTCCCCCCATGCACATCCACTTCTAAATAAAGTAAATAATTCCTGTACCTTATTACACTATATTTTATTAAATATTGCTACATATTTTGGTCCCCCGTACGAGACTGTGCATCCAGAAAAGCATACGTAAAAGAAAAATCACTGGAACATAAGCTATATGTTTTTTGCTCAAATATTGATCCACTTTTTTGGTGAAGCTCTGTGTGTGTGCTTGTGTTAATGCATAATAGAAAGTTTAAAGCAGTATTATATGCTGAATTAAGAAAAATAAAGGCCTAGAGTGACAGAAACGTGACGCACCATTCTGTTTACTTGTCAGTTTAAACTATCGGCGAATTATCCCGGTGGGACAAATTAAACCGACCAATTCTGTGTTGCCCAAGTGTTCAGTGATGCCAGATTAGGCTGGACGCAGCCGATCAAGTCACTGTGAGTAAATTGTTTGGGAAGTAGTGCTTAACTATACCCGGAAATAAAGGGGCCAGATTATTTGTGCATGAATAAGGAAAGTTGGAGATTAAGACTCTCCGGTTTTGAGAAAAAAAAAAAGGAAAAAGGAAGGCATGGTGTTGTCGATAGACCGACGCCCACATCCACGTGTCATGTGCGTGCTCACAGTTGCAAGTGACTGACAGGCTGTGCACGAAAAACTGCGCATGCGCAGAGTCAGGGTGCAGACGCCATTTTGAAGGTGCTAAGAGGGAGTCACCCTAGCTGCCATTTTGAGTGAGACTGGTAGACCGCCCAGAGTGACGTCACTAGTGTCCCCTCCTCTTGGGAGTGCAGAGATAACTGCCTCCATCTTGTGGGCAACTATAGGAGTTGCATTTCTTGCATGAATGTACACTCAGATTAAAGTGGAGTGAATCTATTAAGCTGACTTATAATCAAATCGAGCTCCCAAATTAACTTCAAATCAACCCGGACTATCTGGAGCAACCTAAATTTAAACCCAGTTCACAGTTTTATGCCAAGAAAAAAAGAAACTTGTTGGTTTTGAGAGGTTGTTCTCATTGGTGGAAGAGCTTTTGACTGCATATATACACAGTGAAAGAACTTAAAAGCATAGACTGTATTTAGATAGATAGATAGATAGATTAGATAGATAGATAGATAGATAGATAGATAGATAGATAGATAGATAGATAGATAGATGTACTTTATTGATCCTAAACTGGGAAATTACAGTGTAACAGCAGCATGACAGTAGACAACCAAACAACAGAAACACACACGACAGACAAAGGGATTACCCATGGAAAGTAAAAAAACTAACACGACTATAGAACCTATATACATCATAGCTTAATATATGATGACCCGTATAGACACATGAATCATCCCATTGCACAAGAAGGACTATCAGGAGTAGAGTGAAATGTGAGGTATCAGTTAGTCTTCTCGGGAGGTGGAGGGGTTCCCAGGAGCGCCTTCTCCCTCAATATGCATTGTGCAAAAATCCATGCTAACCTCTTTTCTCCTTCCGGAATATAGGTTAGATGGTAACGGTGCACAGCCCGCTGGGCGAGGTCTAAGCGATAACCAGCCGCTTGGGTGGGCATGAGACGGGCGGCTTCTGCCAGATAACCGTCAATCTCCTCCAGCCACTCCGGGCAATAATCACACTCGCTGACGGGCATCTCCCTACCAAGTCCAACTACAGGAGAAAAAACTCCACACAATAGCAAAACTCACGGCAGAAAGGCGTCTCGGTGTGGCGTCTCCGTTTAGACGTCTGGCAGGAGTATACTGTCATGCGGTGACCCTTGCGGATCACCATAAGACGCCAAGAGTCCACCGGTGAGTTTTGCAATGATGGAAATTTATTAATGAAACAAGACAAGACACAAGGCTATGAGCCGCTAAGGGCAAAAACACACACTAAGCGATACAAGGGCTCGTAGGGCTAACCCCAGCCACTACGAGCTAAACTATGACAAGACAAGAACATGAACCTGACAAGAAGGTCTAACGAGGCCTCACGAGGATTGTTTGATGATATCTGATGATGTCTGACGATACTCCTGCGATTTAACTGCCGTCAGTGCCCGCCTTATAAAGGCGAACACTAACGAGCAGTAATGACAGACAGCTGACCAACCTTGACAGGCGGAAGCCCTACCGAGCGCCTTCACAATAAGAGCCCGGTGAGGCCAGAATACAACCCACAGCTGTCAAGGCCGGCAGCGAGCTATGCGTAGCCCGAGTGTGGACAGAACCCAGCGCTCGGGTCGTAACAAGTTATTGATGACACTTTCCAAACTAGGCTTTGAAAATTGAACTAAAAGAAGTCAATCCACACAATTTGTTTTTGTTTGTCTTGTGAAATACAAATCAAAATCCAGTGTCAACAATTAACACATATTCCACATTTCTAAATAATTCCAAAATTTCACTTCCCTTCTCACAAGCCTGTAAGTTGAAAAAGTTATAAACAGAAGCTTATAACTACCCTCACTGTAGAGTAACACTCAAGGTTAACTCTTGACTAACAACTTTAGCTATAATCAACAAACTGATTTCAAGCTAAGCGTTACACAAATGGTCAAACATATCGAATCCACTTGCTGAATTGGATGACCTTCAAGCAACATTGGAAGATTTGGCTTCCGACCTTATACCCAGTTTCTCCAAACAAGTTCAGGAATCTCCACCCAAAGATTTGAAGCAAATCATGAAAAAGCTTTTGGATGAATGCAAAACTAACCCACCGAAACCAAAGGACATCCCCGGTGTGTTAGGAAAGTTCACACTAGCATTAGTCGCGAGGTTGAGAGTAGCCAAATCCCAAGTATTCTATGCCGAAAAGGAACTAGTGAAACAACAATCAACCATTCTCTCTCTCCAGGAAGATAACAAATCACTTATGAGAAAGCAGGAACAAGCTCGCATAGAACACGAAGAAACCCAAGCTACACTTGATCACGCGTTGCTAAATTTGGAACAAGCAAAACAAGAAAAGCAATGACTGGAGGACGACAATACCTCATTTCAGCAAGAAAACAAGGAATTAGGAACCGCCCTTTGGGACAGAGAGAACCAACTCAAGAGAGTTGAAGGTCAACTGGACGACACAAACTCCAACAACAGGAAATGTAAACTGCTCCTACAAGAAGCACAAAAAGACCTTCAGGATGTCAAGAAAGAGCTGGAAGATTACCACAAACAAAGGGAACCGAGACCAGAAGCCATGAACAGGCCGGTTCCTTCAACAAAAGGGGGCATCCCCTCATGGGATGGGGACTCCCCTGGCGCGTGCTTGCCTGACCCATTCAACCCGAACGGTAATGCGAAAGACGTTTGCAAATCCCGTCCGATAGAGACCTCGATAAGATTGCTCATCACGTCACCAAATTTGACCCCTCGACCAGTGGGTCACCTGATACTAGGGCTTATTTGCAAGACATTGATTACTACTTGCGCAAATACCCTGATGCTACAGTCAACAATCGCATTTATCTGATCAAGTTAACCTCTAACAGGTCGGTATCAAAATTTATAGACCGACAGCCATTGGATATCAAGATGAGCCATCGGAAAATCTACGAAGCCATTGAAAAGAAGTTCTCCGATGACTGCCTACAGTAAGGGCAAGTGACAGCCCTAGCTGTGAAACAGGGTCGCTCAGAGCCCCCACAAGCATACTACCAGCGACTCCTGCGTGCATATTTTGGATCTCAGAACACACCAGGGATGGAAGAAGACCACAATTTCAAGGCTCTCTTCATCCAGAATCTCCATCCCATGGTCGGACATCACCTTGGAGTCATGGCTAACTCAAGGTCAAACTCAATAAACTAGCTAAGAGAGTTCGCACACTATGCATTTCAAAAACAACGACAAAGCAATCAGAAGCGTACTGAGCCTCCCACGGTGTTAGCTGTCAACACCGCATTGGACACCCTGGACCTAGAGGGCACTCCAAGGCCAGTCCCTGTTCCAGCACCTAGGTCACAAGTAAAACCACGGCAGTCCTCTGGCCAAGCTAAGTCGAGTCAGAACTGAACCAAATCTTCTACACCCAGCTCAAAGTCAACATCACCGAAGCCTGACTACCGTCGGAGGCCAAGCCCACCAGGTAAGTCACAAGAATACGGTACAGATACTTGGGATGACAGATATTGATTTCAAGACTCGTGTAACCGCGGGAAATGGTCACCTCCCCGTACCGCTGGGAAAACTTTGACAAAGAGACAAGACCTCCCCCTGGTAAGTTTAGCTCAAAACCCTGGGAGAAGAAAAAAAATGTTCATTTTCAGTCGAGAAGACGTGGAAGCTCTCAAACGTATACTTGACGAACTGAAGAGGAAAAAGGAGTAGAAAGAGGACAAGAAGCCAGACGTCCTGGCCATAAATATTGTGACAACCCCAAACAATCCTTTAGGGCTACCACAACCCAACCCTGAAGAATCTCTTACTACAAGGGGGGGGGGGGGTACCGAAGACACAACCGAACATCCTCCACCCGAGGCTCCAGAGAGGCCTGAAAGCACAACTCTGTCCAGTGCCATTTTGGTAGTCCAGCTTCCTGAAAAACTTCACTTGCCTGAAACAGACAACTCATTAATTTGCGTTGAACCGCCGGTCCAACAGTTTCTGTGTGATTTGACTGAAAGGGGGGTATCACGAAAAATTTTCCTTTCATTGACCCTGGAAGACGTCATGACGCATGAAGCCCTACTGGATACCGGCTGCGGACATCACGCTAATGTCGCAAGACCTTTTTGACCACCTACGTGTCACTGCTAACCACACACAAAGACTTAAAACTGTGATCTTGTTCCTTAGCTGTTCAACCTCGTGCACCCTCTAACACAACTCTGTCATACATGTTGTTGGTAAAGCTCTCCATTGGATCCATGACCTTGATCCATCCGGTCTATGTGTCCAATCTCAACTCAATTCCATTGCTGATAGGCAAGGACCTGCTTAATCGCTTTGAGCCTCTGATAGATTTCAAGAATCTCAAACTATGGGCTCAAGTTCGGCAACCTCACCCAACCACTCTACCAGAGGTAACTGGATTACAGTGCTACACTCTTGACACCTTGGACGTTCCAGGAGTCACTCCACTCGCACTGCTGACCCAACCAAGTTTGACCGAAGGTGACCTTGAGGACCGGGTCAAAACAGGCACCCCTCCTGATGTCACCACATCTGACAACCCAACCATAAATGAACATAGTTCATTCCTTTGAACCCTAAAGCCAGGGGCAGCTGACGATGAGTACTGCCCCCAAGTGATCAAAGGACTGGCTGTTCAAAGCTCCCACATAGAAGACGTGGTACTTGCTCTCTGAGCTGATAAATCCGCCATCAGCCAGAAACTTTTTGATTCTCTGCACGAGAAATACCCTAACCTTATGGTAACTAACAAGTCTTTTTGTTTCCCTGTTGGAGCAAAATCAAACAAAACATTGGTCACCACAGGTATTTGCACCCTCCACCTTCAGTGGAACCACAGAATTCATCCTTTCTTGGTCGTTCCCGACTTGCCACATGCAGTCTACATCGGCAGTGACCTTCTTGTGAGACTTGGTGCTCAAGTTGATACCATAAACAATACTTTATGGTCTCTCACCCCAGACAGAGATGCTCACTCTGAACCAGATCTTGATGCTCTAAAGTCAGGCCAGACTATCCCTGAAGCCTGCCAGGTACTGAACACTCAACACTGTATCAAACCTGCTAATGTCACATGCTACCGGGTCCAACTATGCATTCAGACTGGACAGAAACTCATGCATCCGCAAGCATTTTTCCAACCGGCTCCTTTGTTTGACAATCTAGGCTTAACTCTGGAGGCCATGTCCCTTTTAAGCCTAGAATCTAGAACCACCATGTTGCCGGTAAACAATCCCATGACAGAGCCCATCATCCTGCCCAAGGCCATGCCTCTTGGCTGGCTCATCGCCACTGACTTTCACAATTTTGAACTCACTGTTCCAGTGTTAGGCGGCCTCCCTGATCCCTTTTGGGCCGACTCCCTGGAACCTACAGTCATATACACTAAGCCTTCTAAAGCCATCGCTCTTGTGTCAATGTCAACCCCTGGCAAAGAGTCAGTGGGACAGATTGACTTGACCAGTGATGACCAAATGCTTGTCCAAGCCATTGACCTCCTCCCATCAGTGTCCAATCAGCAGACCCCTGACAATCCCAGCGATACTCCACTGAAACTGGTCCCCACCATCGCCGAAAAGGTTACACAGGTGGTAGCTGATGCTGATGCCCTAACCTCTGATGAAGAATGCAAAAAACTTCACCAGGTTCTTCTTAAATACCAACTGTCATTCTTCAAAGACTCCTTGGACTGTGGGCTAACCACAGTCCACTCTGTATGCATTCCTACACCACCTGATGTTCCTCCCACCTACGTCAGACAGTACAAAATTCCCTTGGCCTCATACGGCCCAGTACAGGAAATAATCAATGACCTACTGGACCGTGGCATAATCAGGCCATGCAACAGTACCTACTCGGCCCCCTTATGGTCTGTCCTAAAGCCCAATGGTAAGTGGCAACTCACCATTGACTACAGGAAATTGAACACTCAAGTTCCTCTCTCCAGGTGGCTTATGACTCAACTGGAGCAAGAACTTCCTAGAGTCAAAGACACCAAATACTTCTTGACACTGGACATTGCTTCTGGTTTCTGGACTATTCCTGTCCAAGCGGAAGACCAACACTAACTGGCTTTCATGTTCACGAATCGCCAGTTCACATTCACCTGATGCCCTTTCAGGTATGCTAACGCTCCTGCAGAGTTCAACATCTTCTTGAACAAAGCGTGTCCAGACACCCAAGACAGAGGTAATCTCATCTATGTCGACGGCATTCTCATTTGGAGTCCAACCCTGGACGCCCACCTGACTGAAACCACCATGTCCTTGGCCAGCTCACACGAGCTGGAGCCCAGATTTCTCTGTCCAAGTGCCAATGGTGCAAAACCAAAGTCAACTATGTTGGCCTCTTGGTGGGATCCAACAGGGTCCTACCACAAATGACACAAATTCAAGGCATCCTAAACATCAAGAGCCCTACCAACATCTCCAAACTCCGGAGCTTTCTAGGGGTATGCAACTACTCCCGCCGGTTCATTGAGGATTATGCAGACTTGGTAAAACCCCTTACAGACCTCCTACGAAAGGACACCCCTTTCATCTGGTCTGACGCTCAAGAACAGGCTATGCTAGCTTTAAAGCAAAAGTTATGCACAGTACCCTGTCTGGCCTATCCCAACTGTGATCAGCCATTCTTCCTACAAGTGGGGTTCTCTGCCAACTGTTTAAGTGCTGGATTATACCAAGCCTACGACCATGACAAACGAGTTGTGGCCTGTGCCAGCAAAACCCTCTCTGGTCCGGAATTGAAATACTCGGACTGCGAAAAAGCCCTTCTGGCCACTGTATGGGCAATCAAACATTTCTCCAACTATGTGGGTGGCCAGAGAATCACAGTTGAGACTCACCACCAGTGGTTTTTCTTAACAGTCAACGCATCAAAGAAGGTGTTGTGACTAATGCCAGAATAGCCTCCTGGTTGATGGCTCTACAAAGCTTTGACATGGAGGTCCGCTACTCCAACTATGTGGGTGGCCAGAGAATCACAGTTGAGACTCACCACCAACCAGTGGTTTTTCTTAACAGTCAACGCATCAGAGAAGGTGTTGTGACTAATGCCAGAATAGCCTCCTGGTTGATGGCTCTACAAAGCTTTGACATGGAGGTCCGCTACGCACAGAAGTTGAGAAGCCCTCTCGGCATGGACTTGGCTGCCTGCCAGCGGTGCTCTGAAGACACTCCAGGACCATCCATTCGTGCAGAGCCACCTACAGTCACTGAAGACCCAGACCATCACTACTTCAACCAGAACATCTGTCAAGATATGGTCACCGCTTATGTCGATGGTTGTTCTTTCCACATGAAACTCACATCCATGCTGGTGTGGGAGTGGCATGGTTAAACAATCAACCTTGTGAACCCCACAACTTTCAACTGGGTTTCCAATCATCACAGTATGCAGAAATCGCAGGTGTGCTCATTACACTGCAACTTGCCGTAGACCATGGCATTCTCACATTGGTTATCTGCACTGACTCCATCTAGGCACGCCTCAGTTTCACGTGTCATTTGGCACTCTGGAAAACCAAAAGTTTTGTAACTTCCAGCCGCAAATCGGTTAAACATCAAAACCTTTTCAGGGCATGTGATCACCTGGTCACCTCCAACAACCTCCAGGCGTACTGGAAGAGGGTCAGAGGTCACTCACGCACACCAGGTCAGGACAAAGAATGGAACGGCCTTGTGGACTCACTTGCAAAACAAGGAGCCATACAAGGCACCCCCTGGTCCTTTGATCCTGCTCTGGTGCCGACTGCAGAGTCCCACCTGCCCACCCCTACAGTCTGTGCGATCACCAGGGCCCAGGCGAACAGGGCCCAGGACCCGACACAACCCACAGGGCCTCTTGCGGCTGTTCCTGCTTTCTCTGATGCTGACCTTATCTCTCTTCAAGCCCTTGACCCTGAAATCCATAAAATGATGCAATATCTCTTGGATCCTATACTCAACGCTCCATCCGATTCAGATCTTGCTGACATTTCAGAATTGAAACCGCTTTATGCTGCATGATCGTCCCTGCAGCTGCACAATGGCATTCTAGTTCATGTTTCCGATGAACTCACTGCACCTGCGCTTGTGGTTCCTTGTAACCAGAGGGGGGCAATGATTGTTCATGCCCACAATCTCCCAACTGCAGGACACAAAGGCGTCAAAGCGACGTACAGTGCTGTCAAACAAGTGGCATATTGGCCATACATGTGAAGAGATATAGCGGACTACATCAAGGGATGTCTCGTATGTTTCCAGTTTCAACCAACCAACCCGATTCACCGAGTGCCCCTACAGAAAAGAGGCATATCATTCCCATGGTCTGACCTCCAAATCGACTGGGTAGGCCCCCTTCCATGGTCAGCCAGAGGTAACAAATACTTCCTTACAGTCACATGCTTTCACCAAATGGGTCGAATATTTGCCTGCTCCCAATGACACGGCAGAAACCCCGGCCTACTTGTTGATGAACCATGTGTTCTCCAGATTCAGTCTGCCAAGCCGAATGAACTCTGACTGCGGTACTCATTTCACCACCGAAGTCATGCAACAACTGTGGGAAACCTTGGGAGTTAAAGCTAACTTCCATATTAGCCACCACCCACAATCCTCTGGACAGGTTGAAAGAGCCCACCGAACTGTGATCAACATACTGAAGAAGTGTGTTTCACCACACCAAAAAGACTGGGATGTAAAGCTCCCCCTGGTCTTGATAGCCATCTGAGCCACCCCCCATGAAGCTACTGGGGTCTCGCCTTTTGAAATGATGACAGGCCAGCAAATGACTTTGCCCCTTCATTTGCTCTACCAACCTGGAGAGGCCAGTGTTGCCACAGCTTACACTACTCACCAATACATGACCGACCTGACCAAACATCTCCAACAGACTTTTGCATTTGCCCAAAAACATTTGGACCGATTAGCTGAAGGACGCAAAACCTACTACAACCAGAAAGCCTCCCATGACAAACTCCAAGTGGGAGACAAGGTTTTCTACTACTCCTTCATTCCTCAAACAGGACAAACCACTGCATGGGCACGAAAACTCGCTTGGAAGTTCCTTCCCAGGTGGACGGGTCCATACACGATCACAGATAAACTCTCACCGGTCGTTTACCAAATCAAGATATGCAAAGGTCGCCAGGACCTCATCTCCAAATGGGTCCATCGCAATCAGATCAAAGCTCACAAAAACCCCATGGGACTTGTCGGGGACAACACTGTTCCATTAAGTCAATAAATAAACTTAAAAGCTTGCTTGCGCCCGATAGATAGCTGTTAGCTAACTACCAGCCTCAGGTATACTCGGTCGCATTTCTCTCTCTCAATCAGTTAACTGTATTAAACCTCCAAAAGGAAAGAGTTAACCCAAACTAACTGACTTCCTTAAAAGTTAACCTCAAAAGATCCTGCAAAGTTTCATTCAATGTCATCAACCCACTGTTTCAAAATAGTACACACAAAACCTCCAATATCATTAGCTTGGGTTAATAACATCAAAATTCACATCAAAGGTGATAAAACACTAAAAGTCTAGAGGTCAATCTCTAACAAAAGTTGTTCCACCTCTGAAAATAATTTTCACCTGCCACTTAGGTGACAAAAGAAAACCAACAAGAGGCTTGAGATTAAAATCACTCACTTCTATTTGTTTGCCAGAATGATGGCCCTCCTATTTTTCAGTTTAGCCCTCTACCTAGCAGTCACACCTACTGTTACCCTGTCAGAACTGGGCAGAGCCAAGACAAAAAGTCAACAATCCTTAGGTGGATTCTCAATAACAGCCTCAACGTTAGGGCCTCTTGTTAGCCTTAGCACGTCCTCTGTTAATTCGGTCAACACCATTAAACCGAAATGCCAGATAGTTGAACCACAAACCATTACCACAACTTTGCAAGATACTGTGTTGGTTTTGAATGTTTACTCCGAAGCCTCATTCAAACTCAACAAGGTCTTGAACTTGTCGCTCTTCGTGTTAAAGGTTGACTATGCTCACACACAGCTAGTATCTATGTTACTGTCAGAGGTGGCTAGAAACATTAGCTCTTCAGTTAACACTTTAACAATGAGTCTGCCTTCACCTCATCTTGTCCCTGTTTTAGTTGTTACAAATCTATTCCTCGTAGCCATCAAAGGAACAATGATAGCATTCCATGTTCGCTCAGTTTTCCAGAATAAAGGCCTCAAACACCCTACGATTTGGACCTCTGTGGAACCATGGTTTAGTCCAGCTAAACCAAATCAATTTGAACCTCCTTGAGTTACCTCAATATTGCTTAGCCTAAACATCTACCTCAAATATAAGCAATAATTTTTGTTTGTTTTGTATTCTTCATTTTTGATCTTTACTCCTAGAATTTTTGAATTTATATGCATGCTCATATACAAACATATCTATATTCCTTGCACTCTATTTTGATTTTTATGCACTTTCAATCTATTTTTGGACAATTCTAATAACTGTTTTATTGTAAACCAAACATTTACCTCAGGTATGTAAAACTACATACTTTTTATCTTTGGACTTTTGTAACCAGAATTTTTGAGTCATTTCCAGACATATACCGTATCTTAGTATTTTTAGACAATTTTACAATTTACATTTGTCCGTATTCATATTATTTTTGGAAATTCGTCGAAGTTTTTCCAGTAAACCAAATTCAAAGAGCTCTACTTAGTAATAGATACCGTTGACATGCTAGTGTGTATGGACATCAAAACCTTTAGCCCAGTATTTAGGTCAAGAGTTGCCAAGGAGACGCAGCTGCCAAGGATGTGTACCAACGCTGACCGACGCTCACCATTGCTACAAAGGGGGGAGTATGTAGCATCAGCTTCTCCTCAGGCTAATTCAGGAAATCACTCTTCTTCGTCTTAAAGAAACTCTCACTCAACTCTGGTCAAGAATTGCTGTGTTTCTTCATTATCAGAACCCCAGTGGAAACAATTTCCCTTTGTAGAGAAATATGATAAGGATTTGCTTTTAAAGGATTAAAAAGTATGTCATAAAATTCTCGAGCTTCCCCTCTAAGCAGATAACAAGCCTTTGTACCAAGAACTGATACTCTTAAAAAAGCCATACACTCCTTAAGCTGACAGATATATAGTTGCCTCCTTCTTTTGGACATATAGCAGAAGCCCCATAAAACTCTAGACTTCCCCCTCTTCACATACCAAGACCTAAAAATTATCTAAAGCTCAACAGTACCTCCTAGTGGACATCTACGGAATATGTTCATTACAATCAAGAACTGTTAATTCTGATTGAACATTAAATTCTTCTTCAAGCTCTCATTCCACAGGATAATGCTGAACACTGTGAAGATAATTGCCCTTTGTGATGGACAATAATGGTTTGCAATAATTCATTAATTCTTGATTTCATTCTGATTGCATGTTGGAATACCGATTAATCTTATTCTGATGTGTGTCAAGTATATAAAGACACGTTTATAAAAAGTACCTAGTCACTGAATATTAGTTTTGAATCACTGAAGCTAGTTAGAGTTTATATTGAGTATATAATGAATTTCATAGTAAATGAATGAATGTTTTCTAAAAACTTGAGTCAGCTATTTCTAACCAATCTCCAGGCTGCCTCTCTGCTGGATAAGGCCCTTGCATTTGATTGGCTGTTCACAGACAAAGAACTGTTCCTTCATTGGACAAAAGCCCATTCAAACTCCTCTTTTTGGAAGATAATTGGTCTGTCTTGCTGCCAGTCAGACTTTTATGATATCAGAAGTGCGACCCTTTAAAAACAGAGAGGGAGCCGCCCTAGGCAGTTTTTCTGTGAGACTAAGTTTCTGTGAGTTCTGTGTGTCTGAACCTTGTCAAGTCCTGTGCTAGTTTCTTAAATCACCTTTTGATAAGCTTTTGCCTGTTTTTCTGGCAACTGAGGGGAACCATCCTTCTTCTGTGAGCTCACCTTTAAAAGAGAGTTAAACTCTCAAACCCTTTTCTTCTTCACCTCAGAAGCCGTGCTTACTCTATTTAAACATTTTTTCTTGGTCTCTTCCTGCCGTAAAGTGGACTTTTAATTTTCCTGCCTTTAAAGTGAACTAATAGAGAATTTGGACTTTTCTGTTTTCCCATGGAGAAGAACTCAGACTTTGTGGGTGAAACTGCCTAAATTCACTTTTCCTCCAGCCTGTAGCTGTCCTGTGGGCTGAGGACATAGTAAATTTTGGACTGGTTGCCAAAAAACGTCACAGCTGCTCCTGGAGCCCCATTCATCCTGCTGCTGGCTAAGCGCTGCATGCTCCTGGAACCCCCAGCCGAGTCTACGCTTCTCACAGCTGTGAACTACCTGAAAGACACCTGGCCGTTGCTTTACCCTGCTTGCCATTGTACTGGCTTTGTGATCGCTGCTAGAAATCGGCTGTCTTTGTAAGTGAGACTCCCACTTTCCTATCTGCTGGGTTTAAACAAGATGTCCTAAATATCAATTATAATTGAACATAACCAATATTTCATGGTACAGTCCCTCAGCCGTAGGACAAAGCTATAAACTGAAGGAAAATTCTTGTTAATTTTTTTTAAGTAACCACCGTTCATTTTTGTATATTAATTCATAAGTTTCCTTTTCCAGATAATCAGCTTATGTAATTTTTCCCCATAAAATTGTGTTCTGATTTTGTTAAGTTACCTCAGCCTTCCATTGCATTACAGTTGAAATATAAAATCTGGTTTCATCTTGGTTCCACAAAGGTTTAACTATAGATTTTATGCTCAGGAATCCATTAGCAGTTGATGTGATATTTGACACCTGTTGATCAATCATTTGAATGTAATGTCATTTAACCTGAATGAGTTTCATTTAATAAACCTCACAAACCGGCCTCAGTTTGTGAGAACCCGGGACTGTGTGTCTGACATGATCATCGGTAGCACGGGGGCCCCCCAGGGAACGGTTTTGGCTCCCTTCCTGTTCACCCTTTATACTGCGGACTTCTCACACAACACAACACACTGCCATCTACAGAAGTTCTCTGACAACTCTGCGATCGTTGGCCTCATCTCCAACGGAGATGAAGCTGAATACAGAGGGCTTATCCAGGACTTCGTGGACTGGTGCCATCGGAACTGCCTCCAGATCAACGCGAGGAAAACTAAGGAGCTGGTGGTGGACTGCCGCAGGCAAGGACAACCCCTCACAGCACCAGTAAATATACAGGGAACAGACATCGAGATGGTGACATCCTATAAGTACCTGGGTGTTCATCTGAACAATAAACTAGACTGGTCACACAATACCGACGCACTCTACAAGAAGGGACAGCGCAGGTTGTTCCTACTGAGGAGACTCAGGTCTTTTGGTGTACAAGGGGCACTGCTGAAGACATTCTATGACACGGTGGTGGCATCAGCCATCACTTTTGGAGTGGTCTGCTGGGGCAGTGGCATTACAGCGGCCGATAGGAAGAGACTGAACAAACTGATCAAGAAAGCTAGCTCTGTCCTGGGGCAGCGCCTTGACTCAGTGGAGGAGATGGAAGAGAGAAGGATGGTGGCTAAACTGTCATCTCTGGTGGAGTCCGAGTTCTGCCCTATGCAGGACATACTGAATGCACTGAGGAGCTCATTTAGCAGCAGAATACACCATCCTAGGTGCACAACCGAGAGGTTTCGCAGGTCCTTCCTACCTACGGCTGTCAGACTGTACAACCTAAGCAGGGCTGCTCGCAGAGATAGCAAAAAGACGTGACAACCTAATTATTGAATGCAAAAGACGCAATAGACTTACACAATGGTCCCCTCCGGTATATAACTAGGAAAATACCGGTCGTTATGGAGGGTGAGAATACGTATGGGTACATAATCATACCATGTAGGATAACTAAGTAGACGGTTGTGCTATTTCATCCCATCTAGCAACAATGCTCTGCACTGTGTGTGTTTATACATTTACATATCTATTCCATCTAGCTACAATGCTCCGCACTGGGTGTGTTTATGTTTATGTTTATATTTATATATCTATATATTCATTCCATCTAGCTACAATGCTCCGTACTGTGGGTGTTTATATATTTACATATTTATTCCATCTAGCTACAATGCTCTGCACTGTGTGTTTATATATTCATATATTTATTCCATCCAGCTACAATGCTCTGCACTGTGTGTCTGTGTGTGTGTGTATATATATATTTTATAGTAATATGTACATATGTATATTAGCTGCTCTTGCTTGCTTGTTTTTTTTTCTTGCCTTCTGATTGTTGCTCTGAGTGTTGCTATCCCTGTGCTGTTGCAATCCTGGAATTTCCCCGTTGTGGGACTAATAAAGGCTTATCTTAATATATAAACACACACAGTGCGGAGCATTGTAGCTAGATGGAACAAACATGCAAACACATAAACACACACAGTGCGGAGCACCGTAGCTAGATGGAATAAATATATAAATATATAAACACACACAGTGCGGAGCACTGTAGCTAGATGGAATAAATATGTAAATATATAAACATACAGTGTGGAGCATTGTTGCTAGATGGAATAAATATATAAATATACAAACAAACAACACACAGTGCAGAGCATTGCAGCTAGATGGAATGAAACAGCATAACCATCTACTTAGTTATCCTACATCGTATGATTATGTACCCATACATATTGTTGCCCTCCGTAGCTACCGGTATTTTCCTAGTTGTATACCGGAGGGGACCATTGTGTAAGTCTATTGCGTCTTTTGCATTCAATACTATTAGGTTGTCACGTCTTTTTGCTATCTCTGCGAGCAGCCCTGCTTAGGTTATAAAGTCTGACAGCCGTTGGTAGGAAGGACCTGCGAAACCTCTCGGTTGTGCACCTGGGATGATGTAGTCTGCTGCTAAATGAGCTCCTCAGTGCATTCAGTGTGTCCTGCATAGGGTGGAACTTGGACTCCAGCAGAGATGACAGTTTAGCCACCATCCTTCTCTCACCCATCTCCTCCACTGGGTCAAGGCGCTGCCCCAGGACAGAGCAAGCTTTCTTGATCAGTTTGTTCAGTCTCTTCCTATCGGCTGCTGTAATGCCACTGCCCCAGCAGACCACTCCAAAAGTGATGGCTGATGCCACCACCGTGTCGTAGAATGTCTTCAGCAGCGCCCCTTTGTTCACCAAAAGACCTGAGTCTCCTCAGTAGGAACAGCCTGCGCTGTCCCTTCTTGTAGAGTGCGTCAGTATTGTGTGACTAGTCTAGTTTATTGTTCAGATGAACACCCAGGTACTTATAGGATGTCACCATCTCAATGTCTGTTCCCTGGATGTTTACTGGTGCTGTGAGGGGTTGTCCTTGCCTGCGGCAGTCCACCACCAGCTCCTTAGTTTTCCTCGCGTTGATCTGGAGGCAGTTCCGATGGCACCAGTCCACGAAGTCCTGGATAAGTCCTCTGTACTCAGCTTCATCTCCGTTGGAGATGAGGCCAACGATTGCAGAGTCGTCAGAGAACTTCTGTAGATGGCAGTGTGTTGTGTTGTGTGAGAAGTTCGCAGTATAAAGGGTGAACAGGAAGGGAGCCAAAACCGTTCCCTGGGGGGCCCCCGTGCTACCAATGATTGTGTCGGACACACAGTCCCTGGTTCTCACAAACTGTGGCCGGTTCGTGAGGTAGTCCAGGATCCATCATGACAGGTGCTGGTCCACCCCTGTGCACAGCAGCTTGTCCTTTAGGATCATCGGTTGGATGGTGTTGAAAGCACTGGAGAAGTCAAAGAACATGATCCTCACTGTATTCCCGGGCTTCTCCAGGTGGAACAGAGAACGGTGAAGGAGGAAGATGACCGCATCCTCCACCCCAATACCATGCTGGTAGGCGAACTGGAGTGGATCCATCACTGGACCCACCAGGGGGCGGAGGTGAGCAAGGAGCAGTCTCTCCAGGGTCTTCATCATGTGGGACGTCAGGGCAACTGGTCTGTAGCTGTTCAGATCTTTGGGGTGGGAAGTCTTTGGTACAGGTACCACACAAGATGTTTTCCACTACTGTGGTACCCTCCCCAGCTTCAGGCTCAGGTTGAAGATGTACTCCACAATCCCACACAGCTGGTCTGCACAGGACTTGAGGAGCTTTGCACTGATGCCGTCCGGTCCCGACGCCTTCCTCGCCTTGATCTTCCTCAGCTCTGTCCTCACCTGGGTCTTAGTGAGGGTCAGGTTGGGAGGGCTGTGTGTTGGGGGTGGGGAGGGTGATGGTGTAGTGGGGAGTGGGCAGCAGGACTTGATGTCTTCAGTGGCAGCAGTGGTTGTTGTGCAGTCGGTGGGGAGGGTGGTTGGTCAAACCTATTAAAAAACAGATTCAGATTGTTCGCCCACTCCCTGCCCCCTGTGGCCTGGGGGGAGGTATTCTGGAGCCCAGAGATGGTTTTAAGGTTTCTCTAGACCCCGCTGATGTCGCTCTGTTGCAGCTTGTCCTCCATCTTCTTCCTGAAGCTGTCCTTGCCTTCTCTGATCTTTCTCCTCAGCTCCCTCTGTACGGACTTCAGCATCTCTCTGTTCCCCGACCTGAAGATCCTCTTCTTCTCTCTCAGAAGTGTTTTTATCTCAGGGTTGATCCAGGGTTTGTTGTTTGAGCAACACCGTATGGTCTTGGTGGGAACGGTGTTGTCCACACAGAAGCTGATGTAGTCCGTGATGGTGTAAGTGAGGCCATCGATGTCCTCACCATGTGGATCGCAGAGGTGCTCCCGGGTGGTGGTTTCAAAACAGCCCTTTAGAGTGTCCATTGCCTCCTCAGACCATAACTTCACTGTGCGCATGGCTGGAGGTTGTCTGTACACTAGGGGTTTGTACACCGGCCGGAGATGAACCAAGTTGTGATCCGATCTCCCAAGTGGGGGGAGTTGTAATGAGGTGTACGCCTCCTTAGTGTTTGCGTAGAATAAGTCCAGTGCTTTATTGTCTCTAGTGTGGCATGTGACATACTGGGTAAACGTGGGTAGAATGGGAGACAGTGAAACGTGGTTGAAATTGCCTGAGATGAGGAGAAGAGCATCTGGGTGTTCTGTCTGCAGCCTGCCAGTTACTGAGTGGATGACGTCACGCGCTGTCCCAGCGTTTGCCGTCGGATTTGCATAAATAACAATGCAGATCACGTGTGAGTATTCCCTCGGGAGATATGTAGGCCGCATACTAACAGCTAGCAACTCAATGTCTTTGCTGCAGTGCTGTTGTTTAACAGTGATGTGTCCCGGTCTGCACCAGTTGTTATTAACATTGTTATTAACAATTATCATCACTCCATCGCCCCTTGCTTTGCGACTGTCTGGTGTTCGGTCTGCCCATATCGCGTGGAAACCCTCCAGCTCAATGTTAGCAATGTTTTTCCTGCTGCTTTTCACGTCTCTGCCCCCCCTTATAGTCCTGAAGCCAGGTATTGCTACGTTTACATCCGGGATCTGTGAGTGTAACCACGTCTCTGTAAAACACATGAAACTACACTCACGATACTCCTTTTGCATCCTGACCAGCGCTGTAAGCTCGTCTGTTTTATTTCCCAGCGATCGTACGTTCCCGGTGATGATCATCAGTACAGCGGGCTTATGCTTCCTCCTCCTCCTCCTCACCTTCGCTCCAGCCCTTCGCCTGCGGTGTCTCCTCTTCAGCTCATCCGGGATGAGGGGCTTCACTGCGGCTCCGGCCTCCTCAGCGCAATCAGCTGTTCACGTGTGTAAACAATGCGTCCGCCCCCACCTCTGTTGATCTCCATTGTCCGAGGAAGAGAAAAAGAAACGAAAACTAGAAAAAAAGGCTGGCTAAAATAGAGAGAAAAGTTGGCCAGTCTTAGTCCGAGTATTCCTACAGAGCCCTGGTTAGTAAGAGACACACTATATACAGGTATAAACAGATAGAAACACACAGACACGAGAGAGTTGCTGCTGGTATGGCCGCCCTGCCTCCGGCGCCATTAAAAAAAAAAAAAATATCTGTGGCTTTGTTCATGGCTGCTATGAATTTGTTATTGAAGGTAGGAGGAATGCAATGCAGAGACCCAAAAACAGATGACGGCACTAGGCATCCAGCTTGTAGAGCCTTTATGGATGACATAACCATAATGACCCCATTAATACAAGGAATGCGTTGGATCCTAAGCTCCATTCATCCATCCATCTTCTTCTGCTTGATCCTTTTCAGGTCGCGGGGGGGCTGGAGCCTATCCTAGCATCTTTGGGTGAGAGGCAGGGTACACCCTGGACAGATCACCAGTCCATCGCAGGGCCAACATAGAGAGACAGACAACCATTCACTCTCACAGTCATTCCTAAGGACAATTTAAAATCTCCAGTTTGATGCCAATTAACCTAACTTGCATGTTTTTGGCATGTGAGAGGAAACTGGAGAAATCCCAGAGTAAACCCATGCAGACACGGGGAGAACATGCAAACTCCACACAGATCACTGTTGGTCAGGGGCTGGGATCGAACCCAGGTGACATAATTGGCAGACCCAGGGGACAGACACAAGCTCAAGAGTAGGTTCATTTATCTTTATTGTGTAAGTGTTTGTGTGTGGATGCATGAGTGTGTAGTGAATGTGGATGTGAGTGCGTGGATCCGTAGACTCGTAGCAGCTGGGAGTGAGCAGAGCGCCGTGCAATCTGGCGACCCTAAAACAGAGCAGAGGCACGGTGTTAGCACAGTTCAACTCTGGAGTGTATTGGTGGAGTAACTGAGGCTTACTGTTCCAGCTGCGGTGGAGGATGAAGGTCGGCCTGGAGGCAATCCCGAAGGACAGCGTCTGCCGCCCGGCGCTGCTGACAAGAGACCGGGTGAAGGTGAGAGGTTGGTGTACTCCGCCGCCTGGAGGAAAGGGTTCCGCCGCCAGGGAGTTCCGCCTGTGCACAGGGGACAATGCTGAACAGGTCAGTAGAATGATGAGCTTACTTGGAGTTTGAAGAGAATCCTTCCAGGTAGAAGCCGACACGGCAGGGATGACGAGGGCTGAATGTTTGGCTGTACGAAGAGCGCAGAGCTTCATGTAGCCAGGGAGACAGACGGCTCTGTGCCGGTCTTGCAGGCAGAGCAGGTTATATAGCCCGTGAGTGATGGGGAGCAGGTGTGCGCGCAGCTGTGGCAGATAATGGCAGAGAGCGAGTCATCACAGTACCCCCCCCCCCCCGAGAGGTGCCTTTTGGCACCTGATCCAACCTACCTGGGTGCACCCGATGGAAATCCCTGATGAGTTGACTATCCAACACGAAGGATGGAGGCACCCAGGAGCGCCACTCAGGCCCATACCCCTCCAGTCCACCAGATACTGCAGGCCGCGACCCCGGCGGCGGACGTCCAGGATGGAGTTGACCTTCCATGCCGGGTCGCCATCGATCACCACTGGTGGGGGTGGAGATCTGGGAGGGGGACAGAGAGGGATGGAGAAAAAGGGTTTGACCTGAGACACATGAAACGCAGGACAGATGTGGAGGTAGGGGGGGAGAGTCAGGCGCACAGCCACTGGATTAACAAGTCGCTCAATAGGAAATGGCCCAATGAAACACTGAGATAGCTTCCTTTTCTCAGCCTTGAGGTTAATATGCTGTGTGGAAAGCCAAACCTGTTGACCCACCTGGTAGGGTGGGGCCGGTCTTCTGCGGGGATTAGCCATCTTGGAGTTGCTCTCTGCCGTGCGTTGAAGCGCCGCCCGGACCGTCCTCCAAATCCGTCGACAGCGTCTTAGATGGACCCGGACAGATGGTATGGCGATGTCCCCCTCCTCCTCGGGAAAAAGCGGGGGATTGTAACCCAAGGAGGCTTCAAAAGGCGACATGCCAATTGCTGACGACACTGTGGAGTTATGGGCATAATCGATCCACGAGAGGTGCATGCTCCATGTCGCAGGGTTGGAGGAGATGATGCAGCGCAGCCTTCAGATCTTGGATGGCTCTCTCACACTGTCCATTGCTCTGTGGGTGGTAGCCAGAGGACAGGCTCACCGTGGCTCCCAGAGCATTACAGAATGATTTCCACACGCGGGACACAAACTGGGGACCCCGGTTGGAGACGATGTCTGAGGAAATCCCGTGTAGCCTCACCATGTGATGTATAAGCAAATCCGCTGTATCCTTTGCCGTAGGCAGCCCCTGCAGGGGGACGAAGTGGGCAGCCTTGGAGAAACGGTCCACTATAGTGAGAACGACAGTGTAATGGTTACATTGAGGAAGACCTGTAACAAAGTCAATTGCAATGTGCAACCAGGGTCTGCCGGGAGTAGGAAGGGGGTGGAGCAACCCTGCAGGAGGAGAGGTTGGTGTCTTACCCGTAGCGCCCTGAGGGCAGGCGCGGACATAGTTGGCGACGTCCTTCCGGAGAGATGGCCACCAAAATGACCTCTGAAGAATCCCGATCGTGCGAGACCCCCCCCAGGTGACAAGTAAGCCTGGAGGAATGAGCCCAGTGAATCACCTCACCCTGAACAAAAGAGGGAACATATAATTTACCTGCTGGCCCCCCGCCCGGGTCCGGTTCGGCCTCCTGCGCCCTCAAGACCTTCTCCCTCACTTCCCACGAGAGAGCGCCCACGATGCAAGATGACGGGAGAATGGGCTGCTCGGGCGCCTCCGTCGTGTCCGGAGCGAACTGTCTGGAAAGGGCGTAAGGCTTGGTGTTCTTCGACCCGGGCCGGTAGGTGATGGTAAAGTTAAAGCGCCCGAAGAACAGGGACCAGCGGGCCTGTCGGGTGTTAAGGCGTCAGACCATCCTCAGGTACTTCAAGTTCTTATGGTCTGTCCAGACAACAAACGGCTGGGTGGCCCACTCCAACCAGTGGTGCCACTCCTCCAGCGCAAATTTCACTGCCAGCAGCTCCCTGTTGCCAATATCATAGTTCCTCTCTGCCGGTAACAACCGGAGAGAGAAGAACGCACAAGGCCGGACCACCCCATCCACCGGGGAACACTGGGAAAGCACAGCTCCCACCCCTGAGTCCGAAGCATCCACCTCCACCAGACATTGAAGAGCGGGGTCCACGTGCGTCAGAATGGGGGAGGATGAGAACTGCTCCTTAAGGGTAGCGAACGCGGCAGCGACCTCCTTGGTCCACCGGAAAACGGTCTTGGGGGAGGTGAGGCGGGCCAGGGGGAGAGCAATGATGCTGTAGTTGTTAATGAAGCGTTGGTAGAAATTAGCAAACCCCAGGAACTGTTGGAGCTGTTTCCTAGAAGAGGGGAGGGGGGGGCAATCCACCACTGTCTTCACCTTGCCGGGCTCCGGGATGATCTGGTTGTGGGAAATAATGAAACCAAGAAATGATGTTGTAGATGTGTGAAACTCACATTTCTCGGCCTTCACATACAGTTTAATTTCCAGGAGTCGTTGCAGAACCCGCCTCACGTGCACTTGGTGCTCCTCTAATGATCGGGAGAAGATCAGGATGTCATCGAGGTACACGAAGACGAAAGACCGTAGGAAATCACGTAGTACATCGTTAATCAGGTGTTGGAAGACAGCCGGAGCGTTGGTCAGCCCAAACGGCATCACTAAGTACTCAAAGTGGCCGCTTGGGGTCCGGAAACCCGTCTTCCATTCATCCCCCTCCCTGATTCGCACCAGATGGTACGCATTGCGGAGGTCCAGCTTGGTAAAGTAGGAGGCCCCCTGGAGGGAATCAAAAGCCGTGTCCATCAGAGGGAGGGTGTACTTAGCCTTGATGGTGATGTCATTTAGGGCACGGAAATCGATGCACGGCCTCAGGGAGCCATCCTTCTTCCCGACGAAAAACCCCCTGCCCCCACTGCTGAAGACGACGGCCGAATGATACCAGAGCTGAGGGACTCCTTAATGTACGCATCCATAGCCTCCCGTTCCGGGGCAGACAGGCTGTAGAGGTGGCTCGCCGGCAGCAGGGATCCAGCCCGGAGATTGATGGCGCAGTCATAGGGCCAATGAGGGGGGAGAGACAATGCCTTAGATTTACTGAACACTGCCCCCAGATCATGATATTCAGAGGGGACCCCAGTGAGATCGGGAGGGGGGGTGATGGGGGTAGCCAAGGGCTTGGAGGGTGAACATGCAGTGGACTGCAGACACACACTTAAACAAAAAGGGCTCCAGGCATCGATTTTACCAGTGCGCCAGTCGATGGAGGGGTTATGGAGCCGGAACCAGGAATAACCCAGAATAACTGGGGAGGCAGCGACCGGCAGGACAAAAAGGCCCAGGTCCTCCCGATGGTTCCGGGAAATGATGACAGGAGTAGGGACAGTTTGCTTGTACACCGCCGTCGACGAGGTTTTAGACAGAGTAATGAGCCTCAGGGGTGTCTCCAGAGAACGGCAGGGAAGCCTCAACCGGGTTGCCAGTTCCCCCGAGATGAAACTCTGCTCAGCTCCCGAGTCTACCAAGGCGTGTGTGCAATATTCAGTGCGATTGTGCATGAACCTAATGGGTAGAAGACACTTAGTGAGGGGATTTAACTGAGGTGAGCCCGTGAGACTCCCTACTGCGACGCACGGGCTCCCCATTTTGGCCGAACGGGGCAGGACGTAACGTCATGTTCCTCACTACCACAGTACAAACACAGGCCAAGCTCTCTACGGTGTTGCCTTTCTGCCAAAGGTGGTTTAGTTGACCATAATACCATAGGCTTCAATTCCTCAGCTGACTCAACCGAAGGCAAGGCTGGTAAGGGGAACTGGGAAGAGCGGCAAAACTTTGCGCCCAAGCATCTGGACATCTTCCGTTCGGCTGCCCGCTCCCTCAGCCTGTTGTCTAAATTAATAGCTAAGGAAATTAGCTCTGTTAGCCTCTCCGGCTTCTCCAAGCAGGCTAGCTCATCCCGCAGACTTGGGCTCAGACTCCTAGTAAAGATGCTGCATAACGAGGCATCTTCCCACCCCACCTCCGCCGCTACCACCCAGAAATCGACAGCATAGTCTGCTACGGACCTACCCCGCTGTCGAAGATTTAGCAGCCGGGTGGTGAACACATTATCCCGGTCGGAGTGGTCAAACACCTCGTTAAACTCGCTAACAAACTGGGTGTAGGCAAGGTTAGCGTAGCTAGGTTTAGCCATAACTGCGTAATCCCATGCAAGAGCCCGCCCCTCCAGTAAATTAGCAACATAGCCAATACGGCTGTGATCAGTTGGGAAATCCCCAGGAACCCGCTGAAAAACTATCTCACACTGGAGAAGAAAGCCCCGGGCCTCCCCGAGTTTACCATTAAACCGAGTGGGAGTGGGTACCGGTGTGAGTCGGGCCAAGGGAACCTGACTAGCCTGGCTAGGAGGGGAGTTAACAGATGCCAGAGCGCTACTTGAAGCGGGAGGAAACGCCTGCTGTCCAGCCAGGCGATCCAGTTGGCTGTTAATTTGGACCAGTTGATTTAGAAGACAATTACTTAAGACAATTGACAGAAGCCACTTGCTCGGGAGGTTTAAGATATGGTGCTTTCAGTATGGCATCATACCCAGACTGCAGTGACCATTCCTGTTATACAACTTTACTGTCACCAAAGTAGAAGCAATGGATAGACTCTGTCGCAAATTTATCCGTAGGTGGCTAGCCCTTAGATGCATAAGCGGGGTAACAATTACCCCAGCGGTTGTTTTTTTTTGCAGTATCTTTGTAATTTTAATTTTTTATCATTTAATCTTCCATGTATTCCTCAAATAGGTTGTGTTTAACATGAGGCCATTTGGATTTGTATCTAATTGTTATATTTTTTAAGTTATTGCATTTTTTGTATCAGTACCACACTTTTCCATATGTGGGGTCAAAAATGACCAGAAGCTTTTCCCCAGCTGTCTCCTTTTGAATCTCACCACGGTTATCAGTAACACTGTAGATGCTGCAATTAGCATCAATTAGGGTAAACAGAGAGGGTAAACAGATGAGGACAATAAAGTGTATACAGTGAGGACAATGTAGGTGCAGGGGTCAAAAATGTTTAACATGAGGCCATTTGGGTTTGTATCTAATTGTTATATTTTTTAATTGCATTTTTTGGGATGTATGTGTCCACATACATATGTATGTATGTGGGGTCAAAAATGACCCCAAGCTGTCCCCTTCTTTTGTTGACCAAAATATAATTTAAAATAATAATAATAATAATAATAATAATAATAATAATAATAATAATAATAATGATAATAATAATAATAATAATAATAATAATAATAATAATCACCCAAAGTATAATAAAAATAATCATCTTTAACCAAAATGAAAGAAATTTCTTAAGTTTACAGCATAAAACACACACATTCTAGTTGGGGTCATTTTGACCACACTCATGGAAGAGTGTTGGAATTGGTTGGTCATGCATCTTAGGGCTAGGAGTTCCCCCATCCTTCAGCTCAGTTAACCTCTACAGCAAGACTTCCAAGATTTGTTTGTCAATCTTATCGGTGGTGGAGGAATTGAAGGCCACTAAGGCAGGGTCTGTCTATTCTTTGTTCTCATCTGACGACAAGAAAGTCAGACATTCCAACACAGCCATTAAGTGCTGTAGGAAATAGAGACCTCAGGAAGCTGTCAGGGAAGGTGAAGCATACTGGAGACATGATGAAATTGTCGGCGTAGTTTGTCAGGGACAACTCGGGCTTGGAAACTATAATGCCAAAAGGTGGAGCAAAGCTGGCACCTAAAACAGGAGAAGACTTGTAATACAGAGGGTCAGAGAGGCAGTGGAAAAGGTCCGCTGTGTGAAAGCTGCAGGGCTTGCCTCTCAATGGTAGTGGATGCAGTGGAACCAGGCACTTGAGCAATCACTGTCCTGGAATGATATTTGGGGCATGGACCAGGGCAAGTTGACTTTTCTTCTCCGTGCAGGGACTGACCTTTTACCAACACCAAGCAACTTAAAACTTTGGTACTCCACCGGTACTGGCGTTACTGGTGGAGACACGATAAAGTGATGATTGTCTGCAGGGTGAGAGTGAATGAAGGGAAGGAATGAATGTGTTTGTTTATAGTGAGTGACGAAGGGAGGGAGGCCTGAAATAGGCAAATGTGTGTCAGGTTGTTATATTTGTGTATTTATAATATTTATAATATTTATAATTATGTATTTATAATGTATTTATGTTTTTTGCATTTATGTATGTGGTTATTGTGTATTCCTTTTTTTTTTTTCTTAACTTGTTTCTCCTTTCTAAAGCCCATCCAGGGACAAGAGTTGCAAATTAGCTAATAGCTATACACTCTGTGCAACACATCAGATTGATTGTCATTGATTAGTTGTCTATGTTTATTGCACTGTCCCTGTCAAATAAACAAATCTGTCTATCTATCTAAGTCCTCATAGAAATTGCAAAATGGACAGAATTCCAAAGGATTAGAGCCAGTCACCATCAGGCACCACCATCTAGGGTCATCAGCTTTCAAAGGCCAGGAAATGAATCTCCAAAGGCAAAAACAACTGTCAGAACTTGCTTCTCAATTTTGCATGAAGCATCAGATTGGGAGATGTGTGTTGACTTAAAAAAGAAGCTTGTCTTCCCAGAAGAAGTAGCGACAACCACACTCTGCCTGGACATGATTCTTTTCTCTCGGAGCGCAAAATGCATTGTAATAGCTGAGCTTACAGTGCCTTGGGAGGAGAGGCAGGCCATATCTCACGAGCTCAAGAAAGGAAAATACCAGGACCTAGTTGATGAGGCTTGTATCAAAGAGTGGCACACTACTTTATTCCCCATCAAAGTTGGTTGTCGTGGGTTCCCAGCCACATCTTTGCACTGCTTTCTACACAAGATAGGTTTGGAACCTAAACATCTGTGGAAAGCTATCTGGGACATAGCCTCAGTGGCCGTGGCTAGTTCAAGGTGGGTGTGACTCACAAGAGACCATAGTTGGAACCCTTCTGCAAGTGAAGATTAATCTTCGCTGCCCCACTCAGGCGAGGTGTACAGATTCGGGGGCTAAACACCCGTGACCCTGAGGCACCTGCTGATCATGTAAAAGGGATCCTCTAATGAAGCTCTGACCACCTGGCCATCATGACTATTAAGAGGGGAAACCAACGTTTCATCTGTTTTCGTTCTGCAGTTTCTGTCACAACTCGCCGCTCCCAGGCATCCACCTCAGCTGCGCGCACACCTGCGCCTCGTCAGTGATGGGCTATTTAGCCCACTCGGCCCTGAGCATCGGTCTGGAGCCGTCTGTTCTACTACGCGCTCAAACCCTCAGCAGGATCGTCTCTTCCCATCCTGCCACCCTTCGCTTCAGCACGTAAGCTGTTTGCCACTTACCTGTCCTTCAGTCTTCCCCTGTGCACAGTGGATCTTACCTGAGCCTGCGTGCGTGTTTCCTGGGCCGATAAATATGTCAGTATAGCTCCAGCAAAGCGGCCCAGCGGACAGCGGGCTTGCACGCCATCTTTCCACCCTCGAGGCTCGGGTGGATTTGATAGCTCATCAACAGCAGATGATACTCAATCAATTGACCACGATAACTCACCGGTTGGACCATCTTGACCCCCAGCAGGCGTTCCCCCCAGCTCATCAGGGCAGACCGGCTTCGGCTGCCTCCGCGGCTGGCCAGCCTAGCTCGGGAGCGCCGACCCGGCTCACTCCCATCCCAACTCCCGCTTCAACGGGAAGCTCGGCGAGGCACAGGGATTCATCTTACAATGTGAGTCGGTGTTCCTGCGCATTCCCGGGGATTTCCCCTCAGACCACAGCCGAATTGGCTACATGGCTAGTCTCTTGGAGGGACGAACGTTAGCTTGGGCTTACGCCGTCATGTCGAAGCCCAGCTACGTGAACCTCTCCTATGACCAGCTCGTGCGGGACTTCCTCAAGGTGTTTGACCACTCGCGTTGTGACAGCGTCCTCGCTGACCGGCTCCTTAGCCTTCAACAGGGTAGCTGGTCAGCGGCAGATTACGCTGTTGACTTCCGGGTGGCAGCGGAAGAGGTTGGCTGGGGTGAGGCATCTCTCTGCAGCATCTTCCTCCGTAGCCTCAGTTCTCGTCTGCGGGATGAGTTGGCCAGCTGGGAGTAGTGACACACCGCACCAGGCCGGTGCCAATTATAGTTTCAGGCAACCACCGAGAGGACCTCTGCCTGTATGTCCTGTCTTCCTCAGCGGCCCCCGTCATCCTGGGTTACCTGTGGCTGCACCTGCACAACCCTGTCCTCGATTGGCAATCTGGAAGTGTCCTCTCATGGAGTTCCTTCTGCACGAGCACCTGTCTCCAGTCTGTGGCTTGCGCCCCATCCTCTCCTCCGCCCGCTCCGGTCTCCTCTCCTCCGGACCTCACCCTGGTGCCCCAGGAGTTCCATGACTTAGGAATCGTGTTCAGCAAGTCCAAGGCGATATCTCTTCCTCCTCACCGCCCATATGATTGTGCCATAAACCTCCGCCCGGGGGCGCCATTACCATCCAGCCGCCTATACAGCCTTTCTGCTCCGGAACGTGAGGCTATGGACACGTACATCAGGGAGTCGCTCAGCGCCGGGATCATCCGCCCCTCCTCGTCCCCGCTCGGTGCTGGCTTCTTCTTCATCTCTAAGAAGGATGGGTCCCTGTGTCCGTGCATCGACTTCAGAGCCCTCAATGACATCACGGTGAAAGATAGGTACACCCTGCCTCTTATGGACAACGCCTTCCACTCCCTCCAGGGGGCCACCTGGTTCACCAAGTTAGACCTCCGCAGCGCCTACCATCTCGTCCGGATCCAGGAGGGCGATGAGTGGAAAACGGCCTTTCGGACGCCCAGCGGCCACTTTGAGTACCTAGTAATGCCGTTCGGGCTCACCAACGCTCCCGCCGTCTTCCAGCGGCTCATCAACGATGTCCTGCGAGACTTCCTGGGGGTCTTCGTCTTCGTTTACTTAGACAACATTCTCATCTTCTCCAGGTCTCGGGAGGAGCACCAGGCTCACGTGAGGCGGGTTCTGCAGCGGCTGTTGGAGAACAGACTGTACATCAAGGCGGAGAAATGTGAGTTTTATGCCAAGACCACCTCTTTCCTGGGTTTCGTTATTTCCCATAACCAGATCCTCCCCGACCCCGCCAAGGTTAAAGCGGTGGTCGAGTGGCCCACGCCTACTTTCAGGAAACAGGTGCAGCAATTCATCGGCTTTGCCAATTTCTACTGTCGCTTTGTTCCCAACTTTGGCGCCATCGTTACTCCCCTGACCCGCCTCACTTCTCCTAAGGTGCCCTTCCAGTGGACCGAGGAGGCAGCGACCGCGTTCGAGACCCTGAAGACGGAGTTCTCTTCCTCCCGGGTTCTAACCCAGGTTGACCCCGCGCTGCAGTGTCTGGTTGAGGTGGACGCATCTGACACGGGGGTGGGGGCGGTGCTGTCCCAGCGATCACCGGTGGATGAAGTCAAACGGCCCTGCGCCTTCTTCTTCCGGCAGCTGTCGGCAGCTGAGCGTAACTATGACGTCGGCGACAGGGAGCTTCTGGCTGTCAAGCTCGTGCTGCAGGAGTGGCGTCACTGGCTGGAGGGGGCAGCTCAGCCTTTTGTGGTCTGGACGGACCACAAGAATCTAGAGTATTTGAGGTCAGCCAGGCGTCTGAATGCCCGCCAGGTGCACTGGTCTCTGTTCTTTGCTCGGTTCCAGTTCACGATCACCTACCATCCAGGCTCCAAGAATGGGTTGCCCGACGCCCTGTCTAGACAGTTTGCCCCTGAGGCCCCGGAGGAGCTGGATCACACCATCCTGCCCAGCTCGTGTGTTGTGGGGGCAGTTTCCTGGTCCATCAGGGACAAAATCCGCAGGGCGCAGGAGACCGAACTGGACCCTGGCGGCGGCCCGGATGGGAGGCTCTTCGTTCCATCGGCGGTTCGGGGGGAGGTCATTCACTGGGCCCACACGTCCAAGCTCGCCTGTCACCCTGGCGTCTCCCGACTGGTGGACCTCCTTCAACGCTCTTTTTGGTGGCCCGGTCTCCAGAAGGACGTCGCCAATTACGTCTGGGCCTGCCCCCAGTGTGCTACTGGCAAGACCCCGAATTCTCCCCCCCCACGGGTCTACTCCAGCCCCTGCCAGTCCCGAGCAGGCCCTGGTCACACATTGCCCTCGACTTCGTTACTGGTCTCCCTGTCTCCAACACCTATGACACTGTTCTGACGATCGTGGATCGGTTCTCCAAGGCCGCCCATTTTGTGCTGTTCCGGGGTCTCCCTTCGGCACGAGAGACGGCCGATCTCCTCGTCCAACACGTGGTCAGGCTGCACGGCATCCCAGTGGATGTCGTATCCGATCGGGGCCCCCAGTTCGTGTCCCAAGTGTGGAGATCTTTTTGCAATGCCTTGGGGGCCACGGTGAGTCTCTCCTCCGGTCACCACCCTCAATCCAACGGGCAGTGTGAGCGCGCCAGTCAGGAGCTGGAGGCTGCCCTGCGCTGCGTCACCTCCTCCAACCCATCCTCCTGGAGCTCTTATCTGGCCTGGGTGGAGTATGCCCACAATGCGACACGGTCTTCGGCTACTGGGATGTCCCCCTTCCGGGCATTGTTGGGCTACAACCCCCCTCTGTTTCCCGAGCAGGAGAGTGAGTTGGCCGTCCCCTCCATCCAGGCGTATGTGAGACGCTGCCGGAGCTTGTGGTCCAGGGCGCGCGAGGCGCTTTTACGCACGGCGGAGCACAACAGTGCCACGGCTAATCGCCACAGGAAGCCGGCCCCCAGCTACCAGGTAGGCCAACAGGTCTGGTTGTCTTCCCGGGACATTAATCTTAAGGCCGAGAAGAGGAAGCTGGCTCCACGTTTCATCAGTCCCTTCATCATCTCCAGAATTATCAACCCGGTGGCTGTGCGTTTGCTCCCCCCCCCTCCCTCCGTGTTTGCTCCACGTTTCATGTGTCTAAAATCAAGCCCGTGATCTCCGACCCACTCTGTCCTCCTCCTAGGGCACCGCCCACTCCCATGATGATCGACGGCCACCCGGCGTGGGGAGTTGCTTCCATCCTGGACTCCCGGCGTCGAGGTCGTGGGCTGCAGTACCTGGTGGATTGGGAAGGATATGGCCTGGAGTGGAGATCCTGGGTGCGCTCTTCTTTTGTGCTGGATAAGGATCTCATCACGGAGTTCCACTGGGCGCACCCGGATAAACCAGCGCCAGGAGGTGCTGCTAGGGGGGGGAGTACTGTCACAACTCGCCGCTCCCAGGCATCCACCTCAGCTGCGCGCACACCTGCGCCTCGTCAGTGATGGGCTATTTAGCCCACTCGACCCTGAGCATCAGTCTGGAGCCGTCTGTTCTACTACACGCTCAAACCCTCAGCAGGATCGTCTCTTCCCATCCTGCCACTCTTCGCTTCAGCATGTAAGCTGTTTGCCACTTACCTGTCCTTCAGTCTTCCCCTGTGCACAGGTGGATTCCCTGGCGGCGGATTCTCCCGTCTTCGCCATCTCCTCCTCCCGCATCTCCACGTCTCGTCGTGTGCACAACAGGGTGCTGTCTCCCAGGACGAAGATCCTAGCCAACGCCAGCCACCTTCCCATCTGTGAGTAAGCATTACTCTGTATTACTTCCCCGTTTGGTTTAACCCAGCTCATTTTCCTGTCTCTGCTCTGCCCATAGGGTTGCCTGGCTGCACGGCATGCTGCTCTGTTCCCGACTCTCATCGTCCACCCACAATACATATACATATTTCATACACGCACCCAAACACCCCTTGCTGTTAAATAAAGCCATTAAATCTTACCTGAGCCTGCGTGCGTGTTTCCTGGGCCGATAAATATGTCAGTTTCTGCTTGTAGCAAAGCATCTTTGATGTTTACTTCATCTATATGTGCTTACTAGCTCAATATTCTTTTGAATTTGGACCACCATTTAACTGACTCGGCTCAGGAGTTGTGCCGCCATGAACAGGCTGAGCGAAGCAGCAGTGAGAACCAGGAAATGTGAAGGAGACAAAGCAGACAGTCTGTGTTATTGCTGGAGTTATGACGAGCCACAAAATGCTCTGTATGTGCTTACTTCTTCAATATTCTTTTGAATATGGACTGTTGTTTAATTGACTCGCCTTGAAAGTCATGGCGCAGTGAACAGGCAGAGCGAAGCAGCGGCGAGAACCAGGAAATGTGAAGGAGGAGACAAAGCGGACCAAACACAGCTCTTACAGCCTGCGTCGCCGATGTGCACCTCTCCTTCTCTGGAGAGGTGCACATTGGGTGATGCAACTGGAACACACATTGGTGGTGCGCCAACACCGTCACAGCGGCGTCATGTCGATGCAGGTGCATAACTTGCACTTAAGAGATTTTGAACCGATCAGACAATGTACTAGAGAGTGTTACACCTGGCTCTCGCCGATAATTATCACCAGCTGCGCGCACACCTGTGTCTCATCGGCGGTGAGCTATATCTTCCCCTCTGCCCTCTGCTTTGGCCTGGAGTCGTCTTCGCATCTACTCCTCTACATGGCGACAGATCCGGTCTCTACCGTCATCGCTCTCTACACGTAAGCAACTCATCATTCCCTTACCTTCTCTTCAGTCCTTCCCCTGTGCACAGGTGGATTCCCAGGCGGCGGCTTTTCCTCCTCCTCGCCTCTTCTCCGCCTGCATGGCTCCAACGCGTCAAGGGCGCACAGCCGCGCTGTCTTCCAGGACACAGCTGTCAAGCCAACGCCAGCCATGCATTCCCCTGCACGTGAGCAAACGTAACAGATTATTCCCACGGTGTGGTCGACTACATCTAACCTCCTGCTCTGCTCTCCCCTCAGGGTTACCTGGTCGAATGGCGAACTGTTCCGCACACCTGGCACGGTGTCCGCCCACACCACATCTCCATTCCCACTCACGCACCCATACACCCTTGTCTGTGAATAAAAGCATTAAATCTTCCCGAGCCCGTGTGCGTGTGTTCCCTGAGTCCAAGGTTATGACAGTACGACTCCAGCAAAGAGACTCAGCGGACAGCGGGCTGGCACGCCCCTTTTCCAACCTACAGGCTTGGGTTGATTTAATTGCTCAACAGCAACAGACAATTAACAATCAGCTTACCCAAATTGTCCAGCGAATGAGCCGCTTGGCTCCTCCGGCACCTTCCGGCGGGTCGGCTTCCATCTCCTCCTCGGTCAGTCTCGGTAGTGTGGATCCGCTGACCCAACTCACACCGATCCCAACTCCAGCGTGCTGGTGAGGTGAGGGGGTTCCTCCTGCAGTGTGAGTCGGTGTTTGAGCGTGTCCCCGGAGACTTTCTGTCCGATCACAGCCGAATTGGGTACGTAGCTAACCTTCTGGGAGGGCGAGCGTTAGCTTGGGCCTATGCCGTCATGGCAAGACCCAGCTACGCGAGCCTGACCTATGCCCAATTCGTGCGACAGTTTAAGGAGGTGTTTGACCATCCCGCTCACGATAACACCTTTGGCGCCCGGTTGTTAAACCTTCGTCAGGGTAGCCGGTCTGCCGCCAACTACGCTGTCGACTTCCGGGTGGCAGCGGAGGAAGTAGGTTGGGGCGAAGCGGCGCTCTGTTGCCTCTTCGCTCGCAGTCTGAACTCCTCCCTGCGGGACGAGCTGGCCTCCCGGGAGCTGCCGGACAAATTAGCTGACTTAACATCCTTAGCCATTAGTATTGACAACAGGCTGAGGGAGCGGGCCGCCGAGCGCCGCACTTCCGGTGGCTCTGGCGAAGCTTCCGCCCGGATTCCTCAGTCTCGCCCCCTGGTGGTTCCCGCTCCTGGGTCCGCCGATGCCCCGGAGGCAATGCAGGTGGGTAGGGCCAGGCTTTCTCCTGCGGAACGACAGCACTGCCGAGAGCTCTCTCTCTGCATGTATTGCGGAGGGGGTCAGCACTCAGTGGAGAATTGCCCGGTTCGGTCAAAAGGGGAACTTCCGCGAGTCGCTCTTGGGGGTCTCGCGGACGTCTCCCGTTCAAGCACCCTCACCAAATGCATCCTCCCGGTTAGGTTTTGCCACAACTCCATTGCGCACGCCACACATGCACTGGTGGACTCAGGGGCGGAACAAAATTTTATTTCACAAGGCCTGGTAACCCGCTTGGGCATCCCCTGCCAAGCCCTGTCATCTCTCTTGAAATTAATTACCCTTGCTCACTCGCCCTTAGTGACTGCTACCCATAAGACTAAACCGGTCCCGGTGATCAACTCCGGCAATCACAGGGAGGACCTCAGCCTGATCATGCTACCCACCTCATCTTCTCCTGTCATTTTGGGTTACCCCTGGCTGCGGCTCCACAACCCCGTCCTAGAATGGCAGTCCGGCAGCGTTCTCTCCTGGAGCACGTTCTGTATGAGCTCCTGTCTCCAGTCTGCCGCCTGTGCCCCCTCGGTGCCGCACCCGACGCTGGACTCCCCGCCTCCGGACTTATCCCTGGTGCCTCCTGAGTTCCATGATCTCGGACAGGTATTCAGTAAAACTAAAGCACTGTCTCTCCCCCCCCACCGTCCCTACGACTGCGCCATAAACCTCTGCCCGGGGGCGCCGTTACCATCTGGTCGCCTCTACAGCCTGTCTGCCCCGGAGCGTGAGGCCATGGATGTCTACATCAAGGAGTCGCTCAGCGCAGGCATTATCCGACCATCCTCGTCCCTGGTTGGTGCTGGGTTCTTCTTTGTGGGGAAGAAGGACGGGTCCCTGCGCCCGTGTATCGACTTCCGGGCGCTGAATGACATCACCATCAGAGACAAGTACACGCTGCCCCTGATGGACTCGGCCTTCGACTCCCTCCAGGGGGCTACCTGGTTCACCAAGCTCGACCTGCGCAGCGCCTACCATCTTGTACGGATCCGGGAGGGCGACGAATGGAAGACGGGGTTCCGGACGCCCAGCGGCCATTTCGAGTACCTGGTTATGCCGTTTGGGCTTACTAACGCTCCGGCCGTCTTCCAACGGCTAATTAACGACGTTCTTCGGGATTTCCTGGGGGTCTTCATGTTTGTGTACCTGGACGACATTCTGATCTTCTCCCGGTCCAGGGAGCAACACCAGGTCCACGTGAGGCGGGTCCTTCAGCGTCTCCTGGAGAACAGGTTGTATGTAAAGGCGGAGAAATGTGAATTTTTCACCAACCAGACTTCCTTTTTGGGGTTTGTAATTGCTCATAATCAGGTCCTCCCCGACCCAGCTAAGGTTAAAGCGGTGGTGGAGTGGCCTACCCCCTCTTCTAGGAAGCAGGTGCAACAGTTCCTAGGCTTTGCTAATTTCTACCGCCGCTTCGTACCCAAGTACAGCGCCATCTCCGTCCCCCTGACCCGCCTCACCTCCCCCAAGGTGCCGTTCAGGTGGAACGAAGAGGCTGCCTCGGCCTTCAGGGCCCTGAAGACGGAATTCGCTTCCTCCCGGGTCCTCACCCAGGTGGACCCCGCTCTCCAGTGCATGGTCGAGGTGGACGCATCTGACACAGGGGTGGGAGCAGTGCTTTCCCAGCGCTCGCCAGTGGATGGGCAGGTACGCCCCTGCGCCTTCTTCTCTCGTCGTCTCTCCCCCGCTGAACGGAACTATGACATCGGGGATCGGGAGCTCCTAGCGGTGAAGCTGGCTCTTCAGGAGTGGCGCCATTGGCTGGAGGGGGCTTCTCAGCTGTTCGTGGTCTGGACCGACCACAAAAACCTGGAGTACTTGAGGACGGCCAAGCGCCTGAACGCCCGCCAGGCGCGTTGGTCACTGTTCTTTGGTCGCTTCAGGTTCACCATCACCTACCGGCCTGGATCTAAGAACGGCAAACCAGACGCGCTCTCCAGGCAGTTCGAACCCGAGGAACCGGCGGACCGTGAGCATACCATCCTCCCGTCCTCGTGTGTGGTGGGAGCTGTTGCATGGGGAATAAAGGCCAAGGTCCGAAAGGCACAAGAAGCTGAGCCTGATCCTGGCGGCGGCCCAGTCGGGAGGTTGTTCGTCCCATCATCGGTTCGGGGCGACGTCATCCATTGGGCCCACACGTCCAAGTTCGCCTGCCATCCTGGTACTTCTCGGCTGGTGGAGCTTATTCAGCGGTCCTTCTGGTGGCCGGGTCTCAGAGGTGACGTCTCCAACTACGTTCGTGCCTGTCCTCAGTGCGCCATGGGTAAGACCTCCACTTCCCCTCCAGCGGGTCTTCTCCACCCGTTACCGGTGTGGCCTTGGATTTTGTTACCGGCCTCCCTAAGTCTAATTCCTACGACACTATCTTGACTATTGTCGACCGGTTCTCCAAGGCGGCCCACTTTGTGCCTCTCCGTGGGCTCCCCTCGGCACGGGAAACGGCCGAGCTGCTGACTCAGCATGTGGTGAGGCTGCATGGGATCCCGTTGGACGTGGTCTCGGATCGGGGTCCCCAGTTTGTTTCCAAGGTATGAGGCGCCTTCTGCAGCGCGCTGGGGGCCACGGTGAGCATGTCCTCTGGCCACCATCCCCAGACCAACGGCCAGTGTGAGCGCACAAACCAGGAGCTGGAGGCAACCCTGCGCTGCGTCACCTCGTCCAATCTGTCCTCCTGGAGCACCTGCCTGCCCTGGGTCGAGTACGCCCACAACTCCACCCTTTCCTCGGCCACCGGCATGTCCCCGTTCCGGGCATCCTTGGGGTACAATCCGCCGCTGTTCCTGGAGGAGGAGAAGGAGGTGGCGGTTCCGTCGGTCCAGGCTCATGTAAGGCGCTGCCGGCGCATTTGGACTAGTATGCGCCAGGCTCTGTTACGCACAGCGGAGCGTAACTCTCGCTTCGCCAATCGCCACAGGAGGGCTGCCCCTGAGTACCAGGTGGGTCAGCGCGTTTGGCTGTCAACCAAAGACATCAAGTTGAAGGCGGAGAAGAGGAAGCTGGCGCAACGGTTCATCGGGCCGTATACCATCACCAAGATCGTTAACCCGGTGGCTGTGCGCTTGGCCCTCCCCCCTCCCTCCGGGTCCACCCTACCTTCCATGTGTCTTGTGTTAAACCTGTGCTGACTGACCCTCTCTGTCCTCCTCCAAAGACCCCTCGTCCCCCCAGGTTGCTTGATGGAGATCCTGCTTGGAGTGTCACGGCCATCCTGGACTCCTGCCGCCGTGGTCGCGGTCTCCAGTACCTGGTGGACTGGGAGGGATATGGCCCGGAGCACAGGTCCTGGGTGCCGCCGTCCTGGGTGCTGGACGACAGTCTCATCACGGAGTTTCATCGGACGCACCCAGGTAAGCCAGCGCCAGGAGGCGCTGCTCGGGGAGGGAGTACTGTTACACCTGGCTCTCGCCGATCATCATCACCAGCTGCGCGCACACCTGCGCCTCATCGGCGGTAAGCTATATCTTCCCCTCTGCCCTCTGCTTCGGCCTGGAGTCGTCTTCGCATCTACTCCTCTACACGGCGACAGATCCGGTCTCTACCGTCATCGCTCTCTACACGTAAGCAACTCATCATTCCCTTACCTTCTCTTCAGTCCTTCCCCTGTGCACAGGTGGATTCCCAGGCGGCGGCTCTTCCTCCTCCTCGCCTCTTCTCCGCCTGCATGGCTCCGACGCGTCAAGGGCGCACAGCCGCGCTGTCTTCCAGGACACAGCTGTCAAGCCAACGCCAGCCATGCATTCCCCTGCACGTGAGCAAACGTAACAGATTATTCCCACGGTGTGGTCGGCTACATCTAACCTCCTCCTCTGCTCTCCCCTCAGGGTTACCTGGTCGAACGGCGAGCTGTTTTGTGCACCTGGCACGGTGTCCGCCCACACCACATCTCCATTCCCACTCACGCACCCATACACCCTTGTCTGTGAATAAAAGCATTAAATCTTCCCGAGCCCGTGTGCGTGTGTTCCCTGAGTCCAAGGTTATGACAGAGAGTAGCAGCAACTTCCTGTTTCATGGTGAAGGACTGGAATTTAAAAGGAAGCTAATTGAATAGAGATACATAACAATGTGTAAAGTGAGTCACTATCAAAATTTACTCATGGCCTGATCAAGTTTGAAGTGACTGTCTTGGACTGGCTTGGAGGGGCAATTGTAAGGAAAGAATATTGACATGCGGATGTGTCCAGGGGACTGTCATCATACCTGTGACATTAGTTGCAGATTGGACTTTGATATATAACAACTTCCTGTTTCATGGCGAAACGTCAGACTTTGAATCCCCATGCAGGCCACGCCCATTGACAAAAACTCAAGCTTTTGATAACTTTTAATCCCACATGCCTTAAGAGTAAGCTGAAAGAGGTTTGAACTTGCTACGATGAGAACTGTAGGAAGAGTTTGATCAAATGCAATGTGTGCAAATTGCCAAAATTAACCCTTCCTGTTGGGTTTAGGCAATTGCACCCAGGATTTTTTGTTTACCTTGGAGAGTTCTACATGTCTACTGCATTTCATATTTTTTTTGTGAAACTGGTTGGAGGGACTGTACTTTAGGGGGTGGTGCTGAGTGCTGTTTCTTAATGTTTTTTCACAGGTCCTTTAAAATACGTAAATTTTTACCACACCTGATGTGTCTGCAAAATTTCATGACTTTTTAGCTATGGTTAGGCCCCCAGTTACCAATTCATTTTCTGGAACAACTGAGCAATTACAATAGGCCTTCACACTGCCTTTGGTGCTTGGGGCTTTCTCGTTATCTATCATTTTGACAGACCGGATTGTAAAAAAATTCTGTCATAATCTATTATTTTCTGTCATTTTAATTTTCATATATCAAGATGCCAAACGGCTTTTGTTTTTTGCTCACATGTTCTATTTTAATCATGAACCTACAGGATACACACATACACACATACAGCATGCAGAAAATGTTCCACTTTTTCTTGTAAATTTACAACTTTTTTGTCATAAATTCAGTACTTTTTTCATCATAATCAGGCAGCTTTTTAACTGTAAATGCAACTTTTGTCATAATTTTTTTCTTGCAAATTTACAACTTTTTGTCATAAATTTGTTAATTTTATTGTAAATGTGTAACTTTCTGATAAATTTGCAACTTCTCATTAATTTGTGACTTATCTAGTAAAATTGTAACTTGTCATAAATTTGCAGTTGTTTCCTCATCAATATGTGACTTCCTACTTATAAATCTGTACTTTTTTCCTCATTAGTTTGTGACTTTTAGGTCTGAGAAACTTACAACTTTTGTCATAAATTCGCTACTTTTGTCATCATAAATAACAAACTTTTTCTTGAAGATTTGCTATACTTTTTTTAATTGTAAATTTGTAACTTTTTAAAATTTGCAACTTTTTAATCAATTTTTTCTTGTAAATTATCTTGTCATAAATTTGTAATTTTTTCATCATAAATTTGCAACTTTTTCATCAATTTATTTTTTCTTGTAAATTTGTGAATTTTTTTCTTATAAATTTCAGCTTTTTTCTTGTAAATTTGCTACTTCTTTCTTGTAACTTTGCTACTTTTTTAAATTTGTGACCTTTTTCATCAATTTTTTTCTTGTAAATTAACTTTTTGTCATAAATTTGCAATTTTTTCCTTCTAAAAGCAACTTTTTCATCAATTTATTTTGTAAATTTGTGACTTTTTTCTTGTAAATCTGCAACTTTTTTCTTGTAAAGTTAAAGCAAGTTTTTTCATCAGTTTATTTTATTTCTTGTAGATTAACTTTTTGTCATAAGTTTGTTTCTTTTTCATCATAAAATAACTTTTTTTCTTATAAATGGTTTTACCAATTTTTTTTCTTGAAAATTTGCCGCTTTTTCTCATAATTTTTTTTCTTGTAATTCTTCCACTTTTTTCTTATAAATTTCTAATTAATTTGTAACTTTTTTCTAGTAAATTTTATGGCTTTGTCATTTCCCACTTTTTCATAATAAATTTTCAACTTTTTTCTTGTAAATTTAAGTTTACTTTTTCCATCAATTTATTTTTTTTTTCTTGGAAATGAACTTTGTGTCATAAATTTGCTACGTTTTTCATCATAAATTTGTAACTTTTTTCTCATAAATACAACTTTTTCATCAGTTTATATTTTTATTGTAAATTTGCAGCCTTTTTCTCGTAAATTTGCATTTTTTACCCCATCAATATGTGACTATTGTAAGTCTGCAACTTTTTCTGAAAATTTTTCATTTTTCTTCTTGTACATTTGCGACTTCTCATTAATTTATGACTTTTTTCTTGAAAATTGGCATTTTTTTCTCATAAATTCACAGAAACTGGCAATACTGGACAATCGCTATTTTAACATTCGCTATAAAGTGGACAGATGGGAATTAAAAGTTAAACTTAGAACAGATCATTCTTAGTGTGATCCATAGATATGGGTGCGATCTGTCAAAATGACAACCTTCAGATTTTTCTGTCATTCTTTAAAAAAAAAAGAAAGAAGACAATTTATGGTTGCGGGGTGAGAGCCTTTTTTAAGAGAAAAGGTGTGAGCGTTAGGGTCACGTGACCGGGCACTGCCTACCGCTGAAAGCTGGTGGATCGTAAACATTCCCTGCAGGATTTAGATGAGCTGCGAACGTTACAGGTGTAGCAGTAAAACACGCAGAGCAGAAAAACACCGAACAGACCGAGCGCTTTCTCAACTGAACCAGAACAACTACCGGTAAGTCCGAGCTTTACCCGTGACTTACTCATTTTTTGTAAAATTATTCTTCTCCACGGACGCGTTTGTTGTGGGAATTGGATCGGCAACCTGTGGGATATACGGAGAAGCTGCAGTGCACTGCAAATTCTCTGACTTATCTTAAAGATTATAGGATATCCTAATCTAATAATAGCAGCCCAGAGCTGGACTAAGCGGCGGTAGGGATATGTGTTGCTCTCACAAACTGCTGCAGATAGTGTTCCAGTGAGATAATGGCACAAACTTGGAGGGTTGCTGCTGGTTCAGTTGCAGCCAGCAGGACTGAAGGTTAAGTGTTACGGGAGTGAACGTGTGGCTGGACTCAAATATGGGGAAACTGGTTGCTTTCAAGTTTAAGTGAATATTTTCCCTCCTCTATCAATCTCAATTTAGTCATTAAGTGAACCGTTTTTAAAGCTATAGCAAATCTTGCAGCATTGATTTTTTTTTCCTATAATCTTGCATTTTCTTTGCACACTCACAACCAAAAATCAATACATATGCATCAATTATTATACTGGTTTCAGAAAAAGACTGGCCCTCTTGGTTGAATTTAACAAGTCAAATGGATATTTTAGGGCTCTTGTGTTGAAGGTGTATAGATGGTGTTAAGTGTTCCTGTCTGTGCTCAGGGGATTGCCTGATTTCAGCTGTCATGTTGCTGCTCAGTGCGGTCGGTGGGTGTGCACAAAGTGGCTTGCATGCACCTACACTTTGTGGTCTTGGCTGAAGTGATGTACACTCACCGGCCACTTTATTAGGTACACCTGTCCAACTGCTCGTTAACACTTAATTTCTAATCAGCCAATCACATGGCGGCAACTCAGTGCATTTAGGCATGTAGACATGGTCAAGACAATCTCCTGCAGTTCAAACCGAGCATCAGTATGGGGAAGAAAGGTGATTTGAGTGACTTTGAACGTGGCATGGTTGTTGGTGCCAGAAGGGCTGGTCTGAGTATTTCAGAAACTGCTGATCTACTGGGATTTTCACGCACAACCATCTCTAGGGTTTACAGAGAATGGTCCGAAAAAGAAAAAATATCCAGTGAGCGGCAGTTCTGTGGGCGGAAATGCCTTGTTGATGCCAGAGGTCAGAGGAGAATGGCCAGACTGGTTCGAGCTGATAGAAAGGCAACAGTGACTCAAATAACCACCCGTTACAACCAAGGTAGGCAGAAGAGCATCTCTGAACGCACAGTACGTCGAACTTTGAGGCAGATGGGCTACAGCAGCAGAAGACCACGCCGGGTGCCACTCCTTTCAGCTAAGAACAGGAAACTGAGGCTACAATTTGCACAAGCTCATCGAAATTGGACAATAGAAGATTGGAAAAACGTTGCCTGGTCTGATGAGTCTCGATTTCTGCTGCGACATTCGGATGGTAGGGTCAGAATTTGGCGTCAACAACATGAAAGCATGGATCCATCCTGCCTTGTATCAATGGTTCAGGCTGGTGGTGGTGGTGTAATGGTGTGGGGAATATTTTCTTGGCACTCTTTGGGCCCCTTGGTACCAATTGAGCATCGTTGCAACGCTACAGCCTACCTGAGTATTGTTGCTGACCATGTCCATCCCTTTATGACCACAATGTACCCAACTTCTGATGGCTACTTTCAGCAGGATAATGCGCCATGTCATAAAGCTGGAATCATCTCAGACTGGTTTCTTGAACATGACAATGCGTTCACTGTACTCAAATGGCCTCCACAGTCACCAGATCTCAATCCAATAGAGCATCTTTGGGATGTGGTGGAACGGGAGATTCGCATCATGGATGTGCAGCCGACAAATCTGTGCCAACTGTGTGATGCCATCATGTCAATATGGACCAAACTCTCTGAGGAATGCTTCCAGCACCTTGTTGAATCTATGCCACGAAGAATTGAGGCAGTTCTGAAGGCAAAAGGGGGTCCAATCCGTTACTAGCATGGTGTACCTAATAAAGTGGCCGGTGAGTGTATATTGCCTCACCTAGACTTTGAATCAAGGAGGTAGTGTTTTCATGTTGGTTTGGTTGTTAGCAGGATTATGTGAAAACTACTGGATGGATTTTGATGAAAGTTTCCACAGAGATGGCCCTTGAGCTCCAGATAAACCAGTTCAGTTCTAGAGGTGAACCGGATCTGGATACAGCTTTTGCAGACTTTTTTTTTTTCCTCTTTCTTTTACATTGCGAGAGAGGGTCTTGGCAGAGGTGTGCAGTCTCTGTGTGCCCTCTACTTTGAGAAATGCAATATATTTTTGCTCATGAACACACAAACTCTCCAGGTGAGTTGCACTTTTTAAAGTTTTCTTATATTTACAGTTTGTCATCTCCTCTTGTAAATCAGCTATTAAATATAATCCAGGTAAATATTTATAGCAGTCCACAATCTTTTTTTTTTTTTTTTTTTTTAAAGAAACCCTCTAGAGCCTCTACAGGAAAAGAAAACATCTCCATGGTTGTGTTTGTGACATAATTGTCTGGTATGTTTTACAATAATGCATGCAGACGCTGTATTGACTGCGTGATCTTATGAAGCAGAAGTCTTATTATAGGAGTGTGAAAACAGCAATTTAATAAACAGCTTTGATTACATTCGAAATGGGTCAAAACAGGTTGTAATGACTTTGCTTACAGCTTGGCAGCAGCCTCAGCAATTCCCTTGTCAGTCTGCTGTAGCAACACTGTGGTTTTGCTTTTGCATTGGGATGTTTTCTATCTCATTCTTAGTCACACAAAGATGTATATAGAGAGTGGGTGATTAAATTATATTTTTATGTAATTGTGAGAACATCCTGTTGGATAAAAAGAGGGCAAGAGCCCAAAATTTTTAACTATGAAGTTGGTCTCAAGATCTAAAAAGATTTTAAAAAAAATTAATAAATCTATCTCCATGTTTGATAAATAAAAAGGGCTTTAATGAAGATTTGGTTTGATGCGGATCAGCTCAAAAGTTGTCACTTTGGTTGATAAAAGGAAATCTTAACTTTTTGAATAATCTAAAAAGAAATGAATATTTGTCAGTACCTTTTTTAAAAAAAAAAAAAAATGTTCTCATGTGTCAGTGTGCAGCAGGCCCAAATGTGAGGGTGTTGATATTTTCCTTTGGTGTCACAGTCCTACGCAGACTTGTCTGGGTGTGTGTGTGTTTGTGTGATCAAGCATGCATTTACCCTTTAACAGATTTGTCTCATCAATAATGAGTGATTCGTCACAGCCAAGGTGAGGCTGTTATTAAACGGGATGTGACGATGGTCACATGTCGTCTTTGTTTACGTCAGTGATGTTAGTCGTCTGATGGCTCACTTCTAATGATACATCAAAGCTTGGAAACTGTACACACTGCCTGTTTTTAAAGCGGTCAGTGACTGAAAAATGATGTTTGTAGGTTTTAACCATCTGAAATGTGTCTATTGGTTATGCGATTATTGGGGGAAAAAAACACCAAAACACTCACTTATCTTAACCTCCCCCCAAAACAAACAAATAAAAAAACAAACCCACAGCCTTTTTATCTTTTTTTTTTTTTTTTTTTTTAATTTCCTTTCCAAGAAGCCATTTTAGCTCTTCTGGGTTTGCCTCAGGACATCATAAAGAGGTTAACCCAGTCTAGCGCAGTCCTTGATACCAGCCCACTGCTCCATTTTTGGCCATAGCTGTTTGTTATGTAGATGGATGGGAGCCAAAGGCGTTAGCGTCCGAGCTAACAGTGGTACTAGGAATCTTTCATCAAGCGTGGTTTATCTTCTTTTCTTTAGATTTCAGTCACCCTACTAAACATTCCGGTTTTCACCTGATTCACTAATCTACAGGCAATAATATATCTCCTGTCATTCTGGCTTATTTTGTTGTATTTTTTTCTGCATTGAACTGTTAGCACTAGCATGCTAGGCAGTCCAAGTCACTTAATGCAACCAGGCACCGCTTGTCTCGGCAGGGGAGGAGGTGACGGACAGGCCGCCTGGATCCAACCGATTTTGACTGCTATTTTTAAAATAAATTCTCTTCACCCCCACTGGAGTCCTTGTTCATCTTACCCATATTTTTGCTCTTAGATGTTATTTTAGTTTAGTTAGTTTTATTTTCTCAGAATGTGATGTAAGGTGGCTAGCTGAAGCTAGCAGTTCAGCCACTTATTCAGGTATGTTTCTGTTTCTTCTTCTTTTAGATTTGATTGGAGGTTGGCAACCAGCTTACAGGTGCATTACCATGTACTTCACTTAACAACCCAAGTAATCCATACATCGCTCTCTATATAATTAGTTTCTGTTTATTGTACTTCAGGGACTGGTCATATCCTATTGACCAATAAAACCACATATGCCTGTCCACCAGTGATATTTAATTCCTTAAAACAAATTGACATTAATTGGCTCGGGCTAGAGTTGATCTACCCAGCTCATGTTGTCAATAGTGATGTAAGAGGGAGGGCGGAATTGTTGTGGTGTTAGAGATTTGAAGAGACAAGCACTAAAACAAGATACTCTGAAAAAGGGTAGGATTCACAAAGATGCTGCACTTATTAAAGAAAAAACAAAATATGTCACAAACATTTAATTAAGACATATGTTAGCTGTTAAAATGTGGAAAAAAGTGCCATATATGACCCTTTTAAAGTCTTGTTTTGGTCTAATTACAACTCTTATGTGGCAGTCTGTCATTATGATGAAACTTTTTTTAAGGAAATTCATACTTGCAAAATATAACCCGGTGCTGAACTGGGGAGTGTTTTCCAGTGAATCTTTCACAACAGAGTTCGTCACACACAGGGTGTCAAAGGTGAGCATCCTCCCACAGCCGGTTTCCTGTTTAGGCCGCTGTGTTGGAATACTGTGTCAGAGCCAGCTCACCAGCCAGCCTGCCATCTCAGCTTACGCTAGACTGGCAGCCAGACAGGATCACCAGCAGCAAGTGACAGCATCAAACCTGTAGAACAGCTGGGTAAATCAGTTAGAGCAGCAGGAGGAGGAGGAGGCGGCCTCACCTGATGTATGGCGTCACAATAAAGGCTGCACCTACGCAGCCATGACTCGCCAGCGGTTTGACTTCTTGTCCTCCTGGCTTCTTGTTATGACTCACGGGGATGAAAGCAGCATGCATGTCCGCGCACGTCTGTTTTGTTGGCTTTTGCTTTGTACGCAGCACGTACAGTCGTTGCACAGAGCAACCACGGCGAAGAGTTTTAGATAGTGAGGAGCTCCTGCAGAGGCTATAAATATCTTCACACTTCAAGTGGTTCTAGCGTCTGGAGATACCGCTGCAGGCCTTCTTCAGTGCATTGTACTCGATAATGTTCACCTTTTCAACCCGTGGTTGTTCATGTTGTGCTGGTTGATGAGCAAAAACCCATCAGAGGATGTTGCTTGGTGGAAATGAAGTTTGTATTGAAGTATGCATCTTTGCACATGAAGACTAAGGAAAACAATTTTAGTCACATTCCTCCTGATTCTGTGGATGCTTCACGTGTCAAGTTTACTTTGAAGGCCCTGTACTGTGCATTTTTCACCTGATTAATTTTAAGATTTGACATCCTCAAAGATATTCAGTATATAGTTTTAAAGTCTCAAAACAATTTCTGTTGTTTTACAACAACTTAAAAAAAGCTGTCTTTTAAGTTCTGTCTTAAAGAATAACATGAAGAAGAATATTGTATCATGCAGTGTTTTTCAACCAGGATGCCCTGGTATGTTCAGGTCTCCATGGGAAATTTTCTAATTTCACTTGTTAATTGGTTCTGTAGACACTCATGCACCCCAGCACAAATTATTTGCATTTTTTTTTTGACCAATTAGGAAATGAAATTGTGATTTTCCGCAAAAACATGAACGTACACTGGAATAATCTGTGTGTGTGTGTGTGTGTGTGTGTGTGTGTGTGTGTATGCATGTATAATTTCCATATGTGTTTTTTTTTATAAACCGTGTGTCTTTAATATTTTTTTGAGTTGCTCCTGATTTATAGCTTTGTAGTTCAAAAAAGAAGCTATAAGTTGTTCGTGACTGTATAAATTTGTTGTTTAAATGATGGATCAGAGAACAGGTTTTGCTTGTTATACTGGAACAGGCCTTGGTCCCCTATAAACAAAACACGGCTCAATTCACTGTTTCATAACGTACCCTTGTTTTCCTCCATGGGAAACACACCTCAATGGAATGGTGGCCATTTACTCTATTGTTGTGCTCAATAAGGTGTCAAGGGAATGTTACTCTAGTGGTTCAGAAAGCAGAGAAAGATGAAGTGACAGGTCACCTTTATATTAATCATTCATTCACCCACCACATAAAACATGTGGGCTGATCGGCAGTCCTTTATGGCTTATGGGAACTATAAAGGTGAGCTGTTAATGAAAGGGTAGTAAGTAATGTCATAAAGTATCAGTGTTTCCCATAGGTGTAAGTTATGGGGGGGGTGGGGGTTAGAGGGGTTACAACCCCTCCAATAATCATATCATTATAATTAATAAAAAATATCTACAACTCAATCAATTATGAAGAAGCTGTCGTTTTTTCATTGGCAAGCAACAAAAAGTAACATTTCTAATAATCATACAATGTATCTCCCCACTTGGTGTTGCCTAACCGGTACTTGCGCCTTCACTGAGTAGGAGTCAGTTGTAAGTACGGCAGGTGGGGATGCTGGTATGGAAGGCATTCAGCTCAGTGAGAGAACATGAAACAAGCTCCACAAGGGCAACTAACCATTTTAAATTGGTTAAACTTGTCAAACAAAAGGACCAAACCCTCTGTCCAAAACAAGGTACAGTACATACCATATTGATTTAACCAGTGAATTGTTGTGTGAAGTTAGCTGGTTGCTGGTTTGCTAATAGGAGTTACATCACTGAATAACTGTGCTGCCTGGTAGGATTTAGCTGATCTGAGAAATGATTAGCTTTTCTCATGCAAATTTTGTCTTTACATTGTATTAATCATTCATGAAATGTGATCAGAATGGATTTGTTAGTCAACTGTTAGAGTGAAATTTATATGTTTCAGTACTCATCAAAATGTTAGCAGCTGCGAACATTTGTCAAGTACAAACCAAAATCTGCTCCAACCACTGGTACTTGAATATAAATGCGTTTAAATACTGCTTGTCATCCCCACAAAATTCAAGTTAACCTTAAACTGTTCTGTATTTTTTAAAACGTCATGATTTTGATAATTATAAAATTCAATTAAAAACAAGTTTTACCACGTTTGATTACAGACTAAGTCACTCGGAAAGCTATTCTTAAATATCCACATTAAAAGTCGTTGGTTATTTTCCCTACACATCATTTTCAGATCTTCTATCCTCTGTTAAAATACCACAACTGCAAAACAGAGTATCTAAACAAATATATAAGAAATAAACACCAAATAGATGAATGAAAGAATAGATGCATTTCATAGTCCTAAATGTTTTATAAACTCTTTTTTTTTTTTTTTACATGTGTTAAAATGAGTTCAAAAGCATTACAGTACAGGATCACTGAGTTATTTATTTAATTTAATTTAATTATTGAGCTTTATAATCACATTTCTAGTTTTCTATTCCCATTTTATTTAATCACCAGACAGCATTACACAAATGAGGCAGTGACCAAACACTGAGATATTTGATTGCTTATTATCACTGTGTACTGATTTAGCTTCTAGTATGATTCGTCACCTTAACAATGTATCTTTTGTGTTTGTTGATGTTTAAGGGTCCATTTGCATTAAAGGGAGCACTAAAAAAATAAATAAATAAATTGATAACTAAAACGTTGCAATGCTTTCAGCAGTTTTTGGAGCATTTGTCACCTCCTCCAGCCTGTTGCTTTTCCTGTCAAGTAGGGGTCTCTGTGGAATGCTGCGCTGCACCTAGAGAAAGCATATTATAAGCCCATTTAAAGTTAGAGCTGTCCTCACTACCAACTTTTTGGGCTCCAAATATTCTCTCCAATCTTTTTTCTCCCTTAGTAAACTTGAGTGTTTTATGTAGCACTGTGATGTTTGTAATGTATGTGCAACTTTTTGTCATAGTTTTAAAGCTTTTCTTGTAAATCAGACATTTTTTTTTTCTTGTAAATTTGCCTCGTCGTCGTCGGCCTCCGTCGGTCTATGATGACCATGGAAGAGAATCCTAAATGTCCACTTTGCTGGAACAGCACCGCCTGTGGCTGAACAGGCCGATGTGCAAATGGCAGTCCCTGTCACACAGGTTGCACTTGTGGGTGGTCTCTGTGCTGCTGGAGCTGTGGCGGCTCTTCCTGCGGGTCCTTTTTTCATCTGCTGCAGCAGTCAGTCTCTCTTCACCCGTCTTGAGCTGTCTGGTCAGTGTGCCTCTCCATTTGGAGCGGTCCGTTGCAAGGTCCTCCCAGCGCTCTGTGTTGATCTCCAGGGCCTTCATGTCTCTCTTGCAGACGTCTCTAAAGCGCAGCTGTGGGCGGCCAACGTCTCTCCTGCCAGTTGCCAGTTCTCTGTAGAGGACGTCTTTGGGGATTCTGCCATCCTCCATACGGTGAACGTGGCTCAGCCAGCGGAGCCTGCGCTGCCTGAGTAGAGTGAACATGGAGGGAAGGCCGGCGCGGGACAGAACTTCTGTGTTGGGCACTTTGTCCTGCCAGGATATGTCCAGAATGTGGCGGATGCAGCGCAAGTGGAAGGAGTTCAGTCTCTTTTCCTGTCAGGCGTATGTTGTCCACGTCTCACTCCCATAGAGCAGTGTGCTGATGACGCAGGCATTGTACACTGCCATCTTCGTCTTGACAGAGAGTTTGGGATTCTCCCACACTCGTGTGGTGAGGCGAGCGAGTGTGAAGTCTGATTTTCCAATCCTCTTGTTGATCTCTGTATCAAGGGAGAGGTTGTTGCTGATCGTGGACCCCAGGTACGTGAACTGATTCACGACCTCCAGCTCGTAGTCGTCGATGGTGATGGTTGGTGGTGCTTCCGTGCCTTGCGCCAAGACGTTAGTCTTCTTCAGGCTGATGATAAGCCCGAAGTCCTTGCATGCCTGGGAGAAGCGGTCCATCAGGGTCTGAAGCTCCTGCTGTGTGTGGGTTGCGACTGCAGCGTCATCTGCGAACAGCATGTCTCTGATTAGAGCCTCACGTACTTTGGTTCTGGCTTTCAGGCGGGCGAGGTTGAAAAGCCTGCCGTCAGATCTTGTGTGCAGGTAGATTCCCTCTGTTGCTGTGCTGAAGGCATGCCTCAGGAGCATAGCAAAGAAAATCCCAAAGAGGGTTGGCGCAAGTACACAGCCCTGTTTCACTCCGCTGCGTATGTTGAATGGCTCTGAGACGTTGCCATCGTGCTGCACTATCCCCTGCATGTTGATGTGAAACGATTCAATGAGGCTTTGCAACTTTGGTGGGCATCCTATCTTTGGCAGGATCTTGAAAAGGCCCTCTCTGCTGACCAGATCGAACGCTTTGGTGAGGTCAATGAAGGCGACGTACAGGGGCATGTTCTGTTCTCTGCATTTCTCTTGGAGTTGGCGGATAGAGAATATCATGTCTACCGTCGATCGCTCAGCGCGGAAGCCACACTGAGACTCGGGGGTAGACACGTTCAGCAAGCTTCTGTAGACGAACGAGAACAACTCGTGCGTAGACTTTGCCAACAACGCTGAGGAGGGAGATGCCCCTGTAGTTGTTGCAGTCGCTTCTCTCCCCTTTGTTTTTGTAGAGGGTGATGATCTTGGCGTCCCTCATGTCCTGTGGTACGGCACCTTCCTTCCAACACTGGCAGAGGACGTCATGCAATGGCAGCAGTAGGGCGGTCTTGCAGTGCTTGATCAGGTCAGGGGGTATGCCGTCATTGCCGGGTGCCTTGCCAGCGGCCAAGCTATCAATGGCCTTGCTGAGTTTGTCAATGGTTGGCTTGGCGTCAAGTTCGTCCATGGATGGCAGGCAGTCAATGGCATCAAGGGCTGACGGTGTCACGGTGTTCTGTCTGGAGTAGAGGTCGGAGTAGTGTTCCACCCATCTCTCCATCTGCTTGTTCTTTTCTGTGATCATCTCCCCAGTGGAGGATTTGAGGGGGGCCGTCTTGCTCTGAACCGGACCAAGTGCTTTCTTGATGCCATCGTACATACCACGGATGTTCCCTGTTATGGCAGCGGTTTGAATGTCTTGGCTGAGCTGAGTCCAGTACTTGTTGGCACAGCGCCGAGCAGTCTGCTGAACTTTGCTTCTCGTAGCCCTGAGAATCTGGAGATTCTTCTCATTTGGGTACTTCTTGTACTCAGCAAGTGTTGAGCGCTTGGCTTCAATGACGGGGGTCATCTCGGTCAACTTGGCATCAAACCAGTCCTGTGACTTCGAGGTCTTCCTCCCAAAGGTAGCCAAGGCTGTGCGGTGGATGGTGTTTCGCAGCTCTTCCCACTTCTGCTTTGCAGATTCTCCTTCTTGTGGTACACCAAGTTCCTTCTCAAAGGTGGAGGCAAACTGCTTAACAAGTTCTGGTTGAGCCATCTTGCTGGTGTCAATCTGTGCCTTTTCAGGTTGTCTAGCACGATGGAATTTCTTCAGCTGCAGCTTGACCTTGCAACACACCAATGAATGGTCTATGTCGCAATCTGCACTCTGGAACGAACGGGTGATTAGCACGTTCTTCAGTGAGGTGCGCCTGGTCAGGATCAAGTCCAGCTGGTGCCAGTGCTTTGAGCGCAGATGTTGCCAGGAAACCTTGTGTTGGGGCTTGGTCTTGAAGAACAAATTTGTGATGCACAGATCGTGATATGTGCAGAACTCGAGCAGCTGTTGTCGTTCATTCTGCCCACGCCAAAAGGTCCAAGACAGGAGGGCCAGGAGTCGTGGTCAGCACCCACTCTGGCATTGAAGTCTCCAAGGAGAATGAGTTGTTCAGAGTTGGGGATGATCCTGACAGTTGTTGCGAGATTCTCGTAGAACTCGTCTTTTGCCTCTGGTGTGGCTGTCAGTGTTGGGGCATACACACTGACGAGGGTGACTGGGCCTTGAGTGGTGTTCAGACGGAGGGTGAGGAGTTGTGCAGAGCCAGTGCTGCTCGGTTCCACCATCTTCAGCAAGGTGTTCTTCACAGTGAAGCCCACTCCGTGTTCCCTGTGTTCGTCACTGCCCTTTCCCTGCCAGTAGAACGTGTAGTCCTTCTCTCTCAGTGTGCCTGCGTCAGCCAACCATGTTTCCTGGAGAGTGGCGATATCCACTCCCAGTCTCTTCAGCTCATTACTGATGATGGCAGTCTTCCTGGTGTCGTTGATGTCCTTGAGGTTAGCAGCGAGTCCTGTCATCATAGTGCGGACGTTCCAAGTTCCCAGTTTTAGAGTTGGTCTCTTTTGTTTTATTGTCTTGCCTGGTGCGAAGGTTCTCAGCCTGCTGTTCGGACTTCTCCTCATCCCCATGCACCCAATGAGGAAAGCAAGCTGTGGCGGGACAACACCTTATTGGCTGGGGGCTGCCCAGCTTGAGGCGGGCGGTAGCTGTCCAGTGAGATCCGATGATCCCTCCCACCGTCGGGAACAACCCCTGGCGCCGCGCTCTACGCCAATTGAGCGGTGGCTTATAACCGGTAACTGTCATTCCTCGTGTTTTGTCTACGCCAAAGGCGAAGCTGGAGTGTCCTCTCCAGTGATCCGGTGTTCTACCTTCCAGCGTTGGGCATTGGTAGGACTCAAGCCTGGGCAGGAAGATATGGAGGACAAGCTGTTGCCCATGCAGCATGTCCCCCCTCTCCACGTCACTGATGAATCCAAAGGAACAGCAGGGCTGGTACAGTTTGGCACCAGTGCTGTTGCAGGAGCTGCCAGAACAATTTTGAGCACAACATAGAACTGCCTTAGGGGCTCCGACTCCGGATTTTTCCTCAGGGTTGACTCCCGAAGCCTTTCCCGTGACCGGGTATGCCGCAAGGCAGCGGAGGTTTGAAATCAGGGTTTACCTTCCCCTAGATGGGCTACCTTCCCAGGTTGACGAGCCACCATCTACCCGAAGCATCTGGTTTTAAGGCGCCAGAGATCCACCCTCGCCCCTTCTCCTATTAGTAAAAGCACGGGCAGGCTAGGAGTTGGACTTAGTTGTCAGAGGCTTTTCGAGACGCACGCCATAAGGAGCATTTTATGAGCACTGGGAGCTTAACCCCAGTGCCGCTCCTGGCTATGACAACCTTGGCAACCAAATTTGCCTACTTTTTGTATAAATATGTAGTGTTTCCCCATGTTATTTTCACGCTAAATTCAGTTTCTCACAAAAATGTAGCATTTTTCTTAAATTCGTCATGGAAAATAAGCATTTTTCCTAACATTCTTCTTTTAGATTTGATTGGCAGTTGGCAACCGCTTACAGGTGCATTACTGCCACACACTTCACTCTGCATCATCACTCTTCTTCACTCATCAGACATCACTCTATATATCTTGTGCACTACTCTTCTTCTTCTTCTTTTAGATTTGATTGGTGGTTGGCAACCAGCTTACAGGTGCATTACCGCCACGTACTTCACTCTGTCTGTGTGCACTACTTCTTCTTCTTCTTCTTCTTTTAGATTTGATTGGCAGTTGGCAACCAGCCCACAGGCGCATTACCACCACATACTTCACTCTACGTCATCACTCTTCACTCATCAGACATCACTCTATATATGTGTGCACTACTCATCCTAACATATTTGCAAAATCACTCTGTGTGTGTGTCTATGTGTGATCAAAGGCAGGCATTGCTCACAATCATAGGACATCAAAGATCAAAGGCAGGCATCGCTCATGATCATAGGACATCCAAGATCAAAGACAGGCATCGCTCACGATCATGGGCCATCAGAGGTCAAAGGCAGGCATCGCTCACGAGCATAGGACATCAAAGATCAAAGGCGGGCATCACTCACGCTCATAGGACTCGCTATGACATCATCAAAGATCATAGGACTCGCTATGACATTGTCAAAGACCAAATGCAAGCATCATAGGACTCACTATCCCATCATCAAAGATCGTAGAACTCACTATGTCATCATCAAAGATAAAAGCCGGTCATCACTCACGATCATAGGACTCGCTATGACACCATCAAAGATCAAAGGCAGGCATCACTGAACACTCATTCAGTGATGCCTGCCTTTGATCAGACAAGTGCTGACGTGCTTGCTCACACCCTTGCTTACACCTGCTTTCTACGGGCATGCAGAAATGCTTATACTTGGTTTCTATGGGTATGCACGGGCATGCACAGGTAATTTAAATTTCAGATTTTTTTTAAAATAATTTTTTGACTGTCATCAAGTTGCTACTTTTTTCTTGTGAATTTATTCTATTTTCTCCTAAATTTGTACTTTTTTTCTGGTAAATTTGATAAAGTTAAATTTGTTATTTACCTTTTATGAGGGAAGGGGAGCAAATACCTGAATCCTAAATTTGAAAACTGAATGCCACTGTAAAAAAAAAATTAAATGTCTAGGTAATGAATTCAGTCTAAGTTTTTAATACCAGGATGATTTTGTCACAGATTTCACAGATTTATTATCACTTAATAAGTGAAACATAACGCATCTATGGTGTGGTGTGCTATGTTCATAATGCCTCTGCAGGCAGGATGACTGTTACTTTTGTCATAGTCTAGCTGACTAAATCACACAGTGTCCTTAGTTTTATTTATTTTTTTTGGTAAAAAATAACTACACAGAGGTAAGCCTCATCCACACTCAGCAGCTGCATTAACCTCAATTCTGTGGCTAGAACAGGGGTCTCAAACTCAGGCCAATTCCCTATTTGTGGCCCCCTACTTGACATCAAAGTTTAGAGTTAGTGTGGCCCGCGCGTTTTCTTTTTTCACGTTTTTCACAAGCACCTTTTTGCCAAATCGTTGCATGAGTCGTTGCCCTGGGCGTTTTATATATATTTTTTTTTATCACTTATGGCAACGGTCCCCAACCTTTTTTGCGCAATGGATCGGTTTAATGTCAGACAATATTTTCAGGGACCAGCCTTTAAGGTATGGCGGATAAATACAACAAAAGAACATGATATGATCGGCATAAAAACTGTGGTATTTTCTAAATATAATAATAAACGTGAATCCACTGTATACTAGTTTGCAACTTTATTAGCAGCGTCCTATTAACATTGCGACAACAACAACATACCATGAGTAACATACTCTCTGCATATAACACTCTCTGGTTGCCCTTTAGTGACTAAAGGGCTCACATGATAACGTGCAGCGGGCAGTGCACAGTGGCCAAAAAACTGACAGTACACAGTACACGTAAATGGCTTGGGTTAACTTGGAGTCCTCCAGGACGCGCTACTGATTCGGGAGAAAGTAACTGGGCAAAGTGCCAAAGCGTAGTAGCACCACTTCAAGGGGAAACGCTAACAGTTTGTACTCACAGAACAGGAGCAGTCTGAGTAGTCCAAGTACGTATATCCCACGAGCACACACAACCAAAAACCACACTGAGGGGAGTAGCGACAGTGCGGCTTCCGACTCCCTCGTTAGACAATCATCATATGAATGTACTGTCTGTTAAATGCAGCTTTCTTTTTCTTGGAAGTTGTAGGCTCTTCTTCTGTCTCCTCACTGGGCCTTTTCCCCTTCGCAAAAGAACTTTCCAAAGACATTTGTTTTTTACTCATTTTACTAGCTCGTGGGTTTAATTTTAGTGGTAACGTATCACGTGACTGAGACAAGCGTCTTGACATGCGTCAAGAGTGAGCCATAGACGGATGTAACGGAAAGAATCCGGTAATTTTTCAAAATAAAAGATCATTCAGACTCAGATAATAAATAAAATGGAAGTAATGTAAGTTATTTATTCTTTCTGTGTGGCCTGGTACCAAATGACCCACGGACCGGTATCGGTCCGTGGCCCGGGGTTGGGGACTGCTGACTTATGGGATACCATAGCTCAGGCTTGTGACAGCTTCCGGTGGTGTTTGTTGACAAGTTGACAACGCAACGTCACTTGGTTGAAACGTGATTCTGGAGTGACACCAAGTGGAAGGAAAATATATCCTGTAAAGCTTTTTTTGTCACCCGGCCCCAGTCATGTCTTTCTCAAAACCTGCCATGAAGAGAAAAGTTGGCGATGAGCACAGACAATTTCAGGAAAAGTGGGAGACAGAATAATTTTTTGTTGAGCACAGGGGCACCCCAACGTGTCTTATATGCACAGAGAAAGTTGCGGTGCACAAGGAATACAACATCAGACGTCATTACTCAACTAGACATGCTGAGGAGTATGCAAAATACCAGGGAGATGAGAGAGCGCACTGGGTCGCCAATCTTAAAACATGTCTACTGAGGCAACAAGATTTTTTCAAGAAAGCAAGCAAAGAGAGTGATGTGGCAGTCAAAGCTAGCTACGTGGTGGGTGAGATGATTGCTAAGGCAGGAAAGCCATTCAAAGACAGCGAGTTAATCAAAAAGTGCATGTTTTACAGGCTGCAAGTATAGTCTGTCCGGAAAAGAAGGGTCAGATTAGCAACATCAGCCTTTCAGCCAACACAGTGGCAGAACGCATTTCTGACCTGTCAGGTAACTTATATGAACAACTGCGTGAGAAAGCCAAACATTTCAGTGCATACTCAGTTGCTCTTGATGAGAGCACAGACAACACTGATACTGCTCAGCTCGCAACATACGTCCGTTTTGTTGACGACAATTTTGAAGTGATGGAGGAGTTGCTCAAAGTGATTCCAGTGCATGGCCAGACCACTGCTCAGGAGATATTCCGTCAGCTGTGTGATGCCATTGTGGATGCTGGTTTACCATGGAAGAGGTTTGCTGGAATAACAACCGACAGAGCGCCGTCAATGACAGGGAGGAGAAATGGACTGGTGGCACTTGTTCAAAGAAAACTAGAAGAGGAGGGTGTGGAGGGAGGCCATTGCTGTGTACTGCATTATCCATCAGCAGGCCCTTTTTTTTTTTTTTGTTACTTATTTGTACCCGTAGGTAGATTTGGTTTGCAGTCTGGTGACAAGCCACCGGCTGCTGGTCGCTGCGTGCGCGAGCGCCCTAAACCTACATGTTTTTGGTGTGCGGGAGGAAACCGGAGAAATCCCGGAGTAAACCCGCGCAACACGGGGAGAACATGCAAACTCCACACAGCTCACTGTTGGTCGGGGGCTGGGATCGAACCCACGATCTCATGATCTCATGATCCCCGCGATCCCCCGGCCGAGGGTAAAACTGTGCTGCCACAGTGCTAAACCACTGCGCCACCGTGCAGCGGCACTTTGCAGCAAATGCTTGAAGTTTGACAATGTGATGTCTGTCGTTGTGAAATGCATCAACCGTATCAGATCCAGGGGCTTAAAGCACTGGCAGTTCTGCACCTTTTTGGAGGAAATCGAGTCAGCATATGAGGATGTGCTCTACTTCACTGAGGTACAGTTGGCTCAGCAGGGGAAACGTCTTGAAGAGGTTTTTGAGTTGAGAGCAGAAGTGAAAGCCTTCATGGAGAAGGATGGGATGGCTGTTCCTGTGCTAGGTGATCCCAAATGGCTCATGGACTTAGCTTTTCTTGTTGACATCACACAGGAGCTGAATGTACTCAACAAGAATTTACAAGGCCAGGGGCAGCTTGTCAGTGCTGCCTATGACAAGGTCATTCTCCACAAAACTTGTGTTATGGAAGGTTATGGAAGGCCCAGCTCTCCCAGGCAAACCTCTGCCATTTCCCAGCATGCAAGGCACTCATGGATGCGGGCACACCATTCAGTGGTGAGAAGTATGCTGATGCCATTGTAAAGCTACAGGAGGAATTTGATCACAGGTTTGCAGACTTCAAGACACACAGAGCCAATTTTCAAATTTTTGCTGACCCCTTCTCCTTCGATGTGCAAGATGCCACTCCTGTGCTTCAAATGGAGCCAATTGACCTTCAGTGCAATTCTGAACTCAAAGCCAAGTTCAGGGAGGATGTTCAAGCGGACCATGTGCCGTTTTGGGAGCACATACAGTATCTGTGTGAAAAGCTCTTCTCCACCATGAACTTTAATAAGTCAAAGTACAGGTCCAAACTTACTGATGAGCATCTTCAAGCCATACTGAGGGACTCAATTGCTTCCTCCCTCAAGCCAAATGTGGCTCAGCTGTGTAAGAGGAAGCGCTGCCGGGTCTCTGGTAGCATGGAGTAGATAAGAGAAGCCTATGTTCTGAAGAACCGTTCATGTTCTGAACTGTTATTATCAAAGATTGAGAAGATTGAATCAGTTGTACTTTTTTTTTTTTTGAATACTTGAAACCCTTTTTTTTTGTGAAATACTTGATGTGGCCCAGCCTCACTCAGACTCTACCTCCAGCGGCCCCCAGTTAAGTTGAGTTTGAGACCCCTGGGCTAGAATGATGAATGTGGTATCAAAATAAACTAGACGACCTAATACACCTGCTGATAGCACTGTTAAGATGCTATTAAGAGGGAAGAAGGGGGGGAAAACATTTTACATCTTTCCAAGTTTTTTGCGTGGGAAATTCTTGCATGAATTACATCTTCCAAGATGATCCAAGATGGCGTCCACAGCGGTCGACATGGTGCTTCGCTGCGCTCTTTGTTTGTTTTTGTTTGTCAATTGTGTGTCTGCTTGCACTTATACCCGTGAAGAACTTTTAAATATCAGGACTTTGACCCCCACGGACCTCCTCCCAGTTTTTCTAGCCCCTGCTGCCGATCTGGTTTATTGTTTGGCTCGGAAAGTGAGACGGCGGAAGAGAGGAAGACGAGCGGGCGCTCTCGTACGACTTCGCAGGAGAGGCTCGCGAACGGCGCTGCCTGGCATATTTCTGTCCAATACCAACTCTCTCTCTAACAAGGTGGATGAACTGAGACTGCTGATGCATTTTAAGGACCTCGCCTCCTCAGCTGTCCTCTGCTTTACTGAGACCTGGCTCCGGGAAAATATACCGGACAGCGCGCTGCGCCTCGACGGCTTTCAGCTCTTCCGTGCTGATCGTGACACAGAGCTTTCCGGCAAGACCACAGGAGGCGGTGTCTGCTTCTACATCAACTGCAGCTGGTGCTCTGATGTAACGGTAATTTCCAAACACTGTTCTCCTGCCTTGGAATTTCTTGTTATCAATTGCAAGCCCTTCTATTCCCCGCGGGAGTTTGCTTCTTTCATAATGATCGCTGTGTACGCCCCTCCCGACGCGGACACGCGCGAAGCTCAGCGCGTGCTCGCGGATCACATTCAACACACAGAGCGGAGTTTTCCAGACTCGCTGATTATTGTGGCTGGCGACTTTAATCAGTGCAATCTGAGCCACGATCTCCCCCGCTACAAACAGTTTATTAAATGCCCCACCAGAGGATTAAACACACTGGATCACTGTTACACCACAGTGAAAGACGCATATCGCGCTGTCCCTCGAGCTGCGCTGGGATTATCTGATCACGTGATGGTTCACCTCATTCCCACATACAGACAGAGATTGAAGCTCACTAAACCTGTTGTGAGCACTACGAAGATACGGACCAGTGATGCTGAGGAGAAGCTGGAAACGTGCATGGAAATATCTGACTGGGGCATGCTTAAAGGAGCCACGCATGATCTGGATGAGTACACGGACACTGTGAACTCATATATCCACTTTTGTGAAGAGAACATTCTTCCATCACGCACCAGGGTGAGTTACTCTAATGACAAACCCTGGTTCACAGCTAAGCTCAGACAGATCAGGAAGGAGAAGGAAGCAGCGCTGAAAAGTGGAGACAGGGACTGCTACAGGGAGGTTAAATACCGGTTTAACAGAGAGCTGAAGAGGGCTAAATCTGTGTACTCAGAGAGACTCCAGCAGCAGTTTACTGCTAATGATTCGGCTTCCGTGTGGAGAGGACTGAGGCAAATCACCAACTATCGGCCTCAGGCTCCTAAAGGTCAGGATGACAAAGCCCTTTGTCAGAGACTGTCCCAACACTATGCCCGTTTTGACACCTCGTCATCTGTGTCCAACTCCCCCCCCCTCCCTCCAGCTCCACAGCCTCCACATTCCCTACTTCATTTAAGGCACCCCCCCCTCCTCCCCCCCTCCCCTTATCATCAGTGAGCAGGATGTGCTCAAACAGTTCTCCAGACTGAACCCGCGCAAGGCCCCCGGCCCAGACGGCGTGTCTCCCTCCACCCTGAGACTCTGTGCGAAACAGCTGGCTCCTGTATTCACAGACATTTTTAACACCTCCCTTAAGTTATGCCACGTGCCATCCTGCCTCAAATCCTCCACCATCATCCCTGTCCCCAAGAAGCCACGGATCACTGGACTTAATGACTACAGACCTGTAGCGCTCACCTCTGTAGTCATGAAGTCCTTTGAGCGCCTGGTCCTGTCCCACCTCAAGTCCATCACCACCCCTCTCCTGGACCCGCTGCAGTTTGCCTACCGAGCCAACAGGTCTGTAGACGATGCAGTCAACCTGGCCCTCCACTCCATCCTGCAGCACCTGGACTCCCCGGGAACCTACGCCAGGATCCTGTTTGTGGACTTCAGCTCCGCATTCAACACCATCCGCCCCGCTCTGCTCCGGGACAAGCTGTCCCTGCTCAACGTGCCTGACTCCCTCTGCAGGTGGATCATCGACTTCCTGACGGACCGGAGGCAGCATGTGCGGCTGGGAAAGACTGTCTCAGACTATACTAGCATCAGCACCGGATCACCCCAGGGCTGTGTACTTTCCCCCCTACTCTTCTCCCTTTACACCAACTCCTGCACCTCCAGCCACCAGTCTGTCAAGTTGATCAAGTTTGCGGACGACACCACCCTCATCGGGCTCATCTCCAACGGCGACGAGTCCGCCTACAGGAGAGAGGTGGCCCAGCTGGCGTCCTGGTGCAGCAATAACAACCTGCAGCTGAACGCTCTGAAGACAGTGGAGATGATTGTAGACTTCAGGAAAGTCACTACTCCTCTGCCCCCCCTCACCCTCTCAGGCTCTCCCATCACCACTGCTGATTCCTTCCGCTTCCTAGGCACTACCATCACCAGGGACCTCAAATGGGAGCTGACCATCAGCTCACTCATCAAAAAAGCCCAGCAGAGGATGTTCTTCCTGCGGCAGCTGAGGAAGCTCAAGCTACCCACCAAGATGTTAGTGCAGTTCTACACAGCCATCATCGAGTCCATCCTCACCACCTCCATAACCGTGTGGTACGCAGGAGCCACTGCCAGGGACAGACTAAGGCTGCAGCGCGTCGTGCGCACTGCTGAGAAGGTGATCGGCTGCAAGCTCCCATCTCTCCAGGATCTGTACATCTCCAGGACCCGGAGGCGTGCTGGCCGGATCATAGCCGATCCCTCACACCCTGGTCACGTACTGTTTGCCCCCCTCCCCTCTGGTAGAAGACTTCGGTCCATCCAGACTAAAACCTCCCGTCACATGAACAGCTTCTTCCCCTCTGCCATTAGACTGCTGAACACTAAGTGACTCTCGTGCACCATGTACAGCAGCTCAACCAGACTCATGTCAATCATCACTGTTTTCTTCCTGCATTACCGACTGCACTATATAGTTCTCCACAGTATCTGCTGCTGGCTAATATATATTTTAACTGTTGACCAGTATCACTTAATCTTATCCTACACTTTATTACATGTATAGTTTATTTCTCTTATCATGTTTAATGTTGCAGCATTGTACCGAGACAAATTCCTAGTTTGTGTACTACATGAACAATGGCAATAAACCTGATTCTGATTCTGATTCTGATCTTCCAAAATTGTCAGTGAAGTACCTGTCTTAAACCACTTGAACATTAATTGAACTTAATTTTATGGTCATGTGAAAAAATTTGGACACCCCTTTAAATATTTAGTTCTTTATTAAGAAATGTTCACATATCTATGTCTAACCTTGTTTTTGTTTGCATTTTTTTTAAAATTTATTTCAGCCATTGTAAGTGGGCATGAATGTGGGGATGTCCTAAAAAGGATGGGGGTGGCCTAAATTATTCTTCACTATTTGTTTAGAATTACATTTTACAGAAAATTTGAAAAGTCTTTAATTCATTTTTAATTGTTTAGTTGTATGTAAGTGTGTGCGTGAATCTCCCAGTATTTTTGACATTGATATTAAATATCCATATGTCCAAATATGTTAAGCACACAGGCTTATACAGGGTATCCTAATTTTTTCACATGACTGTATGTCTGGCGCAAGAATGTGAAAGCGACAGCAGCAGGGATAACAAAGAGGGAGAGAGGGACGAGAGAGGTGGCCCAGGTGACCAGAGAGTGAGGCAGCAAAAAGGATCAGTGAGAGCGATGCAGCACAGGAGGCACAAGTGTCCAGGTAACAATGAAAAAAAAAAACAAAACAAAAAAAAAAAACTTTGTGCCTTAGAGAACAGACTGCTGACTAGACGTCATAATAATGTTCTGTTGGACAAACTAATGAATTTTAGACTTGTCCTCATAAGTGATTGACATTTTCTTTTTATTCATGCGATTTCCTCACAGAGAGACACAGGGTGAGGGCAGCAGTCAGGCAGATCAATTCTGTTATTATCACTGTATAGTGATTTAGCTAAGAGTCAGGCTAGGATTAATCCTAGTGACCTGTCTGTCAGTGCAGGGGTCAATGCTATGAGAAATCAGTGCTTTTCAGATCACTGAGAGGTGACTGTGTTTAGTGATGTGGGATGATGGGAGTTGTTGTCCACTAGTCGTTTAAACAAAAACTAAATATTACTCTGTTATTATATGACAACCGATAACTTTAATTATATGGAAAGTTATCTTTTAAACTGACAAACATCATATGGGTAACTTGTTGCAAAGTTTGATTGGGATCAAAAGATAATGTTGCTCTCGCCATTCATTTCAATAGAAATTTTTTTTTTTCAAGCAAGCAGTTTATTTGTATAGCACTTTTCACAGATATATATCACAAAGTGCTTCACAGCAAGTTAAAATTTACAAATACCCAGAAATTAAAATCAATAGAAATAAGATACAATATGCATATTAATAGGGATAAAAAGAGAAAACAGTGAAGAAATTAAAGTCATTCAATGAGAGCTAAAAGCCTGTCTGAACAAATGAGTTTTTAACTCCTTCTTAAAAGAGCCAGCAGACTCAAGGCAGCGCAAGGGCTAATGATTTAAGGTCCAGTTGTTGCGAGACTGATCACGGTGAAACACCGCCCTCAGGTTCTCTACTTATTTTTGTTCGTCTCCTGAATTTCCTCAGTTTATATATTATTTTTCTGTGTGTTGGGTTTTGTTATTTGTAGTTTCTGTTGACATGAGTTCTCCCCCTCCAGACAGTCCCTCCTTGCCTTCATCTTGTATGTGTACTCAGCTCTGTTATTAGGTCAACCTGCCCGCTCATGTAATCCACACCTGATGGCACTTGTGTTTGATTGCCTGCCTTATTTAAGACTGCTTTTTCGTCTACTCAATTGTCAGTGCCTCATGGTTGTCAATATTGTATCTTCTACTCCGTCGGAACCCCTCCCCTGTTCCGACGTGCATTCCCGTGTTTTTTCATCTCGCCGTTTTCCTGCACTCCTCAGTTGTAAGTTTATTTTTTGCTCACTGTATGGACTTTGTGTTTCTTCATTAAACTGTAAAACTAGCAGTTCAGTGTTTGGGTTGACCTCTCTGCCCCGAAGGGGTGACTCATGACAGTAGGCACTGACTAGTTGAGACCCAGCTGCTGCTAGTTTGTTTTTTGTTTTCACTCACCTGTTGTTTCGGAGTTCTTATCATGTCCCCAGCACACCGGCCTTCAGCCATTAAAAGGAGATCGGCAGCTGGGCCCCTGAGTGTGGAAGAGGAGTGGGCCGCTGTTTTCGTTCATAGCTTCGTGGACAAAGCTCGCGCCTCCCGTAGCCCCAAGAAGATCTGGGAAAGTACATATGCAGCGGTCGGGCTTGTGAAGGCACACCCTGAATTGAGGAAGGTACCCCCAATACACGGAGCTGCTGTCCACGGTCTCCTCACTCCAGCAGTCTTTCCCTGGGCTAACGATGAAGCCGGTTCAAGCGGGACTGAAGCAGACGCGGAAGCGCTCTCCGCGACAGATGTCATCCGCCTTCCTCTGTTTGCCCGCTCCTGCTCCTGCATCCCCTGCCCCGAAACACCACTTCCCCAGGCCAACCTCTGCCCGTCCTCTGGTCACGACGGGACCGGACTCCCCGGCAGAGAGCCTCCTGGGTCAGCCGCCTCCCATTTCCCACCACTGCCCAGTGGAACACCGCCAGAGGAACGCCTCCACTTCCCAATCAGTAGCCCCTCCTTCGCCAAGGTCGAAGACTCTTGCAACAGTTCCCTCTCCTTGCTTCTTCTCTCCGACTGTCCCGTCGGCCTCTTCCTCCATTGCTGCTGCATCCCCCTTCTCTTCGTCTACTCCTTCCGCTGCTGAAGGTCCGGTCACCTCCTTCCTGGCTCTGCCCATCACCATGTCTGTTGGGGCGGCTCCTCTACATTCCTCTGAGGGGCCCACAACAACGGCAGCCACGGAGAGGGCGGATTCTACACCAGCTGCAGCAGAGAACATCATGCCTCAAGAACACAGGCAAGTGCTTTTTCATTCCCTATCGTCCTCACATGAATTACCTTGCCTGATTCCTGGTGGTGAGGGTCAGGTTTTGCAGTCCTATGAGCTCTCACTGCTTGCTACAACCATAAATACCTCACCTGCTCTCTCTGTGTCTCCTCCTATGCCCCCCGAGTGTTCGTCGGTTCCAGGATTGAACCGCTGGATGGAGGAGGAGTCTGCAGCCCTGGAGGACCTGGTTCCAGCGCCACAGCCGTGGTCTGGATGGAGAGAGAATGCTGCCAGTGAGCTGAAGCCTGCACCAACAGTTGAGCGTCCCCTGGCTTCAGCGGTGCAGGATCCAGCACCAGCAGGGATCTGACCTCCTGTCGCCACACCAGGCGAGCCACCTGGGTGAGTCACTTCACTGGGGGGTCCCGGACTGCATTAACCACCATGCCTGTTGCAGCGGCCGCCACAGCAGAGCCAAAGCTGGACCTCCAGAGGGCCCGGCCCGAGACGTCGCCGCATGGATCGACGGAGTCCTGGACAGCAGTGGAGCTTGAGCTCAGGCAAGTACTCTCCCTTGTTTTCACTGTCTCTGTTTTGGAGAGATCTTGTCTTGCTCTTGGTGGAGCTGGCCAAGTGTAGCCGTCAGCTGCACCTGAGCTCACCTTGCCGGGCTCCACTGCCACCGGTGACCCTGACCCTGTTTCTCTGCCTCTCACATGGGAGTCTTTCCCCAGGGTCACTGAGGATGGTCCAACTTCACCAGAGGTCTCCGTGGGTCCAGCCTCTTCACCTGAGATCACTGTGGGTCTAGCTCCTCCAGCTAAGGTCATTGCGGGTGCTCCGTCCCAGCCCGGGGCTTCCGTGGGTGCTGCTCCCCCTTCAGCTGAGGTCATCGCAGGTGCTCTGTCCCAGCCTGGGACCTCCGTGGGTGCAGCTTCCCTATCAGGTGAGGTCTTTGTGGGTGCTCCGTCCCACCATGGGGCCTCTGTGGGTGCAGCTCCGCCTCAGGCTGGATCTCTGTGGGTGTTATGCTCCAGCCCGGGGGCCACCGTGGGTGCAGCTACACTCCCATCTGGAGTCACCGCGGGTGCAGACTTGCCCCAGCCTGGAGCCGCTGCAGGTGCTGCTTTGCCCCAGCCTGGGGCCGCCGTGGGTGCTGCAGGCCAGTCCGATAGCGCCGTGGTTCCCTCTCCTCTGCCTGACATCATTGTTGTTCCCCTTCCTCTACCCAACGTCATCATGGGTCCCCGTTCTCTTCCGTCCTCCACACCACCGATTCTTCCCGTTGGGCGGCTGCCTCCTGGACTACCCCTTCTGTTCGGGTGGTTAAGGAACTCTGGAAGACCACTTGACAGACTGTGCCACTGGGGTAGGTGGTCTTTGTTCTCTGGGAGGCCACCTGAGTCCTTCCATTGTGCCATCTGCCGGGCTTGGGACTCTGGCCGCCCACCTGAACTGTCCAGCTCTCCAGTCCAGGGGACTTAGACGGTTTGACTTTTGCCTGGTGTGGGTCCTGAGAGGGTTTGTTCCCTTCTAGCCTGTTTCCCACCCCCACCCGCCCAGGTTGGTTTATTGTTCTTCTCCTTTGGGAGGTGGGGGGGGGGGTCTTTTTTGATGTTACTCTGGGGTGTCTGGAATCCATCCCTTAAGGGGGGTTGGGGCTCTGTCAGGAGACTGAGCGTGGTGTTTCATCATGCTCAGGCTGTCTACCTATTTTTGTTCATCTCCTGCATTTCCTCAGTTTATATATTATTTCTGTGTTGGGTTTTGTTTTGTAGTTTCTGATGACATGAGCTCTCCCCCTCCAGACACTCCCTCCTTGCCTTCATCTTGTATGTGTACTCAGCTCTGTAATTAGGTCAACCTGCCTGCTCATGTAATCCACACCTGATGGTACTTGTTGTGTTTGATTGCCTGCCTTATTTAAGACTGCTTTTTCGTCTACTCAATTGCCAGTGCCTTATGGTTGTCAACATTGTATCTTCTACTGCGTCGGAACCCCTTCTCTGTTCCGACGTGCATTCCCGTGTTTTTTCATCTCGCCATTTTCTTGCACCCCTCTGTTGTAAGTTTATTTTTTGCTCACTGTATGGACTTTGTGTTTCTTGATTAAATTGCATAAGTAGCGGTTCAATGTTTGGGTTGATCTCTCTGCCCCGAAGGGGTGATTCGTGACACCAATATGCAGAACTGGAGGGGGCGTGACTTAGGGTCTCTATTCTGGCAGAGATCTCAATCCCCCAATGTTTGAAACAAAGTTACGCCCTTGGTGTTTCCCCTAGGTTTACAGCCTGGGAGGTTGGGGGGGGGGGCGGTGGACAGAGTGAAGAAAGACAAACTCTTAAAGGAATCATGGTGTTCTGATGCGATATAGAAAAATAAATAGAAAAAACCTACAGAATACCTAATTATTGAAAATGAATGGCACATCGAATATTAGCGACTGTTTCGGAACCCTTGTTTGTCAAATCACTTATTTGTGTGATCTTTTATAACTTATTCATAATAGTGTATCTTGCACTTTGGGGAATGGATCCTAGCATTTTTAGCATTTTTCCTTATGAGGAGCAGATCAAATGTCCTCACAAGGAAAAATGTCCTCACAAAAAGGTGGTTTATCAAGGAGTGGTCCGCACAAGAATAGAAAGACAGGAGCGCACATATGCATACTGGTTTTCATGTTTGATAGGGACCAATTTTCTGATCATCACTTGTGGGGACTACCGTGACACCGTAAAACCACAAACGAGCAAATCTAACACTACAGCAAGTGTTTGAATATTTTATAAATCTTTAGAGGTAAAATCATGACTACATCTTGTCAATGAGCTTTAAAGCTGTGAATCTCCAGTCTGGACACGGACCAATGTGAGCCCCGGCAAACCCCCAAGGAGACCCCCTCCTCCTGGTACAACTCCTGGGAGAGGAAAAATGAGTGTCTGATGAGACGGGTGTGTGTCAAGACACAACATAAACAGACAGGTAGGAGTTAGGCATGGAAAGGGAGACAATATTTTCTGTATTTTTTTAATTATTTTTTTTCAGAAAAACACAAACTTCGACAGACAATACAGAGCAACAGAATAAATTATTTCTTTTTTCTCTGCGCTTGGTACTGAGTGGTTGGGGACCACTGGGGTTAGGGAGTTTTCAAATGAAAGTGCTGCCAATAATTTCCAAATCTATACTCTTTAGCTTGCATTCAATGCAATTTAGCTGTTGTACTGGATATTGTGTTAAAGTTATTTGCTGTTGCACAAAAGAGTTTTTATGGATAGCAGAAGTTTCTCCTTAATTTACAGATCACTGTTCAATAGGACATTTTTGACAATCCTGTGCTTTTCTTGTGGTGTTATTGTTGGATTAATTTGTATTAAAATTAATCTGAGTCAAAAAACCAGGCTGGATGAAAAGTTATGAGTAGATTTATTCCTCTGGGCAGGAGAAGAGATGCATCAAGTAGCCCCAAGTCTACTCATGCACACTTCTGACTCAATCATCCATTGTCCAAACTCTTAAAGCTGTGTTATCCATGGGGAGATGGAGAGACCACGGAGAGACTGTCCTTGAGTACATCTGGCAAGACAGGGCATATAGTTCTTGTCTTGCTCCCAGGAAACATGGAGCCAGTATTTCTCTCAGTCACACAGGACTAAACATTATGAACACAAAACAAAACATACTGTGTCAGTAGAAAAGCTGCGTGATTACAATTGTTAAACCAGACACATTCACACACAGAAATATATTCACATTCACACATAGAAATATAAAAGAATAATATGGAGTACTATGGAATTATTCTTTCATTTCCCCCCTTGATGCTTATAAAAGCATCAGAGATTAACTTTTATGACCTCTAAATCCCCATTGGGCAGCCTTGCTAAGTTCCAGTGTGTTTTATGTAAAAAACATTTTTATTGCAAAAGATCCTAACTAGCTTTTCGACGGGGAAAGTTGGCCATCGGCCTTGCTGCCCGCCCAAGCGCCGTTTTAACGTTTCATCCCCTGGGAAGCACGGAACAATAAGGTCTTTTGATCAATAAAAGAAAAACAATAAAGGAAATCAATAAAAACAAACAATCACAATAAAGAAAAAATAAAATGATAATCATTAGTAAAATGGTAATGTGATAAAAAGATATGGATCTTAAGTATATATGTGTGTAATGAGGATATGTGTGTTAGCAGCTTACGGACGTGGACAAAATTGTTGGTACCCCTCTGTTAATGAAAGAAAAACCCACAGTGGTCACAGAAATAACTTCAATCTGACAAAAGTGGTAATAAATAAAAATTCTATGAAAATTAACCAATGAAAATCAGACAATTCTTTAGAATTGTGGTTCAACAGAATTATTTAAAAAAAAAAAAAAAAAACTCATGAAACGGGCCTGGACAAAAATGATGGTACCCCTAGAAAAGATTGAAAATAATGTGACCACAGGGACATGTTCAACCAAGATGTGTCCTCTAATTAACATCACAGGTGTCTACAAACTTGTAATCAGTCAGTCGGGCTATTTAAAGGGTGACAAGTAGTCATTGGTCTTTTGGTGTACAAGGGGCGCTGCTGAAGTCATTCTATGACACGGTGGTGGCATCAGCCATCACTTTTGGAGTGGTCTGCTGGGGCAGTGGCATTACTGCAGCCGATAGGAAGAGACTGAACAAACTGATTAAGAAAGCTAGCTCTGTCCTGGGGCAGCGCCTTGATCCGATGGAGGAGATAGGAGAGAGAAGGACGGTGGCTAAACTGTCATCTCTGCTGGAGTCCGAGTTCCACCCTATGCAGGACATACTGGATGCACTGAGGAGCTCATTTAGCAGCAGACTACATCATCCCAGGTGCACAACCGAGAGGTTTCGTAGGTCCTTCCTACCAACGGCTGTCAGACTGTACAACCTAAGCAGGGCTGCTCGCAGAGATAGCAAAAAGACGTAACAAACTAATAGTTTTTTTGAATGCAAAAGATGCAATAGACTTACACAATGGTCCTCTCCGGCATACAACTAGGAACATACCGGTCGCTATGGAGGGTGAGAATATGTATGGGCACATAATCATACCATGTAGGATAACTAAATAGACGGTTATGCTGTTTCATCCCACCTAGCAACAATGCTCTGCACTGTGTGTGTTTATATATTTACATATTTATTCCATCTAGCTACAATGCTCAGCACTGGGTGTGTTTATATTTATATATCTATATATTTATTCCATCTAGCTACAATGCTGCGCACTGTGTTTTTATATATCTACATATTATTCCATCTAGCTACATTGCTCCGCACTGTGTGTGTTTATATACTTGCATATTTATTCCACCTAGCTGCAATGCTCCGTACTGTGGGTGTTTATACTGTATATTTACATATTTATTCCATCTAGCTACAATGCTCTGCACTGTGTGTTCATATATTCATATATTTATTCCATCCAGCTCCAATGCTCTGCACTGTGTGTTTGTGTGTGTGTGTGTGTGTGTGTATATATATTTTATAGTAATATGTACATATGTATATTAGCTGCTCTTGCTTGCTTGTTTGTTTTTTTTTTTCTTGCCTTCTGATTGTTGCTCTGAGTGTTGCTATCCCTGTGCTGTTGCAATCCTGGAATTTCCCCGTTGTGGGACTAATAAAGGCTTATCTTATCTTATCTTATCTTATCTTATTGTGCTGTTTGGTGACATGTACAACACTAAACATGGACCAGAGGAAGCAAAGGAGAGAGTTGTCTCAGGTATTTAGGCCTGGACGTGGCCGCAGCAGGAGGCGGATAATATGAATGGTAACAAAAGAGCCCAGAACAACCTCTAAACACATTCATGGTGAACGCCAAGGTCAAGGTACATCAGTGTCAGATCGCACCATCTGTCGTTGTTTGAGCCAAAGTGGACTTCATGGGAGACGACCAAGGAGGACACCACTGTTGAAAACAAATCATAAAAAAGCCAGACTGGAATTTGCCAAACTGCATGTTAACCCCTTGCACTCCGGCCAATTTTCCAAAAAACGCCAAAAAATAATGTGCCCAAAGTAAATCAGAAGCTGTTATTCAACCCTTTGCAGCATCTTCATGGGGTTGGTCTCATTTAAAAGAAAACACTTTGAATTTTTTGGCAAAAAAACATGATCTCTCTAAGTGCTCCGGCCACTGAGTTGCAGTCATCTAAACATAGTGAACTTGAAGAAAATAAATTTGGCCTGGGTGTTTTTTTGGATACAAATGCTTGCAAATAACACACAGCTTCAGATCCGGCCTGGAAAATGCAACAGAAATGTAGAACCAAGTGTTATCCAGCTGAGGTCCAAATTTCGTAACAATACCACAAAAAATGAATATATTACACAGCTTTGTTCTCAGGCTGTTCCCAGGCGTTTTGGAACTGTGCCAAATTGTACCAAATGGCACAGTTTGGAAAAACATCTGTAACTTTTGAATGATTCAATATAGAAGCTTCATTTTAGGCTCTAATGAAACGTCACACTCAGGACTGTCTGTGTGTGTGTGTGGGGGGGTTTGCCCCCCCCCCCCCCACTCGCTACAGAGGATGGACTTCAGCCATCGCTACACAACGGATTAGCCTCATGTGGTGATGTGGAACAGCAGCGCAATCACCGCGGCTCTCCCCCCCCTCGCTACTGTGTGTGTGTGTGTGGGGGGGGGGGGGGGTTGTCCCCCCTCCCCTCGCTACAGAGGACGGCCATTGCTACATGACGGAATAGACTCATATGGCTATGTGGCGACCGCTGCGCAGTCAGCGCGGCTTCCCCCCGCAGACCGGGGGGCGTTCGGACCGTGAACGCCCCCCCCCGCTCCTCTTCTGCAGCGGGGGGGTGTTCACGGTCCGAACACGGCAAATGAACCGTTTATCGCGGCACACGCACTTCGTACTTCGTGCGCCGTACAGTTGTAATTTACCGATCGGTCAAAAGTCATTTTTGGATTACAATTTTCAGGGATAAATAATAACTTAGCTTATAACACCTTACCTCTTCACAGCAGCAGAGTCCTGGCGAACTTCTCTTCCTCATTGTCAGACAAACGCGACGCTGGTCCGCTTGTGGATCCCTGTCAAAACATAATTCCATTATTGCGGCTTTGGCGAATGATTTACGACCTTTGTCGTCGGCCTCCGTCGGTCTATGATGACGGAAGAGAATCCTAAACGTCTATTCTGCTGGAATGAGTGCAGGGCGCACTTGTGGGTGCTCTCCATGCTGCTGGATCTGTAGCAGGTTCGTCCAGCGTCCTTTTTTTCATCTGCTGCAACAGTAAATCTCTCTTCACCCAGCCCGAACTTCTGTGCTTCAATTGGCTCCTGCATTCACAGTAGGCGGGTCCTCCTTCCTAGGTTTTCATTCATTGGTTCTTCAAGGTTTCAGAAACCCAATTCAAGGCTCTTATTAGTCGAATGAGAGGTCAATCAGATGAACTAATCTGTTCGCGGCTGTGTCTGCAGCTTTTATTTTCAGTGGCGCTTGGACGCCAACACCACCTACATCACCACCATCAGGACCATGCGTCCGAGAGTGCATGAGGGCGCCTTGTGCGCCCTAGGACGCAGAGACTTGCCCGCCCGCGGTACAACGGAGCGCAAGAGGTTAACAAGCCACAAAGCTTCTGGGAGAATGTCCTATGGACAAGACGAGACAAAACTGGAACTTTTTGGCAAGGCACATCAGCTCAATGTTCACAGATGCAAAAATGAAGCATAACAAGAAAAGAACACTGTCCCTACTGTGAAACGTGGAGGAGGTTCTGTTCTGTTCTGGGGCTGCTTTGCTGCATCTGGCACAGGGTGTCTTGAATCTGTGCAGGGTACAATGAAATCTCAAGACTATCAAGGTATTCTAGAGAGAAATGTGCTGCCTAGTGTCAGACAGCTTGGTCTCAGTCGCAGGTCATGGGTCTTGCAACAGGATAATGACCCAAAACACACAGCTAAAAACAGCCAAGAATGGCTAAGAGCGAAACATTGGACTATTCTGAAGTGGCCTTCTGTGAGCCCTGATCTAAATCCGTTTGAGCATCTGTCGAAGGAACTGAAACATGCCGTCTGGAGAAGGCACCCTTCAAACCTGAGACAACTGGAGCAGTTTGCTCATGAGGAGTGGGCCAAAATACCTGCTGAGAGGTGCAGAAGTCTCATTGACAGTTACAGAAATCGTTTGATTGCAGTGGTTGCCTCAAAAGGTTGTGCAACAAAATATTAAGGGTACCATCATTTTTGTTCTGGCCTGTTTCACGAGTTTGCTTTTTAAAATGATTCTGTTGAACCACAATTCAAAAGCATTGTCTGATTTTCATTGGTTAATTTTCATAGAATTTTTTTTTTTTGTTGTTGTTGTTTTTTAGAATTTAATTTTGTATTTCTTAAGCCATTCAGAGGTGGACTTACTGGTGTGTTTTGGATCATTGTCCTGCAGCAGAGCCCAAGGGTGCTTCAGCTTGAGGTCACAAACAGATGGCCAGAGCTTCTCCTTCGGGATTTTTTGGTAGACAGCAGAATTCATGGTTCCATTTACCACAACAAGTCTTCCAGGTCCTGAAGCAGCAAAACAGCCCCAGACCATCACACTACCACCACCACTACTATATTTTACTGTTGGTATGATATTCCTTTTCTGAAATACTATTATTTTTATGCCTGATGTAAAGGGGGACACAGCTTCCAAAAAGTTCATATTTTGTCTTGTCAGTCCAGAGTATTTTCCCAAAAGTACTTGGGGATCATCAAGATGTTTTCTGGCAAAACTGAGACAAGCCTTTGTGTTTTTTTTTTTTTTTTTTTTTTTTTTTTTTTTTTTTTTTTGCTCAGCAGTGGTTTTTGTTTTGGAACTCTGCCATGCAGGCCAATTTTGCCCAGTCTCTTGTGGAGACTGGGCAGTGGAGTCATGAACACTGACCTTAACTGAGGCAAGTGAGGCCTGCAGATCTTTGGATGTTGTTTTGGGGTCTTTTGCGACCTCTTGGATGAATCATCGCTGCGCTCTTGGGGTAATTTTGGTCGGCCGGCCGCTCCTGGGAAGGTTCACCACTGTTCCATGTTTTCACCATTTGTGGATAATGGCTCTCACTGTGGTTCACTGGAGTCCCAAAGCTTTAGAAATGGCTTTATAACCTTTTCCAGACTGACAGATCTCAATTACTTCATTTCTCATTTGTTCCTGAATTTCTGTGGATTGCAGCATGATGTCTAGCTTTTGAGGACCTTTTGGTCTACTTCACTTTGTCAGGCAGGTCCTATTTAAGTGATTTCTTGATTGAGAACAGGTGTGGCAGTAATCAGGCCTGGGTGTGGCTAGAGAAATTGAAAGCTTTCCAAAGATGTGATGAACCACAGTTAATTTATGTTTTAACAGGAAGGGGGCAATCACTTTTTCACACAGGGCCATGTAGGTTTGGATTTTTTTTTACCCTTGATAATAAACACCTTCATTTAAAAACTTCATTCTGTGTTTACTTGTTATCTTTGTCTAATATTTAAATTTGTTTGATCTGAAACATTTAAGTGTGACACACGTACAAAAAAAAAGAGAAATCGGGAAGGGGGAAACAGTTTTTCACATCACTTTAAGTGTGAAACATTCCAATCCGGTCTGATTTAATATTCATAATTATGCTTTTACTTTTGGAAATTTTGATATGTTTACCTGCTTTTGCACACCATTGTGTAACTAGGGCTGGGCGATATGAAAAAAATTCCAGTCACGATAATATTTTTTCATATTGATCGATATCGATATATATTGTGATATGAATCAAATTACTATTTCTGTCAAGCTTAAAGGTTCCTTTTTAGTCTTGAGATGTGAAGCTATAACAAGATTAATTTTAAGTATTTTTCTGTCAGAAGTTGAACGTGACAAATGTCGTGTAGAACATTATAAAACTGTATTTCAAATCATTTTAAAACATAAAATATTTATAAAACATAAAATATAAATATTTTATAATATTCTGCTAATCAACTTACCGATAGCTGAGTGAACTACATGCCCAAAGCACTGCAGCCTTTGTCCCACTGTCTGTCGTCATGCAGATTTGTTTGTCTTCACTCAGTCTCCAGGATGCAGTTGCTTTGGTCAGTCCTAAAGCAATGACTTCACCTGATAGATAGATAGATAGATAGATAGATAGATAGATAGATACTTTATTTCGAATCAAAAAGTAAAAAAACCCAAAACAAATGACAAGTGCGATAAAGTGACAGTATACAGTGCTCGAAAGGGAGAAGGAAGAAGTGAACACTTAACTCCAACTCCTCTTTTCCATAAATACAACCCATGTGAAATATATACAAATTACCACATTTAAGACCCCAAGTAAACAATTAACTATATTTTGTATATATCAAGATTAACACCCATCCATCCCAACATACATACAGTCCATACATCAAAACCCAGCCACAAACAACACAGATATACACAGTACTGTCCCACCCACCATTCCATAGTGTCCCAGAGTGAGCACAGTGAATCGTACATATAAATACTACCCCTCTAACATATATTCTTTCAGCAAATAATGTTTATACCTATTTTTGAATTGATTTCTGTTTGTACATAGTTTCAGTTCAAGCTCCAGACTGTTCCACAAATCCACCCCACAGACAGATATGCACAGACTTTTCTTTGTTGTTTGTACCTTAGGTTTTGTAAAGTTTAAGTCTCCTCTCAAATTATAACCATTGTCTCTTTTTTTGAATTTTTTTTGTATATTAGATGGAAATTGATTATTAATTGCTCTGTACATTACTTGTGCTGTCTTAAATTTAACTAAATCCTTGAACTTTATGACCTGTGACTTTAAAAACAACGAATTGGTATGGTCTCTATATCCAACATTATTTATTATCCTTATAGCTTTTTTTTGTAATGTGCATATTGGCTGTAGGTTGGTCCTGTAGGTGTTTCCCCAGACCTCTACACAGTAGTTAAGATATAGTAGAAACAGTGAATTGTACAGTAAGAATAATGATTTATAGTCCAAGTTGTCTTGTTTTCCCCAGTATCCCTATACATTTTGCCAGCTTGGCCCGGATGTGACTGATGTGAGGTTTCCAGCAGATTTTATTGTCTAGCGTCACCCCCCCAGAAACTTATTTTCCTGTACTGTTTCTATTCTGGTATCATCTATCGTTACCATTATTTCATGATTTATTTTATAATTTCCAAACAACATAATCTTTGTTTTTTCAGATTTAGAGAGAATTTATTTTTGTTGAGCCACTGCGTTAACCTTTTCATTTCAGTTGTGACCACCTCTAAAACCTGCTGCAAATTCTCACCAGTGCAAAGGATATTTGTGTCATCCGTAAACAAAATAAATTTCAGAATTTTTGATACTTGGCATATGTCATTTATATACAAGATAAAGAGTTTGGGTCCCAAAACTGACCCCTGGGGAACACCACAAGTGATGTCCATGAAGGGTGATTTGTGCTCACCAATTTGTACAAATAGTTGTCTGTTACTTAAATAACTTTCCACCCAATTCAGTCCGACCCCTCTTATCCCATACCTTTCCAGTTTCCTCAGTAAAATTCTGTGGTCGATAGCGTCTAAAGCTTTCTTTAAATCTATAAATACTCCTACAGCAAACTTTTTTTTATCTATACAACTAGTAATTTCTTCTATAAGTTTGATCAGTGCCAAAGATGTAGATTTATCTGCTCTAAAACCATACTGGCTGTCTGTAAGGAGGTTGTGTTTTTCAATGAAATCATCCAGTCTCTTAGTGAAGATTTTTTCAAGTATTTTGGGGGAATTGTGAGAGTAAAGAGACCGGCCTGTAATTTGTGAAATAATGACTGTCTCCTGTTTTGTATAGTGGTATTACTTTTGCTATTTTCATATTGTTTGGAAATGTACCAGTTTGAAATGACAGGTTACAGATGTGGGTGAGAGGTTTAGCAATTCCTTCAATTACTTTTTTCACTATTATCATGTCAATTTCATTCCAGTCAGTTGCTTTTTTGTTCTTAAATTTACTCACAGTCTCGATAATTTCCTTTTCAGTAACTGCACCCAAAAGAATATGTTAGGATTTCTATCTTCTATTTCATTTACAGAACCACTGTTGTTTGTTTCTGTTGTCACTATTGATTTTGCTAATTCAGGACCAACGTTTACAAAAAATTTATTGAAACCACTGACCACATCCTCCATATTATTTATCAAATTGTCATTTTCAATAAAATATTCTGGATAATTAGCATTCTTTGATCGGTTACTAATAATCCCATTGAGTACTTGCCATATTCCTCTTAAGTTATTTTTATTATCCTCTAATATTCTGTTGTAGTATTATTTCTTACAAGTCCTCATTATATTAGTAAGCTTGTTTTTCTATCTTTTTATATTTGATCTCAGCCTCTACCGTTCTGCACTTAATGAATTGTTACCTCCACCAAAGGGGGAGGTTATGTGATCATCGGCGTTGGTTTGTTTGTTTGTTTGTCTGTTTGTCTGTTAGCAACATAACTCAAAAAGTTATGGACGGATTTCCATGAAATTTTCACAGATTATCAGAAATGGGGTATCCTACAGATGATTAGATTTTGGGGGTGATCCGGATCACCCTCCACAAGAAAACCACCATTACGCAACATGCCATTTTCGTGAATAACTACTAAACCACTAATCCTATCATTGTCAATCCAATTGTTCTGAATTCAATTGCTAGTCATATGTTTACATGGTCAAGGAATCTGAAAACGTACACACAAACACTGTATGGGGGGAACTGTGGCGCTAAACCGCCATTACGGAAAATGCCATTTTCGTCAATAACTACTGAACCACTAATCCTTTCATTGTCAGTCCAATTGCTTGTCATATGTTTTCATGGTCAAGGAATCTGAAAACGTACGCACAAACACTCTATGGGGGGCACTATGGTCGCCATTACGGAAAATGCCATTTTCGTGAATAACTACTGAACCACTAATCCTATCATTGTCAATCGAATTGCTAGTCATATGTTTTCATGGTCAAGGAATCTGAAAATGTACACACAAACACTGTATAGGAGGAACTGTGCCCGCCATTATGGAAAATGCCATTTTCCACAATAACTACTGAACCACTAATCGTATCATTGTCAATCCAATTGCTAGTCATATGTTTACATGGTCAAGGAATCTGAAAACGTACACACAAACACTGTATGGGGGGAACTGTGGCAAATCTGAAAACGTACACACAAACACTGTATGGGGGGAACTGTGGCGAATCTGAAAACGTACACACAAACACTGTATGGGAGGAACTGTGGCCGCCATTACGGAAAATGCCATTTTCGTGAATAACTACTCAACCACTGCTTGTCATGTTTTCATGATCAAGGAATCTGAAGACTGTATGGGGGGAACTGCAGCGCTTGGCGGAGGTCTGTGCTCTCCGAGTGCTTTTCTAGTTTATATAATGTATTCTTCTTTTTACATGCATTTAGTAACCCCTTGGTGACCCAAGGAATATTTTTGTTTTGTTGTCTGTCACTGTATTGTTTTATAGGACAGTTTTTTATTGTACAATGATTGAAATATTTGTAAAAAAATATCATATGCTTTATTTATATCATTTTCATCACGAACTATCTTCCAGTCTTGTATTAATAATTCCTTTGCCAGTAAATACATAGATTCTTCAGTTCTTATTCTTTTATATTTAATATTTTTGGTATACTTTTTCTTCCTATAATCACATTGATAGACAACAAAAATCGGCAGGTGGTCGCTGATATCATTCAATAAAAGCCCACTCATGATATTATTTTCTATAATGTTTGTGAATATGTTATCTATTAGTGTGGCACTGTGTGACGTGATTCTGCTAGGTCAGGTAATTGTTGGATGTAAGCCCATACTGTACATTGTGTTGATAAATTCTTCTGTCAAACTATGTTGTTTTGAATTCATAAGATCTATATTGAAATCCCCACAGATGAATATAACTTTATGAGTTAGTTTTGCATACATTTTTTCCATCCAGTCCTTAAATAAGTCAATGTTTGATCCAGGTGTTCTATATACACAGCTCACGACCATATTCTTCACATTGTCCAGACAGATTTCTATTGTAATACATACGTCTCTGATATTGTCACAATATTGAATGGCTCTTTAAACTGATGTAAATAATCTTTAATGCTATTAAAGTTGGCATAGAGACTTCTGCTGATGAAGTGGATCATAGAAATATTGAAATCAGATATGACCATTGTGTTAAACTGTTCATCCGTGTAGTAACTACAGTTATTATTGATGGAGCTAAATAAATTATTATCAGGGTCTATGTTATATTCAACATCCTGTGGGTTGTGATCCGTATGTTCAAAAACTTTCAGTTCCTGTTGTTCCTGTTTGTTACCTCCGCCAAAGGGGGAGGTTATGTGATCATCGGCGTTGGTTTGTCTGTTTGTCTGTTTGTTTGTCTGTTTGTCTGTTAGCAACATAACTCAAAAAGTTATGGACGGATTTCCATGAAATTTTCACAGATTGTCAGAAATGGGGTATCCTACAGATGATTAGATTTTGGGGGTGATCCGGATCACCGTCCACAAGAAAACCACCATTACGCAACATGCCATTTTCGTGAATAACTACTAAACCACTAATCCTATCATTGTCAATCCAATTGTTCTGAATCCAATTGCTAGTCATATGTTTACATGGTCAAGGAATCTGAAAACGTACACACAAACACTGTATGGGGGGAACTGTGGCGCTAAACCGCCATTACGGAAAATGCCATTTTCGTCAATAAACACTGAACCACTAATCCTTTCATTGTCAGTCCAATTGCTTGTCATATGTTTTCATGGTCAAGGAATCTGAAAACGTACACACAAACACTCTATGGGGGGAACTGTGGCCGCCATTACGGAAAATGCCATTTTCGTGAATAACTACTGAACCACTAATCCTATCATTCTCAATCCAATTGCTAGTCATATGTTTTCATGGTCAAGGAATCTGAAAACGTACACACAAACACTGTATGGGAGGAACTGTGCCCGCCATTATGGAAAATGCCATTTTCCACAATAACTACTGAACCACTAATCGTATCATTGTCAATCCAATTGCTAGTCATATGTTTACATGGTCAAGGAATCTGAAAACGTACACACAAACACTGTATGGGAGGAACTGTGGCCGCCATTACGGAAAATGCCATTTTCATGAATAACTACTCAACCACTGCTTGTCATATGTTTTTATGATCAAGGAATCTGAAGACTGTATGGGGGGAACTGCGGCGCTTGGCGGAGGTCTGCGCTCTCCGAGTGCTTTTCTAGTTGATCTTTTGTTTCATGTTGTTAAATGTCCTGATGCAGATGAGTATAATCCTTCAATGTCTTACAGTTTTCATTTGTTGCTGTCGACTCCAGTTCATAATGTTCATTGGTATTTGTCCAGTTCCATAATATTACGGATGTTGATAACCTTGGCTTCTTCAGGTGATCCATTTAATTTGATGTATATTTTACAGTTTGATGTCCAGGTGATTTGAATCTTTTTCTGCTTTCTCATGTATCTTGCTTTTCTGGCTATTTCTGCGTTTTCTTTTGTGAGGTGCTCATTTATGTAAATGTCCGTTCCTTTCAGTTTTCTACCTTGTTTTAGCAGCGCAGTCTTGTTTTCTGTTGACAAACCTCATGATGACAGCTGGTTTGTCGCTGTTTTTCCTGGGCAGAGGGTGGCAGGCCTCAATGGTGTTACAGTCCAGCTAGATTCCTTTGGACTGCAGGAAGGCCGCCACTTGTTGCTCCATGGATTCGGCTTTCAGCGCATCGAGCCTCCCTCCGCTGTCCGTAGCCACTGCTCGAGCATATGATCGGGCTTTAATGTAGAGCCCTGTGATGATCATGTCGTTCACCCGGGTGTACTGCTCCAGGTCCGACACTCTGCTCTCCAGATACGCCAGCCTCTTGTCCTTCTTGGGTTTCTGGATCCGCGCAGCGCTTTCACCTCCTTGAGCAGGCCCAGGATGTTTTTTTGCTGCAGCTTAACAGCAGAAATCTCTTCAGCCAAGAAGTAGAGCGATCTTTTAACATCGTCCACCTCCTCAGTCTGCTGAGTTTTCTTAGGACCCATGATCCCGGACGATGTATGTTGACTAAACAGCTAATGACAGCTGTTTAGCTAGCTGAATGGCGGGCCGCTCCGCTCTCGTTTCCCAGTCCGTAAATGCCGCTATTGGCGTCTTAAATCAGGCAGGGGTCGAAACTAGGATGTCCAGCTCATAATCTAAATTCAGTTCTCAGAAGCCAAAAAAAGTAGTCAAAAACCGAGCACCAAAACACAGAAATCCACCGAAATCCACCGACTGACAGGATCTGACAGCAGGTTGACAGGAGACCTTCACCTGTATGGTCTTCAGGAAAGTTTGAACACATTTGCTTTTCAAATTGCAATCTTGATCAATGAAATGGACAGTGAGGCTCATATATGGTTCAGGTGTGCTACTTGACCACAAATCTGACATAGTAGTGAAGTATGGCAGACTTTGCAGCTCCTTTTCAACCATTTCTCTACATTTCGTGTACAGCTGGGAAAGTGTCGCCTGGAAGAAATATTTATGGCCAGGGAGTTGGTGGCGAGGGTCAATTACTTTAATTAGCCACTTAAATCTGACATTTTGTACACACTACTGAATTCCTTGGACTCTTCTTTTCAACAATCTCCTCGTCTGTTGAGCATTGGGCAGCATCCGTTTCGGTGTCTTCTTTGGTAATGCTGTCACTGGACTTTTCATTAATGTTTTGCCATTTTCTTTTCAACCACACTCCAGCTTCAACACGGCTGTGCTGGCCCAAACATTAGTAGATGTGCTAAGCCTCGGCTATTGGTCCTACGCGCCTATGCATACTGTTGTGTGCGTCAATCCAACGGGACTTTCAGCCACATGATTAGTTCGGTGCGGTGTATTCTCATTTTCATTGACTTTTCGTGCTGTCTGTCAAAATACAGAACAAATGACTTCAATCGACATTCTATCAAAAATATATTATGTCTCTATCGAGAGAAAATAATTTCGTGATAATTATTGTTTTATCGCCCAGCCCTATGTGTAACTATACATGCATTCAGTTAATAAAATCTGTTACTCCAGCTTTTTGCTTTGTGCTCCTAATTTTATTCTTGTGCTTCTGTATTTTTATGCCTTGGCACAAAGGCAACATAGGCATACGGTAATCACTCCATCTGTGTCATCTGTATCGTCTGTGTATCTGCCTGTCTGTTACCAGCTTTTCAGCTCACCTGCTCAAAATCAACTGGAACTAAAGGCTTGTATCATTGTATCGCCATATTTTCTTGACTTTTAATTTGCCACAATTTCCAGCTAAGGCTTTGTTTTCAAAATAAACACAAATTTAACTCGCCTTTACCATCAATGTAGCTGCAAAAAAAGGTATTGTAATAACTATACTGGGCCACTAAAAGTGGCAGTGTAACTTTTTTACAGCCCCTCCTGTTACCATGCCACAGGCACCGAGGCATCAGCACCTCGGTGCTTTCATTACAAAAAGCATTCATTGCCTTACAGTTTCGTGTTAAATCTTTTCACTTTTCCTCCTCCTTCAAATATGAGGTTCTGTGAATATTCCCACCCACATCCCACATTAAACAGAATAAATCCTGTGATTAAAAAAAATAAAAAAAAAATTACTGGTTGAAGGATATGCCCAGTTGTATGCACGGTGACCCAGGGTAATGACTGAAAGTACATTGGTCCTTAAAAGCAGTTTAATGGTAAACCCCATCTTTAATGTGGGTCAAGTTTTCAAAGTGGCTTTCCAAAAATGCTAACTGGCTTGGAGGCTGACTTCAGTTATGCCAAAAAGTCTTGATTGGCTCAACACTATGAATGTGCAAGTGCTCTATGTCGTTATGTCACTAAAAATGTTCAGTCTAAACTCGCTTTTTGTCAGGGGACAGAGCTTAAGTGAAACTTTAAAGGAAAAAACAGACATGAAATATCAGCGTGATTTTGCTCTTAATATGTTTTGTAAGTCATAAAAAAATATGTTACAGACATGTTAACAGGGAAAAAAAAACCCTGAATTTTGGTGGTGTCACTTTAAATGGTATTTTTTTTGAATAATTGCCTGTGATTTTAATGATGAGCTGCTGATTCTACATCAACACTATGTAAGATTTTAAAGTGTGTGATTGTTTTTGTGTGTTGGCCTTGTGTTGGATGGGTGCAGTCTCTTGTACCCACAGATAAATGGAAAAGATAGAAATTGTCCATGTTATGCAGGGTTTCCTCTGGTAACATTTCTGGGCGGCGGCCCGCCACGCCTGAAAAATTTCCGCTGCTCTATGAGGATATATAAATTTAAGAAAAATATATGAAGCAATGACAGTCCTCAAGCGTGCACATGAACAACGTGCATGTGCGTCATCCATACGGAGTTCAGAAGTGCCCGTGTGTTCCAGCCAGCAAGCAGTGTCTCGCTACAAGCGTCGCTGTCCGGGATAAACACAAGCTTATTAAAGTACTATAAACGCGGAAAAATCAGAAGAGGTATGTAAGCACTGAAAGCATTTATCATGGCTTTAATCTGCTGGTACTGGGAGCAATAATGGGAGAGTCGCTTAGCTAACACATGTGGTTAGTTTGTTGTTTTTCTTATTTCAGACAAGAATAAAAAGGAGCTATTTTTACCTTTACCTTAGTTAATATTAATTTATGTTCATTATTATGTACCTGGTAAGTTAAGATGACCGAAATTCACGAAGTCAGTGACTTTAATCCATCAGCAGCCTTCAAACTAAACGTGCCAACATTTGGATTTCAAAATAAGGGAGGTTTTTCCTGCTGTATGGGTGGTGAGATTTCTAAAAAAACCCCAAAACTATAAACATATAGAAATATAACAGAAATAACTGCATCTTTGGTCAATTAAGTTAATTCATTTCATTAAATACAATTTTATTAATTTTTTTTCTTTGAAATCAGTTAAATTATTGTTCTGTTCTGGCTCTGCAAAATTATGCACAGCCAGAACATATATTATTATCATCACTCTATAAATTCAAGAAATCTCTGTCATTGTGTCTGTGTGTCATGATCATAGGCTGCCTATGATGTATGATGTCGGTGATCATAGGAACATCTACATGATGTCTACATGACTTCAGATAAACCGTAGTCTATATGACATCAGAGAAACTGTAAGGCTGATGTTCCTATGTCTCTGAAGGATGTCTATATGATGTCATACAGACCGCAGGACTCGCTAAAACACACATGTATATAGACACAGGTAATCAACATAACACAGAACAGTAACAAGCAGGAGAAGAAATAACAAGCAGGGGCTAACAGAGATGCCAGGGCATAGTTGCAGAAAACGGGATGGCCGGGGATGCACACACGGAGGACCAGAGGGGAGACGAGACCAAGGCAATAATGATAATGACGATAATAATCACTATAAAGTCAAGAAAGCTCAGTGTGTCTGTGTGTGTGTCACGTTTGTAGGACATCATAGGACGGCCTATGATGTCTGCCTGATGTCCTATGATGATCCTATGATCTCAGGCATCATAGGACTCACGATGTTGTCATAAAGATATGATGTCTATATGATGGCACATAGACAGAGCACATGATATATCATAGGACTCGCGATGCCGTCATAAAGATATGTCTATATGACGGCACATAGACAGAGCACATGATTTAGACAGGCATCATAGGACTCACGATGCTGTCATAAAGATATGATGCCACTCTATAAATTCAAGAAGTGTGTGTGTGTGTGTGTGTGTGTGTGTGTGTCATCATAGGACGGCCTATAATGTCTGCCTGATGTCCTATGATGATCCTATGATCTCAGGCATCATAGGACTCCCGATGCCATCATAAAGATATGTCGTCTATATGACGGCATATAGACAGCACATGATACAGACGGGCATCATAGGACTCGCGATGCCGTCATAAAGATATGTCACTCTATAAATTCAAGAAATCTCTGTGTGTGTGTGTGTGTGTGTGTGTGTGTGTGACATCATAGGACATCAGGCTCGATGTCCTATGATGATCCTATGATCTCAGGCATCATAGGACTTCCAATGCCGTCATAAAGATATGTCATCTATATGACGGCACATAGCGCACATGATATATCATAGGACTCGTGATGCCGTCATAAAGATAATATCTTTATAGATTTATTTATAGATTTATATAATTATAGATTTATAGAGTGACATATTATGTCACTCTATAAATTCAAGAAATCTCTGCGTGTCTGTGTGTGTGACATCATAATGATGTCTGCCTGATGTCTTTTGATGATCCTATGATCTCAGGCATCATAGGACTTGCGATGCCATCATAAAGATATGATGTCTATATGATGGCACATAGAGCACATGATATAGACAGGCATCATAGGACTCGTGATGCCGACAAAGATATGTCTGCCTGATGTCCTATGGTGATCCTATGATCTCAGGAATCATAGGACTCGCGATGCCGTCCTAAAGACATCTGTCCTATGATGATCCTATGATCTCAGGCATCATAGGACTCGTGATGCTGTCATAAAGATATGATGTCTATATGACGGCACATAGACAGAGCACATGATCTAGACATAGAACATCATACAATGCCCTATGAGGACTCCGATGCCGTCATAACGATACATGGTTCAAAATTGGCAAGGTGAATAAGTCACAGGGCCAGTCTTTACAGTGCGTTCATGTTTTCTGCACAACAGATTTCTGCAGCCATGGCCAATTCTACGTTGCCGCGAGCAGAGTTGCCAGATCAAGCAGTCTTCGTATTCTTGCTCAAGATGAAGAACTAAGCAAACGTGTTGCTTTCTCAGCAATGTCATTTTTAAAGAGTTGCTGACACAGTAAAAATATGTAACCTTGATGAATGCCAGTCTACACTACAAATGTGTAAAATCCCAAGTAAAACGCTGATTTTCTCCGGGTACTCCGGTTTCTTGGTTTCTACAGGCATGCACGGGCCTTCCTGAACAGGGTTGAAAGCCACTTTTTGCTCAGATCTATTTTCATGATTCTGTCCATGAACTGGAATTACAACGCACCTATCCCTCAACCAGTGGTCTGAACGAAGAAGAAGAAGACCCACGAGATGGAGAGCAATAGAATGAGAACTGCTGCACGTCAGAAAAGATGCCGTGAACATGAAACACCTCAGGTTCCAGCAGTACGCCGCAGGCATGACTGTGAACAACACAGCCGTCTGAGACAGGAGACCCTTCAGCAATGGGCATGCAGAAATTCTTGCTTATTCTTGGTTTCTACGGGCATGGACGGTATGTACTCATAATAATAATGCTGATAAACTTAAACTAAGAGGAAGACCAATGAAGAAATAAATATGCAAGACAGAATAACAATAATAACAATAATAGCAACTGAGGATAATAAGAATAAGGTGAAATACAGAAAAGCCCAACTTAAAGCCAGGATGTGGGCTGGGACCCATGCCCTGGAGACAAGGAATATCAGTCTATAGGGGAGACAAGACCAAGGCAATAATGATAATGATGATAATAATAATAATAATAATAATAATAATAATGCTGATACACAAACTAAGAGGAAGACCAATGAAGAAATAAATATGCAAGACAGAATAAGAATAACAATAATAGCAACCCAGGATGATGACTCTATAAATTCTGTCACGATCATAGGACATCATAGGATGGCCTATGATGTCTGCATGATGTCGTATGATGATCCTATGATCTCAGGCTACATAGGACTCGCGATGCCGTCATATAGGCGATGCTGCCCTCATATAGGCGATGCTGTCATATAGACAATAGGACTGGCTACCTATGATGTAGTGTGCTATGATGCCTGCCTTGACGTCTTTATGATGTCATATAGACCATCACTCACGATGCAGCCAGACGCTACATAAATGAAGAGCAATAGAGTGAGGAGAACTGCTGCGTATCAGGAAAGATAACGTGAAGATGACACAGCTGAGGTTTGAGCAGTACCTCCCAGGCATGACTGTGTTGCACGTCAGAAAAGGTGCCATGAAGATGAAACACCTGAGAGAACAACACACCCAGCTGAGACAGGAGGAGACCCTCCACCAGCATAGGGTATGACAGACAAGGGATGCACAGACAGGAAATGTGTAGCAGTGCGCCATGCACGTGCTGAGTCACTTGAAGCCCGAAATGCCCGCCAAGCGAGCAATGGTGCATGCCAGGCAAGGCACAGACAAGCTTACACCGAGGAGATGCGGAATAGTCGGCTGGCCGCCAATGCTGCACGCCAGCCAAGGCACAGAGAAGCTGAGACCGAATAGGACACTCTACTTTAATTCAATTCAATTCAATTCAACTTTATTTATATAGCGCCATTTCACAACAACAGTCATCTCATAGCACTATCAACTGTAGGGGGGACCCCCACAGTTGCAGAAAGACCCCAGCAATCAGGCGATCCCCTGTGAGCAAGTACTTGGCGACGGTGGAGAGGAAAAACTCCTTTTAAACCACACCCTTTTCGAAGCAGTAAATCTGGAAATCTCACTCAGTAAGGCAGAAGGCACTCTATAAATTCAAGAAATCTCTGTCAGTGTGTCAGTCTGCCACCCGATTAAGAGTAGGGCACACTACTTTAAACCACACCCATTTGAAGCAGTACCCATGAAGAATGGCAGTCTACACTACAAATGTGTAAAATGCCAAGCAAAGCGCTGATTTTCTCCGGGTGTTCTGGTTTCTGGGTTTCGACGGGCATGCACGGGTCTTCCTGAACAGGGTCGATACACAATAGGACACAGCACTTTAAACCACACCCATTCGAAGCAGTATATCTGGAAATCTTAAAAAAATATCACTCGATAAATTCAAGAAATCTCTGTCAGTTTGTGTATAAATCTGGAAATCTTACACCCATTTGAAGCAGTACATCATCGCTATGCCATCATCAAAGATCATAGGACATCTTCAAAGATCAAACGCAGGCATGACTCACGATCATAGCACTTGCTATGACATCATCAAAGCTCATAGGACTCACTAAGACCCCATCAAAGATCAAAGGCAGGCATCACTGAATGAGTGCTGATGTGCTTGCTTACACCCTTGCTTACACCTGCTTACAACGGGCATGCAGAAATACTTGCTTATACTTGGTTTCTATGGGCATGCACAGGTATGTACTAGTAATAATAAGGTGAATTACAGAAAACCCAACTTAAAGCGAGGATGTGGGCTGGGACCCATGCCCTGGAGACAAGGAATATCACTCTATATATAATTCAAGAAATCTCTGTCACGATGTCATGATGTCACGATCATAGGACTCGCAAAAACATCATAGGACTAGCAATGAGATCAAAGGCGGGCTGCACTTACAATCATAGGACTCGCTATGACATCATCAAAAATAAAAGCAGGCATTACTCATGATCATAGCACTCGCTATTGTTGTGTTGGGTTCTTTTATAAATAAAGACTGCTGCTTTGGGTGAACACGGAGCCTCCTTTATTAACTGGCTGGAACAACATTAACACACGAACTCCGCCATATTAATCTCCGTCCTGTTGTACACCTGACAACATCCGGTCTGTGTCGCCCCCTAGTGGCTCCACATATGTAATCCTTAGATTACACCACATCCCCCTTACTGAAGCCAAGTTGACCCCTTTTAGCTGAAAACACAAAATATAACATTTCTTTTTTTTTCTCTTCAACACTGTTTTCACAAATATTAACATGCAACTCTACAGATCCAGTCTCTTTGGTTTAATCACTTCTCTACCAGACCTGGTTCTAACAACACCTGGTGTTCCCTGTGCATTGGGCTCAGAAACAGTTTCTGTAGGAGTGTCTTTTCCATTTGACTGGGTCCGTTGTGGTTCCATCTCAGTCTTTGGTATCGACATAGGCACAAGATGAGTGCGATTCCTCCTGATTGTCCCTTGTGGTCCACTAATGACATAGGACCGTGGAGTTTTGTGGACAGATGTCACTGTGCCCTGTGCTTTTGCATCTGTAATCCAAACAGAGTTTCCGGGTAACAGTTTATCCAAATCTCTCGTTCTGTGTCTTTTGTTAAAGTATTCTGTTTGCCTCATCCGTCTCTCCTTTTCCACGTGACGAATTTGTTGCAGATTCGGCACGCATGGCTGCAAGGCCTCTGGAAGCATTGGCAGGGTGGTACGAAGTCTACGCCCCATGAGAAGCTGTGCTGGGCTGTAGCCATTTGCTAACGCTGTGGTTCTGTAGGCTAACAGTGCTTGGTATGGATCACTGGCTTTCTTAAGATTTTTGACTGTTCTGACAGCTCTTTCTGCCTCACCGTTACTTTGGGGGTACCTGGGACTACTGGTCACGTGCTCAAAACAGTACTCCTTTGCAAAGTCTTCCATTTCCTGACTTGCGAACTGCGGGCCGTTATCCGTGATCAGTATCTCTGGTATTCCATGACGTGCAAACATAGACTTTAAATGCACAATGACATTGGCAGAGCGAGTTGGGCTGAGCTGGGCAATCTCTATATACCTAGAGAAGTAGTCCACTAATAACAGATAGTTTTTGTCTTGTAGTGTGAACAAATCAGCTCCCAACTTCTGCCATGGCCTTTCTGGTAAATCTGTGGGCATTAAAGGCTCTCTCACATTAACTCTTTCCTGTATGCACTTTCTGCATTTGAGTACAACTTCACTGATCTAGTTGCTTAAACCTGGCCACCATACAGCCTGACGGGCACGCTCTCTGCATTTAACCACCCCCTGGTGGCCCTCATGTATCTTATCCAAAACTGCATTTCTCATGTTAGCAGGGATAACTAACCTCGTGCCTCTCAGTAGTAGTCCGTTATGCACACTCAAAACGGCTCTCTCAGACCAGTAGTGCTTCACCGCTCCCTGTAGCTGGTTACGATCCGGCCAGCCTTCTGTGCAGTATTTCATGACTTGTGAACAGACGCTGTCGGACTGCAGTTGCTCTTGGAGATCTGCAAGATATTTGCTGCTTGTAGGGAGTCCCTCTAGCACAGAGTCAACATAAATGTTAGTGTCCTCCATAAGATCTGTGTCTGTGTGAGTAACACTGTTTGTGAGCGGTAAGCGTGAGAGCGTGTCGGCAGTGGTGAGACTTTTGCCCGGGATGTGCTTTATAGTGTATGAGTACCTCATTAGGCGCATACGAAATCTCTGTATACGCGGTGGAAGCGCATCCAAAGCTTGTCCTCCCAGTAGGCTCACTAGTGGCTTATGATCAGTTTCTAGTTCAAAGTGCAGACCCAGGATAAAGTCATTGAATCTTTCACAGGCCCACGTGAGAGCCAGCGCTTCTTTTTCCAGCTGTGCGTAGCGCTGCTCTGTAGGTGTCAATGATCGAGAAGCGTAAGCAACTGGTGACCACCCGTCTCTCTCCTTCTGTAGCATGACTGCCCCCAATCCGTATGAAGAGGCATCTGCAGATATTTTCTGTGGTTTGTTTGGGTCATAGAGCTGCAATACAGGAGCAGAGGACAGTTCTTGTTTGAGATTACAAAACGCATTTTGTTGTTCATGCCCCCAGTACCACATGTTCTTTGTTGAAAGCAAGTCTCTCAATGGTTTGTCCTTTTCAGAAAGGTTCGGAATGAACTTCCCCAGCTGGTTCACCATTCCGAGAAAGCTCCTGAGCTCACTCACGTTGCTTGGCTCTTTCATGTCCTGAACAGCTTTGGTTTTGTCTGGATCAGGCCTCATTCCTTCTGCTGAAACAATAAACCCAAGAAATTTAACCTCTCTTTTGCCAAACTCACATTTTGACATATTCAATGTAACGCCAGCTTTCTCCGCGTGCTTCAAGACAGCGTGCAGTCTTGCGTCGTGCTGCTCCTTGGTGGATCCCCAGACCAGGATATCATCCATGTGACAGACGACTCCGTCGAGACCCGCTGTAACCTCAGTCACCATCATGTTTTGGAAATGTTCAGGAGCACTGGAAATACCAAATGGCAAACGGTTGAAGTGGTATCTGCCAAATGGCGTAATGAATGTGGTGAGAAAGGCCGACTCTTTAGACAGTGGTATTTGCCAAAATCCCATATTTGCATCAAGCTTTGAAAAATACTGAGCACCTGTGAGCATGCCTAGCGTTTGGTCCACAGACGGGAGGATGCATCTTTCGCGACACACTGACTCGTTTAAAGGTGTCATGTCCACACAGATACGCACCTTTTCTTTGTCCTTTTTGGGAGCTACAACCATGCCACAGCACCAATCTGTTGGCTGCTCCACGCGACTGATGACTCCCAACTTTTCCATCCTCTCGAGCTCTTCTTTCACTTTACCCATGAGCGGCAGTGGCACACGCCTTGGCACCTTGAGTGAAAAGGGCTTAGCATCAGGTTTCAGTTTAATTGTGTATGGCTTTTGAACAAGCCCAAGTCCATCGCATAACTTGGGGTACGCTTTTCTCACTGTCTCTTGGTCTATAGTGTCAATTCTGGCAATTAGTTTCAGTCTCACGGAAGCTGTTCTACTCAGTAGTGCCATGCGCAGATTTTTGACAATATAGATTTTCTCAGTAGCGCTCTTGTCACCGTATGTAATAGTCTCTGTCATAGACCCCAACACGGTTAGTGCAGTTCCACCCGGTCCGTAGAGTGGTTTTTGTGCCTTTTCCAACTGTTCATTTTTCTTCTTGAAGATTTCAAATGTTTGGTCAGAAACCGCTGTGATGTCCGCTCCGGAATCTAACTTAAAAGTCACTTTATTTCCTCTCACGTTTATGTCTGCCAGCCATGGATCCTCTCCTAGATCCACTTCACCCAGAAAAAGTCTGTCTGCATTGTCAGTGACCTCATTCACAGTTGGGTTGGACCTACAGACTCTAATATAGTGTCCACGTTTTTTACAGTTATGGCATTCCGCGTTTTTAGCTGGGCACTGTACTGCTGCATGTGCTGGTGCTTTGCCACACTTGGAACAAACTTTACTGTCTTGTTTTGTCTGCTGAGGCCTTGAGGACTTAATCTGTTTATGTTCCTTGATTATGAACTTATTTGGCTTGGCTTTTCTGATGTGTACCGCATCCACGGCTGTTCTGTTAATGCTAGTTTCACCTCTTAGGTCAGTTTGTTGTCGTTTTATTTCTTCAGATTGTCTTGCCATTGTTATAGCTTTAGCTAGGGTAAGATCTTTGTCAAGCTGCATTCTTTCTGACAGCGATGAATCTTTTAGACCCACTACAAGCCTGTCTCTCAAGAGGTCATCATGAAGTGCACCGTACTCACAGTTTTCTGCCAGTGCATAGAGTGCTGTTATGAACGAGTCTACTGGTTCTGCCGGCTGTTGCACTCGCTTGTTGAATTTTGCTCGTTCATAAATCACGTTCTTTCTGGGAAAGAAATGTCTATCAAAGGCTGTTTTAACGGCATCGTACTGCTGGCGCTGCACACTCGTTAGCTCGAGCCCTCTTAGCACGTCGTCAGCCTCATCTCCCATGCAATAAACCAGCGTATTTACTTGGTTTGCCTCAGATGAGTTATTCAGGTTACTTGCCAGTCTAAAACGCTCAAAACGTCTTATCCACTTTTCCCACTCTTGGGGTCTCGCAAAGTCGAAGGGCTCCGGTGGTTTAATGGTGAAGGTTGCCGCTGGAGTAGCCGCCGCCATTACTGGATCAATTGGCGCAGCTGCAGCTCTTTGAACTTCGTCTGGCATAGCCGCTAGCCGGTTGCAAAGCTGACTTTTCTCACCTCAAAGCGCACCAACTTCTGACACCATGTTGTGTTGGGTTCTTTTATAAATAAAGACTGCTGCTTTGGGTGAACACGGAGCCTCCTTTATTAACTGGCTGGAACAACATTAACACACGAACTCCGCCATATTTTTTTTTCCACAATATCTTTATTGAACCTTTTTTTTTTTTTTTAACAAACATGATACAAACAATCAAACACTAACACTAAAGTACTACAAAAAAAAAAAGAAAAAAGGATGCACTAAAAACACCAACAACCACCAGCAAAATCAAATCTTCAACAATGCTCCTCTGTTTAGTCTAGACAATCCAATACATAAGTATACATATTATGTTCACCAGTTTGGAATTTACAAGGTCCACACACATCATTCACCTTCTTCTTCAAAAGTTATGTTTAAATTTTTTACATAATCAATAAAAGGTCTCCATATATTCTCAAACACAATTTCCTTTGATTTCAGTATATATGTTATTCTTTCTAATGGAAGGTTTGTTAACATCTGTCTTAACCACTGAGTCACATCTGGTCTATGAGTCTTTTTCCATAATAGTGCAATACATTTTTTGGCATTAAGCAAACTGAGGTCTATGAATGTTCTTTCACTTTTATTAAAATTATGCTTTTCTGGGTACAGACCCAACAAAAACAATTTAGGATTCAATATGATTTGTTTTGAGATTATTTTTTCAATTGTTACCCTCACCTCTTCCCAAAACATTCTTATTAATCTACATTCCCATACACAATGAAATAGAGTTCCTTTACTTTCCATGCATTTTGTGCATGTATCTGGTATATTTTTGTTATATTTATTTAACTCCTCCGGTGTAACATACATCCGCATTAACCATTTGAAATGTATCAATTTAAGGCGTACATTTATTGATTTGGTTTGAGCTTCTGTACAAGCCAATTCCCATTGTTCCTCTGAAATTTCAGTTCGCAGATCTTCTTTCCAGTAGTTTAATCTTTTCAGTGAATTTTCACTTGAAGATAGTGTCAATGAGTTATAAAACTCTGAAATAATACCCTTTCTTTTACTACCTTTCATCATCATTTTTTCCAAGGATGAATAAATAGGTCGAGTGAGAGCTTTATTTTGATTTGATCGAATAAAGTTTCTAAGTTGAAGATATTTAAAAAAATGTGTTCTATTGAGATTAAATTTGATCCTCAGCTCTTCAAAAGACATTATGTTATCTGCACATGGCAAATATAAATCCTGAATCTTTTGTATCCCTTTTAAATTCCATACTTTAAATACAGCGTCCGCTCTCCCTGGTTTAAAATATTGATTACCCCATATTGGACTAAATTGTGACAGTAACTGTGGTTCTTTTAAATAGTTTTTAGCTTCACACCATATTTTGATCATATGCTTTACAAATGGATTTTTAACTTGTTTTTGTAATTTTTTTGCCGAATCTGAGTATATGAATATGGGAAGAGGTAAAGGTAAATTGTATGATTCCATTTCAGTCCAGTGAGGGAGATCATTTGATGAAAAATAATATGTCATAGACCTCAGTTGTGCCGACCAATAATACAACATAAAATTTGGACATTTCAGACCTCCACGATCAAATGGTAAATATAATAAAGACAGACGTAATCTAGCCCTCCTGTTGTTCCATATAAATTCCACTAACTTTTTTTTTATTCTTGAGAATAAATCTAAAGGTGGTGATAAGGGAATGTATTGAAATAAATAAAGTATTTTAGGTAAAATATTACTTTTAAGTATATTGATTCTCCCGATCATCGACATTGGTAGTGACATCCATCTCTGAGTTAACTCATTGATATCTGTCATTAAGGCTTCATAGTTGACACTGGCGACTGATTCTAGCTTAGGCACAATTTGGATTCCTAAATATTTAAACTGATTTACAACATTGAATTGATTTACCTCAGGGGCTGGGTAATTTCTCTGGGTCTCATTTAGCATTAATATTGAAGATTTAGTTTTATTTATTTTATATCCTGATATTTCCCCAAAATTCTTTATTAAATTCAACAAGGTTGGAATTGATTTTTTTAGATTCGACATAAACAAAATTATGTCATCGGCGTACAGGGAGATTTTATGTTCTGTTGGTCCAACTTTAATTCCATATATTTGTGAATGTAAACGTATCGCTATCGCTAAAGGTTCAATTGCCATAGTAAACAGTAAAGGTGAAAGTGGACAGCCTTGTTGACATCCTCTATTGATTTTTATTGGTTTTGAAATATTGTTATTTGTTAGGATTTCTGCTGTAGCATTATTGTATATTATTTGAACCCATTTTATGAAATTATTTCCAAGTCCAAACCTTTGTAGGACTTCAAAAAGAAAGGGCCATTCAACTCTATCAAAGGCCTTTTCGGCATCCAGTGATAGGAGAGCTGTATCCGGTGCTTCTTTATTAAAATAAATAATATTAAATAGTCTTCTTACATTATGGAAGCCTTGTCTTCCCTTTATAAAGCCATTCTGATCTCGATTAATAATATTTGGTAAAATTTCTTGTATTCGTCTTGCTAAAATTTTACAGATTATCTTAAGGTCGGCGTTTAATAGGCTTATTGGTCTCATATTTTCACATTTATTAGAGGGCTTACCTGGTTTTGGCAGCAGTATAATTAAGGCATTATTTATGTATGATGGTAAATTATTATTTTGAAATGCTTCTAAAACCATTTCCAAAAAAGGTTTTATTAATTTATTCTTAAATTTCTTATAAAGGTCAACTGGAAGACCATCTGGTCCTGCACTTTTTCCTGATTTCATATTATCAATGGCTAGCCCAACTTCTTCTTGACTAATTTTAGACTCCAATATCTCCCTGTTTTCATTTGGAATACACGGTATAGATAGTTCGTTCAAAAACCCATTTAGTTTTGTTAAATCAAATTCATTTTTAGTATCATATAATTTTTCATAGTAATCTCTAAAGGCTCTGTTAATTTCTAAAGGATCTATAACTACCTGTCCATTACTTATAATACTAGTAATTGGTGTTTTAATTTCTAATTGTTTAATCTGCCATGCCAATAATTTTCCTGATTTTTCACCTTGTTCATAAAAAGATTGTTTCAATCTTAGAAGACTCGAGGCAGCTCTATTCGCTGATTTTTTGTCGTATTCAGCTCTCCAAAATCAATAATTCATTCTCCAACCTTGGATCACTTCCTGCATACACTTTTTCCTGAAGACTTTTCATTTTATGTTCCAATTTAGCTCTCTCCTCTCGAGTCTTCTTAGATTTTGATCCTGTATAACTAATAATATGTCCCCTAATAAAAGCTTTGAAAGCTTCCCACTTTACACATGCTGATGTTTGTGTAGTATTGATGTCAAAGTACTCGTCTATCTGTTTTTCTATATACTTGACAAATTCCTCATCCTGAAGCCATTTATGCTGAAATTGCCATCTACCTGATTCCTTTGTCAATTTTTTATCTACATATATTAGACAACAGGGTGCATGATCAGAGATCACGATGTTATCATAAAAGCAGTTTTGAATCTTGGATCTTAATTCTGTGGAAATCAAAAAATAATCAATACGTGAGAATGTCTTGTAGGTACTGGAATAACAAGAATAGGCTTTAACTTGTGGTTTCATTTCTCTCCATATATCTAACAATCTCAATTCTTTCATAAAATGATTAATAGTCATCCTACATCCATTGTGCGTACAATCCAGTCCTGTTGATCTATCTATACCTGGATTCAATGTACAATTAAAATCCCCTGCTATTATATGTTGCCCTGTAAGTGATGATAAAATAAGAAATAAATTAGCAAAGAACTTTTGATCATCTATATTGGGACCATATAAGTTCACAAGATTTATATTTTCTAATAGCAAAGAACCTTGAATGATTACATATCTTCCAAGTTTGTCTCCAATTACATTTTTCACTTGAAAAGGGACTGATTTATGTATGAGAGTCATAACTCCCCTGGCCCGGGATGAAAATGATGAGGTGAATACACTTCCTTGCCATCTACTCCTAATTCTTTTTATATCCTCCTCTATTAGATGAGTTTCTTGTAAAAACACAATTTTTGAACCCATGTCTTTTATTTTATTCATAACTTGTTTAAGTTTTTTTAAATTTTGTAGACCTCTGCAATTCCATGAAGTTAAATTAAGATTAACACTTTGGTTTATGATCAATAGAGAGTTTGGGATTACCTTGCAGTGTAAACATGCTCATACAGAGAACTAACTAACTAACTAACTAACCTGCACTTATATAGCGCTTTTCTAGTCACAAAGACCACTCAAAGCGCTTTCATTAATACTAACCCTCTATTCTAAGGGCCTATAGGAAACAAATATCTAGGGACAATTTAGAACAGCCAATTAACCTAACATGCATGTTTTTGGCATGTGGGAGGAAACCGGAGAAATCCCGGAGTAAACCCACGCAACACAGGGAGAACATGCAAACTCCACACAGATCACTGTTGGTCGGGGGCTGGGATCGAACCCACAATCCCACGATCCCCACAATCCCCCGGCCAAGGGTAAACTGTGCTGCCGCAGTGCTAACCACTGCGCCACCGTGCAGCCAAAAAGAAGCAAAAACATGAGTGGTTGAACATTCATCCTACAAACTACACACAAACAAATTCCCCCTTCCCACACTTGTGGCGAACCCCCCAAAATCAAAAGAAAAATTCCGTCTCCCGATATAGCCATCGACCGTTCCACATCCACGGGGAACAGCCTAAGCCACTCCTTCTTCATCCTCCCAATCACCCTAACTCTACTGCTTTTAATGACGTAACATTAACTCTCCTCTGTAGTTTTCCAACTTAACTCCAAAATTTTTAACAACTTTGTACATCATAGTTTTTTTTTGTTTGTTTTGTTTTGTTTTTTTTTTTTAATATATAATACAATCTATATTTTGTAAACTTGCTGTTTACTTCAAGTCAGTCAGATGCCTGTGCAAATGCTTAATTATTCTACCTTATATTTTGTTCATGCTTAGCTTCCACCAGTCTCTTCTTCTTCTTTGATCTTCTTGATGAACTCCTGCGCCTCCTCTGGGGTCTTGAAGATGTGGGTTCTGCCCTCATACGTGGTCAACAGTCTCGCAGGATAGATTACACCATGACGAATCCCAAGGTTGCGCAGCTCCTTACGTATGGGATCAAACTGCTTCCTCAATTGTTGGATTCCTGTGGCCAAATCTGGGTAGAACCGCACCTGCTGATCCTGGTGTTTAATCTCTCCTTTAGCTCGTGCAGCGTTGAAGATCTTCATCCTGTCTCTGTTGCTAAGAAACTTCATAATTAAGGTCCTCGGCGGTCCCTTATCTCTCCGTGGGCCAATACGATGTGCCTTCTCCAGAACCACCGCCGATTGCAACTCCTCGCCGCCCAGCACCTCCGGAATCCACTTTTCCAGAAAGGAATATACGTCCCGACCTTCTGATTCCTCTGGAAGACCCACCAGCCTCAAGTTACTCTGTCTCGACCGAGATTCCAAATCCAAAATATTATCTTCTAGACATTTATTTTTTTTTCCAAAGTGCGCACCTTTAATTGAAGACGGGTGACGTCATCCTCAGCACTAGCGAGACGGAGCTCCATCTGCGCCGTTCGTTCCACACAGTCACCCAACTCCTCTCTTATTCCCTCCAACGCTGTCATAATCCCATCAAATCCAGAGGAAAAGTCCGCCCTCACCGAACTCATGGCAGCCATCAGCGCATCTGCGCCGCTCCCCGCAGACATCGCACCGCTGCCAGCCTCCTCCGCCATACATGGAGCCCCGTTTGCTGCGTCACAGACCCGAAAGTCCGTCAATTTGGACTGTTTCGGCGGCTCGCTTTTTCCTTTACCTGGTTTTCCAGCCTTAGGCTTCGCCGACATATCCTCGCCCAAACGCTGGGACACGCTCCGTCCCAAATGAGAGAGTTATCCGCCGACCCTTTTCTCCAGGAGCAGAGCAGAGCGAAACACGTCCGTCCCACGTGGCAGCCACAACCGGAAGTCTCCGAACTCCGCCATATTAATCTCCGTCCTGTTGTACACCTGACAACATCCGGTCTGTGTCGCCCCCTAGTGGCTCCACATATGTAATCCTTAGATTACACCACAGCTATGACATTATCACAGATCAAAGGCAGGCATCAGAGAACAAGTGGGGGCGTCAAAGATCCAAGGCAGGTTTCACCATGGTTGCTGTTGCCATGATAACAGTAACTTTCTACGGCCATGCAGAAATGTTTGCTTACACTTGCTTTCTATGGGCGAGTGTAAATACCACAAAAAATACCACAGTCTTTTTCAGATTTATTTAAAAAACAGTAATTTTATTATTTATATGCAGCGTGGTGGTGGAGTGGTTAGCACTGCTGCAGCACAGCAACTCACCCCTGGCCAGGGGATCCTGGGTTCAATCCCAGCCCCCAACCAACAGTGATGTGTATGGAGTTTGCATGTTCTTCCGGTGCGTGGGTTTACTCCGGGATTCCTCCAGTTTCCTCCCACAGGCCAAAAACATGCAAGTTAGGTTAATTGGCATCAAAACTGGGGATTCTAAATTGTCCTTGGGTATGACTGTGAGAGTGAATGGTTTTCTGTCTCTCTGTGTTGGCCCTGCGATGGACTGGCAATCTGTCCAGGGTGTACCCTGCCTCTTGCCCAAAGATGCTGGGATAGGCTCCAGCCCCCCGTGACTCGAAAAGGATTAAGCGAAAGAAGATGGATGAAGTAATTTTATTTTCAAAAATGGACAAAAATTAGCCATAAAATAATACACAGATTTATAATAAAGTCTTAAATGTTCAAGAAAAGTCAAGTTTACAAGAGGAAATTACAAATTTGAGGAAAATGGTTTCAGATTTAGATTAATTTACAGAGAAAAGTAGAAAACTATAAGAAAGTTGTTATACATTTTGGAGAAAAACCTCAAACCTTCAAGACTGAAGTCATTACTCAAGTTTTTAAGTGGGTGCTCTTTGTACCCTTAACTTGAAATTTTTGGTTGTCTACTTTTAATTTACATGACACTTGATATCTGTTTGTATACCATCATAGACAGAGCGAGAATCTGAATTAGACGGAGCTCAGAGAGGGCAAGATGAAACAGAAGAAAGGAACTAAGGAGAGGAAAGTGTTCAGGCAGAGGGTCCAGGAGAGGTGAGAGCAGAGGAGGGAGAGAAGGATGACACCACTAAAAAGTCTAAACACAGGCCGTCTGGGTGGGACCCCTACTGGCCCAATATTCCATCATGCAAGCCTCGGTTGTACAATACTTCAAATGGCAAGTTCCATATGCAAAGTTACTGTGCAAAATTTTTAAAAAAGAAATAAATAGTATAAAATTAACATATTGCGGTTACAATAGTGTCGCGTTTTCTGCACCCCCCCCCCCCCCGGAAAAAATATGTTGCCACCGCACCAAGGTCTTTAAGCCAGAGGAAACAATGTTATGTTTATATAAAATGCTCATGGCAGCTTTATTGACGTCCAGACTGGCTCAGAAATGCCTTACATTTGCTCTTTTACAGAAATTCTCACTCTTTCTTACAGTTCTGATTTGTACTACCACTTTTTGTTGAAGGGACAAAAATGCAAAATCTGTAATAAACAGTAAGTGACATAGTAAAGTTTAACAAAGAATTTTAAAAGGTCTAACTGTTGATCCTTATTGTCTCCTTTTTTAACCCTTTAACTGCCCAGATTAAATGGACGGGTCATGCGCCCCCAGTGGCACAGTGCAGCAACTGCACCGGTCAACTTATTGATGTCCCCCAGCTATACTGAGAATTTGTACTAATCTGTATTGATCTGACAGTTTAGAAGGTGATAGACACGCACCGAAGGAATCATGGCTGACATGGAATACAGCAAAGAAGAAGAAATCCTCATTATTATTCCTTTTTCCGCTTTGAGCTCACAGCACCAATGTGGATGCCTTCACAATCGGTCATCGCTGCCACGATGATGACTGAAACTGCATGAAACGGGGAAAATAGCTGCGTAATACAAACGAAATTCATGTGGGATAATCATAAGAGTTTGTAGATGTGGAAGTGGGTGTAAATTACTAAGTAAATGTGATATATTGACCACGATGGACGAAAAACTGAGCTCCCAGTACCAAGATGGCGGCACCTGTGATCGTCATGCATTCTCACAGGAAAACTGCATTTTACAGGAAAAATAGCCGCGTAATACAAACGAAATTCATGTGGGATAATCATAAGGGTTTGTAAGATGTGTAAGCGGGTGTAAATTACTAAGTAAACGCGAAACATCGGCAACGATGGACACTTTTACAACGCCATGGTCACTTTTACAACGCCATTTTTAAAAAAAAAAATTATTTCTTGGGCCTTATTTTGGAGACGGGAAATGGGGTGAAGAGGAGTAGAGAAATACATAAGTGATCAGTCTGACTGAGACTTTTAGCTAAGAATCAAAACACCTTTTTCATTTCAATATGGCCATTAAAAATTATCCAAGCTTCATGAATTATTGGTTTGCAAAGGGACGTATGTGATGTGATGTGTCAAGTTCTGTAACAATCTTGTTCAAAGGAAACATCCGTACTGAGAAGAATAGTGGGCCAAGGACGGAGCCCAGAGCGACACCACAGTTATGTTTTTAGTTAGAGCATTGAAACGTCAGAGAAACTGCTCTTTGACAAGTAGGTGTGTGTACATGGTCTGTTTCAAAACTGACATGTTGTAAAGGGCCCAAAATCAGCTGCGTGTTCTGTTGACTTGTAAAATTCTCGGCTGTGCTGCCTTCCTCACCTTTACACTGTCAAAACATGCACATCTCAGTATGTACCTGTGACCCTGGGTAAACAAATAAAAAAAGAGACAGCTGCTCCATGTTTTTCTATTTTTGTAGCCATACCTGCATGTCTACACTGTCAAAAACTGTGAGAAATGACCTGCAGTCATTTCATGTGGTTTTAAGCACTCAACCTACAGTCCCTTCAACCTCAAACAACCTGCCGGGGAGGGGGGAGGGGGCACACAAGACTTTGGCAGCACACAAGCAGTCATATACATGCAGGAGCTCGCCCCAATGTGTCAAGTCACAACAAGGGGGGAGCATGGCAGTTAGCTGTAATGCACATTCAAAAAGACATCAGGAGGCGCAAGAGACTGAAATTATATTAAAAAGACAGTTAGCAGGCTCTTTTCAGTTAACCACTGAAATAAACACACAAAATACTATTGCTCAGCTTAACTTTTATTTGAACACACAGAGAGTATCAAGACACAGCTGTGAACCCTTCCTTCAGTATCACCAGTCAGAAAGAGTGCTCCTCACAGGAAATTCAATACAGTTATACTTCAGCCAGCTGGCCTCCAATAATGGTCTGTTGTCCTCCTGGCTCCTTTGTCTGGCTTCTGTGGATCCCTGCTGTGATGTCTTCACGAACCCCTCTGTTAATGAAAGAAAAACCCACAATGGGCACAGAAATAACTTGAATCTGACAAAAGTGGTAATAAATTAAATTTCTATGAAAATTAACCAATGAAAATCAGACATTGCTTTTGAATTGTGGTTCAACAGAATTACTTTAAAAACAAACTCATGAAACAGGCCTGGACAAAAATGATGGTACCCCTAGAAAAGATTGAAAATAATGTGACCATAGGGACATGTTCACCCAATATATGTCCCCTAATTAACATCACAAGGGTCTACAAACTTGTAATCAGTCAGTCGGCCTATTTAAAGGGTGACAAGTAGTCACTGTGCTGTTTGGTGACATGGTGTGTACCACACTAAACATGGACCAGAGGAAGCAAAGGAGAGAGTTGTCTCAGGAGATTAGAAAGAAAATTATAGACAAGCATGTTAAAGGTAAAGGCTATAAGACCATCTCCAAGCAGCTTGATGTTCCTGTGACTACAGTTGCACATATTATTCAGAAATTTAAGATCCACGGGACTGTAGCCAACCTCCCTGGACGTGGCCGCAGGAGGAGATGGATAATACGAATGGTAGCGAAAGAGCCCAGAACAACCTCTAAACACATTCATGGTGAACTCCAAGGTCAAGGCACATCAGTGTCAGATCGCACCATCTGTTGTTGTTTGAGCCAAAGTGGACTTCATGGGAGACGACCAAGGAGGACACCACTGTTGAAAACGAATCATAAAAAAGCCAGACTGGAATTTGCCAAACTGCATGTTGACAAGCCACAAAGCTACTGAGAGAATGTCCTATGGACAGACGAGACAAAACTGGAACTTTTTGGCAAGGCACATCAGCTCTATGTTCGCAGACGCAAAAATCTATAGAAAAATTATATAGTCTATAGATTATAGAAAAAATTTACAAAGCAAATTAAAAGTAGACAACAGAAGATTAGCCTACCATGGTTAAATAATGAAATAAGAAAACTTATGAAGAGGCGAGACTATGCATTGAAAACATCATTAACCTCAAAACTACAAAATGATCACCTTGTGTACAAAAGTTTAAGAAATAAAGTGGTACATGAGCTGCGAAAATCAAAAGTATCTTATTACAATAAACTGATAGATCATGCAAAGGGTAACAACAGTTCCCTATGGAGGCATTTAAATAACTTAACTAATAAAAAAAACGATCAGAAGGGGGTAAAGGAACTTAGAATCAATGGCAAGACCGTCAGTGACAAGGCTACTTTGGCAAATGAATTTAATTCATACTTTGTGGGCTCTGTGGAAGACTTAACAAAAATTTTTGTGCTGCCAAATGTGCTCAACAACACAAATTCCATACTTCCAACAGATTCTTTTCACATCGATGAGGTAAATGAGGAGTTAATTGCTGGTATTGTTAAAACACTGTCAAACTCAAAAACTAATGATATCTACAATATGAGCACTTCCTTTCTCAAAATGCACAGCAAAATATTAATCAAACCACTAACTCATCTCATTAATCTCTCCATTAGGTCTAGTACATTTCCATCTGGCTGGAAAAAAGCTGTGGTCATACCAGTTCATAAATCAGGCAGTAAAGACGATATATGCAATTACCGCCCAATCTCTATTTTACCAGTCCTGTCTAAGGTTCTTGAAAAAGTTGTAGCTACACAGCTGATAGACTACTTACAAGACAGTCAACTTCTTCATCCACATCAATTTGGTTTTAGACCAGGATACTCAACAGAAACAGCAAATTGTTGCCTTATTGAAAACGTCAAACAGTCCTTGGACAGGGGTAATGTGGTAGGAGCTGTTTTTCTAGATCTCAAAAAGGCTTTCGATACTGTAAACCACAGTTTGCTTTTATCCAAAATGGTATCTTTTAACTTCTCCCCAGATACATTAGAATGGTTTGCATCTTATCTCCAGAATAGAGAACAGTGTGTAAAAGTTCACCAGGATGAATCCTCATTTTTAAACAACCGCATGGGTATCCCACAAGGGTCCCTTCTTGGTCCTTTACTTTTCAGCATTTTTATTAATGACTTGCCGTTACACTGCTCAGCTGCAACATGCCAACTTTATACAGATGATGCAGTTATTTACACAGCTGCCAAGACTCCAGCACAGGCTGCAGATGTACTGTCTACAAGTATGGTTGATGTCCAAGAGTGGCTCCTCCAGAACCATCTATTGCTGAACCTTCAGAAAACAGTCTCAATGTGCTTTTCAATCAAAAAATGTAACCTGCAACGTTTTAAAGTTAATATACATGATCATGACATCAGTTTAGCTACAGAATTCAAATACCTTGGCATTGTACTAGATCCTCAACTCAAATTTAATCTTCATATAAAGAAAATTTCAAAAACAGTAAAAAAAAATCTGAACTGCTTTAAATTAATTAGATATTACATACCTTACGAAGCAGCTGTACTGTATATGCATTCTATGGTTTTTTCTCATATATCATACTGTTTGACAGTCTGGGCTCAAGCAGCCCCTTCCACAATAAGACATATAGGTTCATTATATAATCAAACCCTAAAAATCTTGGACCAAAAGCCCATTAGGTGGCATCACTGTAATGTTTTAAAAAAATACAACCTATTGAGTTTTGAGAGTTTCATTGACCTCTGTTTTCTGAAATTAACGTTCAAATGTTTCCATAAATCAGCACCCGAGCCACTTGCTGGTTTCGTCCAAAGACAGGACAGCAGCAGAGCCACCAGGAGTTCTGTTAACAATAACTGTAAAATATTCCACCGCAGAACCACATTTGGACAAACAGCTTTCTCTATAAAGGGCAGTCACATCTGGAACACAATGCCAAATGAAATTAAAATAATAACGGACTTTAAAACATTCACTAAAAAGGTTAAAAACTGGCTGAAAAATAAACAAGAATGGACTCATGTATGAATTGATTGTCTGCAAAGTGAGAGTGAATTAAGGGAAGGAATGAATGTGTTTGTTTATAATGAGTGACGAAGGGAGGGAGGCCTGAAATAGGCAAATGTGAATCAGGTTGTTATATTTGTGTATTTATAATATTTATAATCTTTTTGCATTGATGTATGTGGTTATTGTGTATTTTCTTTTTCTTTTTTTTACTTGATTCTCTTTTCTAAAGCCCATCCAGGGACAAGAGTTGCAAATTAGCTAATAGCTATACACTCTATGTGCAACACATCAGATTGATTGTCATGGATTAATTGTCTATGTTTATTGCACTGTCCCTGTCAAATAAACTAATCTATCTAAAATGAAGCATAGCAAGAAAAGAACACTGTCCCTACTGTGAAACATGGAGGAGGTTCTGTTATGTTCTGGGGCTTCTTTGCTGCATCTGGCACAGGGTGTCTTGAATCTGTGCAGGGTACAATGAAATCTCAAGACTATCGAGGTATTGTAGAGAGAAATGTGCTGCCCAGTGTCAGACAGCTTGGTCTCAGTCGCAGGTCATGGGTCTTGCAACAGGATAATGACCCAAAACACACAGCTAAAAACACCCAAGAATGGCTAAGAGCGAAACATTGGACTATTCTAAAGTGGCCTTCTATAAACCCTGATCTAAATCCTGTTGAACATCTGTGGAAGGAGCTGAAACATGCCGTCTGGAGAAGGCACCCTTCAAACCTGAGACAACTGGAGCAGTTTGCTCATGAGGAGTGGGCCAAAATACCTGCTGAGAGGTGCAGAAGTCTCACTGACAGTTACAGAAATCGTTTGATTGCAGTGATTGCCTCAAAAGGTTGTGCAACAAAATATTAAGTTAAGGGTACCATCATTTTTGTCCAGGCCTGTTTCACGAGTTTTTTTAAAATAATTCTGTTGAACCACAATTCAAAAGCATTGTCTGATTTTCATTGGTTAATTTTCATAGAATTTTTATTTATTACCACTTTTGTCAGATTCAAGTTATTTCTGTGACCATTGTGGGTTTTTCTTTCATTAACAGAGGGGTACCAACAATTTTGTCCACGGCTGTAGATGAAAGACCCGTGTTGTGTGTGTGTGTTTGTGTGTGTGTGTGTGTGCAATAAACATTCCTTTACAATGAGAAGGAGGGGGAGTAGGACCCAATTTGCAAGCAGTGTGTATAAACATCCCTTTACAGATGAAGGGAAAGTAAGACTTAATTTTCAGTGTGTTAATTCATAATAATATATATAAATTCCCCCCTTTGACTCCAATTTATGGAGTCAAACAAATCATGGAAAGTGCAAGAATAACATTTATAAATGAAGAACTTTGTAATATTAAGCAATGACTAATAATGTTAAAGAAATCTGATCAACACATTTTCAAACAACTTGATGACATTTACATGAGATGAGTGAAAAAACCTGTCAGGCAGTACATTTGTTTCTTTTCAGCATTCATACTTTGAGCATTTATACAGGAAAAATTCCCATCTCCGCTCCAACTGCCTTTTGGCGACCATCACAAGTCATCATTTACAAGCTTCATTTTGTAATTAAGTTATGCTAAACATAAACGGCTTAGGTCAGAATGCATTCATGTCCATGTATGTTATATCTGAGCCTTTAGGCCTGCTGTATAACAGAGTTTTACACTTTCTTAAACTGTTCTGACTACATGATGGTGGACAACACATTGGTAGCTGGAACACCTGTGTTTAAAAAAAAAAAAAAAAAAAAAAGAGGGGGGGGGGGCAAAAAAGTAGGGAAAAGGGGCCAGAGGGTACTAGCACATACCCCACCGCTGGGAGGTACCTTCAGCGCACCCCCTTTCATGTGAATATGTATGTGTGCAGTTTTGGATGCTTTGTCAAAGTAGGAAGAGATAGTAGGGGATAGAAGGAAAAGAGGTGGGAGGACAATTCACATTCACACAATAGCCTGTCCTTTGTCACTGTCAGGATCAATTGTGTTCTGGTCTTGGTTATGGAGAAGAGGCTGGCTCTCCTGTTGGAAATGGACTCGAACTATCATCTTCTAGACTGGCTCTTTGGGCAGGGTGGTAACTATGCATTTCTCCAGCAGTGTCCTTAAACAGGGAATGCAACAACAACAACCCAATACCAGGATGACTGCTAGAGAAATGAAATGAAATAAGGATTACTGAGCGCACCACCCCTGCTCAACGTCCAAAAAACGGACTGGAGTCCTAAAGCAAAAGCATCTGGCTCATATCCAGTATTTTGACCAAATTCAGTGCGTAGGCCTTCTAATGCCTCTATAGCATGTGTGATACTTCCCTCATGGTGCAGTTAGGCAGTATAGGTGACATCACTGCTATTTACACTGACTATGTCAGCAACAGTCTGCAGTAGAGGTCGATTTGGCTCAACAGCTCTAGCACAATGAGTCACATGAATCCAATTGCTAAGTTTTCCTTTTTTTCCCACAGTTGTACTGCATGAGGTGGCTTTAATTATTTTAAAAGGACCTTGCCACCTTTTGAATCCCAGTGAGCTCTCACTACCTTTTGCCACACCCAGTTTCCAGGTACCAATGGAGCAGTCTGCTCCTGTATGTCCTTGTTAAGAATCTCCGGCACCTGTTGATAGAGGGCTTCAGACACTTTCCTTAGATTCTTGATGTACTGTGACAGTTCTACAGTTTGGCTATTTCTGGGTGCTAAGGGTGAGGTAATAAATGGTCCTGGCATTTTTCTTCCTTTTAATAACTCATGGGGAATCAGGCAGAGCATCGTATTGGGGGTGGATCACAGTGCCATCAGTGCAAATGGCAGTGCATCCACCCATGCCATACCTGTTCCCATATATAATTTGGCATATCATTTGCTTTAAAGTGCCATTTGCCTTTTCTACCAGGCCCTGAGAAGCTGGACGGAATACTGAACCAAACCTATGCTTTATGCCTAGAGCTTGTCCGACTTCCTTCAAATATTTATTGGCAAAATGACTTCCATGTCTAGAAATCACTTCTTCTGTTAACCGCTTTAGCCCTTCTTTTGCACTTTCAACTGTAGGGGAAACCCCCACAATTGCAGAAAGACCCCAGCAATCAGGCGATTCCCTGTGAGCAAGCACTTGGCGAAGGTGGATAGGAAAAACTCCCTTTTAGCAGGAAGAAACCTCCAGCAGAACCAGGCTCAGGGAGGGGCAGTCATCTGCTGTGACTGGCTGGAGGTGAGGCGATAGAGAAGAAGAAAAGAACAGACATGTAGAGAACAAACAGCATGACGGGGACTCAGTCTATGGGAGAGAACAAACAGATGTTACTGACCAGCAAAATTATTTCATTGAGAGTGAAGAAAGAAGTGCTCAGTGCATTGTTGGAGGTCCCCTGGCTGTCTAAACCTATTAGCAACATAACTAAGGGAGGGTTTTGGGGCACATGATCCCACTCTAATTATAGGTTATAGCAAAAAGGAAGGTTTTAACCCATCCATCCATCCATCCATCCATCCATCCATCCATCTTCTTCCGCTTAATCCTTAACCTTATTCTTAAAAATAGAGATGGAATCTGACTCCCAAATCCAGATTGGCAGCTGGTTCCAAAGGAGAGAAGCTTGATAACTGAAGGCTCTGCCTCCCATTGTACTTTTGGAGATTCTAGGTATTTCAAATAATCCTGCATTTTGGGAGTGGAGTGCTCTGTTAGGATGATAGGGTAGTATCAGAGCTTTTAAATAAAAGGGGGCCTGATTATTGAGGGTTTTAGAAGAAAGAAGAAGGATTTTAAACTTAATTCTAAACTCTATGGGAGGCCAATGAAGGGAGGCCAGAACCAGAGAGATATAATCTCTCTTTCTCATCATTGTAATAGCAGTCTGTCGCAGATGACAATGACTGTTTCATTTAGGTCTGATCAAATTCCTCCACGCAGCTCTGTCCTTCGCCTTCCACTGCCAGGAACTCTTATCTATATCCAACTTCTTCAGGTTTCTTTTTACAGTGTCTTTAAATCTGAGCCTTGGTCTACCATAATTACTTTTGCCCTCGCATAACTGTGAGTAGAGTAACTAAGAAGGAAGACTAAGGAAGATGTTGGCGATCCATCCTCTCAACATATCCAAGCCATCTTAGGTTCATCTGTATTAGCATGTCCTCAATTGATGGTAGACCAGCCTGTTTCAGCACTTCTAAGTTGGTTATCTTGTCTTTCCTTGAGATGTTCATTATGGCTCGAAGGTGTCTCATCATGTAGGCGTGGAGTTTCTTTACCTGCACCCTATAGACAGTCCAAGTTTCAGCACCATACAGTACAGTAGCCAGTACTGTCGCTCTGTACACTTTGCATTTCACATGGATAGACACGTCGATTGTTCTATAGGCTTTCCCTCAAGTTTCCAAACACAGCACTCGCTCTTCCCATTCTGAGATATAGTTCATCCTCCAGCCTAGCATTCTCTGAAACAGTACTCTGGAGATACTTGAAAGTCTTACACTTGACTAGTGGCTCTGTACCAATGCTGATCTCTTCTGGTAGTGATGTTGATAACTGGAACTTTAGTGGTTGATAAAGGCACTCTGTCTTCTTGATGTTGATTTTGAGGCTGAATTGGCTAGCTGCTCTTGCAAATTTCTCCACTAAAGATTGCATATCTTCCGCATTGTGTGCAATTAGAGCAATGTCGCTGGCAAATAGCATTTCTCTTACTACCTTTATCGATGTCTTACTCTTGGCTTTAAATTGTGCCACATTGAACAAGTCTGCTTCTTTCCTTGTTTGAATGTATACTCCTGAAGTGTCTTTGAAGGCCACCTCAAGCATGGCTGCCAGATATAGCAAAAACAGTGTAGATGCCAGCACACACCCTTGTTTCACCCCGTTGCTTACCTAAAAGTCTTTAGACACTGAACCACTCATTGCCACGTTTGCTTGCATACCCGTATGGAGTGCCTCGATCAGGTTGACAAACTTCTCTGTACAGCCATATTTCTTGAGTATCTGCCAAAGTCCTTGTCGCGATACAGTATCGAAGGCCTTACTGAAGTCAATGAAGACTACATAAAGCAGCATGTTCTATTTGATGCACTTTTCTTGAACCTGTTTCAAGCAGAAAATCATATCCATTGTGCTTCTTCCACTTCTCAAGCCGCACTGAGTTTCCGGTAGTACATTTTGCGAGATGTGTTCATTGAGTCTGTTCAGTCATACACGTGAGAGAATCTTACCAACAGTGGCTAGCAGTGATATACCTCGGTAATTTCCACAATCTTTCCTGTCACCTTTCTTGAACAAAGGCACAATACTTGCATCCTTCTAGTCTTGAGGTACTTTCTGGGCATCCCATATCTCTTGGTTGAGCTTGTGCAGGCAGTTGGTCAGCTGAACACCACCAAATTTCCACACTTCTGCTGGAATTCCATCCCTTCCTGGAGCTTTACCATCCTGTGTTGTCCTGATAGCTGCCATTAGTTCATCAAGATTTGGTGGTTCATCCAGACTTGATACAACTGGTCGCTGCACTAGAGCTTCTTTAGCCTCTTCAGTGAGATCTCCAGGGTTGTTTAGTAGTTGGTCAAAGTGGTCTGCAAATCTATCCAGGGTCTTGTCTTTCTCCTGCAAAACCGTTTCACCATCCATAGCCTTTAGTTGGATCAATCCTCTTGGTTTAGGGCTGTAGATTTCTCTCAAACCTGTGAAGAATGTTTTCATGTCCTTCATGTCTGCTGCAGTTTGAAGTTCCTCCACTTTTTCATCCCACCAGTTGGACTTCATCTGTCTGGTGTACTTCTGTAGCTCACTCTGAGCCTTTGAGTATTTCTTCTTCTTTGACCTTGTGTTACACTGTAGATTTCCCTGCCTGGCTGTATTCATTGCTTCTAGTAGTTTCTTCAGATGTTCATCATGCTCATCAAACCAATCTTGATGTTTCCTCTCAGGGTGACCTAAAACATCACTCACAGTCTGATACACTGTTTCTCTTCTATGTTATTTTCTGAGTTGTTTCTTTCCCAGTCTTTCAAGTTTTCATCCATTTCATGTGTAAGTTCTTCCTGCTTCTTTTGACCTTTCAGTGCACTAGTGTTTAGCTTCCATGGTGGCTTTGCACCCGTCCTGCAGTGCTGTTTTTGTCTGCAAATCCTTAATCTAGATCTCAGCATAACATGATCAGTACCATAGTCCACACCTCTCATTGCTCTGGTGTCCAATACATCCCTTATGTCTCTCTGCCTTACGATGATGTCGTCTAACAAGTGCCAGTGATTGGATCTTGGGTGCATCCATGTCTTCTTGTGTGTGTCCTTGTGTTTAAATAGGGTGTTGGTTATCACACGATTGTACTCTGAACATAGTGCAAGTAGAAGTTCTTCATTAGCATTGCACTTGCCTGCTCCATGACTGCCGAGCACTCCTTTCCATTTCTCAGCGTCCAAACCAACTCTAGCATAAAAATCTCAGAGTATCAGCTTATCATCAGTCGGTACATGCCTGACGGTCTCACGTAAATCATTGTAGAACTCTTCCTTTTCCTCCTCTGTGTTGGTCATTGTTGGGGCATACAACCTGATGAGTGTGGCATACATCTTCCGCTGTAGTGGGAGTCTCATAGTCATTATCCTGTCGTTGATTGGCACCGGTTCCTCATCAAGCATTGCTGTTATCTCCTTTCTAACTGCAAAGCCCACTCCTGCTTCTCTCCTTTCTTGAGTTGATTTCCCACTCCAAAAGAAGACGTATCCATGGTCTTCCTAGTTGTCATATCCAGGCAATCTTGCTTCACTAAGTGCAGCTATGTCTACATTGTACCTGTTCATTTCCGAGGCCACAAGCGTAGTCTGTCTTGCTGGGCGCTGTGATGTTGATCTGTCCAACAGAGTGCCTACATTCCATTCTGCTACACACAAGGCTGCTGTTTTCCTCTTCTTTTCTCTTCCTGCCCCTAACTTACTTTTCGCTACCTGTTGGAGTGTGAACAGATCAGCGCGGATCTTATTAACCCGGGCGACGTCCAAGCCGGTATGAGTTGCTTTGTGACTGACCATTTCATGAATCTGCTTGCAAAATATTTGAGTACTGCTAGCTTTTGCTGAACTAGCAGCACATTCTTGGCAGATAGAGGTATTATCAGTGGCAAGGACAAGCCAAGACAAACTGAGTCCAGTATGTGTTGCAGTGACTGACAAGATGATAGGTTTATTTATCTCTGCTCTTTGTGTACTGCATGTCACGATGCACCAATTGGCACAGTCCACCAGACTTTGCAACAAATGTGTTTATCTGCCAGGATGTCCAGTCTCACCCTCCACACCCTCGGAAGGGCGGGGATGCTGGTTGAGTCGTCGACGGCCTGACCCATGAGACAGGTAGTACCGGTTTTCATGGTTATCCAGTAGCAAGCAAGCCAATGCCTAACCTGACAGCAATCTCTCTTTCTAGTCCCTGTTAAAACTCTTGCTGCAGCATTTTGTATCAGCTGAAAGCTTTTTAAAGACGTTTTAGGACAGCCTGATTATAAAGAGTTACAATAATCTAATCTAGAGCTAACAAAAGTGTGGATTAGTTTCTCAGCATCACTCTAAGACAAGATGCTCCTAATCTTGGCAATATTACACAAATGATAGAAGGCAGTCTTAGAAACAAGTTTAATATTCATTCATTTATTCATTCATTCATCTTATTCCGCTTAATCCTTTTTGGGCCGCGGTGGGGCTGGAGCCTATCCCAGCATCTTTGGGCGAGAGGCAGGGTACACCCTGGACAGATCGCCAGTCCATCGTAGGGACAACACAGAGAGACAGACAACCATTCACTCTCACAGTCATACCTAAGGACAATTTAGAATCCCCAGTTTGATGCCAATTAACCTAACTTGCATGTTTTTGGCCTGTGGGAGGAAACCAGAGAAATCCCGGAGTAAACCCACACAGACACGGGGAGAACATGCAAACTCAGCACAGATCACTGTTGGTCGGGGGCTGGGATCGAACTCAGGACCCCCTGGCCAAGGGTGAGTTGTTGTGCTGCTGCAGTGCTAACCACTCCGCCACCGCGCCACCCCACAAGTTTAATATGTGAATTTAAAAACAGATCTTGAGCAAAAATTATCTGTGAACTCAATCACTATTTCTTTCCATGGCCCTGTAGGGGCAGAGACTTCACCAAGGGAGGTCTTCAGTGTATGCTTTGGGTTGACCTTTTTAGATGCTTTACACTAGATCAACTACAACTGGGGCAGAGACTGCACCAAGGGAGGTCTTCAGTGTGTGCTTTGGGTTGACTTTTTTAGATGCTTTACACTAGATCAACTACATCTGACAGGTGGGGGTGCCACCATACTGAGCACGTTTTAACCTTTGATATGTGACCTCTCTCATGTGCCTCTTTGCATAACAGCAACACTTAAGCAGGGGCTACCATTCCTGCATCTACAGTTTGAAACGAACCAGTTTCCACACCATACAGTATCTCACTACAGCATATAGAGCACTCAAGGACACATCTGTTTTCCTGTAGCAACATCATCACTAAAAAGGTTCAAATCTGGATGATCGATAGGTTCAGATTGAAGATTAGGGACAGCTTTCATGTTTACATTAGGACTGACCATGTCCTTGTACCTTCCCCCTTCTGATACAGTACGGCATTCACAACACCAGACTGTTCAGAAACATCAAGATGAAATGTGGAGGAGTAATCAGGTGGTTTCAGTGAACATGCGTGTGACATCAGTTGTTTAAGTTCAATGAAAGCACCCTCGACCGAAGTGGTCCATTGTAAGGGTGGCGTGAGGTTTTTATGTCCTGTTTCCTTAAAGAGATCACGCACTGGTTGGATAAGACCAGTGCAGTTTTGAACAAAATTTCTGCTGTATCCGGTAAGGCCTAAAAAGGACATAATTTCCCTCACAGTGCGCGGTTTGGGGTGTGAGGAAATTGAGGATCTTTGAGACAGAGACACAGAAGAGTCACCCAAGGTAATTAATCTGCCCAGGTAATGTACTCTTGGGTGTCAACGCTGAACTTTGTTTCGGCTGAGTTTATAGCCTTTTTCAGACAAATGTCTCAGAAGGAGACCCGTGGCTGACGGAACAGAGGCAGCAGTTGGACCTGCCAAAAGGAGATCGTCAGCATACTGCAGTAATGATGTTTCTTGTGGTAAGGGTAAGTCCTGCAGGTGTTGGCGCAAAATGTAGTTAAAAATGGCAGGTGAATCAACAAAACCTTATGATAGGTGGCTGTAAGTGTATTGTTGATTCTGGTATGTGAATGCAAAAAGGGGCCTGCTGTTTGGATGTAATGGGATGCTAAAAAAAAAAAAAAAAAACAGAGTTTCCATACACTTTTATTTTTGTAGTTTATTTTCTACAGTTCAAGACTTTTGGATTATTTGCTTCCATTTTTACATTAGTTTGTATTTCTGTTTACAGTATATATTTTTCAACTTTCTGTATCAAAAAAGATTGAAGAAAAAAAACCTTATATGCTGGTGTAATGGTATTTAATAACAAGTAAGGATTTGGAACTGTATAGTTGGTTGGAATGTCTACTGAATTGATCAGATGCAAATTATGTACCATGCGATAATCTGGGTTTCCTGGTTTCTCCACTGGGAGAATGGTAGTGTTCCAAGGGGAGTCAGATGGCACAAGGACACTATCTTGGAGAAGACCCTTGATTGTTCCCACTATACCACTGATTTTTTTCTGATGAAAGCAGGTATTGTGGTCACCATATGGGTGGACATTTAGTTTTAAAGGAATTTGCACAGGGGTACAGTTTATTAGTCCCACATCCGCAGATCCAGCAGACCATAAAGTTGATGGCATGAATGGATGAATCAGGGTGATCAGTATTTTCCTTACCATGCATGTGATCTAATTGTACCTGTTGGGGAGATGTTTTCATAGTGGCATTCATAGAAATGCGATAATAGCCACTAGAGGAGGAGATATGCAATTTTGCATTTTGAGTTGATACCCAGTCAGATAACTGAATGCAATTTTTTTACCATTGGACCCAATACCCCGGCTTCACCCCCTGCAGACACTGCCAGTGTGACATGTGGAGCTGATGTGTCTGTTAGTGCATACATAGAGTCAAAGTTTTTTCCATGAAATGCAGCAGCTGCCACTCTTTGAGGACCAACATAAATGGCTTTACAGGTCAACATGAGTTCATCTGGCAGCATGGACCACTGATCATCATAGAGTTCTTGGTCATCATGAGTATAGTTCATGGTGCAATGCAGCGGATCTGTGGGAGGATCATATGGGTGCATAGAGTCAATCCAAGGAGCCCAAGACGGATAAGTTTGTACCACTAGATTATCTTCTGGGTTTATACTGTCCAAGAGTGACCACCAGACCGTAAGCAGGAAGTAAAGGTGCATTAAAAGATGAACTTTTGTCTAATGTGCAGCAGAGCATGGTGCCAACAGGCAAACACACCACAGTTCCAGTAGAAGCAAAATAGATGTAGGTTTTTACCTTCATGCTGCATTTCCCCTCTAGTCCGCTTTGGTCCGCATGCGCTTTGGACGAGCCTGGCACGCACGCAGCACTGTTCTTCCTCATTTTTTTCATCTACCCAGGCTAAGCGGTTGACGCATGCACAACCATCATTTGTAGTTTCACTCCCGCTCGACAGGTAGTGCTAATGTGCTGACGCGACAGGATTTTCACCAACGAAGAAACGCTGCTTGCTTTCTGATGCTTGACTTCCTGGTTTTTACTCCTTTTCCACGAAGATGGTGCTGCTGCTGAAGTATTTATGTATGATTCATGTATGTTTATTCTCGTCTTCCACTTCCTCATTGTCTTCTTTGTCTACTTTTTTTGGTATGCTGTGCCGATATCGCCACCTCGTGAATGGGATGTTCCGTCTTGCGCATGTGCTTTTCAGCGTGTGCAGGTCGTGGGCAGGCGGCGTGGTCACAAAATTTGGGCTGCACACGGTCGTCCGTGGTCGAGCACTGCGGACACTAGAGGAGTGGAGACAATGACATAAATTTCATCACACGAAGTTTCCGGTTACATGTATGCAGACAGCAGAGGTGAATTAATGAACATGAATCCAGCTTTAGCTATACCTTCCTTATACTGTAGATGAAATACCCGTGTGTGTGTGTGCACGGGCAATAAACATTCCTTTACAATGGCCACCGTTACATGGGCAAAATTTCTTCAATCTGATTACAATTCAGATCAGAATTTTACTGTTTACATGGATCCTGAAAAAGCTGATCTGATTAAGACGTGCGTTTCCATGTGTCACACGTTAGAATGGAATAAATCATTTTGATATGCGCACGTCGACATTTCGACATTTCAAAAATAGTAGAAGAAGCAACTTCCGGTGTTGGCAAGCCCCGCTTCGTGTCAAAATTGACCTGTATTGTTATTCAGACTGTACTTTTGCTTCTGCTGGTCTCCGTAATGAAGCTACAAGTACATACTGTACTTCTGCATATGATGAACAGAGGGAGACAGCAGGATGATACAGACCAGTTTTGTTTTACTCCCGCTATGTTTTCCGCTAGCTGCTGCTAAGGCAGAAATACGTCACGTCAATGTGCGGCTGGTGTACAGACATGCGCAGTAAACATATTTTCTGCCCTATGTTCGGAGTAATTGTTTTCATGTGCACCATTCGGATTAACAATCGGCATAACCCACCCCTCTCAATCGGAATGAAATTTTGATCCGAATGAGCGTGATCGGGTTAGAATATTCAGATTGCCATGTTTACATGAAGCATTTTTATTCCGATCAGGCTTTTAATCTGGTTACTTGTGTCCATGTAAACATAGCCAATGAGAAGGAGGGGGAGTAGGACCCAATTTGCAAGCATTGTGTATCAACATCCCTTTACAGACGAAGGGGAAGTAAGACTCAATTTGCAAACAGTGTGTTAGTTCATAATAATACTGTATATATCAGGACTGAGAGCCTCGCTGTATCTTAAGGAAATATGGATGCTGTCATTTTGGTTTCTGTCAGTTGGCAAGGACTCTATGGTGTGTTTCAAAGGAAGTATTGCTATGAAGTTTGCTGCTTTCTCTCTACAAGCTAAAACCTAAGTATCAGTTGCAAAGCAATTGCGCATGCTCCACTAAAAAAAAAAAAGAATATATTTTTACCTTTTCAGTCTCCTCTCATATGCTTTGTATGTTATTCTAAGATGAAGTGCCTTGATGAATTTTTAATGAGGCTGCGTTGCTCAGTTTGGCGAGTTTCTCACTGTTTTGACAAAGAAGTGGTAAGTCTCAATTCCACATGAATCCCACAGTGGGGATGGAGCACCACAGCAGCGAATTACCATGATCTGCATGCGTGCCCAAACCTGAACTGATCTCCCTGTGCTGTTTGAACCCCGCTGAGCCCAGAGGAAGCGGGCTCTTATCAGGGAGGAGGACAGGAAAATGCAAAATGGAGGAGGAAGAGAGAGAGTGGGGGATTGGTGGGCAGTGTGGCACTCTGCAGAATTTCATTTAACACCAGCTTCTTTTGTGAAGTTTACTTTTACGAGTACAGCTGTAAGAAGAGCGAGACTTCTCTGATGCAGCAGGTTACGTTTCTCTCTATTTTGCATATTGTCTGTTCATGATGCATTTTAGAATAAGGATACGGTACATGCTCATCTGTGCTTTCATTTGAACTCTTCTTGACATTTTGATATCACAGTTTTGAGATGCAATGATGTGGTGTCCATCCATTTGTCTACATTTCACAGGAATCACTGCTCCTTCAAGGTAATTTCCCCAATGGTCACCAAATGAGCTCAGAATGATCCTCAGGTGGGTTTGCACCAAGGCTGTACTTAAGGTCAGGAGATCTGAGCACTTATTTTTATTTTATTTTTTAAATTTAGCCTTTATTTATACAGGGAAGTTCCATTGAGAGGCAACCTCCCTTTTTCAAGTTTGCCCTGTTCAGTTACACAGTTACACGTTTACACCTGGAAGCTGCCCAGTACAACCACAGACTGACCTGTGGCCACAGACCAGCTCCACTGGAACAGCTGGGGTTAAGGGCCGTGCTCAAGGGCACCACAGTGAAATTTAGGAGGATGGGGCAAACACTGCTATGCTATCTGTCCCACCCAGATCTGATCCTGCTGGGCTGGGGATTGAGCCAGCGACGCTCTGCTCACCAGTCCACATCCCAAACCATTAGGCCACCACTGACCTTATGATATGAACATTGCCACTCCTCCTAGACAATTGCCCTTATTCTCAACAAATTCACGTACAGTGATCCTTGAGTTGGTTTGAATCCGACTTGAGCTCAAGGTCAAAGTAATTATCAAAGGTCAGGAGATCTGGCCATTTATGATTTCACGAAAATCACTACCCCCGAAGGTAATTGCACCAGCGTTTCTGCAAACTCGTGCACAATGATGCTCAAGTGGGTCTGCATCAAGGCTGTGCTCAAGGCCAGGAGACTGGAGCACTCTTGGGGTGATTTCATGAGGCCAGAATGAGCTACTTCATCAATGATGGGCTGCTTCTTTTTCTTCACTGTTCTTCATGAACAGCACCTCTTAATCATACAGAATTGCAGAAAGAACTATGCTCCCACAATGTAAGCATGTTTGAGCAACATTTGTAAGTAGTAAAAAAAATTTGATCATTTAACTCATTTGTATAGTCATTTGAGTCTCATTGTATTATGTTTCTCACTAAACTACATACTCAGGAAAAACACAAAATATGGCAGCAGTAGTAAAAACATCAGGGATAATTTAAAACAATGACCAGATTAACAGTCTTGTAAGCTTTTGTTCTGTCTGAAAGAACAAAGATCACCTTTCTCCGATTTCTAAGGCCGGGCTAGGTGATGTGTTCCATGCCGAGTGAAATGGCCTTCTGCTCCTCTGTCAGCGGGGGGCCTGCACCAGCCTGCACTTGCATTGTTTTTGTTTAGCACGGTTCCCAGACACCCTTAAGAAAGCCCTGACACCTTACCCCAACAACATTTGCATTTGTTCCATTCCTGAGACTACCTGTACAAACCTTTCCAAAGCTGCGGAAATGTTCCATTCTGCAGAACAGAAGGGAGCGATCACACTTAGCAGTCATTTCAGACTTTGGTGGTTAAACTTCAGTCAGTACGGAACAGACACTTCAGTTGTGAGCACACCCTTAATTACTCTACAAGACTAAATTTTCTTTGTCATTTTATTGTGGCAGCTAACATGCTGCTGCAGTTTGAATTCTTTGAATTACCAGCAGGAGACTGTATTATTAACAAACACAAAACTTTGGTTTAAACTCTAAAATAAACCCTATAATGGCTTTTTTTTTAGGGCGATTGTCATGAGTATTTGGAATAACAGAACCAGTGTTTGGGACAGCCCTGCTTTCGTGTGACTTTGTTGTAAGTGATAGTTCAGATTTGACTTTTCTTCTTCTTCTTTTAGATTTGATTGGCAGTTGGCAACCAGCTTACAGGTGCATTACCGCCACTGACTTGATTATCATCACTCTATATCTTTGTATAAGGAGTTCTGAACAACTCCTTATGTGTGAAAAAATTATCCGTCCTTGGACTGTGTCGTCTTGGCGGCGTGGTAATCTTTTGCCTCCAAATATGAATCTGGCACCCTTTGTGATAGGACTTAAACATTTGAACATCAGGTTTTGATGAAACACATGAAACGAAATGTATCACGGTTGTCTTGAACTAACATTATGTTTATCTCGGTTCCACAGCGTTATGGGGATTGAAGTTTCTTTTTGTTTTCCTTTAAGACATTTGAGCCTGATTGAGATTGTATGGGTTCTGGGAAGATTGAAAGCATCTCAATGGCTAATATTTCTAAAGGTGCTAGTATATTCATTTAATGATTAGAGTTGTACAAAGCAGCACAACTGTAAGACACCATCAGTTTTCCTCTGACAACAAAACCATAGATAACCAAGTCCCCAATACCCGTGGATGCCCATAGAAAGTTACTGTTACCATGGCAACAGTAACCATGGTGAAACCTGCCTTTGATCTTTGACGTCACCACTCGTTCAGTGATGCCTGCCTTTTTTCTGTGATGCCTGCCTTTGATCTTTGATGTCATAGCGAGTCCTATGATTGTGAGTGAAGGCTCCCTTTGATCTTTGATGTCATAGCGAGTCCTATGATCGTAAGTGATGCTTGCCTTTGATCTCATAGTGATTTCTATGATCTTTTTGCGAGTCCTAGGTTCGTGACATCATGACAGACGGACAGAGACCTGCCTTTGATCTTTGACATCACCACTTGTTCGGTGATGCCTGCCATTGATCTGTGATGAGCCTATGACATGACTATAATGTCTATGACACCATATAGACACCATATATATATATTTATTTATTTTTTTTTTTGTTACTTATTTGTACCCGTAGGTAGACTTGGTTTGCAGTCTGGTGACAAGCCACCGGCTGCTGGTCGCTGCGTGCGCGAGCGCCCTAAACCTACATGTTTTTGGTGTGCGGGAGGAAACCGGAGAAATCCCAGAGTAAACCCACGCAACACGGGGAGAACATGCAAACTCCACACAGCTCACTGTTGGTCGGGGGCTGGGATCGAACCCACGATCTCATGATCCCCGCGGTCCCCCGGCCAAGGGTAAAACTGTGCTGCCACAGTGCTAAACCATATATATATATATATATCTTGAGTTCTATGATCTTTGATGTCATAATGAGTCCTATGATCGTGAGTGAAGCCTGCCTTTGATCTTTGATGATGTCATAGTGAGTCCTATGATCTTTTAGCATGATCGTGACATCGTGACAGACAGGGTTTGATGATGTCAGCTATGACATCAGGCATCACTGAGCCTATGATGTTGTGGAGGAACAAATAAGTTCAGGCGAGATGCGGCAAGCTGGAAGGTGGCAGGATTTTATTTTCCTCCAACATCATGAGACACACTGTAGTGCTGTGCGATGTGTTGTGCTGTGTGTGCTCGAGGCATGTATAGCAAGCTCTTTTATACATGTTATACAAAGAGAGAATGCATGGCACATTTGCATATTGATATACATATCAGTCAATACATATCAATCGCGTGACCAACTGGCGCCCGGACTTCCTCTCCTTAATCCGGGGATGTATAACAATAGTCCCTTGTTCTGGTTGTCCCCCCAGCAGGGGTTTTTCTGTCTGTATGCAATCCCTGCTGAGCGTGAATAGTATGTCTGCATTGTGCTGGGTGACCACACGGCTCCCCCCAGAATGCTCGGAAGGGGCTGTGCCCCCCCCCCCCGTCATTTGGCTTCAGATCTGGTAGAACTGTCGGAGGGCATGTCAGTCCGTGGGGGGGACAGGGGAGGGGTGGAAAAAAAATGTGCTCCGCTCCGAGTTCCAGCACGTTGAACGGCCATGGATTGTGGGCGCACGGGCCAGTGTGCGTCGTGCGCAATGGAGCCAGACGGCGATCGGCCGGCTTTAGGGAGTGAGGTGCGAGAAGAGCGCTGTGGAGGAGGAGGGGGAAGGGGGGTGGGAGTAAGTGAGTGCCGGCCCGGGATGTCAAAGGTGTCTGGGCCGCACAAACATTACGTGTGGATCTGCGATGGTGAGGGACTTCCCCGGTAAACCTGGCGGAGATCCACAGTGGCTGTGAAAAAAAAAAAAAAAATTAATAAGACTCTGACTTCTCTCGCGGCTCGATCCAGCGAGGATGTGGGGAAGGCAAGTGGTCAAATTCCCCGAGGATGCGTAGCGGCTGTGAAACAACTGCAGCTGTATGAGGGTGTGAGGCGGTTTGGCTTTAGGTGCGGGAACATCCCTAAAGTCATCGGGGAAAGCAATCGTCTAAATTCCCCTTGTGCGCCGTGGCTGAGAAACCCGTACAAAGTCCTGTGTGTGGACTGCACGTATGCTTCAGGTGCGTGAGCAGCTCTGAAGGTTCTGAGGGTGGCGATCAGCCGTTTTTCTCGGGCATGTGCAGCGGTGGAGGACAATGTATCAGTCTGTGGAGCCGGTTCTCTCTCTGTGTGTGGTGCGCGCTTGGCGCCATGACCACATACTGTAACTGGCAGCTTGCGCTGTCCTCATAATCCTGCGGTGTGTGTGGGGGGTTTCTGTGCGCGGGAGGTCCGCTGTCCGGAGTTTAGTCAGAGTCGGGGGGCTCGGTGGAAATCAACGCAGTCGGTGTCGATGATTGTCCCCGTTCAGGCTGCTTCCTTTGTTCGCTCGTGTCGTTCATGGTACGTTTTGGTCCCAGCGCTGTGCTCTGGAGTGCGCGCTCCAGTGAGGATAAGATAAGATAAGATAAGATGAGCCTTTATTAGTCCCACAACGGGGAAATTCCAGGATTGCAACAGCACAGGGATAGCAACACTCAGAGCAACAATCAGAAGGCAAGAAAAAAAAACAAAAAAAAAACAAGCAAGCAAGAGCAGCTAATATACATATGTACATATTACTATAAAATATATATATACACACACACACAGACACACAGTGCAGAGCATTGTAGCTGGATGGAATAAATATATGAATATATGAACACACAGTGCAGAGCATTGTAGCTAGATGGAATAAATATGTAAATATATAAACACCCACAGTACGGAGCAATGTAGCTAGATGGAATAATATGTAGATATATAAAAACACAGTGCGGAGCATTGTAGCTAGATGGAATAAATATGCAAGTATATAAACACACACAGTGCGGAGCAATGTAGCTAGATGGAATAATATGTAGAAATATAAAAACACAGTGCGGAGCATTGTAGCTAGATGGAATAAATATATAGATATATAAATATAAACACACCCAGTGCTGAGCATTGTAGCTAGATGGAATAAATATATAGATATATAAATATAAACACACCCAGTGCAGAGCATTGTAGCTAGATGGAATAAATATGTAAATATATAAACACACACAGTGCAGAGCATTGTTGCTAGGTGGGATGAAACAGCATAACCGTCTATTTAGTTATCCTACATGGTATGATTATGTGCCCATACATATTCTCACCCTCCATAGCGACCGGTATGTTCCTAGTTGTATGCCGGAGAGGACCATTGTGTAAGTCTATTGCATCTTTTGCATTCAAAAAAACTATTAGTTTGTTACGTCTTTTTGCTATCTCTGCGAGCAGCCCTGCTTAGGTTGTACAGTCTGACAGCCGTTGGTAGGAAGGACCTACGAAACCTCTCGGTTGTGCACCTGGGATGATGTAGTCTGCTGCTAAATGAGCTCCTCAGTGCATCCAGTATGTCCTGCATAGGGTGGAACTCGGACTCCAGCAGAGATGACAGTTTAGCCACCGTCCTTCTCTCTCCTATCTCCTCCATCGGATCAAGGCGCTGCCCCAGGACAGAGCTAGCTTTCTTAATCAGTTTGTTCAGTCTCTTCCTATCGGCTGCAGTAATGCCACTGCCCCAGCAGACCACTCCAAAAGTGATGGCTGATGCCACCACCGTGTCATAGAATGACTTCAGCAGCGCCCCTTGTACACCAAAAGACCTGAGTCTCCTCAGCAGGAACAGCCTGCGCTGTCCCTTCTTGTAGAGTGCGTCAGTATTGTGTGACCAGTCTAGTTTATTGTTCAGATGAATACCCAGGTACTTGTAGGATGTCACCATCTCGATGTCTGTTCCCTGTATATTTACTGGTGCTGTGAGGGGCTGCCCATGCCTGCGGCAGTCCACCACCAGCTCCTTAGTTTTCCTCGCGTTGATCTGGAGGCAGTTCCGATGGCACCAGTCCACGAAGTCCTGGATAAGCCCTCTGTACTCAGCTTCATCTCCATTGGAGATGAGGCCAACGATCGCAGAGTCATCAGAGAACTTCTGTAGATGGCAGTGTGTTGTGTTGTGTGAGAAGTCCGCAGTATAAAGAGTGAACAGGAAGGGAGCCAACACCGTTCCCTGGGGGGCCCCCGTGCTACCGATGATCGTGTCGGACACACAGTCCCGGGTTCTCACAAACTGAGGCCGGTTCGTGAGGTAGTCCAGGATCCATGATGACGGGTGCTGGTCCACCCCTGCGCGCAGCAGCTTGTCCTTCAGGATCATCGGTTGGATGGTGTTGAAAGCACTGGAGAAGTCAAAGAACATGATCCTCACCACATTCCCGGGCTTCTCCAGGTGGGACAGAGAACGGTGAAGGAGGAAGATCACCGCATCCTCCACCCCAATGCCATGCTGGTAGGCGAACTGGAGTGGATCCATCGCTGGTTCCACCAGGGGGTGGAGGTGTGCAAGGAGCGGTCTCTCCAGGGTCTTCATCAAGTGGGACGTCAAGGCCACCGGTCTGTAGCTGTTCAGGTCTTTGGGGTGGGAAGTTTTTGGTACAGGTACCACACAAGATGTTTTCCACAGCTGTGGTACCCTCCCCAGCTTCAGGCTCAGGTTGAATATGTACGTCACAATCCCACACAGCTGGTCTGCACAGGACTTGAGGAGCTTTGCGCTGATGCCGTCTGGTCCCGACGCCTTCCTCGCCTTGATCTTCCTCAGCTCCGTCCTCAACTGGGTCCTGGTCAGGGTCAGGATGGGGGGCTGTGTGTTGGGAGTGGGGAGGTGTTGGTGGAGTGGGGAGTGGGCAGCAGGACTTGATGTTGATGGCAGACTTGATGGCAGCAGGACTTGATCGGCTGCAAGCTCCCATCTCTCCAGGATCTGTACATCTCCAGGACCCGGAGGCGTGCTGGCCGGATCATAGCCGATCCCTCACACCCTGGTCACGTACTGTTTGCCCCCCTCCCCTCTGGTAGAAGACTTCGGTCCATCCAGACTAAAACCTCCCGTCACATGAACAGCTTCTTCCCCTCTGCCATTAGACTGCTGAACACTAAGTGACTCTCGTGCACCATGTACAGCAGCTCAACCAGACTCATGTCAATCATCACTGTTTTCTTCCTGCATTACCGACTGCACTATATAGTTCTCCACAGTATCTGCTGCTGGCTAATATATATTTTAACTGTTGACCAGTATCACTTAATCTTATCCTACACTTTATTACATGTATAGTTTATTTCTCTTATCTTATCATGTTTAATGTTGCAGCATTGTACCGAGACAAATTCCTAGTTTGTGTACTACATGAACAATGGCAATAAACCTGATTCTGATTCTGATTCTGATTCTGATGTCTTTACAGGCAGCAGTGGTTGTTGTGCAGTCAGGGGGGATGGCGGTTGGTCAAATCTATTGAAAAACAAATTCAGATTGTTCGCCCACTCCCTGCCCCCCGTGGCCTGGGGGGAGGTATTCTGGAGCCCAGAGATGGTTTTGAGGTTTCTCCAGACCCCGCTGATGTCGCTTTGTTGCAGCTTGTCCTCCATCTTCCTCCTGAAGCTGTCCTTGCCTTCTCTGATCTTTCTCCTCAGCTCCCTCTGTACGGACTTCAGCATCTCCCTGTTCCCCGACCTGAAGATCCTCTTCTTCTCTCTCAGAAGTGTTTTAATCTCAGGGTTGATCCAGGGTTTGCTGTTTGAGCAACACCGTATGGTCTTGGTGGGAACGGATTTGTCCACACAGAAGCTGAGGTAGCCCGTGAAGGTGTGAATGAGGCCATCGATGTCCTCACCATGTGGATCGCAGAGCTGCTTTCAGGCGGTGGCTTCAAAACAGTCCTTTAGAGTGTCCATTGCCTCCTCAGACCATAACATCACTGTGCGCATGGCTGGGGGTTGTCTGTGCACTAGGGGTTTGTACACCGGCCGGAGATGAACCAAGTTGTGATCCGATCTCCCGAGTTGGGGGAGTTGTGATGAAGTGTACGCCTCCTTAGTGTTTGCGTAGAATAAGTCCAGTGTTTTATTGTCTCTAGTGTGTGTTGTGCTGTGTGTGCTCTTGAGGCATGTATAGTAAGCTCTTTCATACATGTTATACAAAAAGAGAATGCATGGCACATTTGCATATTGATATACATATCAGTCAATACATATCAATCGCGTGACCAACTGGCGCCCGGACTTCCTGTCCTTAATCTGGGGATGTATAACAATAGTTCCTTGTTCTGGTTGTCCCCCCAGGGGTTCTCTGTCTGTATGCAATCCTTGCTGAGCGTGAATAGCATCAGTCTGCATTGTGCTGGGTGACCACAATGTGAATGATTGTGAGTGAAGCCTGCCTTTGATCTTTGATGTCATAGCAAGTCCTATGATCTTTATCTCTTCTTAAATCCATTGGCATTTCTCCTGCTTCTATTAAAACTGTATTGTTTGGTGTTGTTTTGACAGCTCCAATGCACAGGCTAAGTGCTCTATGCTGCATTCTGTCTATTTTTCCCAGAGTCATCTTTGTCGCTGCTCCATAAATCATGCATCCGTAGTCTATTGTCAATCGCATTAGTGCTCTGTAAATGTCAATTAATGCCTGTTTATCTGCACCCCATTCGTGTCCAGCTACAGCTTTTTTGAGATTGACTTTTTTGCAGTTTGTCTCCAGATTTTCAACATGAACTCTCCATCTGTATGCACTATCAAACCACAATCCTAGATAGCTCAAGTAGGTTCATTTTGTCTTCTTTTAATTATTTATCTTTTGTTCTTGTTAAAGACAAGAATAGAAAGGACAAGGCTGCAGTGTACAGTCGAAACATGTTAAGAAGGTAAATACATCTCCTTTATATTCTTGTCTTTAACAAGAACAAAAGATACACAATCCTAGATATTTGAACTCACTGACTTTCTCTATTGGTTGATTATATAATGTTAATGGTTCTGTACCAGTTCTGCATTTTTTTGTGAAAGTCATATAGCAGGTTTCACTGTTTGCAAATTTAAATCCCCAGTCATATGACCACTTTTCCACTTTCTCCATTGCTTTCCTGATGTTTTTTGAACACAAATTTCTCACAAATTTCTCATTTCTTCCCCTCGTCCATATGGCTCCATCATCTGCATATAGTGTTGTTTTGATGGATCCCTCTTGATCCTCAAACATGTCATTAATCATTATATTGAATAAAACAGAGCTTATCACACTCCCCTGAGGAACACCATTTTCTCTATTTCAAAGTCATTAGAAATTTCTGATCCTACTTTAACCCTAAATGTCCTGTGTGTTAAAAAATCCATTATCCAATTATACATCCTACCACCAATGCCCATTTTATTCAATTTCATAAGAAGTCTATCCCTCCACAGTGAGTCATAAGCCTTTTCATTCATTCATTCATTCATTCATTCATTCATCTTCTTCCGCTTAATCCTTTTCGGGTTGCGGGGGGGCTGGAGCCTATCCCAGCATCTTTGGGCGAGAGGCAGGGTACACCCTGGACAGATCGCCAGTCCGTCACAACCATTCACTCTCACAGTCATACCTAAGGACAATTTAGAATCCCCAGTTTGATGCCAGTTAACCTAACTTGCATGTTTTTGGCATGTGGGAGGAAACCGGAGAAATCCCAGAGTAAACCCACACAGACACGGGGAGAACATGCAAACTCCACACAGATCACTGTTGGTCGGGGCTGGGATCGAACCCAGGATCTCCCGGCCAAGGGTGAGTTGCTATGCTGCCGCAGTGCTAACCACTCCGCCACCGCGCCACCCTAATATCCAGATAAACTATAACCACTACTTCTTTCATTTTGAGAGTCTTTTCAATATCATTACTTACCCTAACTAAATCAAATCAAATCAACCTTTATTGTCATATTGCTGTACATTCAACTGTAGTGCAGGCAAGATGAAATTGCGTTTCTCTCGGCATCCATATAAGTAAAAAAAAAAAAAAAAGAACAACCCTCACCCCCCACCCCAACACAGCCATTCACACTTCCCTGAGACATAATTGAAAACTAACCAGAACTATAATATACAAATAATATACATAATGTCCATAGGTGCAGCAGTATGTATAAGAGATTTCGGATCAACTGTTCAGCATCCTAACAGCTTGTGGAAGGAAGCTGTTAATCAGTCTGGTGGTTCTGCCTCTGATGCTCCGGAATCGTTTGCCAGATGGCAGAAGTTCAGTGTTTATGCAGAGGGTGAGAATGGCCCTTGACAATGTTCAGTGCCCTGCTCCTACAACGGTTCTGAAAAAGTTCTTGGACAGAGGGAGGGAAATGCTAATTACCCTCTCAGCCCCTTAACTATCCTCTGCAGGGCTTTTTTGTCTGACATACTGCAGCTGGAGTACCATGTTGCAATGCAGTACATCAGAACACTCTCCACCACACCTCTGTAGAAGGTCCTGAGGATGCAGATGGGGAGAGAGGCCTGTTTGAGTTTCCTCAAGAAGTGCAGTCTATGCTGGGCCCGCTTCCTGATCCCCAAGGAATTCTTGCTCCAGGTCAGGTCCTGCGAGATCTGCACTCCGAGGAACTTGATGTTCTCCACTAAACGGCTGCTGATGCTGAGAGGGATGTGTTTAGGCTGTGACCGCCGGAAGTCGATAATCATCTCCTTCGTTTTGTCCACGTTGAGCACCAGATTGTTCTCCCTGCACCAGCCCTCCAGGTCTCTCACTTCTTCCCTGTACATTGATTCCTCATCCCTCTGAATAAGTCCCACCACCGTGGTGTAGTCTGCAAACTTAATAATCTGGTTCCCCTCGTGTCTGGATACACAGTTATGTGTTAGAAGTGTAAACAACAGTGGACTGAGTACGCAGCCTTGAGGGGATCCGGTGCTCAGCGTGATAGAGTTGGAGATGTTATTTCCAACCCGGACAGACTGAGGTCTCTCAGTCAGGAAATCCAGGATCCAGAGACATATGGTGGTGTTCAGACCAAGAAGGAGTAATTTCTCCATCAGTCTCTGGGGAATAATGGTGTTGAATGCTGAACTGAAATCAATGTACAGGAGTCCAGCGTAGGTGTCTTTCTGGTCCAGGTGGGTGATGACAGAGTGTAGGGTGGTGACTATAGCGTGGAGCGGTTTGAGCGATATGCAAACTGGAGCGGGTCGTGTGATGCAGGGAGGCAGGCTGTAATGTGTGGTTTGACAAGCCGTTCAAAACTCTTCATCACAATTGGTGTCAGTGCAACAGGACGATAGTCATTCAAACAGGACACAAATGGTTTCTTTGCCACCGGTACAATGATAGAGGTCTTGAAGCATCTGGGAGCAATGGCCTGACTCAGGGAGATGTTATAAATGTCAGTCAGGACATCCGCCAACTCGCTCGCGCAGTCTCGGAGTACACGTCCCGGGATGTTGTCCGGACCTGCAGCTTTGCGTGGGTTGACTCTGGTTAGGGTCCTCCGTGTGTCCGCTGTGTTGATGGTAAAAGCTGGTCCGACCGATGGTGGGGGTGGGCCAGCCCTCCCTCTGGTTGTCGGGTTAGATGCTTCAAAACGTGCAAAGAAGTCGTTGAGCCTATCTGGAAGCGAAGCGTCGTCATCATCGACCCCCTGCCTAGACTTATAGCCCGTCAGTGTCTGAACTCCCTGCCACATCTGCTTGGTGTTCCTAGTGTCACAGAGGTGTCCCTGGATTTTCTCAGCATAGGCGCGATTCGCCACCTCAGTTCCCTTTGAGAGCGCAGACCTTGCTGAGCTGAGAGCGATCCTGTCCTCCGCTCTGAAGGCTGCATCTCTGGCTGTAAGCAGCGAGTGCACCTCTGCAGTCATCCAGGGCTTATGGTTACCCCGCATAGTGATGGTCTTCACTTGTAGTGACATCCTCTGTGCACTTCGCGATGTTGCTGGTGATAAGAACTTCTTGTGAAAGCAGCAGAAAAATATCTTGGCATTAAGGGGCTACAGTGGGAAGCAGTTGAAGACTTGTTAAGTGTGGGATCTTTAAGTTCAAAGACATCATGGGCTGGTGGATCAACCACCAATCAAGTCTAAAAGAAGAAGAAGAAGAATGAGATGAGATGCAGATACAGACTACAGCTAGAAGAAGAATAATGAAATGGGTGTGTGGCGGTGGTGCAACTGTGGGCTGGTTGCCAACCGCCAATCAGGTCTAGAAGAAGAAGTTGTTCACAACTCCTTATACAAAGATATAGAGTGATGATAATCAAGTCAGTGGCAGTAATGCACCTGTAAGCTGGTTGCCAACCGCCAATCAAATCTAAAAGAAGAAGGAGTTGTCCTAACTTGAGGGTTAACGTCCAAGGACGGATAATTTTTTTTACACGAGTTGTTCAGAACTCCTTACAAGAACTCCTTATACAAAGATATAGAGTGAGACACAGACGCATATATAGAGTGATGTAGAGTTGATGTCAGGGATACCAGGAACAAAGGAGACATCTGATTACAGTAATGGAAACGTCTAATTTGCTTGAGCAGTGATATAGAACTTATAACATTGTGAACAACACCAAGTATGTGGTGGTAATGCATCTGTGAGCTGGTTGCCAACCACCAATCAAATCTAAAATAATAATAATGATATAGAGTGATGATGATATAGATTGAAGTACGTGGCGGTAATGCACCTGTAAGCTGGTTGCCAACCGCCAATCAATCTAAAGAAGAAGATATAGAGTGATGATGATCAAGTCAGTGGCGGTAATGCACCTGTAAGCTGGTTGCCAACCACCAATCAAATCATCTTCTTTGTGGCGGCATGGAATAATAAGGAGCGAACTGAGAGTTTTTAAGAGTGTTTATTATCATTCATCCCGCCATCATAGAACTCACTCCAGCCCTGTGCAGGCAGGCTGGAGCGGGTCCTCAGGCTCTCAGGCAATGCGTGTAGTCAGATGAGCAGTATGAGAGAGAGTGGGCATATGATATTCAGTCACTTAAATACCCAGTTACAGACAATACATGAAAGGCATGTTATCATCAAAGAAACTGCAGGAAGGCATGGGACATTTGCATTTGAGGACAGAGCAGGAAGTCATACATAACAGCAGGATACTGGAGCCTGAACTGGACAAAGAGAGGCTGCCTATTGATATCAGCCATTGTTCTGCCAATTGCTCCAGCTGAGCGCTCTGCTTGTCCCAGTATGTTGTGGGGGTTACCCACACTACTCCCCCCCCCCCCCCCAGAGAGCTCAGCAGGGGGCTGAGGCCTCGATCGTCCAGCTTTGGGAGCGAGCTGCTGGGAAAGTCTGTGCCGGAGGAGGGGGAGGGAGAAGGGTGGGGGTAGCAAGTGCCGGCCCGTTGTCTGGGCTGCGCAAAAATTGCATGTGGATCCGCGATGTTGAGGGGCTGTCCGTTAAACGTGGCGGAGGTCCACAACGGCTGTGAGAAGAAAAACTAGTCTGATTCCTCTCGCGATTCAGTCCGGCAATGAAGAAAAACAGGAGCTGAAGCTGTGTGAGGGACTTGGCGTTTTGGCTTTAGGTGCGTGCGCGGCCCTAAAGCCCTCGGGGATAGCTGACGGCTGGATTCCTGTTGTGCGCCGTGGCTGAGACCTACACAAAATCCTGTTTGCGGGCTGCGTGTGTGCTTCAGGTGTGTGAGCAGTCCTGAAGAGCCGTGTGCAGCAGCGGAGGATGATGTATAAGTCCATAGAACCAGCTTGTCTCTGGTGCACGGCACGCGCTGTGGCCACATACCTTCCAGCTGCGCTGTTCTGATGCGAGGCTTCTGTGCATGGCCGGTCCGCTGTCGCGAGGCGAATCAGGGTCAGGGGGCTTGACGGAGATCTGCGCAGTCGGCGCCGATGGTCTTCCCTGATCGAGCTGTTGGTCGTCGCTCGTGCCGGGTCATGGTGCGTGTGTGCTCGTGTAGATGCAGAGGATGTGGGCGATTCTCTGTCTCTGGGATCCACAGCGCGATGAGAGGGAGCGGATGAGCTTTGTCCCTCGGCAGGTCTCAGCGTGGAGATCTAGAATATCAGGCGAGGGTCGTAGAATGACGCTTTCTGCAGCTTTCCCGGTCGTGGATGATCTCCGAGGGAGCTCGCCTGGTGTTGGCTCTGCGTCGAGGTCTCCCGTGTGGCAGAAGGGAGGGCAGATCATTTGCGTCAGGCTGCTGCGTTCGCTTGTCGTCGGAGAGTCACCGCCGGGGCTGCGTCGTTCGTCGTCAGCGTGTTCTTTCTCGGGGTCACCAATGTGGCTGTCCAGACCAGAAAGTTGCGTTGCACAAAGCGTGTGCTTTCTTGGGGTCACCAGTGTGGCGGCATGGGATAATAAGGAGCGAACTGAGAGTTTTTAAGAGTGTTTATTATCATTCATCCCGCCATCATAGAACTCACTCCAGCCCTGTGCAGGCGGGCTGGAGCGGGTCCTCAGGCTCTCAGGCAATGCATGTAGTCAGATGAGCAGTATGAGAGAGAGTGAGCATATGATATTCAGTCACTTAAATACCCAGTTACAGACAATACATGAAAGGCATGTTATCATCAAAGAAACTGCTGGAAGGCATGGGACATTTGCATTTGAGTACAGAGCAGGAAGTCATACATAACAGCAGGATACTGGCGCCTGAACTAGACAAAGAGAGGCTGCCTATTGATATCAGCCATTGTTCTGCCAATTGCTCCAGCTGAGCGCTCTGCTTGTCCCAGTATGTTGTGGGGGTTACCCACATTCTTCTTCTTTTAGATTTGATTGGCGGTTGGCAACCAGCCCACAGGTGCATTACCGCCACTGACTTGACTATCATCACTCTATATCTTTGTATAAGGAGTTCTTATACGAAGTTCTGAACAACTCCTTATGTGTGAAAAAATTATCCGTCTTGGCCGTAGCCAGATTCCCAACCGCATTACCGCTACACATTCTATATATGTCTGCCTGTATGCTTTTCTTTTTCCTCATATCTAAAAGAAGAAGATACAGAGTCATGTTCAGGGCGGGCAGTTCTTAATCCCAGCTCTTGGACACAGTCCAAGGACAGATAATTTTTTCACACATAAGCAGTTGTTCAGAACTCCTTATAAGAACTCCTTATACAAAGATATAGAATGATGATAATCAAGTCAGTGGCGGTAATGCACCTCTGGGCTGGTTGCCAACCGCCAATCAAATCTAAAAGAAGAAGTTTGAGCTTTCTACGGGCATGCATAAATGCTTGCTTACACTTGTTTTCTACGGGCATGCAGAAATACTTGCTTATTCGTGGTTTCTACTGGCATGCACAGGTATGCACTAGTAATATTAAAGTGAGGTTTTCTATTCCATGGATCTGATTATTTCATAAATGCTTTCTTATCTTTTCCAGGAGCAGGCTACCGTGAAAATGATCTTCTCCAGCATTCCTCACCACTAGTCAAGCAGTATGGCTTCTGCTCCACCTTTCCAAGAAGACACCGGCAGCTCATTAGCTGTACGCTGGAGGCTAACACCAACATAGATATCCACCACTCTGGTCACTCACTGAGCTACACTCCACAGTCCTGCCTAAATGTTTGGATAAATCGCCTTTAAAGGGCCTCCATAAATAAAAAGCACAGATTGCACATGTCTGACAGAAACTTAACCACAGCCTTCTGGACCGACACTTTGGACTTTGTCCTATCTCTTTTTGGGTGATCTGGTGGCAAAGCTGATCTGTGCAGCTCTTCTAGACAAGCTTGGACTCTGAGCCATGTCTCTCTTCTCAGCCCTGAGCATCATCTGTGGATTGTTGCTCAATGTTTGCTTTAGTGCTGTCATCGCTCGCTATTGTGTCCCTCGAAAGACTGTCCGCTACCAAAGTGAGTCACATATTCCCCATCGGAGTATTTTCATCATATTGTTTTCACCCCTGAGCTGGATCAATAAATATTTCTGTAGTTTATTTTCCTGCCTTTTATATTTTATCCATGATTTATGATCCAGCATTGCATCTTCATCTGCTTGTTTTCTTTGCTTGGCTCAAGCAAGTTTATTAGTTTTCAGTGAATTAGCATTTTGCTTTTTGCTGCAGGAGCATTTTTCAAACTGCACAGAGTTGCAGCAGCTGCGGTAAAATGTGAAATAAATAAAGCAAAACGGAGTGTGGTAATGCAGATTTTATTTCTGTGTAGATGGGCTGAAGTCATTCAGAGAAGAGGGGATCCTTTATTACTCCACCATGCTGGTGAGGGATGACAAGGAAGTGCTGATTCTGGGGGCAAGAGAGGCCATCTATGCACTGGATATCAACAACATCTCAGTCAATAAGTCTGCGGTAAGAACAAGTGAAGAGCACTTAAAAAAAGAACTTTTTGTATGATCATTTCTTGGATTGCCAAACTGCCTGCAGAGCTCTTGGATATTAGCCCACAGAATAGATGAGCTGATGCTGCAGAAAAACTTATATTCCCAGATAACATAACCATAAAATAACTTTTTATTATTGCAGAAAAATTAAACATTTATCAAATGTTTATGACACTTGATACTGCAGGGGTAAAACCACTTCATGGGATAATAAGTAATCCGCTCAAAGCTGAACTTGTCATTATTAGTCATAGTTGGTGCTAGTGGTTCCCAACCTGCAGTACTGGAAAACAAGACGGGTTAGATCATGTTATAAAAGTTTGGACAGGAGCTATGAAGAGTTTGCGCAATACATATTTTCCTTCAACATGTCTGATTTGAAAGAGCCATCATATTACATGTAAATTTTAATAAAAGACACTACAGATTTTATTCTTCAATCCTGTAATCAGTAATGTTATTATGCCCTACACAATGAAGTTGTGGAAGGTATAATAATTTTGACTCGTCCATTCATTTGTTTGACATTTTATTATTATAGCTTCTACATTTCTGATTGGACTGACTTCAAATTTATCCAGAAGCTTTAACTTATTAGTACCTTGGATGCATTAATTTGTTATGATCTGCAAGTTTTATTTGGCAAAGGTTTTACACTGGATGCCCTTCCTGACACAACCCTACCCATTTACCCAGATTTGGGACCAACACTAGGAGTACACTGGCTTGTGCACACTCTGTGGCTGGGTTAAAGATAGATGAAGAAGAAGAGTGCAGGCAGGGTGGAGTGGGTGGAGATGAGTGTCAAGGGTGACTTGTGATGGGAGGTTAGCAGCTAGAGTAACAGGGAAGATATACAGGACAGTAGTGAGACCTGCTATGATGTATGGTTTGGAGACAGTGGCACTGACAAAAAGACAGGAGGCGGAGAGTTGGAGGTGGCAGTGTTTAAGATGCTAAGATTTTCATTGGGAGTGACTAGGAGAAACAGAATTAGAAATGAGAAATAGGGACAGCACAGGTCAAGCAGTTTTGAGACAAAGTAAGAGAGGGAAGGCTGAGATGGTTTGGACATGTGCAGAGGAGGAATAGTAGATATATTGGACAAAGGATGTTGAAGATGAAGCTGCAAGGCAGGATAGAAAGAGGAAGGCCATAGAGAAGATTCATGATGTTTGAAGGAGGACATTGCTGAGATGGAGGCAGATGATCTGCTGTGGCGAGCCCTAAAGGGAGCAGCCAAACAGAGAAGATGATGATGACCTTGGGTACATTCGATTTTCAAACACATCTAATGAGGGGTTCCATTTATTTTAGGGAGTGGTCCTTTTCTGTTGTCGCCCCATAAGCGTCTACATTTCTGATCAGATTGACTTCCTGTTCAATCAGAAGTTTTGACAGCAATAAGGAGTTCCATTTTTGGGGAGGCTGACTTATTTTTTCCTAGCCATTTTATGTTGATCACAGTTCTCATTAGGAGCCCCCGATACACAGATATGTGAGGTCTGTGTGCTTGCTCACTAAGGTTCTTTCATTGTCCCAGAAATGGGTAAAAGGTGTTTTTTGTTTAGGTGAACTGATTAGTCAGTCAGGCCATTATATCACATTATCACAAATATTTAGCATCTTGTATATACTGGTTTGTGGCAACTGCCAATTATGAAGAATCATTGTTTACAATTATTTATAGCTAAAGGTCTTTTTTTATCATAAATTATGATATGTACAGCCGTGGACAAAATTGTTGGTACCCCTCTGTTAATGAAAGAAAAACCCACAATGGTCACAGAAATAACTTCAATCTGACAAAAGTGGTAATAAATAAAAATTCTATGAAAATTAACCATTGAAAATCAGACAATGCTTTTGAATTGTGGTTCAACAGAAATATTTTAAAAAACAAACTCATCAAACAGGCCTGGACAAAAATGATGGTACCCTTAACTTATTATTTTGTTGCACAACCTTTTGAGGCAATCACTGCAATCAAACGATTTCTGTAACTGTCAATGAGACTTCTGCACCTCTCAGCAGGTATTTTGGCCCACTCCTCATGAGCAAACTGCTCCAGTTGTCTCAGGTTTGAAGGGTGCCTTCTCCAGACGGCATGTTTCAGCTCCTTCCACAGATGTTCAATAGGATTTAGATCAGGGCTCATAGAAGGCCACTTTAGAATAATCCAGTGTTTCACTCTTAGCCATTCTTGGGTGTTTTTAGCTGTGTGTTTTGGGTCATTATCCTGTTGCAAGACCCATGGCCTGCGACTGAGACTAAGCTGTCTGACACTGGGCAGCACATTTCTCTCTAGAATACCTTGATAGTCTTGAGATTTCATTGTACCCTGCACAGATTCAAGACACCCTGTGCCAGATGCAGCAAAGCAGCCCCAGAACATAACAGAACCTCCTCCATGTTTCACAGTAGGGACAGTGTTCTTTTCTTGGTATGCTTCATTTTTGCGTCTGTGAACATACAGCTGATGTGCCTTGCCAAAAAGTTGCAGTTTTGTCTCATCTGTCCATAGGACATTCTCCCAGAAGCTTTGTGGCTTGTCAACATGCAGTTTGGCAAATTCCAGTCTGGCTTTTTTATGATTTGTTTTCAACAGTGGTGTCCTCCGTGGTCGTCTCCCATGAAGTCCACTTTGGCTCAAACGACGACGGATAGTGCGATCTGACACTGATGTACCTTGACCTTGGAGTTCATCTTGAATGTGTTTAGAGGTTGTTCTGGGCTCTTTTGTTACCATTCGTATTATCCGTCTCTTCCATTCTTCATCAAGTTTCCTCCTGCGGCCATGTCCAGGGAGGTTGGCTACAGTCCCGTGGATCTTAAATTTCTGAATAATATGTGCAACTGTAGTCACAGGAACATCAAGCTGCTTGGAGATGGTCTTATAGCCTTTACCTTTAACATGCTTGTCTATAATTTTCTTTCTAATCTCCTGAGACAGCTCTCTCCTTTGCTTCCTCTGGTCCATGTTTAGTGAGGTACACACCATGTCACCAAACAGAACAGTGACTGCCTGTCACCCTTTAAATAGGCCGACTGACTGATTACAAGTTTGTAGACACCTGTGATGTTAATTAGAGGACACATCTTGGTTGAACATGTCCCTATGGTCACATTATTTTCAATCTTTTCTCGGGTACCATCATTTTTGTCCAGGCCTGTTTCATGAGTTTGTTTTTTAAAGTAATTCTGTTGAACCACAATTCAAAAGCATTGTCTGATTTTCATTGGTTAATTTTCATAGAATTTTTATTTATTACCACTTTTGTCAGATTCAAGTTATTTCTGTGACCATTGTGGGTTTTTCTTTCATTAACAGAGGGGTAACAACAATTTTGTTCACATGTGTAAATACATAACACAAATGCAATAGGGTTAAGTGTCTGTTGATATAAGTAAGTAAAGTTCATTTACAATATGTAACACCTTTCACAAATAAAATCATAATGTTCTTAACAATGTTCTATGTTAAAGGGCACTTACTGCACTCACATCAGGACTCAAGTTTTATTTTTACGTTCCACTGAAGACATTTTGCAAAATTCACTGCTTAAAGGTGCAATCCATTACTGTTTGACCTCCTGGCCAGTAGGTGTGGCACTCACTGTTGCCTCATGATAACATTGCACGTGTTGCCATGCAGAAACACAAATGATGCTGGAAACAAGGATTCACAGGCATCAGCAGACTGTGTGGAAATCAGTGTCTTTGTGATTACGAGCCAGTGAAATCCTGTCAAGCGACAAATCTTTTGTGGTTTATGGTGCGCCGTGATTTTAACCGAGTCTTCTTTGATGTTTGTTTCCATTCGTCAATCTTTTAAAATTAGTCATATCATCATCATCACTTCACTCTATCACTCTCACTCTTCACGCTATAAAAGCAAGAAATCTGTGTGTGTCTGTCTGTGTGTCTGTCACATTCATAAGACATCATAGGACGGCCTATGATCTCTGCCTGAACATCATAGGACGTCCTATGAACTCAGGCATCATAGGACACATAGACAAATGTGTCTATGATGTCATAGAGACCATGTGTCTTTGAACTCAGGCATCATAGGACACATAGACAAATGTGTCTTTATGATGTCATAGAGACCATGTGTCTTTGAACTCAGGCATCATAGGACATATAGACAAATGTGTCTTTATGATGTCATATAGACCATGAACTCAGGCATCATAGGATGACTCGCGATGCCTATATGACGGCACATAGACAAATGTGTCTTTTTTGATGTCATATACATCAAGCCCACGTCACATGTGTAGAGTGATGATATAGAGTGAAGTGATGATATAAAGTACGAGGAGACGAAGAGTGATGTCTAAAGATAGAATTGAGGTTTGATTGGACACAGCAATGACGATAGAAAGACCCATCAGATGGAGTGATGATACAGAGTGAAGTATGTGGTGGTAATGCATCTGTAAGCTGGTTGCCAACCGCCAATCAAATCTAAAAGAAGAAGACAAACGTGTCTTTATGATGTCATATAGACCATGAACTTAGGCATCATAGGACATATAGACAAATGTGTCTTTATGATGTTATGTAGACCATGAACTCAGGCATCATAGGACGACTTGTGATGCCTATATGACGGCACATAGACAAATGTGTCTTTATGATGTCATATACATCAAGGCTGCCTTCATGTCTTTATGATGTCATATACAGTGAGTCCATGCCGGAAAGCCTCTTTTTGCTCAGATCTATTTTCATGATCCTGTCCATGAACTAGAATTACTACGCACCTATCCCTCAACCAGTGGTCTGAATGAAGAAAAAGAAGAAGAAGAAGACCCACCAGATGGAGAGCAATAGAATGACGACAACTGCTGCATGTCAGAAAAGATGCCATGAAGATGAAACACCTGAGGTTCCAGCAGTACATTGCACGTGTCTGAGACAGGAGGACACCCTTCACCAGCATAGGGTACGACAGACTTTAAAGCACGTTTCTAGGACATCATAGGACGGCCTATGATCTCTGCCTCATCATCATAGCGCGTCCTGTGAACTCAGGCATCATAGGACGACTCGCCATGCTTACATGACGGCAAATGTGTAACCTTGACGAATGCCAGTCTTCAGTACAAATGTGTAAAATGCCAAGCAAAGCGCTGATTTTCTTCGAGTACTCCAGTTTTTTGGTTTCTAAAGGCATGCACGGGCCTTCCTGAACAGGGTGGAAAGCCATTTTTTCAGGATTGTGCCCATGAACTGGAATTATGACACACCTATCCCTCAACCAGTGGTCTGAATGAAGAAGAAGACCCACCAGATGGAGAGTAATAGAATGAAGAGAACTGCTACACGTCAGAAAGGATGCCATGAACATGAAACACCTCAGGTTCCACCAGTACGCCGCAGGCATGACTGTGAACAACGCAGCCGTCTGAGACAGGAGGAGACCCTTCAGTGGTCTGAACGAAGAAGAAGACCCACCAGATGATGTCTATATGACGGCACATAGACAGAGCACATGACTCCCTACAAGACGTGTATACAGTATATAGACACAGGTAAGCAACATAACACAGAACAGTGACAGGCAGGAGAAGAAGTAACAAGCAGGGACAAACAGCCCCACATGGCAGGACATATTTTGTGTGATTTTTATATTTTGCTGCATACAAAAGCCATCACATGTGATTGCACTTAGTGCTGTGTTGCTATACCAACTGTCCTGTAACTGGCAAGATTTCTGTTCCAATGCATCCCCTCGACGGGCATGCATGGGTTTCTATGGGTATGCACGGGTATGCACTAGTAAATATTAATAATTTATAGTAATGCTAACGTTTCACAGACGTGACTGAACCTGATAATTACATAATTTTGATAATGTAATCATGGCAAAACTGTTGCTGACTTTAAGGACTTTGCTGTTGGTAGTGCTTTTTGCAGATATGCTGTAACACACTCTTGTGCTCTGTTTATGTTCAGTGTTTAGCTAAGAATGCTGTTCTAAAACGAGCTGTTGGTATGGCTAATCCATTGCCTTGGTCATCCCCAGTTGCTGTGTGTGGGCAATCAGGGACAGTTACCCTGATCCCTACGGACAATACACTGGGTTTGTTCCAGGTCACTAGCTCATGCTCCTGGTCTGTGGCAGGTCCACATGTACATCCATGGTACAAGGTGCATCATCAGGGCCTCAAAAAACAGGAGGTGGCAAGTAATTTTTGGGTTCTGACTCATTTTCGTTAATTTAAATTTTGTGTTATATTATTTTTATTTGGTTGTTTTATACTATATATTATTAAAATGAACTATTATAAAATGGATGCCTGATATTGTTTGTGCCTTTTCTAATTTATATGTAAAGGGTGTTGTTGATTCATTGTTAGATTTACCAAGTGATGGCTTACCTATCCCCAGTGCACATCTGAAATACAGCCTTTCTATAACCTTGTAAAATTACTGAGAACTTCAGTTATACATACCTGATCAGACAAATGCATAGTATTCTCTTCAATAAGCTCAGTTTTTGAAATTATTTGCAGTACAGTAATAATTCATTTGTTCTCATATGGATACTCAGTGTAAAAAAATTGGTGCATTTCAGAAAATAAGCACATCACTAATCCAACCTGACACAAAATCACTAGTCATAGTCCTCATAATATCTATAAAAAGTATTATTAAATATTTAAATTTATATTGGATTACTGTATAATCTTAAAGTTTTTTTAGTATTTTATATAAGTTAAATTCTCAGCAATATTACATTTTCTGACAGTGTACTAATATAATATTATAAAGCAAATCAACATCAACTAAAGTTGTCTATGAAAAAAGGACTTTTTTTTTATAAACACAACTTTATTATATAGCACCAATTCACAACAACAGTCAGCTCATACAACTTTGAAGTGTTGGACAAAGACCCCACAATTCCAGAAAGACCTCAATAATCAGGTGATCCCTTTTGAGGATCATTTAGCCACAGTGCAGAGGAAAAACTCCATTTTAACAATAGGAAACCTCCAGCAGAAGTGGTTTGGGCATGTGATCAGGATCCTGGTCACCTCCCACTTCAGGCGTTTGGAACATGTCCCCTGAGGATGAGACCACAGGGCACACTATGACACCCAGCTGGCATGGAACACCTAGGCATCCCCTCTGAAGAGCTATAGAAAGTGGCTGGAGAGAGGGAAGTCTGGGCTGCTCTACTTGGACTGCTGCCTCCATGACCCGGATCCCCAGAAAAGCTGTTGAGGACGGACGGATGGACAGAAAGATGGATGGGAAGAAGAAAATTTTGACAATATTCTCAAAAGTAGAAATGGTCTGTCTCCCAAATATCAGAATTTGAAAACAAAGTCAGATGTAGACATCTTCCCCCTGTGTGACTGTTGAGTGAAGTGGATCAGCGTGGTCCATGGAGCCGATCTGGGAAAGCAATATAGAAAAATATAAGAAATTGGACACAAACTTCAAATCTTTCATTGTCTCTTTAGTTTGTGTTGCCCTAGCTTCTTACAATAAGGTACAAAATGCCAATGTCCAAATTAAAAAAAAATAAATAAAAGCAAAAACAGTTTCAAGAAAAAAAAAACTGCATGAAAATATGACATAATCTGAACTTGTAGACATTTTTTAAACATTAAAAATATGATACAATGAGTGTGCTGTGTTTACTCATGCAAAGTATACTGTTGGTGACAGAAAGAGTGGGTAGAGAAATGGAATTGAATTTTACCTGTGTGACATGTGCTGTGTTCACTCCTGCAGCATTGGACCTGATTCAAGAACAGGAAAAAGCTTTTTAGTTCCACATCCTTGGAACATCAAGTGTATCGCCACCTTGTATTTTCATTAACAATGAAAAGTTTCACATTTTAGCGTCCCCATTTGTAAGATGCTCTTGATCAGACAGTTAAAAAAAGAAAAACTCTTTACTATCTACAGGTACATCTCAAAAAATTCATGAAAAAGTAGATTTTGTCACTCATTTCAGAAAATGAAACCCATATATAGAGTCATTACACAGAGAGTGATATATTTCAAGTGTTTATTTTAATTTTGATGATTATGGCTTACAGCCCATGAAAACCCCAAATCTCTGTGTAATGAATCTACGTATATAATATATGGGTTTCAATTTCTGAAATGAGTGACAAAAAATATTGAACATTTTTTCATGATATTCTAATTTTTTGAGATGTACCTGTACTTAGGCCTATCCTAGCTTGTGTCATCAGCTCTTCCATTGGTGATGGTGGTTCTACAGGAACAAGGCCAAGTGTACATGGGTTCTCTGGGTGCAGTTGTCCATGTTGCGGCAGGACTGCATCTGCAGAAAGGCGCTTTGAAAGAATGCGGGCCAGAAGGGGTGGAATGTGGTCATAAGTCTAATTAATTCATTATGAAAAATGATAAATAAATATGAATGGATGGATGTAACAGAGTATTCACTAAATATTAACAAAAACAATCATTTCTGTAAAATTTACAAAAAGGTTTAAAATTAATAAATCACCCCCCTCAATTTTTTTTTTAAATTTATAATCCTAATATTACAGTTGTCATAGTTCCAAGGTTGTCATAGTCAGGAGCGGCACTGGGGTTAAGCTCCCAGCGCTTATAAAATGCTCCTTATGGCGTGCGTCTCAAAAAGCCTCTGACAACTAAGTCCAACTCCTAGCCTGCCCGTGTGGTTTAGTTTCTAAGCCCGGCGGAACTGCTTTTACTAATAGGAGAAGGGGCGAGGGCGGTTCTCTAGCATCTTAAAACCAGATGCTTCGGGTAGATGGTGGCCCGTTAACCTGGGAAGGTAGCCCATCTAGGGGAAGGTAAACCCTGGATCCTACCAACGCCCAACGCTGGAAGGTAGAACACCGGATCACCGGAGAGGACACTCCAGCTTCGCCTTCGGCATAGACAAAACACGGGGAACGACAGTTACCGGTTATAAGCCACCGCTCAATTGGCGTAGAGCATGGCGCCAGGGGTTGTTCCCGACGGTGGGAGGGATCGTCTGATCTCACTGGACAGCTACCACCTGCCTCAAGCTGGACAGCCCCCAGCCAATAAGGTGTTGTCCCGCCACAGCCTGCTTTCCTCATTGGGTGTATGGGGATGAGGTGAAGTCTGAACGGCAGGCTGAGAACCTTCGCACCAGGCAAGACGACAAAACAAAAGAGACCAACTCTAAAACTGGGAACTTGGAACGTCCGCACTATGGTGACAGGACTCACTGCTAACCTCAAGGACATCAGCGACACCAGGAAGACTGCCATCATCAATAATGAGCTGAAGAGACTGGAAGTGGATATCGCCACTCTCCAGGAAACACGGTTGGCTGACGCAGGCACACTGAGAGAGAAGGACTACACGTTCTACTGGCAGGGAAAGGGCAGTGACGAACACAGGGAACACGGAGTGGGCTTCGCTGTGAAGAACACCTTGCTGAAGATGGTGGAACCGGGCAGCAATGGCTCTGCACGACTCCTCACCCTCCGCCTTAACACCACTCAAGGCCCAGTCACCCTCGTCAGTGTGTATGCCCCAACACTGACAGCCACACCAGAGGCAAGAGACGAGTTCTACGAGAATCTCGCAACAACTATCAGGATCATCCCCAACTCTGAACAACTCATTCGCCTTGGAGACTTCAATGCCAGAGTGGGTGCTGACCACGACTCCTGGCCCTCCTGTCTTGGACCTTTTGGCGTGGGCAGAATGAACAACAACGGACAGCGGCTGCTTGAGTTCTGCACACATCATGATCTGTGCATCACAAACTCGTTCTTCAAGACCAAGCCCCAGCACAAGGTTTCCTGGCGACATCCGCGCTCAAAGCACTGGCACCAGTTGGACTTGATCCTGACCAGGCGCACCTCACTGAAGAACGTGCTAATCACCCGTTCGTTCCAGAGTGCAGATTGCGACACAGACCATTCACCGCGCCAGACAGCCTGGAAAGGCACGGATTGACACAAGCAAGATGGCCCAACCGGAACTTGTTGAGCAGTTTGCCTCCACCTTTGTAAAGGAACTTGGTGAACCACAAGAAGGAGAATCTGCATAGCAGAAGTGGGAAGAGCTGCGAAACATCATCCACCACACAGCCTTGGCTACCTTTGGGAGGAAGACCTTGAAGTCACAGGACTGGTTTGATGCCAAGTCGACCGTGATGACCCCCGTCATTGAAGCCAAGCGCTCAGCACTTGCTGAGTACAAGAAGTACCCAAACGAGAAGAATCTCCAGATTCTCAGGGCTGCGAGAAGCAAAGTTCAGCAGACTGCTCGGCACTGCGCCAACGAGTACTGGACTCAGCTCAGCCAAGATATTCAAACCGCTGCCATACCAGGGAACATCCATGGTATGTACGGCGGCATCAAGAAAGCACTTGGTCTGGCTCAGAGCAAGACGGCCCCCCTCAAATCCTCCACTGGGGAGATGATCACAGAAAAGAACAAGCAGATGGAGAGATGGGTGGAGCACTACTCCGACCTCTACTCCAGACAGAACACCGTGACACCGTCAGCCCTTGACGCCATCGATTGCCTGCCATCCATGGATAAACTTGACGCCGAGCCAACCATCGACGAACTCAGCAAGGCTATTGACAGCTTGGCCACTGGCAAGGCACCCGGCAACGACGGTATACCCCCCGACCTGATCAAGCACTGCAAGACCGCCCTACTGCTGCCATTGCATGACATCCTCTGCCAGTGCTGGAAGGAAGGTGCTGTACCACAGGACATGAGGGACGCCAAGATCATCACCCTCTACAAAAACAAAGGGGAGAGAAGCAACTGCAACAACTACAGGGGCATCTTCCTCCTCAGCATTGTTGGTAAAGTCTACGCACGAGTTGTCCTCGTTCGTCTACAGAAGCTTGCCAAACGTGTCTACCCCGAGTCTCAGTGTGGCTTCCCCGCTGGGCGATCAACGGTGGACATGATATTCTCCATCCGCCAACTCCAGGAGAAGTGCAGAGAACAGAACATGCCCCTGTACGTCGCCTTCATTGACCTCACCAAAGCGTTCGATCTGGTCAGCAGAGAGGGGCTTTTCAAGATCCTGCCAAAGATAGGATGCCCACCAAAGTTGTAAAGCCTCATCGAATCGTTTCACACCAACATGCAGGGGATGGTGCAGTACAACGGCAACGTCTCAGAGCTATTCAATATACACAGCGAAGTGAAACAGGGCTGTGTACTTGCGCCAACCCTCTTTGGGATTTTCTTTGCTATGCTCCTGAGACATGCCTTCAGCACAGCAACAGAGGGAATCTACCTGCATACAAGATCTGATGGCAGGCTTTTCAACCTCGCCCGCCTGAAAGCCAGAACCAAAGTACGTGAGGCTCTAATCAGAGATATGCTGTTCGCAGACGACGCTGCAGTCGCGACCCACACACAGCAGGAGCTTCAGACCCTGATGGACCACTTCTCCCAGGCATGCATGGACTTCGGGCTTACCATCAGCCTGAAGAAGACTAACGTCTTGGCGCAAGGCACGGAAGCACCACCAACCATCACCATTGACGACTACGAGCTGGAGGTCATGAATCAGTTCACGTACCTGGGGTCTACGATCAGCAGCAACCTCTCCCTTGATGCAGAGATCGACAAGAGGATTGGAAAATCAGCCTTCACACTCGCTCGCCTCACCACGCGAGTGTGGGAGAATCCCAAACTCTCTGTTAAGACGACGATGGCAGTCTACAACGCCTGCGTCATCAGCACACTGCTTTATGGGAGTGAGACGTGGACAACATATGCCCGGCAGGAAAAGAGACTGAATTCCTTCCACTTGCGCTGCATTTGCCACATCCTGGACATATCCTGGCAGGACAAAGTACCCAACACAGAAGTCCTGTCCCGCGCCGGCCTTCCCTCCATGTTCACTCTACTCAGGCAGCGCAGGCTCCGCTGGCTAGGCCATGTTCACCGTATGGAGGACGGCAGAATCCCCAAAGACGTCCTCTACGGAGAACTGGCGAATGGCAGGAGAGACGCTGGCCACCCACAGCTGTGCTTCAGAGACGTCTGCAAGAGAGATATGAAGGCCCTGGAGATCAACACAGAGCGCTGGGAGGACCTCGCAATGGACCTCTCCAAATGGAGAGGCACCCTGACCAGACAGCTCAAGGCGGGTGAAGAGAAACTGACTGCTGCAGCAGATGAAAAAAGGACCCGCAGGAAGAACCGCCACAGACCCAGCAGCACGGAGACCATCCACAAGTGCGACCTGTGTGACGGGGACTGCCATTCGCGCATCGGCCTGTTCAGCCACAGGCGGTGCTGTTCCAGCAGAGTAGACATCTAGGATTCTCTTCCATGGTCATCATAGACCGACGGAGGCCGATGAATATTACAGTTTATAGATAATTTTGTAAAATGTTTTGGTGGCACAAAACTTATATGGTCCCTGTGCTGGTTATAGTCCAGTGCAGCTAAAAGGGTCCAGGCCTCTTATCCAGGTGAGCTAAAGGATAACCTTTTGCTGGCATACATTAGAATGAGAATTAGAACAAGAATGTTTATAAAACTGTTGGGAATACTTTTCACAAACACCAAGTTTAAAAAATTATATATAGATGTAAGATGACAACTAAGCTGACCCAGAGAAGGTTTTGGCTCCGTTTCTGCTTTCAAAAGACAATGGGGATACATTTGGGAAATATCATGTTGGCATCCTTCAGTCTCGGGAGACTATGGATCTGCGCCTTGAGTTGGAGTAACGGGATTATGGCAGCATTGCTTGTGGCTGTGTAAGCCGATATGCGAGTGACAGTCACAGTTGCAACGGTCACAGATGTAGGCGCTTGGTTGTGTTGTCTTTTTCAATGCATCCTTTCGAGATGATTGTTTTTCGTCGGCAGACTAGCGAAGGTGCTCTTCTCCCCTTCTGAGTCCGTCTTTCAGCACATGTCTCCAGCGGTTTCGGTCGTCTGCAGTATCCTCCCAGTTGATCACGTCCATGCCCAGTGTTTTCATGTCTCTTTTGCATAAATCCTTGAAACGGAGATGCGGTCGACCTCGAGTTCGTTTGCTGGATGCAAGGTCTCCATACAGAATGTCTTTCAGTATTCTCCCATCCGGCATCCGATGGACGTGTCCCAACCAGCGGAGACGACGATCGCAAAGCAAGTAGAGCAGGCTTGGTAAGCTCGCGCAGGAGAGTATCTGTGAAAAGTATTCCCAACAGTTTTATAAACATTCTTGTTCTAATCCTCATTCTAATGTATGCCAGCAAAAGGTTCTCCTTTAGCTCACCTGGATAGGAGGCCTGGACCCTTTTAGCTGGACAACTAAGCTGACCCAGAGAAGGTTTTGGCTCCGTTTCTGCTTTCAAAAGACAATGGGGATACATTTGGGAAATATCATGTAACAATGTAAAAGCAATTTATTTTATAAACGCCAAAAACATTTGATCATGTAAACAAAAGATCCTTTGTTCGACGTATCATAAACTAATTTTGATTCTGACGAAATTAGACCACATTAAAATAATGTGCAAAAATGGCTTCTTTAGATAAATGGCCACAAGTGTGTGGGAGATCATCAAACACAATGTAAAACTAATGTATTTTTAAAAATTCATAATGTTCGTTAGAAAAAAATGGAGTTCCTTCCTTCACGGTATTGGAAACTAATGCTAACTGTAGCTACACTAGACCAGAGTGGAAAAATTGCTGTTTGGAAAGGATTATCGAGCAATCCCTGTGGTCTATCCCATCCCCATACACCAGTTGATATCATCACACAGTCATATTAATAACAGGAACATCTCATAGACAAAATGTAGGTTAAAGATAGCTATGCAAACACTAGTTAGCTTAGCTTACCGGTCGAGTAACAAATAGGTGACCTCAGTATGGATTTTAAAACCTTTATGATTCTTCAGATCGCACCAGCAATCAAAAGCTGCACCAATACTTATTCTGGTCTTGCCCCTTCGTTTATTACTTCTTAATTGAGACGGATACCGGAATGAGCTATTACTTTCAGAAGCAGCCATGGCTGCCTCTGGCAACCCCCAGTGTTACGGAAATGCAATAGCACATGACATCAACAGATTCATTGTATTGGATCAGAAATCCGGATGGAACAATTTTCTGTCTAAAAAAATCTTCTGGAATATAAATATTTACATTATTATTGGTCCGGAAAAAATTGCAAAATGTTTTTTTCATCAATATACAATTTTTTTGAAGAACATTAAGACTTAAATTATGCAAGTTTCTAAATGCTTTTTTGATGTATTATTTTTTAAAAATCTTTGTTTTCATAAAATTGTTATGAATTTCACCTTTAAGATTATTTAAAAATAAGGCCCAATGCAATCTGAACGTTTATTACTTATGCAGGGCCTGGGGTTGGGGGTACTCATTTTCCAAAATTAGCTGTTCTAGCTCAGCTCTCTTGTTATGAACAAGCAGAAAAAAGTGTTAAGAGGAGGTTGAAGCTTTGATTTCACAGGGATTATGTGGACTTCATTATTTGAAACTGTCACCATGTTTAATGAACTTCTACTATTGTAAAAGTGTATATATGACAAAAGAAAAACTAGTGCGGGTAAGCGGTTGATTTTTTTTTTTAATTAATTGCACACATTTTCCCAAAAATTCATTGAGATTAATCATGATTATTTTTTTGTCTAATTAGTTAATTGTGATTAATTGCAGGGGGGCTATGGGGAGTGGGGGTAGGTGGAGTGACAATACACATAAACAGTTACTTTTTTTTATACATACACTTATTTACCTCAGAATAAATTTTAGAACCTGTTCAGCATGCTTGTCATCGGCCAGTCAGCCTTGACCATACCTTGAAAGGGCTGCCTTGAGGACTCCTATTGGGTAAAAATCTGAAACAAGTCAACATGACACTGGCAATATTTTCACAATTTTAGACTGAGAAAAAAGGTTTGTGTGGTGAGACAGAGGGTAAGAGTGAGACTCACAAAGAGTGAGAGTTGACAATACTGAATTGTAGTGTTGGTAACTACATGTAGTATCCCAGCCTAATAATTTATTAATGTTGCCTAAATTTCCTAATCCAGTGGGGAAAAATAACAAAAAAAATACTAAACTGCTCATGCCCATTTGATTCTGATGTGCTGATAATATATGGAAAACATTAAGATACCAAAGAGACCACTGCAAAATTATCACTTTGTCTGGTTTTACTATTTATATGCATGTGTTGGCATAAAATGAACAATTTTGTTTTATTCTATAACCTACTGAAAACAACTCACCCAAATTTCAAGTCAAAATATTGTCATTTACAGCATTTATTTACAGAAAATGGCAACTGGCCAAAACAATAAGAAAATGTTACTTTTATACCTCTAACTGTCCCAGGAGCCGTTTGGCACCATAACCTCTAGTGGCCAAGAGTGGTATAGATTTTTTGTCAAGAAATATTCAGATCCTTAGGTGAGATTTCCAAGGCTATAACTTGAAAGTTGGAAGGGATAGCACAACATAACAAAAATATTTTTTTTGTAAGTTGTCTGTGTTTTTTCAGCTGACAGTTTTGCACCACTGAATCCAAAAATGACATCTGTTTCTCTCAGTCAGGTCAAGTTTTTATGCTAAATTGTGAGCAGTTGTACAGTTGTACTGTAAATTGAATAGCAGACATTGATAAAGGTAAGTACATGTAAATTGAATGTTACATCATCATTGTTCAAAATTCAGAGAATTTCAAGAAATAAAGAATTTTGCATCATATAAAGCGAAAATACCCGTACATGTAAACAAAAATGTAAAAAACATGTGGCCATAGTTCAAAAAGTTGACCTGATTGAGCAAAACCAATGTGATTTTTGGATTCAGCACATCAAAATTGTCCTAAATCAGCTAAAAAAAACTTAGACAATAAATTTGGTGTTGACCAGTCTAATGGCTTACTGTCAATTAGAAAGATGTAGAATATGATCCAAACTTTCAGGTAGGAATAAGTTTACACATCTAATTTGCATAATGCCGCAGGAGCTAAATCGAATTACATAACTCAGTCAAAAGTGGACTTTGGACATACTGTATCTACACAAAGAATGGTTCTGTTTTTTGACACCGTTTTTTCTACAGGGGTATGTTGTTATTTTCAAAGTATATGAACCAGAAAATCAGTGCAATGTAAAGAGACAAAGAAATTCGTCACTTACCGTTGACGAAGGGGGCTCCATGGTTGCCCCGTTTTCATCCATTGTGGTTGTTATTTTGCATTGTGTCGGTCATTTGCTCTCTCTCCCACATCTACAACGTCTTTTGATTATCCCACATCAATTTCGTTTGAATCCCGCGTCAATTTTTCGTGTATGAAGCCATTTTTATGTGACAATACGTGGGGGTCATATTTGCTTTCTGAGCTTAACAAAGGAAAACAAAGAAGTATAATAAGGATTTCTTCTCCTTTGGTGTATCCTGTGTCAGCCATGATTCCTCCAACACGTGTCTGCCACCTTCTGAACTGGCAGATCAGTACAAATCCTCAGTACAGCTGGGGAGTTAAAGGGATGTCAGAGTGAGTTGACAGGCGCAGTTGCTGTGCTGTGCCACTAGGGGCACGTGAACTCTGACAGTTAAAAGGTTTAAATGAAATAATGCAAAAAAAACAAGTTCAGGTTCATTCTTAAACACTACAATACTTTTAGGAAGAACTCAGAAATCTGTATTTGTGTAATAACTCTGATTTTTATTGACGGCTTTCAGGCTTCTTACTATGCTTAGATGATCACCGAAGTATATTGACTTGTCCTTGTGTTGGAATTCAACAAATTGGATGTAGAGATGCTAATTTAGGAAATATTTTGAAGTGGTCTCTCTCTCTCGCTCTCTCTCTCTCTTTTTTCCCCCCAGAAGTATCCAGTGGGGTGAAAAAGTGTTTACCCCCTTCCTGATTTCTCATTTTTTTTGGTTTCCATCCATCCATCCATCCATCTTCTACCGCTTTTCCGGAGGTCCGGGTCGCGGAGGCAGCAGTTTAAGTAGAGAAGCCCAGACTTCCCTCTCCCCAGCCACCTGCTCCAGCTCTTCAGAGAGGATGCCAAGGCGTTCCCAGACCAGCTGGGAGACATAGTCTCTCCACCGAGTCCTGGGTCTGCCCCGGGGTCTCCTCCCAGTGGGACGTGCCTGAAACACCTCAGGTGGGAGGCGTCCAGGAGGCATCCTAATCAGATGCCCATACCACCTCAACTGACTCCTTTCAATGTGGAGGAGCAGCGGTTCTACTCTGAGCCTCTCCCGGATGACTGAGCTCCTCACCGTATCTCTGAGGGTGAGTCCAGCAATCCGACGGAGAAAGCTCATTTCAGCCGCTTGTATCCGCGATCTTGTTCTTTCGGTCATTACCCAAAGCTCGTGACCATAGGTGAGAGTAGGAACATAGATTGACTGGTAAATCAACAGTTTTTTACCTCCGCTAAGGAGGTTATGTTTTCATCGGCGTTGGTTTGTCTGTCTGTCTGTCTGTCTGTTTGTTAGCAAGATAACTCAAAAAGTTATGGATGGATTTTCATGAAATTTTCACAGATTGTCAGAAATGGGGTATCCTACAGATGATTAGATTTTGGTGGTGATCCAGATCACCGTCCACAAGAAAACTGCCATTACGCAAAATACCATTTTCGTGAATAACTACTGAACCACTAATCCTATCATTGTCAATCCAATTGCTTGTCATATGTTTTCATGGTCAAGGAATCTGAAAACGTACACACAAACACTCTATGGGGGGAACTGTGGCGCTTGGCGGAGGTCTGCGCTCTCCGAGTGCTTTTCTAGTTTTTTGTTTGTCACACTTAAATGTTTCACATCATCAAACAAATTTAGATAGATAGATAGATGTACTTTATTGATCCCAAACTGGGAAACTACAGTGTAACAACAGCATGACAGTTGACAGCCAAACAACAGAAACACACACGACAGACAAAGGGACCATGGAAAGTAAAAAGAAACTAACACGACTATAGAACCTATATACATCATAGCTTAATATATGATGATGACCCGTATAAATTTAAATATTAGACAAAGACAACACAAGTCAACACCAAATGCAGTTGTTAAATGAAGGTGTTTGGTATTAAGGGTAAAAAAATATCCAAACCTGTATGGCCCTGTGTGAAAAAGTGATTGTCCCCTAACCCTAATAACTGGTTGGACCACCCTTAGCAGCAACAACTGCAATCAAGCGTTTGCAATAACTGGCAATGTGTCTTTTATAGCACTGTTGAGGAATTTTGGCCCACTCATCTTTGCAGAATTGTTGTAATTCAGCCACATTGTAGGGTTTTCGAGCATGGACTGCCATTTTAAGGCCATGCCACAGCATCTCAATCGGATTCCAGTCAGGACTTTGACTAGGACACTCCAAAGTCTTCATTTTGTTTTTCTTAAGCCATTCAGAGGTGGAATTGCTGGTGTGTTTTGGATCATTGTCCTACTGCAGAACCCGAGTGCGCTTCAGTTTGAGGTCACAAACAGATGGCCGGATATTCTCCTTCAGGATTTTTTGGTAGACAGCAGAATTTATGGTTCCATTTACCACAGCAAGTCTTCCAGGTCCTGAAGCAGCAAAACAGCCCCAGACCATCACATTACCACCACCATATTTTACTGTTGGTATGATATTCCTTTTCTGAAATGCTGTGTTACTTTTATGCCGGATGTAATGGGACACAAACCTTCCAAAAAGTTCAACTTTTGTTTTGACAGTCCACAGAGTATGTTCCCGAAAGTCTTGGGGATCATCAAGATGTTTTCTGGCAAAACTGAGTCAAGCCTTCATGTTCTTTTTGCTCAGCAGTGGTTTTCGTCTTGGAACTCTGCCATGCAGGCCATTTTTGCCCAGTCTCTTTCTTATGGTGGAGTCATGAACACTGACCTTAACTGAGGCAAGTGAGGCATGCAGTTCTTTGGATGTTATCGTGGGGCCTTTTGTGACCTCTTGGATGAGTCGTTGCTGCGCTCTTGGGTTAATTTTGTTTGACCGGCTACTCCTGGGAAGGTTCACCACTGTTTCATGTTTTCTCCATTTGTGGATAATGGCTGCCACTGTGGTTCACTGGAGTCCCAAAGCTTTAGAAATGGCTTTATAACCTTTTTCAGACTGATAGATCTCAATTACTTTGTTTCTCATTTGTTCCTGAATTTCTTTGGATCCCAGCATGATGTCTAGCTTTTGAGGATCTTTTAGTCTACTTCACTTTGTCATGCAGGTCCTATTTAAGTGATTTCTGGATTGAGAACAGGTATGGCAGTAATCAGGCCTGAGTATGGCTAGAGAAATTGAACTCCGCTTTCCAAAGATGTGATAAACCACAGTTAATTTATGTTTTAATGGGGGGGCAGTCACTTTTTCACACAGGGCCATGTAGGTTTGGATTTATTTTTTTTTACCCTTAATAATAAAGACCTTCATTTAAAAACTGCATTCTGTGCTTACTTGTGTTATCTTTGTCAAATATTTAAATTTGTTTGATGATCTGAAGCATTTAAGTGTGACAAACATACAAAAAAAATGAGAAATCAGGAAGGAGGCAAACACTTTTTCGCACCACTGTACTTGCAATGGGCTGGCAATTTGTCTAGGGCAGGGATGTCACACTCATTCCATGGAGGGCCAAGACCCTGCAGGTTTACAGGTGCATCTCAATAAATTAGAATGTCATCGAAAAGTTAATAAAATTCAGGAATTCAATTCAGAAAATGAAACTCCTTTATTATATAGATTAATTACACACAGAGAGTGATATATTTCAAGTGTTTATTTCTTTTAATTTTGATGGTTATGGCTAATAAAATTAGCCATATGTTATGGCTAATAAAATTAGAATATTACATAAAATTAATTTACAAAAAATGAATTTTTAATAGAAATGTTGGCCTACTGAAAAGTATGTCCATGTACACACTCAATACTTGGTCGGGGCTCCTTTTGCATGAATTACTGCATCAATGTGGCGTGGCATGGAGGTGATCAGCCTGTGGTACTTCTGAGGTGTTAAAAAGGCCCACGTTGCTTTGATAGCGGCCTTCAGCTCGTCTTCATTGTTGGGTCTGGTGTCTCTCATCTTCCTCTTGACAATACTCCATAAATTCTCTATATAGTTGAAGTCAGGCTAGTTTTGTGGCCAATAAAGCACAGTGATACTATGGTCATTAAACCAGGTTTTGGCATGTTTGGCAGTGTGGGCAGGTGCCAAGTCCTGCTGGAAAATGAAATCGACATCTCCATAAAGCTTGTCAGCAGAAGGAAGCATGAAGTTCTCTAAAATTTGCTGGTAGACGGCTGCGCTGACTTTGGACTTGATAAAACACAGTGGACCGACACCAGCAGATGACCTCATTTCAGATGACAGTAAATTTTGCATGTCATTTGGAAATCAAGGTCCCAGAGTCTGGAGGAAGAGTGGAGAGGCACAGAATCTAAGTTACCTGAGGTCCAGTGTGAAGTTAGACTAGCTAACGGTAGTCGTAGCACCTAACACCGACACGAAGCGACTCTGTCCCCGGTGATTGGGGCTCGCCGAAGGAACTAACCGAGGCAACAGTTGGACAGGAGCCGAATTGGAGTTCGGGTGCAGCGGTGGTGGGAGACGGGGACCAGTGGAGGACCACCAGGGCCCCAGCCAGATAAGAGCCTGAGTCGGAGCCCAGTTACAGCGGCGGGGCTCAGCGGAGGAACTACTGAGGCAGACGGCGGTAGGTGGCGGGGCTCAGCGGAGGATCTACCGGGACCCCAGCCGGACAGAAGCAGGATCGGAGCTCGGCTACAGCGGCAGTGTGCGGCGGGACTCGGTGGGGGAGCTGCCGGTACCCCGGCTGGACAGGAGCTCGGTTACGGCGGCGGTAAGCAGCGGGACTAGCAGCGGAGGGGGCTAGCTGAGGCCCAGCTGGATTCGAGGTCGGTCGGATCGGATACCAGCATCACCAGCAGAGATTGTTTTACTAATCCACAGGTCAGTAAAAATGCCACCAAAGAAGGAGGAAATGGAAGAGATCAAAAAATCTCTGAACTTCTTGTCAGAAGAAGTGACCAAAATGGTTAGCCAGCAAGCTAAAATATTAGGCCTAATGGAAGAAGTCCGAGAATTAAAATTAACAATTCAGGAAAAAGACAAAAAAATTACGGACTTGGAGCGACGCGTCGAGGATCTTGAACAATGTTCTCGTATGGATGATCTAATTATAAGTGGACTAGACATCAAATATCAATCATATGCTCATGCTACAACAGGATTGAGAGGTGAGGAGGCTCCCACAAGTGAATCAGTCTCCCTGGAAAACCAGGTGCTTCAGTTCCTTGATAGTAGAAATATAAAGGTCGAAGCAAATGCAATTTCAGCCTGTTATGCTTTACCCAGAAAGGATAATAAAACAAAGAAATCAATTGTGATGCGCTTTGTGAACAGAAGGGTAAAGAATGACATACTGAGGCAGGCCAGAAAGCTACGGGGAACAGAAGTTTACCTAAATGAACACCTAACAAAAACTAATGCTGAAATAGCACGGCAAGCACGGATGCTGAAAAGACAAAATAAGATACAGGCAACATGGACAAGAAATTGTAGAGTTTGGATCAAACTAAATGGAACACCTGAGGAAGCAAAGAGTATAATAATCAGGGATGTTACCGACTTAAATAAATACAGATGAACACTGATTAAGAAAATTAAGAGACAATGATAATCCATATCCACACACAAGGCAAGAATAGTTCTTTTGACATACCATGTCAATGTACTTTAAAAAAAAACCTAAACAAAACAAACAAAAAAACTTATGACTGACTTGAGTAGACATCAATTATCCCCAGTTGGAGGAAGTCATTTGACAGAGTGAGGAAACTCAAACTCTGGAAATATGCCATTATGCTGAACATAAACTACAAGAGATGGAGAATGATATTGATCCTGATAACCACTTTTTCAATAATATTCATAACCATTGTGAATATTACACTGAAAAGCAATTCAAAAGTCAAGTGCAACTAGATGGTAAACTATCAATAATACACTTCAACAGCAGAAGTCTTAACAAAAACTTTCCACAGATTCAGGACTATTTAAAACAGCTAGACAGAAAATTTACAGCTATCGCAGTCTCTGAAACTTGACTTAATGAAGAGCAGGCTCCCCTGATGGCAATAGAGGGATATCAGATGTTTCATATTAACATATCTCAAAAAAAGGGTGGTGGTGTTGCACTGTATATTGATGACCTGAATAGGTGTAAGCTTGTAAATGGAATGTCCTTTGCACTACCAGGGATTTTGGAATGTGTTACTGTTGAGATTGACCAAGATAAGACAAAAAATCTAATTATAAGTTGTATATATAGAACGCCGGGAACTTGCATTGAGACATTCAGAGATGAATTAGTCGAGCTGTACAATAATATTACTAGTAAGAAAATGGTAGTAATTTGTGGAGATTTCAATATTGATCTACTAAATCCATATCAACAAAATGTAATTACAGAGTTCATGAACTCTATATACAGCATGAGTCTATATCCCACAATAACACATCCCAGTAGAATCCCAGTTCACACTGCTACACTTACTGACAACCTGTTTGTTAATATTATTAATAAGAAAATAGAAAGTGGATTATTGATAAATGATATAAGTGACCACTTGCCAACCTTTGCACTTATCCATGGCCACACGGGGGCCAATACAGAATTTTTTTTTTAAATCGTTCAGATACAAATCACAAAATGCAATCAGTTCTTTTAAAGAGGACTTGCTGAAGCAAGACTGGACAGAACTCTATGTATCAGATGTAAATGAAGCCTATGACACATTTATAAACGTTGTAACCACTCTTTATGAAAAAAATTGTCCATTAGTAAAGAAAAAGCTTAAACATAAATTTGCTGATAAGCCATGGTTAACCAAAGGATTACAAAAGGCGTGTAAAAAGAAAAAATTATTATATAAAGCTTTCCTAAAGAAAAGGACAAAAGAAGCAGAGCAGCGGTATAAAACATACAAAAATAAGTTAACATATATAATAAGATGTAGTAAGAGAGACTATTACAGTAAAGAACTGGAGAAAAACAGAGACAATATTAAAAATACATGGACAATACTTAACAATATTCTTGGAAATAAAAACAGAAATACAAGCTACCCAACCGATTTTTCAAAAAATAATAAAACAACTCAGAGTGTGAATGCAGCTTTTTTTTTAGATTTAGATTTAGTATACTTTATTGATCCCCAGAGGGGAAATTGAGGGTCATCCACCACCTGGATGGATGAAGCAGCCACGATACGGCGCTATCCCTTAACCATTCACGCACACATTCACACCTAGGGCCACTTTAGAGTCTCCAATTAACCTAACCTGCATGTTTTTGGCATGTGGGAGGAAACCGGAGAAATCCCGGGGTAAACCCATGCATACATGGGGAGAACATGCAAACTCCACACAGATTACTGTTGGTCGGGGGCTGGGATCGATCCCACGATCCCCACGATCCCCCGGCCAAGGGTAAACTGTGCTGCCGCAGTGCTAACCACTGCACCACCTATATCAGAATTACTTTAGCTATTTTCATTTCATTGGGAAATATACCTGTTTGGAGAGACAGGTTACAGATATACGTCAGTGGTTTCACTAAGCATTCAATAATAGTTTTGACTAAGAGCATGTCAATACCATCACAGTCCGTAGATGTTTTACTTTTAAACGATTTAACAATTTCAATGACCTCTCTTTCATCTGTGTTCTTTATGAAAATGGAGTCTTTTATAGCAGTGTTTTTGCTTATTGTATCACCTGTAGGCGCCGTAATGGGTATTTCTCGAGCCAAATTAGGACCAATGATAACAAAAAAGTTATTAATAATTTTAATAAGCAAAAACATTGAAATTGTTAAATTGTTTAAAAGTAAAACATCTACGGACTGTGATGGTATTGACATGCTCTTAGTCAAAACTATTATTAAATGCTTAGTGAAACCACTGATGTATATCTGTAACCTGTCTCTCCAAACAGATATATTTCCCAATGCAATGAAAATAGCTAAAGTAATTCCGATATACAAGACGGGTGACAGAGGGGAATTCTCAAACTATAGACCAATTTCACTATTGCTGCAATTTTCCAAGATACTTGAAAAAATATTCTATGAGAGAACTGACAACTTCATACTGAAGAATAATTTATTGTGTGAGCAGCAATATGGGTTCAGACACAAGAGGATAACTGCATTTGCTCTAATGGAATTTATAGAAAAAATATCAACTGCCATTGAAAATAAAGAGTATTCAGTTGGGGTATTCCTGGATCTTAAAAAAGCATTTGATACAGTGGATCATAATTTATTATTAAAGAAACTACAAAATTGTGGTATTGGGGGGTAGCACTGTCCTGGTTATGTAGTTACTTAAAGAATAGATATCAGTATGTATGTGTTGGTAACAAAAACTCACAGTTACTGAAGGTTACTTGTGGAGTCCCACAGGGTTCAGTTTTGGGGCCATTGTTATTCAATATGTATATAAATGATATATGTAAAGTTTCAGAAAAAATGGATTTAATATTGTTTGCCGATGACACTAATCTATTATGCAGTGGAAGCAATTTGGAACAACTTTTGGATACACTCGGAAAGGAATTAGGAAAGCTTAAACTGTGGTTTGATTCAAACAAATTAACGCTCAATTTAAATAAGACAAAATTTATAGTTTTTAACAACCATCACAACAACTTAGTATCTAAACTCAGTGTAAATGGTGTAGAGATTGAAATGGTATCTGAAACTAAATTTCTTGGAGTAATAATTGATAATAAACTGTGTTGGAAGTCACATATTAATTATATTAAAGGTAAAATATCCAAATCAATTGCAGTACTACACAGAGTGAAATATTTGCTGAATCAACCCACACTATATACCTTGTATCATTCATTAATACTCCCATACATGACATATTGTACTGAAGTATGGGGAAATACATATAAAACAAACATATATCCAGTCTTTATGCTTCAGAAGAGAGCTATTAGAATAATAAACAAAGCTGCTTACAGGGAACCAACAAACCCACTTTTTCTTAAATTAAAAGCTCTCAAGTTGAAAGATCTGGTTGACTTTAAAACTGCAGTAATAATGTTTAAAGTGAAGAATCTATCACTGTCCACAAATATCCAAAAGTTGTTCCAAATTAGGGAGAAACAATATCATTTCAGAGGAACATGTATATTTCAAAAACCTTCAGTGAGAACTACCACCAAGCAACACCGTCTTTCAGTGCAAGGAGTCAGATTATGGAACGATTTTGGACCTGAATTAAAATCATGTACAACGCTTGGACAATTTAAACAAAAAACTAAAGGAAGAAATACTCCAAACATATATACAAGATGACATGTAAAATCACATAAGGATTGTCATATCCAGTCTGCGTTGTGTTGTAGCTTAGTTTTTGTCACATTTTGTCTTAGCTTTGTTCTGAATTGTAATCGCTCTTGTTTTGTTTTTCTTTTGAATTCTTGGATGGAATATGGGTGGGCAATATAAGCTGCGGCTTCAGCCATCACCCATTTCGGATAACTTATGCTGAACTATATAATCAGAGGAGTTATTACCTCCGCCAAGGAGGTTATGTTTTCATCGGCGTTGGTTTGTCTGTCTGTTTGTTAGCAAGATAACTCAAAAAGTTATGGACGGATTTTCATGAACTTTTCACAGATTGTCAGAAATGGGGTATTCTACAGATGATTACATTTTGGTGGTGATCCGGAAAACCGCCATTATGCGAAATGCGATTTTCCTGAAATACTACTGAACCACTAATCCTATCCATGTGAATCCAATTGCTACTCATATGTTTTCATGGTCAAGGAATCTGAAAACATACACACAATAAATGTAGGATTAATATTTATGATGTAAAACACTGTATGGCAAGAACTGTGGCGCTTGGCGGAGGTCTGCGCTCTCTGAGTGCTTTTCTAGTTGTCTAATTTGACCTTGTTGGATTTTCTTTCCCCCTTTGTTATATTATTCAGTTTCTTTTAATCTGTACTTTAATCTATCCGAAATAAAGATTCATCCATTCATAAAGATTCATTCATTCATTCATTCAAGTTTCTACAGTCAGTGATGATTTGAGGAGCCATGTTATCTGCTGGTGTTGGTCCACTGTGTTTTATCAAGTCCAACGTCAGTGCAGCCATCAACCAGAAAATTTTAGAGCACTTTATGCTTCCCTTTGCTGACAAACTTTATGGAGATGCTGGTTTCATTTTCCAGGAGGACTTGGTGCCTGTCCACACTGCCAAAAGTACCAAAACCTGGTTAAATGACCATGGTATCACTGTGCTTGATTGACCAGAAAACTAGCCTGACTTGAACTTCATAGAGAATTTATGGAGTATTGTCAAGAGGAAGATGAGACACCAAACCCAACAATGCAGACGAGCTGAAGGGTGCTATCAAAGCAACCTGGGCCTTCATAACACCTCGGCAGTACCACAGGCTGATCACCTCCATGCTACGCTGCATTGATGCAGTAATTCATGGAAAAGGAGCCCCGACCAAGTATTGAGTGTGTACATGAACATACTTTTCAGTCGGCGAACATTTCTAATAAAAAAAAACATTTTTTAAAATTAATTTTTTGAAATATTCAAATTTTTTGAGAAACTGAATTAAGCCATAACTATCAAAATTAAAAAAATAAACACTTGAACTACATCACTATGTGTAATGAATCTATATAATATAGGAGTTTCATTTTTTGAATTGAATTACTGAATTTAAATAACTTTTTGATGACATTCTAATTTATTGAAATGCACCTGTACTCTTCCACCCAGTCTCTTCAGCAGGTGTTTTCAATGATCATCAATCTGTGGGAAGAAATTCAGTGAAATCATCTGTTGAAGACAATGGTGGGAGGTAAAACCTGCAGGGTCTTGGCCCTCCATGGAAGGAGGTTGACATCCCTGGTCTAGGGCGATCTGTTCAGGGTCTGCCCCGCCTTTCATCATAATACACTGGGATAGGTTGCAGTCTGTTAATTACACGATCGTGAGTAATTGCATTAATGTGTTAATATTCCCAGCAGTAAAAGAACAGCATGGTGGTATAGTGGTTAGCACCATCACCTCACAGAAAGGTTGTGACTTCAAATCCACCAGCCAGCAATTTGTATGTTCTTCCCATGCTTGCGTGGGTTTTCTCTGGGTGTCCTGGTTTCCTCTCACATTCCAAAAACATGCAAGTTAGGTTAACTGGAGATTCTAAAGTGGCCCTAGGTGTGAATGTGTGTGTGAACGGTGAAGGGAAGGGCAGCTGCACTGTGGCTGTCTCATCCAGGTAGATGCACTTGAATTTCCCTCTCGGATTGAAGTATAACAAAATGAAAGCATGTTCAGGCTCCTTAAATATCCAGCTGTGATGTGTCATGATAATGATCTGTCAGATATGAGTTTGACTTTTTTCACCTTTTTTGGAACATCTTACTAGCTTGACCCAAGTTTTCCATGTGATGTGAACATGTTGCACATGTGATCTAATCTCTTTTAACAGTACATATGTGCAACATGTTCACTCACAACAGGGGTCTCTTCAGCTTTCCCCCTCTACATTTACATGAGAAATTTCAAGGAAAGATTGTCTTGTTTAACTCTGCAGCCAAACAGTAGTGGTTGTTGATGGTCCTTGACTCATATCTAACTCACAGCTCGAGGAGGAGTAATGTTCTAACAGGTACTCCCTTCTGGAGTGCACAGACAGGTTTATGACAAACAACAAAACTGTGCGTGTGTGTAAATGTACTACAACTGTAGGATTGCAACACCCTTACTGCATGCTTTGACAAGAGTCTGTTTTTCTTAATGCAGGTGTATTGGCCCGTTCCCAAAGAGAAACAGAAGGAGTGCACGTACAAGGGAAAAAATGCTGAGGTTTGTGCAATGTTCAAAACAGAGCTTGCATTTGGTAACTTCTCCTTCTAGTGCAAAGATTTGGCCTGAAAAGATGACCACTGACTGACAGCTGTTTACACCCCCATGCATTTTATCTCTGTGCATTTGTAAATCATTTATATGGGAGGTTTTCTCCCTCTTTTCAACTCTTTGCATAGAATTCTCTTTGAAGATCTTTGCTTAAAGCTTTTCACTGAAAGTCCAAATAAAGGCACGGGGGAAAAATGTATGGACGCAGCCTTGATCTTTTGACCATGGGCTCGACTCTGGACAGCATGTGCAGTTGCTCCGTGTGTGTGGCATGTTGGTGTTTTTTTGCGGCTGAGCTAACAAAACTCTGACCTTGGCATTCTCTCTGCTGGATTTTGTTTCAGGTGGAATGCCGCAACTATATTCGAACCCTACACAGAGTGAATGACTCTACAATGTATGTATGTGGCACCAATGCTTTTAGCCCGACCTGTGATTATATGGTAAGTGAGAATATGAACAAGCTTTTCAGTTTCTTTCTTTTTCCTTTGTTTTAAAATTATTTCTCAATTAGTTTAAAAGCATCCTTTCCTGGTCCACATTATTTAAAGGAACATTTTAAGGCATATAATGCCAAAAAATTAAAGTGCACTGTAACAAAATCAGTATTCATCCAGGGTAATTGTAAACTTTGCTTTCACTTTTTATGTTCTTATCATATTCTCTCACACTTGTCTGATATTTTTTTTTTCATTTTCCTGCAAAAAATCATGTCTTGGATTGATTTATTATTTTCTCCAGAAAAAACTGTGAATACATTAGTATTTGTATAGACGAAACGGGAAAATGATACCTGATGTGAGCGTGCACCATTTGTCCTTTTTCCACTCGAGGAACTAGGAACCAATTTTAGGGGACAGGAACTTTGGTGGGGGGTCCTTCCTGTATCTGGCACCATCTACCCTGTTGTGTCTCCATTGTGGGGGTAGGAACCATTGGTCTCCAGAGGTTTTGTGGCAAAATAAAATATGTTGAAATCATACAGAAATAATTATGCATGAAATGAATGTAGAGTAGAGTGAATGTGACCAATTTGCTGCTGTTCTTGTTTAATGATTGCGGAGAGGAACGGATTGATGATACACCACAGTTGCATTAGGAGGAATAGCAGTGTGTGACCCCTCATCCCCGCTAGAGACGGCACAAGCCACTGGTCCTGTGCCTTGCCCCTCCGCTGTGCTTGTGTCCTCCATATACTGTACTTGGGGTGCATGGCCACCTATTTTGTATAATCGTTTTGACTTTTCCACTTCACAATCACAGCAGCATTAGCACTGTATTATGACAGTCTGTTCACTCATTGGTTGTCAGATGCGCATCATGTGTTTGTGGGTGTGGCCCAGTTCATTTTGTTATCATGGCAGCGGGAAAATGGTCTCTACGCCAAGTAAAAAATGCAGAGAGGCTGGTCTAAATATTTAGGTGTGTTTTGGATAATTCAATCCAAAGCACTTCTGCCCATCCCTTCAATGCACAAAAGAACATTATCTAAAGTAAACTGGAATCATGATGGCTTGTTTAAGACAGGTTTTGTGCTAGCCAAAGGGCGTGCATGTGAGTGAAAATGCATGCAATAGTAATGCTGCCAACAATAAGGAAGGCATTTATCACAGTTGATGCCCAGTTATTTTAGAAGAGGATGATGAAGAGATGATGAACAAACGTAGTGCACTCAGATGCAACACGCAGACATGAATGAGTTTGAAACTGATATTTTTTCATATTTTTCATATTTTTATATTTTTTCTCTGTGCAATGAAAAACTCTGCTGTTTCTTGAAATGATTTAGTCTGTATTACAGGGTATAGGTGGATAGTTTGTATTTAATTGTCCTCAGATTAATATATTTAACAGGAAAAAATAACAGCTGAGTGTGTATTTTTCATTACCCCAGATAGGACGCGTGCGCACAAATAAACAAAAGATTAATAGATGACTAAGGACACAGATGTGGCCAGAATAATACTTTGTCGCAGCAGAGAGGTTTGTAGTTTAAAACCTTCAGACTGACAGTTTCATCCCACCACCTCCGCCTTCTCCCTCTTCCGTTCGGAGGAAAGAGAGGGTGAACACTGACTAGTGCAGGCACTGAACCACCGGTCTATCCAGACCAATGTTTTTCAACCAGGGTGTCCTAATACATTCAGGTTTCTGTGGGAAATTATCTAATTTCACTTGTTAATTAATTAAAAAATTTTCAAATAATTTGCTGTTTTTGTGCATGGGTTCTGTGGGCACTCATGCATGACAAGCATTTCAGCCTCTGGTTGCTGAAGTGCACAAAGCAGGAGGTACTGCAAAGACTGTTTCAGTGAAAAGAAGAAAAGGAAACTTTACACATGCCTTACTTTCAACGTTATACATTCCCAGTGTTAAGGTAGTATTTCACTGCGCTGTGACAGCTTGCAACTAGTTGAAGAATGGCATTCGCGAGGGAGTTTCCAAAATGTCTTCAAACATTTGCGGAGGGTTGCAGTTTCCTCTCATGACTCGCAAGGCCTTGCTCTGGTGTTGTAGGAATTTTCAACATTTTCAAGAAATTTGTGCAACAAATTTTCTTGACAAAGAATCAGAGTTTTTTTGGGGTGTCTTGAACCCATCTCGAACGCTTCTCAGTATAGCCTCTGTGAGTTAGAAAGTGTCAGAAAAGTTAGACTACTATAAACTGTGACTGATTGGAGACAAAAAGGACAAGATGTTCTGCACGTGAGACAGGTGTGGATGCCCCAATCATTTTCTAGCATTTGCTGACACAGCTGCAACTGAATAAAATAACTGCTGGAATGGGGAGATGGTCTAGATTTTGCAATTGTCATGCGAGTGTTGCATGAGATTTGTGCACCCATTGTGGGATGGTGGCAAGTGCAAAAACTGCACAATTTTGTCATAAACATGTTGTGCCAATGTCGTGCAACACACACATGGAATGTATGCAAACTCCTGGTGGATTTAGGGCCGAAATTTGCTTGAAGATGGTGTGACATTTGTGGAACATTCGTGCAACCTATGCAAATGTTGCCAATTCAGTGTGATTCCAAGTGAAAATTATTGCCAGTTTGTGAGTTTGTAGTAAGTTTGTTTATCTCCAACTAGTCATGAGCTGTTGGAGCCTGGTGAAATACTACCTTTAGGTGTTATTGTTTCTTGGTAGTGAGGAAAATGAATATCCCTACCGCACTGCCTCTTTTAAAGGTTTCTTCCCATTTGCCATACTTGAAATAATACAAATATATTTTTAATATCTTATTTACAATAAAATACCTATTCTTTAGGGTTGGGGTTTTAGTTTTGATCTAATAATGTCTCAATAACAGAATTGAATTTGTAAAAAATGCAAAGATTATGTAATGTCTTCTGATGTACTTGTTTGCACATTCTTTTTTTTGGGGGGGGTGCTTTATTTTGTATAGTAGAACATTTTAAATCTTCAGCAAAACATAAGTGATTCTATCAAAAAAAGATGTAAAAGCCTGTGATGAAACATTGGTTTTAAAGTTACCTTTTGTCTGTATATTTTTTTTAAAACACCCATTTATACAAAAGAAGCCAAACTCTTCGAACTTTTGGCTTCTTGGATAAAAGAGTCACTTTAATGTTTGGCCTTTGCTTTTTCTGGCTCTCCATTTATCCTGTTTTATCCTCTAAACTTCCTTCCTCTGATGTCTGTCTTGGTGGTGATTCAAAAAAATAAATAACCTTTTTTTGTTATCCACCTTATTCCTGGGGGTGCCGCTGTAGGAACGATTATGGGCGGAGCTTCCGGTTTCAGCTGACCTAGTGTTAAATCAGTCAGTAAGAGTGGAGCAGCAGGGGCATTTAAAATAGCGTTTTTAGAAGTTTTTCAAATTCATTTTAATGTATAGTCCACATACTGTACGTGTTTTGCACTCAAGTGGCAGCTAATTTCAGCTCTTCTAGTTTTTATGTTTTTTGAATGTTTTGGCATAGTTCTGGCACTTGGTGCTGGTGTTTGTGGTTGTGTCAGACTGGATAAATGGAGGCTTTTCACCACACAGTAACAGACGATATCCAAGCACGGTGTTGTGGCGTACGTCTGCTCTAAGGTAAATTTGATTATATCCAACATATTTTAACAAAATGCAGCTGACGTTATTGCAGTCGAGAGACATGCTGGTCTGAATGCGCACCGCGTCATTATGAGTACAGGCAACGAGAAGTCATAAATCATGTCTCTTTCTTTGTTTGAGAGGGCAGGTCCCGGCAAAACCCCATGAGGGCCTGGTATCATTGGAAAGCCTGGGAATCGTACTTTCTAAAAATACCTACAGCCGTGGACAAAATTGTTGGTACCCCTCTGTTAATGAAAGAAAAACCCACAATGGTCACAGAAATAACCTGAATCTGACAAAAGTGGTAATAAATAAAAATTTTAATGAAAATTAACCAATGAAAATCAGACAATGCTTTTGAATTGTGGTTCAACAGAATTATTTTAAAAAATAAACTCATGAAACAGGCCTGGACAAAAATGATGGTACCCCTAGAAAAGATTGAAAATAATGTGACCATAGGGACATGTTCAACCAAGATGTGTCCTCTAATTAACATCACAGGTGTCTACAAACTTGTAATCAGTCTGTCGGCCTATTTAAAGGGTGACAAGTAGTCACTGTTCTGTTTAGTGACATGGTGTGTACCTCACTAAACATGGACCAGAGGAAGCAAAGGAGAGAGTTGTCTCAGGAGATTAGAAAGAAAATAATAGACAAGCATGTTAAAGGTAAAGGCTATAAGACCATCTCCAAGCAGCTTGAGGTTCCTGTGACTACAGTTGCACATATTATTCAGAAATTTAAGATCCACGGGACTGTAGCCAACCTCTCTGGATGTGGCCGCAGGAGGAGACGGATAATACGAATGGTAACAAAAGAGCCCAGAACAACCTCTAAACACATTCATGGTGAACTCCAAGGTCAAGGTACATCAGTGTCAGATCGCACTATCCGTCGTTGTTTGAGCCAAAGTGGACTTCATGGGAGACGACCAAGGAGGACACCACTGTTAAAAACAAATCATAAAAAAGCCAGACTGGAATTTGCCAAACTGCATGTTGACAAGCCACAAAGCTTCTGGGAGAATGTCCTATGGACAGACGAGACAAAAATGGAAGTTTTGGGCAAGGCACATCAGCTCTATGTTCACAGACGCAAAAATGAAGCATACCAAGAAAAGAACACTGTCCCTACTGTGAAACATGGAGGAGGTTCTGTTATGTTCTGGGGCTGCTTTGCTGCATCTGGCACAGGGTGTCTTGAATCTGTGCAGGGTACAATGAAATCTCAAGACTATCAAGGTATTCTAGAGAGAAATGTGCTGCCCAGTGTCAGACAGCTTAGTCTCAGTTGCAGGTCATGGGTCTTGCAACAGGATAATGACCCAAAACACACAGCTAAAAACACCCAAGAATGGCTAAGAGCGAAACATTGGACTATTCTAAAGTGGCCTTCTATGAGCCCTGATCTAAATCCTATTGAAGATCTGTGGAAGGAGCTGAAACATGCCGTCTGGAGAAGGCACCCTTCAAACCTGAGACAACTGGAGCAGTTTGCTCATGAGGAGTGGGCCAAAATACCTGCTGAGAGGTGCAGAAGTCTCATTGACAGTTACAGAAATCGTTTGATTGCAGTGATTGCCTCAAAAGGTTGTGCAACAAAATATTAAGTTAAGGGTACCATCATTTTTGTCCAGGCCTGTTTCACAAGTTTGTTTTTTAAAATAATTCTGTTGAACCACAATTCAAAAGCATTGTGTAATTTTCATTTGTTAATTTTCATAGAATTTTTATTTATTACCACTTTTGTCAGATTCAAATTATTTCTGTTACCATTGTGGGTTTTTCTTTCATTAACAGAGGGGTACCAACAATTTTGTCCATGTGTGTATGTTTTTGCGGAAGACGTAACTCCCGACCGATCGAATGCGCGTTTTCAACCTAGCTAAAATATAAACAAATCATCTTTTTCTGGGTCAGTTTTTGCACACTACCTACAAGTTAAATATCATTTTGAAAGTCTTTCAATACACAGTATGGAAATAATGTTACAGCAGTTTTGAAAATGTCCTCAAAGCGACTCGTTTTGCCAGCACGGATCATTTGTTTACAGCGTTAGCATCTTAGCAGTGGTGCTAACAAACGGAGCTACAGTCTGCCAGGCCACTTTTTAAGATCATCTTTCCATCCCTCAATAGTCGTGGGAAGTGGTATGATTATGTTACTGTTTTGAGGTACAAAGAGGCCATGTTCCCGCATTTCTGATGCCAAAGTCATTGTTTTTTAACAAGGAAATGTGTTCCGTTTCAGTGACAGCCATATGTTCTAAACCAGTACCGGAAGTTGTTACCATAATTTACACAAGGCATCATTGGGCCTAGGAGTAAGGTGGATAGTATCTGTGATGCTCTTTAATGGAGTTTATTTTGGCTGCGGACTCACATTTCAGGAGACTGAGCAGCAACGGTGATCACTAAATGGGTGTTAAGTGGTTTCTCTGAAGGAGCTAGAGATCATATATAATTACATGAAAATATCTAGATCATATTTTAGGTTCCTGCCTTTGTGAAGATACCAATTGTGTCAAAATTTAAAACTGAAATGTATGTAAGATGTTATTGCTTGGCCAAAGTATTGAACGTTTTAGTTCTCAATGTCAGTATGGTGTCTAAATACTACAGGACACATTTGTTTTTTTCTACCTACACCAACTTTTTTCTTTCCTGTCTGTCTCCCTTTGTCTCTGACAGACATTTGCTCATGAACAGCTGATGCTGGAAGGAAAGCAGGAGGAGGGAAAGGGGAAGTGTCCTTTTGATCCCTTTCAGAGATACTCCTCCCTCATGGTTGGTGAGTGTCTGAGTCAGTTTTGCTGCCAAAGGGAACAAAGTGCAGGAAAAAGTGCTGAATGTTCAAAGGGGAAACAACAGAAAATATATGTGTGGCAGTTGTGTGCAGATCTCACTTGTCACAAGGTGTGAGCAGCAAAAACCTCAAATACAGTACCATCCTCGATTGCTAGAGCTACCTGCTCACTCAACATATACGCCTTGCTAATTGGTCACTAAAAGCCATGGTGTTCAGTCCATTAGTGGGTATATAATTTCAATATTGTTTCAATGTGAGGAATGGATTTCCAGGAATGGCCCTGATCTCTTGTTCCTGTCCAACAGGAAATGACCTGTACTCTGCTACATCCATTAATTTCTTGGGCTCTGAGCCTGTTATTCTGCGTAGCTCAAATGTGTCCCTTCGCACTGAATTTAAAAGCTCATGGCTAAGTGGTAAGTTCCTGTCCTGAGAGAAAAAAAAGACTTTTTTAATTTTCAATAAAGCAATTTTTTTTCTAAGTGTCTCCTAAGTGTTATTTTGTTTTATGTTATTTCAGAGCCAAACTTCATCTACATGGATTTAGTTGGTGAGAGTTTTGAAAGTCCAGATGGTGACGATGATAAAGTGTACTTGTTCTTCAGTGAGAATGCAATGGAGTACGACTTCTACAGCAAAGTCATAGTGTCACGAGTAGCCCGTGTCTGCAAGGTACAACTTGTGTAATCCTTTTTTTCCTGTCTGGTAGCTGTTAAAGGGAATTGGCACACATCAGAGTGCTGCTCTATCTCTGTGTTTTTAGGGGGATATGGGCGGCCAGCGGACACTGCAGAGGAAATGGACGTCGTTCCTGAAAGCTCGTCTGGATTGTTCCCTCCCTGATCCCAGCCTGCCCCCCATTGTCCAGGATGTCTTCCTTCTGAAACATGAGGACTGGAGGAAGAGTGTCTTCTATGCTGTCTTCACTCCACAGTCGTACGTATTTTTTTTGTTTTGTTTTTGTCAGATGGAGTGTTTTTATGGCTCAGGGTGGATGCCTTTATGGAATGTAGGGAGTATCTTGAGCAGTCAGCTTAAAGAAACAACAAAGAGACTGTAAATTCATCCAAAGTACACAGAGTACTGTGTTTGAAGCCAACCTTATTTTTCTAGACTATAGTCACTCCGACATAAACTGTAAATTTCTTTGTAAAGCAACAAATACTATCAGTGGTCCCATATTGTGCTTTTTCCACATAATAATTTTAGGTTTTGACATCCTTGAGGACACGTACATGTAGTTTAAGGCCAAAAATCATCTGTGTTGTTTTACAGCTCCTCAAAAATCTGTCTTTAAAGTCCTGTCTGAAACCGCTTTCAGCCTGCTCATAAATATTAATGAGTCCCTAATCTGATCTCAAAAATCCTTTACCCCAGTGGTCTCCAGTCTTTTTTGCCTCACGACCCACTAGCACATAAATCAAATTTTTTGTGACCCATTATGATTGGGGGGTGTTAAAATGAATGGAATACATCAGCATAAACAAGTGTATGATTTAATAAAAAAACCCTTCAGTGGGATCTCTGAGCTCTTTGTTTCTCTGCAAGGAGACATCCTTTTATTGTCGGGCTGCACGGGGCTGCCGGGCTGCACGGTGGCGCAGTGGTTTAGCACTGTGGCAGCACAGTTTACCCTCGGCCGGGGGATCGCAGGGATCATGAGATCGTGGGTTCGATCCCAGCCCCCGACCAACAGTGAGCTGTGTGGAGTTTGCATGTTCTCCCCGTGTTGCGTGGGTTTACTCCGGGATTTCTCCGGTTTCCTCCCGCATACCAAAAACATGTAGGTTTAGGGCGCTCACGCACGCAGCGACCGGCAGCCGGTGGCTTGTCACCGGACTGCAAACCAAATCTACCTACGGGTACAAATAAGTAACAAAAAAAAAAAAAAAATTAACTGCATCTTCTAAAGTTCACAGCAAATGTCCTTTACAGGAGGCAGAATCAACTCTTCACTGATGGTAAAAGCCTTTTTAGCCTTAAGGTAGTATCTCAATGGGCTGTGACAGCTCATGACTAGTTGGAGAATGGCATTCGTGAGGCAGTTTCCAAAATCTTTCCAAATGTTAGCGGGGGTTCGAAATTTCCTCTTGTGAGTTGTAGGGTCTCTCTCTCATGTCACAGGAATTTTGAACATGTTAAAAAAATGTGCAACAAATTTTCTTTCAAAATAGTCAGTCATCGCAGGTGTCTCAACCCTTCTCAATTTAGCTTCTTTCAGTCAAAAAGCACGGGAGAAGTTGGGCAACTTTATGAGGGGTTGGGGACCTATGAAATGCAAGACAAGCACAAACAATTCAGTCATTTTTGAGAACGTGCTGACACGGCTGTGGGCAACGGTTTCACCATGCCACCCTGGGGCAAGAAAGACAAGTCTAGGGAAAGGGGGGCTCCTGTCCCTGCCCCACAGTCTCCTTCAGAGGAAGCAGAACTGGTCCCAGGGCCTGATGTGGAGGACTCAGAGACAGTCTCCTCATTCAGTAGTCGCTACACTACTTTTCTGTGATCGATCTTGCGTGACGCCTGATGGAAAAAATGACTGCTGGAAGGGGATTGATATGGTCCCAGTTTCACAGTTGTCATGGATAACTGTCATCTGGGTGTTGCATGGAATTTGCGTGGCCATCATGGGACAGTTGTAAGGGGAAAAAAAATGCATAGTTTTGTTGCGCGAATGTTGTTCATGTAATATTTGTGCAATATTCGTGCGCCATATGCAATTGTGCCACTTCAGTGTGATTCAAAGTGAAAATTGGCACTAATTTGTGTATTTTCAACAAAAAATTTTTTCTCTCCAACTAGTCGAACCTTTCTCTCTCTAGTCTCCAACAAGTCACACCTTTTTTTAATTTACCTTTTGTTCTTATTAAAGACAAAAATAGAAAGGAGATGTTTTTACCTTCTTTACATGTTTCGACTGTTCAGAATAATACAGAATAATTACAAGAAGAAAAAATGAACCTACTTGAACTAGTCACACCTTTCTTTTACTTGGCCATCTCAAGTTGTTTAACTGTCTCATCAGTGGGCCTTTTCCCCTTTAAAAAGAAACTTCCAACGATGACCGTTTTATTCATTTTGGCTAGCTAGCTTGCACATATAATTTGCAAGCAATGTCAATGTTAATTACTGACTGAGACCATGCAGACACGACAGGTAGGAAGTCGGACAGGAAGAGAATATCTGGTAATATTTTTCAAAATAAGACACTTCAATAATCAATAAAGGGGAACATAATATTTTTTTTCTCCCCTGGGGCTCTCTGCAACCCATGGTCATTGTGACCCAGGGGTTGGGGACCACTGCTTTATCCAAGCAGAGAAGGGAGTCAGGGTGTGTTTGTTTTACTGACTTAAAGATGCACTAATGCGGCTCTAAAACCACCTCAAAAACAAATGTGTATTGCCAAAAAAAATATATTGTGGCTTTTTTTTACACAAAAAACTTCCATTGCCTTAGAATTGCTTGGAAAGAGCTTTTGCATCTTCCACCTACTTAAGTATGTGCAGATCTATGAATATTCTAATTGGCTCCACCTAGGGCTGTCGCAATAACCGCAATTATATAATACCGTGCTATGGACAAGCCTACCGCAGAGGATAATGAGCACCCGCAACAACTGCGGTGTTCACTTTTTTTGTTTGTGTGGCTGAATCTCGTTGTGCAGTTATGTGCTCCTATTGATTAATAAATAAATTGTTAAGTGTATTTTTATTGCCAACAGCATGTTTGCACCCATTACTAACGGCGGCAGCACCCGGTACTGTGGAAGCTTCCATAGCGTCGGGTGCTGGCAGCGTCAGCACCATGTTGTGCGCTCTCTCTCCAGATGGACTCCAGCAGGCAGTTAGTGGTGGAAGCATTTGGACTTCTTGCTAAATACAGCCATGACAGTGAACACTGAATGGGCACAAAGCATGTTATTTAGTTCTGAGCAGAGTGTTTATAATTGAGCTCCGAGACCAAAACAACTACTGCATAGTGCATTGCTTGTTTGAACATGATTTTTCAGACAGTGGCAAAAATCCAAAAATCACAGAGACAAGAGCCATGCAGGGCTGTATGGAGGCTGTCCTGTTTAAATAAGCTGAATGTTGCTGCAGTCTCCAGGCCACACAGACCGTAGTTGAAATACTGGAGTTCCTGCCACTGCTTTATGAAAAGGATCATTTTTTTAATAGCAGAATCAGCAGTTCATGCCTAGTAAGACTGGAGCACCACAAAATTGTCACACACACACATGAAGTTGAGAGCGGAGCTGCAGCGATTTTCTCACATCTTCCACTGTTTGCCACATAAGTTATGAACCCTGTTTAAAATACGACACCACAGGGTTCTAAAAACATTTTCAATAATACCGCATATCACGGTGTTGAGCTATCCACTGTCACTGCAGGGGAAATTCCTCTACCACGACAGCCCTAGTGCCACCCAAACTCCCACCCACCAGTCGCAGATGCTGCAAGGCCAGTGATGTGCCAAGAAATGCATGTCTACCACGGAAAGCACCCCCCCTTTTTTTTACTTGTAAAATTGTATAAAGGGTTACGACACTGGCTGCAGTGTTATATTTGCCGTTTGTATGTGGTTTTACAGCATCGCTCCTCAGAAATGTGCTGCCGGGAAGGGGGATGCAACACTGGCGGGACCTCTGGGTGGCTTGCCATCCAAGTCTCTCCCGCATGGGAGTGAAGGAGGTGAGCCAGCGGGTGCAGCACTCCGTCCGCCACCGACCCCCACCAAAGCGAGCTGGCTCTCGACGGTCCCACCTGGTGGCTGACGGGTGCCCACCGGGCAGCTCGCTGGAAGCCAGCGGTCCAGTGCGCCCGCCGTGGAACCACAACCTCAGCGCGTGCCTCAGCTACCACTAGCGTTCCTGAATCCTGCTTGCTTCTTGGGTCCTCTGTCTTCCTCCCAAGGCAGTGAACTCAGGTCTGTAGCCATGCGCAGTGCTTAGCCTGATTGGTTATAACATTAACCAATCAGGCTAAGCACGAATGGTTACATAACTAGAAACCCTCTGTCCAAAGTCACATTTTTTTGTGGGGGGTGGAGCTTAACTGGACATTCACAGCAGAAAAACAGACTTGGGACTGATTTTGCTCAAACTTGAACTTAGTTCAAACTTTTTTAAAGAGTTTAACTAAATAAAGCAGTGTGTATTTCTTTGAAGTGAGGACTTTGCTATTTTACCAGAATCCGTATGACCCATGGACATATTTTACAAGGTTAAAACTAGGAGATGCATAAATATTGACAGATATTCACCTTGTTAAGGAAATCGGCCAATCTGCAAATGAGGTATCCATAGTTATTGATATTTATCTGTTGTGTCCCAGTTGTGTAGTATTGATTTTGCACTGAATGGACAACAGTAGCCTCCAGCTGTAAATTCAGAAAACATCATTTGTATGAACACTTTTCAAGTAATTCTGTTTTTGTTTTGTTTTTTCCCTCCTAATTTCTTCTAATTTTCTCCCCCCATGCATATTTTTTGTCTTCCTTCTTCTACTGCGTATGTTTTTACTATAAAGACAAAAAACCTCAATCGATATCTGTTATCAGCCATTGACAACCCAAAATTTCACAATCCTAGTTAAAACTAATGAAAACACCATTTTGCATAATACAGGACCATTAAAATAAGAGTACGAGCAAACTTGGTTATTAAAATGTATGTAGAGAGACAGTCCCCAATTTGATCAGACTTCTTACAGAAGCTGGTTTTACAGTTAATTGCACAGCGATCGATACTGGTCAGATACTTGCATCACAAAAGCTTTTAATTTAATTTAAAAAAATTCTGGATCTGCACTGTGATCCCTTTCAAGTCCCATAATTACTAAACTTCTAAATTGGAGAAAGCTGCATCTCTGGTAAAAAATTTCTTTTGAATCTGTCCATAAGTTTTGCATAATCTTGCTTACAATCAAAAAGACGTGATAACATAGTGACCTTTCTGGTGTCAATGGGAAATTAAACCTTTTGCTGCAGTGCTTCATTTGGAAGACATGCAGAGCCAGTGGACGACGCAAATGACATTTCCAGGTCGAGCTCTCCTGACGGTTCAGGCAGTACTTTGAAGAGCTTTTTTCATTTTGGTTTAGACTGAGTTGATAAGAATGTTTTAGGAAATAACGTTAAATCAGTTCAAAATCAGTTGGAACATCTGGCCATTTGCTTGATTAAACTTGTGATGTTGTACTTCCAGGAGCTTTTCTCAGGTTTCTGCAGTCTGTGCCTACAGCGTTTCTGCTATCCGAGATATTTTCAACGATGGAAAGTTTAAGACGCCAGTTGCTGTGGAGACATCCCATGTCAAATGGATTATGTACACTGGTGAGGTGCCCGTCCCCAGACCAGGAGCGGTGAGTTAAATTATAAAAGTCAAAAAGTTACAGAAACACATTTTGGAGGAAAAAACCCACCTCTAAAGTGCACTTTTATGTTTTCAGTGCATCACTAAAGTGGCGCGTGATATGGGGATGCATCGTTCTTTAGACCTTCCAGACAAAACCTTGCAGTTCATCAGGGACCGTCCTTTGATGGATGAAGCTGTCCATCCACTGACAGGAAGGCCGCTGCTGCTCAAGGAAGGAGCTCTGCTGACTCGAATCGTAGTGGACAGAGTGAAAGCTCTGGATGGACAGAAACATAACGTCATGTTCATTGGCACAGGTAAACTAAAACAGTTTTTGTCATGGGGGTTCTTAGTAACATAAGATGGGCTTTGAGTCACAGCAAAGGTCCCGTAATGAGTACAGATCATGTTTTTTTTTATTTGATGACAATTTATGATTGTGATTGAGGCTTGACATGAACACCCGCCAACCCGCCACTGGTGAGTGGATTTCACCGGTGGAGGGTAAGACAGCCACTCCCACTAGCCGCTTTGGCAGGTTTAGTTTTCTTAACCGACATCTAAATAATAAGCCTATCGCAGTGTGAGACGACAAAACTACAACTCTCATAAGCACGATCTGCGCACACACAGTGTATTCTCATTGGTCCACTGTTGGCAGCAGCAGCCTAGTACACAGGAGAAGGTACTGATGGAGTCTGTGCTCAGCGTGCTGGGTATAGGTGAAGGCACTGACTGTCTGCTCCACGGTTCAGTTCATTTTCTAGCCAGTCTGGAGAAATGGCGATGAACAGATGGCAGCAGCTCTTAGCGATCAGATCACGGGGATAACTGCTCCTGAATACCCCTCCCCCATGCGGTGAGAATAACCTCTGCTCCCCCCCCCACATTAGCTCCTTCCTCTGTGGTTAAATGTGGTTATTTTTAGAGCAAGAAGCTCCTGTTAATTGTGCAAATTTAAGTTTTCGTATGACAGAGAGAGAAAGTGACTTAACTTTATGTTGCTGTAAAGAGCAAATGAAGTTTCTTCTGAGGTGAACCTTTGTTTCTGTGGTTATCTACGATATCTGTAATTTGCAGCTATTTCTTGTAAGTAAAACTTCTAATTATGTATTTTTAATGTGCTGGTCCAGGGCGTCGAACATATGGCCCACGTGTCCGTCCAAGTTTTTCTTTGAATTTACAGCTTTCTTTCTAATACATTTCTGACTTTTTCTACTGATTAGAATTGTTCATGTAAATATGAGACATTTTTCTCCTTAAAATGAGACTTTTTTTTCTCAGTTTTCTTTTTCTTCTTTTTTTCTGGTGAAAACGGGTAGTGTAGATTTAGATTAAATCCATCAGCAATAACTAGTGATGTCGTGCAGCCCTGAAGGCGTGTCCCAATTCATAGGGGTAATTTTCAACCGCCACCCCTTGGCCTTTGATTTCAAAGATCAAGGGATGAGGGTAGGCAAAAGGGAAGAGGTACAGATGAGAATTGGGACAGAACCCAAATATACCTGTACTTCACTGTCATATTGCAGATATTTTTCTCAGCTGTTTCACAGTATTTACTGCTGTTAAACAGTGTTTCTCTTGCTATTTTCATGGATGAATAAGGGTCATTTACATTTAAAAAGGTTGTAAATTTAGTTCAAGTAAAATTTAGCACGCGATAGTCAAATTTGTTCAAATTAAACATCATTTTCCAACCACAAAATTGTGGTTAGTGAAAAGGCTGAGTGGCTAGTAACTTTGGAAAATCACTAGCCACAGTGGCCGGTGAGCAAAAAAGTTAATGTCAAGCCTTGATTGTGATGGACGCAGACATCAAACATGGGTAAAGAGTGAAAGGCCTACAGTGTCCAATATTGTGTGTTTGTGAGTTTTAACCTTATAAAGACAGCCATCAATCACATGTACATATACCGTAAAACGGGGCTATAAGGGACGGCGGGGTAATAAGGGACACTTTTCTGGGAAATGTTTTAAATGTAATTATGCTTTTTTTATTTTGCATTTTTCCTGTGGGAATCCAGCCCACAATCCAGCCGTGGATTCCCACAGGAAAAATGCAAAATAAAAAAAGCAGAATTACATTTAAAACATTTCCCAGAAAAGTGTCCCTTATTACCCCGCCGTCCCTTATAACCCCGTTTTACGGTACTGTGAAAATATTAAAATGATTATTTTACAAAGAAATGCATAGTGTTTCCTCTGGCTTAAAGACCTTGGTGTGGTGGCAACACATTTTTCCCAGTGGACAGAAAACACATGACATTATTGTAACTGGAATATGTTAATTTTGTACTATTTATTTCTTTTTTTTTCTCCACAATATTTTTTATTGAACCTTTTTTTTTTTACAAACATGGCACAAACAAACACTAACACTAAAGTAATTAAAAAAAAACACTAACTACAAAAAAAAGAAAAAAAAAGTACTAAAAACACCAACAACCATTAACAAAGGCAAGTCATCAACAGTGCTCCTCTGTTTAGGTAATCATCATTCATTCACCTTCTTCTTCAGAAGTTATGTTTAATTTCTTTACATAATCAATGAAAGGTCTCCATATATTCTCAAACACATTTTCCTTTGATTTCAGTATGTATGTTATTCTTTCTAGTGGAAGGTTTGTTAACATCTGTCTTAACCACTGAGTCACATCTGGTCTATGAATCTTTTTCCACAGTAGTGCAATACATTTTTTGGCATTAAGCAAACTGAGGTCTGTGAATGCTCTTTCACTCTTATTAAAGTTATGCTTTTCTGGATACAGACCCAACAAAAACAGTTTAGGGTTCAATGTGAATTGTTTTGAAATTATTTTTTCAATTGTTACCCTCACCTCTTCCCAAAACATTCTGATTTTTCTACATTCCCATAAACAGTGAAATAGGGTTCCTTTACTTTCCATACATTTTGTGCATGTATCTGGTATGTTTTTGTTATATCTATTTAACTCCACCGGTGTAACATACATCCTCATTAACCATTTAAAATGTATCAATTTAAGACGTACATTTATTGATTTGGTTTGAGCTTCTGTACAAGCCATTTCCCATTGTTCCTCTGAAATTTCAATTTGCAGGTCTTCTTTCCAATAATTCAGTCTTTTCTGTGAGTTTTCACTTGAGAATAGTGTTAGTGAGTTATAAAACTCTGAAATAATACCCTTTCTCTTACTATCTTTCGTCAAAATTTTTTCCAAGGATGAATAAGTAGGTCGGGTGAGAGCATTATTTTGATTTGATCGAATAAAATTCCTAAGCTGAAGATATTTAAAAAAATGTGTTCTATTAAGATTGAATTTGATCCTCAGTTCTTCAAAAGACATTGTTATCTGAACGTGACAACTATAAGTCTTGAATCTTTTGAATCCCTTTTAAATTCCATACTTTTAAATACAGCATCCGCTCTCCCTGGTGTAAAATATTGATTACCCCATATTGGGCTAAATTGTGACAATAAATGTGGTTCTTTTAAATATTTTTTGGTTTCACACCATATTTTGATCATGTGCTTTACAATTGGATTTTTAACTTGTTTCTGTAATTTTTTAGCCAAATCTGAGTATATGAATAAGGGAAGAGGTAAAGGTAAATTGTATGATTCCATTTCAGTCCAGTGAGGGAGATCATTTGATGAAAAATAATATGTCATAGACCTCAGTTGTGCTGACCAGTAATACAACATAAAATTTGGACATTTCAGACCTCCACGATCAAATGGTAAATATAGTAAGGACAAACGTAATCTAGCCTTCCTATTGTTCCATATAAATTCCACTAACTTTTTTTTAATTCTTGAGAATAGATCTGAAGGTGGTGGTAAAGGAATGTATTGAAATAAAGTATTTTTGGTAAGATATTACTTTTAAGTATATTAATTCTCCCGATCATCGACATTGGTAGTGACATACATCTCTGAAGTAACTCATTAATATCTGTCATTAATGCTTCGTAGTTGGCACTGGCGACTGATTCTAGCTTAGGCAAAATTTGAATTTCTAAATATTTAAACTGATTTACAACATTGAATTGATTTACCTCAGGAGCTGGGTGATTTCTCTGGGTCTCATTTAGCATTAATATTGAAGATTTATTTTTATTTATTTTATATCCTGATATTTCCCCAAAGTTCTTTATTAAATTTAACAAGGTCAGAATTGATTTTTTAAAATTCGACATAAACAAAATTATGTCATCGGCATACAGGGAGATTTTATGTTCTGTTGGTCCTGCTTTAATTCCATATATTTGTGGATGTAAACGTACTGCCATCGCTAAAGGTTCAATTGCCATAGTAAACAATAAGGGTGAAAGTGGACAGCCTTGTTGACATCTTCTATTGATTTTTATTGATTTTGAGATATTGCTGTTTGTTAGGATTTCTGCTGTAGCATTATTGTATATTATCTGAACCCATTTTATGAAATTATTTCCAAGTCCAAACCTTTGTAGGACTTCAAAAAAAGATAGGGCCATTCGACCCTATCAAAGGCCTTTTCGGCATCCAATGATAGGAGAGCTGTATCCGGTGCTTCTTTATTGGAATAAATAATATTAAATAGTCTTCTTACATTATGGAAGCCTTGTCTTCCCATTATAAAGCCATTCTGATCTTGGTTAATAATATTTGGTAATATTTCTTGTAGTCGTCTTGCTAACATTTTACAGATTATCTTAAGGTCAGCATTTAATAGGCTTATTGGTCTCATGTTTTCACATTTATTAGGGGGTTTACCTGGTTTTGGCAACAGTATAATTAAGGCATTATTCATGTATGGTGGTAAATTACTATTTTGAAATGCTTCTAAAACCATTTCCAAAAGTGGTTTTATTAATTTATTCTTAAATTTTTTTTTATAGAGGTCAACTGGAAGACCATCTGGTCCTGCTCTTATTCCTGATTTCATATTATCAATGGCTTGTCCAACTTCTTCTTGACTAATTTTAGACTCCAGTATCTCCCTGTTTTCATTTGGAATACACGGTATAGATAATCCACCCAAAAACCCATTTAGTTTAGTTAAGTCAGTTTCATTTTTTGTATCATATAGTTTTTCATAATAATCTCTAAAGGCACTATTAATTTCTAAAGGATCTATAACTGCCTGTCCGTTACTTATAATACTGGTAATTGGTGTTTTAAATTCTAATTGTTTAATCTGCCATGCCAATAATTTTCCTGATTTTTCACCTCGTTCATAAAAAGTTTGCTTCAATCTTAGAAGACTCGAGGCAGCTCTATTCGCTGATTTTTTTTTTGTCATATTCAGCTCTCAGAATCAGTAATTCATTCTCTAACTGTGGGTTACTTCCTGCATACACTTTTTCTTGAAGAATTTTTATTTTACGTTCCAATTGGACTCTCTCCTCTCGAGTCTTCTTAGATTTTGAACCTGTATAACTAATAATATGCCCCCTAATAAAAGCTTTGAAAGCCTCCCACTTTATACATGCTGATGTTTGTGTAGTATTAATATCAAATAACTCATCTATCTGTTTTTCTATGTACTTAACAAATTCCTCATCCTGATGTCATTTATGCTGAAAATGCCACCTACCTGGATCCTTTGTCAATTTCTTATCTACATATATTAGACAGCAGGGTGCATGATCAGAGATCACAATGTTATCATAGAAACAGTTTTGACTCTTGGACCTTAATTCTGTAGAGATCAAAAAGTAGTCAATATGTGAGAATATCTTATAGGTATTAGAATAACAAGAATAGGCTTTGACTTGTGGTTTCATTTCTCTCCATATATCTAGCAATCTCAATTCTTTCATAAAATGATTAATGGTCATCCTGCATCCATTGTGCGTACAGTCCAGTCCTATTGATCTATCTATACTGGGATTCAATGTACAATTAAAATCCCCTGCTATTATATGTTGCCCTGTAAGTGATGATAAAGTAAGGAATAAATTAACGAAGAAGTTTTGATCATCAGTATTGGGACCGTATAAGTTCACCAGATTTATATTTTCTAATAACAAAGATCCTTGGATGATTAGATATCTTCCTAATTTGTCTTCAGTTACATTTTTCACTTGAAATGGGACTGTTTTATGTATGAGAGTCATATCTCCCCTGGCTCGGGATGAAAATGATGAGGTAAACACATTTCCTTGCCATCTTCTCCTAATTCTTTTTACATCCTCCTCTATTAGATGAGTTTCTTGTAAAAATACAATTTTTGAATCTATGTCTTCTATTTTATTCATAACTTGTTTAAGTTTTTTTAGATTTTGTAGACCTCTGCAATTCCATGAAGTTAAATTAAGATTAACGCTTTGATCTATGATCAATAAGGAGTTTGAGATTACCTTGCAATATAAACATGCTCATACAGAGAAGCAAAAACATGGATGGTTGAACATTTATCCTACAAACTACACAAAAACAAATTCCCTTTCCCCACATTCGTGGTAATCCCCCCAAAATCAAAAAAATTCTGTCTCCCGTTATAGCTAGTGACTGTTCCACACCTGCGAGGATCAGTCAAACCACTCTCTCTTTCTCCTCTCAATCACCCTGACTCTACTACTATTTTTAATGACATTAATTCTCTTCTGTAGTTTTTTCAACATAAACTTCAAAGTTTTATAGCAACTTTGTACATCATAGCTTTTTTTTTTATAATACAATCTGTATTTTGTAGACATTTTATATGTTTCAGATCAATCAGATGCCTGTACAAATGCTTAAATGTTCTACCTTTGTCATGTTCATACTTAGCTCCCACCAGTCTCCTCTTGGATGTGCTTAATGAGCTCCTGCGCCTCTTGAGGGGTCTTGAAGATGTGGGTTCTGCCCTTATATGTGACCAGGAGTCTTGCCGGATGAATCACTCCGTGACGAATCCCGAGGTTGCGCAGCTCTTTGCGGGCGGGGTCGAACTATTTCCTTAATTGTTGAATTCCTGTGGCCACATCTGGGTAGAACCGCACCTGTTGATCCTGGTATTTAATTTCCCCTTTAGCTCGTGCCGCGTTGGTGACCGTCATCTTGTCTCTGTAGTTGAGGAACTTCATAATCAGCGTCCTCAGTGGTGTGTTATTATCTCTCGTTGGGCCAATTCGGTGAGCACTCTCTAAGACGACCGATGACTGCAGGTCCGCGTTGTTCAGCGCTTCTGGAATCCACTTTTCCAAAAAGGAACATGGGTCCTGTCCCTCCGCTCCCTCCGGGAGGCCCACCAGCCTCAAATTATTCCGTCGCGAGAGAGATTCCAAGTCCAGGACGTTATCTTCCAGACGTTTACATTTTAATTCCAGTGTTTGCAACTTTGATTGTAGGCTGGTGACGTCATCTTCAGCCCTTGAAATTCGGAGCTCCGCCTGCGATACTCGTTCCAAACAGTCATTTATTTCCTTTCTCATTCCATCTATCGCTGCTATAATTCCATCAAATTTAGACGAAAAGTCTGCTCTCATGGAGCTGATGGCAGCGAGCACCGCACTCGTCCCCTCCTCAGCAGTTACCGCTCCGCCGCTGGCTCCATCCTCCGCCATAGTCTCTGGAGTTTTTTCTGCTTCGTCATGAGCGTGGAAGTCTGTTAGTTTGGATTGTTTTGTCGAATTACTTTTTCCTCCGCCTGATTTCCCAGCTTTGGTCTTTACCATATCCGTGCCTAAACGCTGGGATAGGTTTTTGTTCCAATTAAGAGAGTTTTAGCCTACTTTTTTATTTTTAGGAGCAGAGCAGTGTGAAACACGTCTTCCTACGTGGCCGCCATAACCGGAAGTCCCCATTTCTTTTTTTTTTTTTTATTTTGTACAGCAACTTTGCATATGGAACTTACCATTTGAACTATTATACAACCAAGGCTTGAATGCTGGAATATTGGGCCAGTTGGGGTCCCACCCAGATGTCTCCTGGACCCTCTGCCTGAGCACTTTAGTCTCTTTGGCTCATCTTGTCTGTTTCATCTTTCCCTTTCCGAGCCCTGTCTAATTCAGATTCTCTCTCTGTCTATGGCGGTATACAAACAGGTTAGAAAATACCAAGTGTCGTGTTTTGTCCTGCAGGATTTTCTTGTCATGGTTTACATTCATTCATCTTTCATTCATCTTCTTCTGCTTAATCCTTTTCGGGTCGCGGGGGGGCTGGAGCCTATCCCAGCATCTTTGGGCGAGAGGCAGGGTACACCCTGGACAGATCGCCAGTCCATCGCAGGGCCAACACAGAGAGACAGACAGCCATTCACTCTCACAGTCATACCTAAGGACAATTTAGAATCCCCAGTTTTGATGCCAATTAACCTAACTTGCATAAATGACAAAAATATGTTTTGGGTTTTTTTGTATTCTAGTTTTTCTTTTTTTTTCCATTGAGAGAGGAGAAAAGGAAGGGGGAAAAGACATTCATAATAGTAATTTACTCATGGTACTTAAATTATATGATCAGAGGTGGTTATAGTAGCCAGAAATCCTACTCATGTAAAAGCAGTGCTATGAAATTAATAATTAAAAGTAGACAACCAAAAATTTCTAGTTAAGGGTGCAAAGAGCACCCACTTAAAATCTTGAGTAATGACTTTAGTCTTGAAGGTTTGAGGTTTTTCTCCAAAATTTATAAGAATTTTCTTACAGTTTTCTCTGTAAATTTATCTACATTTGAAACCATTTTCCTCAAATTTGTAATTTCCTCTTGTAAAATTGACTTTTGTTGTACATTTGAGACCATTATAAATTTGTGGATTATTTTATGGCTAATTTTTTTCTATTTTTTAAATAATGTTACTGTTTTTTTTAAAATAAATTTGAAAAATATTTTACTTTTTCCTTATACCTTTACATTTTTGACCATAATTTTTGCTGAGCCAGAACAGAACAGTAATTAAACTCTGATTTCAAAGAAAAAAATAATTAAAATTGTATTTAATGAAATAAATTAACTTAAATGACCAAAGATGCAATTATTTCTGTTATAATATTTCTATATATTTATAGTTTTTTTTTAGAAATCTCCTCACCATCCAGACAGCAGGAAACACCTCCCTTATTTTGAAGTCCAAATGTTGGCATGTTTAGTTTTTCTGAAGGCTGCTGATGGATTAAAGTCACTGACTTCGTGAATTTCAGTCATCTTAACTTGGCATGTACATAATAATGAACATAAATCTGTTAATGATGATTGATTGGTGCAGCTGTGCAGCCTTCGGTCGCATCAGAGTATTATTTTCTCTGCTTTTGTTTGTTTTTATCGATTTCATTTTTAATTTTTTACCTCTGTTTGTGATACTAGTCTTTGTTTGCTGTTAGCTCGGTATTGGCCTCGCCTAAAAGCCTGTTCGGACACGCGAGCAGGTCCGATCCCCGGCTGGGCTGCTTTTTACTGGGCTAGGCTACTTGCTTGCCTGTTTTTAGCCTTTTAGCTGTTTTTAGCTAACTTTCAGCTAACTTGTTTTTAGCTATTTTAGCTGTTTTTGGCTAGTTAGCGGACTATCCATCTCAGCCCCTGGAACACCATGGCTCCATCTCCGACTTATACCGCTGTTTATCTCTCCTCGGTAAGGTTTCTGAGTTGGAAACAAGGCTCTCCAAACTTTATAAAATTCGGGAGGCCGAAGATCACCTCGATACCATCATTCTTGGGCGTACTTCGGCTCTGGCTACCGACTCACAGTTGGCAGAGACGGCTACTTACTTGGCTGAGCTCAGCGCTTCTCCATCCACCTCTACCCCTGCTCCAGCCTCTGCAGACGCCCATGATCAAAGCAGTAAACACTGGCTTCGTCTCGGGGCTAAACCCAAAGCCTCGGTTGGTCCCCCTCATCCTCAATGCGCGCCCTGGACCTTGGTTCGACCAGCTAACAACCATCGTCGATCGACCAGAAAGGGCTGCGCCGCTTCTCTTTCCGTGTCCTTGGAAAACAGATTTGATATTCTTTCTATGGAGGATTTTCCCCACCTGGACGCTGGCTGTCCGCCTCTGGACGCCCCTCGTCCGCCCTCCTCTTCTTCAGCGGCGGCTCATGTCCGCAAACCCTGGATAAAGACCACCCTGGGTGTGTTAAATCACACACCAGCTCCAGATAGAAGAGAGTGCTTCTCCCCACCTTCGCAACAACAACATCACCCTCTACAAAATTACTCTCCTCATCAGAATCCACCGACAAAACCCCCCCAGACGACGCTGGTAATTGGTGACTCGATCATGAGGAACGTCACAAGCAGGTACTGTGTTACTCGATTTTTTTCCTGGGGCTAGAGTCTCTGACATTGAGGCTCTTATCCCTGACCTGCTGAATGAATTCCCCCACGTACAAACTGTCGTTGTGCATGTGGGATGCAATACCATCCCAGATGAAGAGTCAGAGATTTTAGAGAGTGACTTCAGGAGCCTTCTGTCCACTCTTATGAACTGTGGCAGACATGCGCTCATCTCTGGGCCTTTGGCACCTCTCAGACAAGGCTGCAATTGTTTTAGTAGAACTCTCAGTCTTAATACTTGGCTGTGTTTTACTTGTCCTATTTTTAATATTGGTTTTGTTGACAATTTTAACTTATTTTGGAACTGCCCATCACTTATGAGGCCTGATGGCATCCACCCAAATAGACTTGGTGCACGTGTTTTAAGAGACGATCTATTCTATTCCATTCAGTGTTTTTTGGTACAGTGACTGGGACTTGGCGTGTTTACTCGCTCTGAAGCTTCTGGGTTTGCCAAACTGCCCTTTTCTGGTTCTGTTCCCTCTTCTTGTATCGATCCCATTAATTCAGGTGGTCTTTACCGTTTGAATCAGCCTTTGATTTATAATCCTACAGAGATTGTTTCTGTCTCCCGTTGCCCTAAATATTGTAACCCTGGACAAATACAACATAACTTGAAAAACACACACACTTCTGCAGCTCCTCCTCATCCACCACCCTTCAACTTCGCCCCTGTCTCCTCCCTTAGAGAACCTTTTTCTGCTTCCTCCAAAGTTAATAAAAAAGTTAATAAAAACAGAATGCATAAACATCCCAAATTGATTGAACAAAATGTTGGTAAAATTCAAATCCAACCTCAAGTCCCTAAAATTAATAAATTGGCCTCTGTTCCTCCCCAAAATTTAAATATTAAATGTGGTCTATTAAATATTAGGTCTCTAACTTCTAAGTCTCTTCTGGTTCATGATCTATTAATCGATCATCAGATCGATCTACTATCCCTCACAGAGACCTGGCTTGGGCAAGATGATTTTGTTGGTCTGAATGAATCAACTCCCTCTGGGTATTTAAACTGTCATAACCCCAGAGGTTCTGGTCGTGGTGGTGGAGTGGCGGCAATTTTCCATTCTAAATTACTAGTTAATGTTAAGCAAAAATTATGTTTTAATTCCTTTGAAGGTTTGGTCCTCAGTGTGCGGTTTGTTGGCAATCTTGGCTTGAACCCAATTTTCTTTGTCATAGTTTATCGTCCTCCCTCGGCCTATTCAGAGTTTCTATCGGAATTTGCCGTATTTTTAGCTGATTTAGTGCTGAAATCCGATAGAATAATTATTGTAGGGGACTTTAATATACATGTTGATGTAGAGAGTGATTGTCTTAATAAGGCATTTAATTCAATTTTAGACTCAATGGGGTTTTCCCAGAAAGTAAAAAATTCTACCCATCATTTCCACCATACATTGGACCTTGTTCTGACTTATGGTTTAGATATCGAAAATCTGGTAGTGTCCCCTCATAATCCTGTACTGTCTGACCATTGTCTGTTAATTTTTGATTTCATTATCTCTGATCACTTGTCTCCTAAAGAAAAATACTACTACAGCAGATGTCTTTCTGATGACGTTGTTGCCAAGTTTTTTTTAGATTGTCTCCTCTATGCCATGGGTCAACACAACAGAAACAACAGAAATAATAGATGAGAGTCTGCTCCATTCATGATTGATGGCATGGTTGATAGTGTTACAGCCTCTCTGCGTCGGACTCTAGATTTGGTAGCCCCTTTAAAAAAAGAAAAAGTCTAACCAGAGATTTCTAACCCCTTGGTTTAACTCAGAAACTCATGGCTTAAAACAGAAAACTCATCAATTGGAAAGGAAATGGTGTTCAACTAATTCAGATGAATTTTACTTAGCGTGGAGAAATCATTTTCTAATCTATAAAAAATCTCTTAGAAAAGCTAGATCAAGCTATTATTCTGCATTAATAGAAGCGAACATGAATAACCCCAGGTTTCTCTTCAACACTATAGCCAGGCTTACAAAGAGCCAGGACTTGATCAATCCTCGCATTCCCCCTGAGTTTTCTAGTCAGGACTTTCTGAACTTTTCAATCTTAAAATTTTATATTAGAGATGAAATCAGTCAGATTCTTCCTACCGTAAACTCAAGTACATTAACTTCTACAGCTCCCTCAATTGATATCTGCTTAGATAAGTTTACTCCAATCGACCTCTTAGAGTTGGATAAAATAATTTCCTCGTCTAAGTCTTCGTCTTGCCTTTTAGACCCTATTCCTTCTAGGTTATTTAAAATCATCTTCCCAATTATTGGTAGCCGTATTCTTCTGATAATTAATTCTTCTTTAACTCTGGGTTATGTACCACTGGCTTTTAAAACTGCTGTAATTAAACCCTTACTCAAAAAACCGACTCTCGATCCAGGAGTTTTGGCCAGTTATCGACCAATCTCTAATTTGCCTTTCATTTCAAAAGTCTTGGAAAGAGTTGTTGCTGCGCAACTAACTGACCATTTGCAGGGAGTTGGTTTGTTTGAGGTGTTTCAATCTGGGTTCAGAGCTAATCACAGCACTGAAACTGCTTTAGACTTCCTGATCGCATCTGATAATGGATTTGTCTCTGTTCTTGTTCTTTTAGATCTCAGTGCAGCCTTTGACACTATCGATCATGCCATTCTGCTTGATAGATTAGAACACTTTGCTGGACTAAATGGAACTCCGTTGCAGTGGTTTAGATCTTATTTGTCCGATAGATTTCAGTTTGTTCACATTAACAATGAAGTTTCTTCCAACTCTCGGCTCAGTCACGGAGTTCCACAGGGATCTGTGTTGGGCCCTACTCTTTTTAGTGTATATATGCTCCCGTTAGGCAATATCATCAGAAAGCACTGTATACATTTTTACTGTTATGCACACGACACACAACTATACCTGTCAATGAAGCCTGATGATTGTAATCAATTAGCCAAGTTAGATGCCTGTCTTAAGGACATCAAAGCTTGGATGACTTGTAATTTTCTACTTTTAAACTCTGATAAGACTGAAGTCATTCTTGTTGGCCCAAAACATCTTAGAAATTCCTTCTCAAATTATGCCTTTAATTTAGATGCCGGTGGCACGGTGGCGGAGTGGTTAGCACTGCGGCAGCACAGCAACTCACCCTTGGCCTGGGGATCCTGAGTTCAATCCCAGCCCCCGACCAACAGTGATCTGTGTGGAGTTTGCATGTTCTCCCCGTGTCTGTGTGGGTTTACTCCGGGATTTCTCCGGTTTCCTCCCACATGCCAAAAACATGCAAGTTAGGTTAATTGGCATCAAAACTGGGGATTCTAAATTGTCCTTAGGTATGACTGTGAGAGTGAAAGGTTGTCTGTCTCTCTGTGTTGGCCCTGTGATGGACTGGCGATCTGTCCAGGGTGTACCCTGCCTCTCGAGCAAAGATGCTGGGATAGGCTCCAGCCCCCCCGTGACCCGAAAAGGATTAAGCAGAAGAAGATGATTTTAGATGCCGCCACTCTCACTTTGAATAGTTCTGTGAGGAACCTTGGAGTTATTTTTGATCAAGATTTGTCCTTTAATTCACATATTAAAATTGTTTCTAAGACTGCCTTCTATCATCTGCGCAATATTGCCAAGATCAGAAGCATCTTGTCTCTAAATGATGCTGAGAAACTGATTCACGCCTTTGTCAGCTCTCGATTAGATTATTGTAATTCATTATTATGTGGTTGTCCTAAAGTATCCTTAAAAAAATCTTCAGTTGATTCAAAATGCTGCTGCTAGAGTTTTAACTGGTTCTAGAAAAAGAGATCATATCTCTCTGGTTCTGTCCTCCCTTCATTGACTTCCCATAGAGTTTAGAATCAATTTTAAAATCCTTCTTACTTTCAAAGCTCTTAATAATCAGGCCCCCCAATATATAAAAGATCTGATATTACCTTACCGTCCTAATAGAGCATTACGCTCCCAAAATGCTGGCTTACTTGTGGTGCCCAGAATCTCCAAAAGTACAGTGGGAGGCAGAGCCTTCTGCTACCAAGCTCCTTCTCTCTGGGACCCGTTACCACTCTGGGTCCGGGAGTCAGTCTCGGTCTCTGTTTTTAAGAACAGGGTAAAATCCTTCTTTTTTAATATAGCTTATGTTTAAGGAGGGATTTTGTGTCTTTTTTCCCCACTTTTGTTCCCCACTTTTGTTCTGTTGTTATTTGATCCATACTGCTGGTTGACCTCCAATAATGTACTTGGCACCTTACTGTTATGTTCTTATGTCTGCCCTCTCCATCCTCCCTATCCCCTCACCCCCAGCCAGTTGCAGCAGATGACTGCCCCTCTCTGAGCCTGCTTCTGCTAGAGGTTTCTTCCTGCCAAATGGGAGTTTTTCCTCTCCACTGTCGCTTAGTGCTTGCTCATAGGGGATCAGGTTCAGGTTCAGGTTACTTTATTTGTACCCATAGGTAGATTTGTTTTGCAGTCAGGTGACACCCATATTTACAAATCATAATTACATTCAACATGAACACAAACACAGGCACACATGAAGCTGACTATAAACATGATAAAAGTACTCAAGGCTCCACCAATCAGGACATGGGACAAAGAGATAAGAGAAAAAACAAGGAGATAAGAGAGAAGGGTCATATTAAAAAGATAAAGACTAGTCAAAGAGATTAAAAACTCAAAAGTCTAAAACCCAGTAAAAGATTTAGAACCCAAATAAAAAACCTACAAAAATAAGTAAATATAAAATAAAATTAATAAATAGGTAACTAAATTATGTGCAACATATTGTTACATCTTGTTCAACTCTTTAACAGCAGCAGGAACAAAGCTGTTTTTGTAGCGCTGGGTTTTACTTTTTGGGACAGCAAACCTCCGTCTGGAGGGAAGAAGCTGAAAGTGGCAGTGCAAAGGGTGGGAGTCATCATTTAAAATGGAGGTAGCAATCCTCTGTACCTGTCTGGTGTACAAGGATGTCAGGCTCAGCTGTGACTCACCAAGCAAACGACTGGACCATCTAACTACCTGATCCAAGGATTTCCTCTGTTTCAGTTTTATCTGACCAAACCATGACACTAAAGAAAAGGATAAAACAGATCCAATAAAAGCCCCATAAAACATTGTCATTATGGTTCGGTCAATTTGGAAGCGTGCAAGTTTCCTTAAACAATGCAAATGTTGCTGACCCTTTTTGCACACCCTTTCACACTTCTCTTCAGAGTTTAAATTACTATCAATAATTGTCCCAAGATATTTGTAGGATTGTACACATTCAGTGGTCTGGTCTTTTAGTACAGTGACTTCGTGCCTGGGAGTTTTCCTCCTAAAGTCAATAATCATATCTTTAGTTTTAGTCGTATTCAGCTGCAGGTAGGGAATCCTCACACCAGTGAACAAAATCATCAACTACTGGGCCATGGCCACTCTCACCATCCTGGAGCAGACTGACAACAACTGAATCATCAGCATACTTTATAATGTGTCTGTTGTCATGTCTGCTCTGACACATGTTTGTGTACAGGATGAAGAGTAGTGGTGACAACACACACCCGTGAGGAGAGCCAGTAGAGGAACACTTTTGGTCAGACAATGTACCATTGACCGTTACTCTCTGTGTCCTGTTGGTTAAAAAAAAATCCAGAATCCAACCCACCAGATTATTACTCAAATCAAATTGTTGCAGGAGCCTTTCAACTAAAATATGAAGTTGGATTGTATTAAAGGCGGAAGAAAAGTCCACAGATAAAAGCCTGGCGTGTGTCCCATTAAAATCCAGATGTTCAAAAAGCATGGTAAACAGAGTGACAGTGGCATCCTCCACTCCTCTGTGAGGCCTATAGGCAAACTGCAAAGGATCCAGTGCATGCTCAGTCTGCTTTAGGACCTCAAATCTGACCAGTTTTTCAAAAATTTTCATTAAAATTGAAGTCAAAGCAACTGGTCTAGAATCGTTTACTGTTTTAGGACAGCTGGATTTTGGAACGGGGACAACCACAGCATCTTTCCAGATCGTAGGCACATGTTGTGTCTGTAAGGACTTATTGAAAATGTAGTGAAATACAGGACTCAATTCATGTGCACAGGACTTTACCAAGCGCCCACATATATTATCAGGGCCCTGACTTTTGTTCACTTTTACAGCACAGAATGCCCTTTTAACATCCTGCACCTCAATATTAAAGTGCTGATTGTCTTTGAGTTTCTGTTTCAAATCTTGGGTTTCTGTGCTAAAATCAAAGGAGTCAAAACGACCATAAAAACAGTTAAGAGCATTAGCCAGTTCTGTGTCTGAATTAAAACCATCTAAAAACACACAATTACTGTGCTCTATGCTCTGAAGGCCTGCAATAGATTTCATACTGGCCCAGGCTGAACCAAGTTTCTTTGTTGCCATCTTGCTTTCCAACTCTGATTTGTAATTCTGTTTTGCTCTTAAAATTTCGGCCTTCAGCTCTTTTGTGGCAACCTGTAGCTCAGAAACAACCCCCTGTTTAAAGGCAAGTGCTTTCCTCTGTAAGCAGGATTTAACTGATTTTGTAACCCATGGCTTGTTGTTGGGATATATTTTGACACGTTTACATGGAACAATCATATCTCTGCAGAAAGCCACGTATGAGCATGTCACATCCACTAAAGAGTCCAAGTCATCTCCGCAGGACAGTGTGAACACCTCCCAGTCCGTACAGTTAAAGCATTCCTGAAGGTAGTGCACTGAATCCTCTGTCCACACGTTTATGTCTCTGGTCTTTGCCTTGTCTCTTCTGAGAGCAGTTTTATATGTGGGCAGCAAATGTACACAGTTGTTGTTATGTCCGTGGGTTTCTACTTTAGATTACCACTCGGAGGAACAAACACCAAGACAAACACGGCTGCAGGTCATCAGCTTGCTTGTTTACTCAAGCATACGCACACATACACGTTCAGTTCAGTTCAGTGAGCACACTCTTATACTATTGGCGATGCCACAGGATACAGCGCCCACCAATGGGGTGGCATATGCAAATGCAACTCATACAACTCATACAACTCCCATACATCACATCTCCTCCCCACTAAATGTTGTACCCACCCCCAAGATACACAAAGCAAACAACTTTCATTATTTTAAAAACACACACTAGCCTTGAGGCTGGGAGTAGACGATCCCAAACCCCTGAGTCAGTCAAGGGTTTATTCTGCCCTTTTGGTGAGACGTGACTCTCTCATCTAACACATAAAAAAGGTCTCTTATTCAAAAATGTCCAATATATGTCTCTTAAAAGTATCTTAAACAAAGTTTATGGAACATAACGCTCTGGTGGTCTAGTAATACGAGAAGGATATCTCTTACCAGTCTCTGGAGGTGATGTAGTGTTTCCCTCTGAGGTTACCTGGGGTAATGGTGAGTGGTCACTCACAGGAACCGGAGTAGCTGGTTCTGGAACAGTCTTTTCCAGCACAGGCAGGTCTGCTGAGATGCACAATGATGCAGCTCCGCCGTCGTCTGTAGAGGTATCCAATTCAACAACCCTGGCCAGCATCTGGTCCGCGTGTCGCCTCCAGTGCTGCGATGCGCCGATGTCGACGGTGTAGGATACAGGGCCAGTCTCAGCTGAAACAACCCCTGGTATCCACTTCTTCTCTCCTCTCCCGTAATTCCGAACAAGAACTGGATCTCCCACCTTGAATGTTCTGGCTTTTGCATGCATTCCTCGATACGCACACTGTGCCTCTTGTGCTTTCTCTACCTCTGATGTCACGCTAGGCTTCAGCAGGTCCAATCGAGATCGCAACTTGCGATGCATGAAAAGCATAGACGGGGACTCCTTCGTTGTAGAGTGTGGAGTATTACGGTACGTGAGTAGAAAGGCGTCCAGTCGGTGTTGTATGGAAGTAGTTCCAGTGGAACACTTCAGTGACTGCTTGAATGTCTGTACAAAACGATCTGCAAGACCATTTGTTGATGGATGAAATGGTGCAGAGCGAATGTGCTTTACTCCGTTGCCTTTCATAAAAGTGTCAAACTCGTGTGAGGTAAACTGAGGACCATTATCGCTCACTAACACCTCAGGGAGCCCATAGCGACTAAATAACCCTTGGAGCACCTGGATGGTATTAGCTGTTGTAGTGGAACTCATAAGGTGTACCTCAGGCCATTTTGAATGGGCGTCTACAACCACCATAAACATTTGGCCTTGGAACGGCCCAGCAAAGTCAACATGAATTCTCTGCCACGGGGATCCAGGCCAGGTCCATGGGTGGAGTGGTGCTGGTCCCGGTGCTTTCTGTGTGAATTGACAGGACTGGCATGTTTTTGAGACCTGTTCAATTTGAGCGTCAATTCTGGGCCACCACATGTAACTGCGGGCGACAGCTTTCATTTTGACAACACCTGGGTGTCCAGTATGCAGTTCCGACAGCAGTCGTGATCTCAATTTTGAGGGAATGACGACGTGCACACCCCACATAAGGCAACCTTGCTGGAGTGTCAACTCATCCCTCCGGCTGATGAATGGCGCCAATGTGCTGGCCACATCCTGGACCCTCGGAAAGCGACCTGTGGAGACCATCTCCAGGACTTGAGCAAGGACAGGATCACCCCTGCTCTCTCGGCAGATTTCTCGACAGTTCACAGGTAAGGCTTCTAGTTGTTTAATGTGAAAACTGTCCACAGTACTGATTCTCTCTCTTGATAATGTTGGTAATGGAAGGCGTGAAAGCCCATTCGCATTTCCATGACAAACTGCCTCTCGGTACTGTATGGTGTAATTATGGGCAGCTAATAGGAGAGCCCACCGCTGCATTTTAGCAGCAGCCATAGATGGTGTGGCTTTGCACGGACTCAGAATAGTGGTCAAAGGGCGATGATCTGTAAGGAGTGTAAACTGCCTGCCATACAGATAATGATGGAATTTACAAACTCCAAATATAATGCCAAGAGCTTCGCGCTCAATGTGGGCATAATTGCGTTCTGCCTTATTCAGAGTCCTTGATGCAAAAGCTATGGGCCTCTCTTGTCCATTCGGGAGAATATGTGAGATGACACTACCTACACCATAAGGTGATGCATCACACGACAGCCGAATGGGAAGTTGTGGATCATAATGGGTTAACACGCTTTGAGAGAGTAACTGCTCTTTTGCCTCTTTGAAAGATGCAGCACATTCAGATGTCCATTGCCATTGTTTTCCTTTGCACAGCAGAGTATTCAGTGGGCTTAGGATAGCTGACAAGTTGGGGATAAATCTGCTGTAATAATTAATTATCCCCAAGAAAGAACGTAACTGACTCACGTCTGTAGGTGCAGGAGCCTCCACAATTGCCCTGACTTTCTCTGGTGCCTTGTGTAGACCCTGGGCATCAATGACGTGACCCAGATATTCCAGTGAATCCTTGAAAAATTCACATTTTTCCTTCCGTACTCGCAAACTGAATTCTTCCAAGCGCCCTAGGACTGCATCCAGATTTTTCAGATGCTGCACACGATCCTGTCCACTGACCAATGTATCGTCCAGGTAACAGTGAACGTTCGGCAGACCCTGGAGGACTTGGTCCATGGTACGCTGGAATATCGCTGGTGCTGAGGTAATTCCAAACGCCAGCCTGTTGTAACAAAACAGACCCTTGGATGTAGTTATTGTAAGATATTTTCTGGAATTTCCCTTTATCACCATTTGCAAATAGGCATGAGATAAGTCCAGTTTACTAAAATGTTGCCCCCCCGAAAGTGATGCAAATAGATCTTCAGTGCGTGGAATTGGGTATTTCTCCACACACAGGGCAGGATTAACTGACTTTAAAATCCCCACATATCCTAACATCTCCGTTCTTTTTCACAATGGGCACAATGGGTGTTGCCCATTCACTGAATTTGACAGGGGATATAATGCCCTGCTCACACAATCGGTCAATTTCAGCCTCCACTTTTGGCCTAAGGGCATAGGGAACGACTCTCGCTTGACAGAACCGTGGCACATGATCCGGCTTCAGCGCTATGGCTACTTCCATGCCTTTCAGAGTGCCTAATTCTTTTTTAAAGACCTCTGCATGTCTTTGTAGCACGCCGTCTAGTGTCTCCTCCCGGACCGTCTTTATTTCTCGCCAGTCAATTCAAATCCTCCGCAGCCACTCCCGACCAAAAAGTGGGGGTGAACTTCCCCAAACCACATACAGTGGTAGTCTAGCCCTCTGCTTATTCATCCTCACTGAAACGGTGATAACACCCTCTGCTGGAATCACCTCGCCCGTGTATGTTTTCAGCATTATATGGGTTTGGCGCAAGGGCAAGTCCTTAAAGTGTGCATCATACAGTTTTCTTGAAATCAGAGAAACGGCAGCACCGGTATCTAATTCCATGATAATCCTTTTACCTTCAATTTTTGGTTTAACACACATGTATGACAAATTACTCTGCTGAGACACCATATGCAGGCTCACTTCAGTGTCTGTAGTGCTACCATCACTAGATATTCCTTTTACATCCAGTTGGTGCACCCTTTTTTCCTTTTTAGCTTTATCCTCCACTGGTTTCTCCTTATTCACAGTCTCTTTGTTCCTGCACATTTTCGAGATATGTCCTCTCTTACCACATTTATGGCATTTTTGCTCCTTATAAAAACAATCGCTCTCTTTGTGGTTCATTTTTCCACAGCGCGAACATTTCGTGTGTTGTTTGTCGTGTGGTGACAGTGCATGCACTTTCAGCGCGTTGCTCAGCTGATGTATCTCACGAGCTACTGTCTCCATTGACACGGCTAGTTCCACTGCTTTGGAAAAAGTAAGCTTCTCCTCCGTCAGCAATTTTTTCTGGATAGCTTCTATATTCAGTCCACAAACGAGCCTATCCCTCAATGCATCCTGCAGGTGCATACCAAACTCGCAGTGTTCAGAAAGCTTTTTAATGACTGCTATGTATTGCGTCACAGTTTCTCCCTCTTGTTGGTTCCGTTTATGAAAGCGAAATCTTTCAGCAATCACAATTGGCTTTGGGGAAAAATGGTCTTTCAAAACTTCCGTGAGTTGAGCATATGTCTTAGCCCCTGGCTTATCTGGAGCTACGAGGCTACGTAAAAGTCCATATGTTGACGCACCAATTACACTTAAGAAAACAGCAAGCTTTTTCTCCTCTGCGATACCATTTGCCGTTACAAAATGCTCAAACCTCTCAACGTAGGTTGTCCACTGCTCCACCGACTCGTCGAATGGGTTAATGTGTCCAATAACTCCAGCCATGGCGTGCAGTTAGCTAGCGTTTAGCAATCTTGTCACCTGGCGTCCTGTCACCTGGCGTCCTGTCACCCGGCGTCCTGTCACCCGGCGCGCTGTCACCTGGCGTCCTGTCACCTGGCGTGCTGCGCCCAGCCAAACTCCCACCAGGACAAACGTTCCTCTTCCTCCGTCACTCGCAGTCAATACCGCGGCGAGACTTGGAAACCTAAAGTTATCTTCGTCGCCAATGATGTTATGTCCGTGGGTTTCTACTTTAGATTACCACTCGGAGGAACAAACACCAAGACAAACACGGCTGCAGGTCATCAGCTTGCTCATTTACTCAAGCATACGCACACATACACGTTCAGTTCAGTTCAATGAGCACACTCTTATACTATTGGCGATGCCACAGGATACAGCGCCCACCAATGGGGTGGCATATGCAAATGCAGCTCATACAACTCATACAACTCCCATACATCACAGTTGTGATCTGAGGATCCTAAAGGAGGAAGGAGAATAGATTTATAGGCCCTCTCTATGAATCCATAGCACAGGTCCAATGTCTTTTTTCGCCTGGTTGTGCAGGAGACATACTGATAAAAAGTTTTTAAGCTTTCTATCATTTTTCCATTCCAAAATTGACAATATTCACAACCAGCTTGCCTCCTCCCCAGCCATCACCCCTGACTCAGAACCCACTTTTTCTCCACCCATAGATAAACAGCTCTCCCTTTTCTCACCCATAACCACTGATGAACTTTCCGAAATACTCTCCGGCATGAAATCATCTACATGCCCCCTGGACCCCATCCCCTCCCCCCATATCAAAGCCTGCCTCACCCCTCTTGCCCCCCTTATCATCGACACCATCAACTCCTCCCTCACCACTGGCACTGTCCCCCCATCACTTAAGATTGCTGCCATCACCCCCCTCCTTAAGAAACCTGGCCTGGACTCTGACGACCCCAACAATTTCAGACCTATCTCCAACCTCCCATTTCTGGCTAAAATATTGGAAAAAGCTGTCGCCACCCAACTCAAGAAACACCTCCTCTCCAACAAACTCTACGAAACATTTCAATCTGGATTCCGTTCTTACCACAGCACTGAAACCGCCCTCCTCAGGGTCACCAATGACCTCCTGCTCGCCTCTGACTCTGGCTCCCTCACCATTCTTCTCCTCCTCGATCTCAGCACTGCTTTCGATACCATCAATCATTCCATCCTGCTCCGTCGTCTGCTTTCTATTGGCATCACTGACTCCGCCCTCTCTTGGTTCACCTCCTACCTGTCTGAGAGATTCCAGTACATCTCCATCAACAATCATAAATCACTCACCACCCCCGTCTCACACGGTGTCCCTCAAGGCTCTGTGCTCGGTCCAACCCTTTTCACTCTCTACATGCTTCCGCTTGGTCACATCATCTGTCAACATGGTCTTCACTTTCACTGCTACGCCGACGACACCCAGCTGTACATCTCCTCTAAATCCATCACCCCCGCCATTCTCTCCACCATCACCACCTGCCTTACAGACATAAAAACCTGGATGACTAACAACTTTCTCAAGCTAAACAGCAATAAAACAGAAATCATCACTTTTGGACCAAAATCTCTTTTACCCTCTTCCCAGAACTTTTCATTCCAAATTGATGGTCACTCAGTCACCCCCTCCCCACTGGCCAGAAACCTTGGCATTATCATGGACCCCACCCTCTCCTTCAAATCTCACATCAACCATATCACCAAAACATCATTTTTTCATCTTCGTAATATTGCACGCCTCCGTCCCACCCTCTCACCCTCTGCTGCTGAAATACTCATCCACGCCTTCATCACCTCCAGACTTGATTACTGTAACAGCATTCTGTATGGACTTCCTTCCACCATCCTCCAAAAACTACAGTATGTCCAAAACTCAGCCGCCCGCCTTCTTACTCACTCCCGCTCCAGAGACCACATCGCTCCTCTCCTCTGTCAGCTCCACTGGCTCCCCATTCAACAGCGCATCAACTTCAAGATCCTCCTCATCACCTATAAAGCTCTTCATAACCTCGCCCTCTCATACCTTACTGACCTTCTGTCTCGTCATTCTCCCACTCGTCTCCTCCGCTCTGCTGACGCTCACCTTCTTACCCCCATCACCAAGACAAAATTCCGCACCCTGGGTGATAGATCATTCGCCATCGCCGTACCAACCCTTTGGAATTCCTTGTCCCTTCACATCCGGTCTGCCAACACACTTGCTTCTGTCAAAAGTCAACTCAAAACCCATCTTTTCAAATCTACCTATAAAATCTGACTGCCTCTTCTACTTATGTGTACCTACCTTGTCTGTTTACCCGTTCTCTGAAAGTTTGTCCCTATGCTGCTTTGTAAAGCGTCTTTGAGTATTTAGAAAAGCGCTATATAAGACTGATGTATTATTATTATTATTATTAAGTGTCTTCTTTAAAGAAACATGGTTAAAATCCCCAAGGAGAAAATTTGGAGCCTCTGGGGAAATCGACTGCAACCGCTGTGCCACATCAAAGACGGTGCTGGAGGCGGAGGCAGCATCTGCCCTCGGGTGAATGTACACAGTCATTATGAAAAGTTGGGGGAACTTGCGGGGCAGATAAAAGGGGCATAGTGATACGGACAGAAGCTCCACATCTGGTGTACAGATGTGCTCTCTGACCGTGACAGATGTACAGTACTGTTTATTAATATATAAACATACGCCGCCCCCCTGATGTTTCCCCGTTACCTCTTCCTGCCGATCCGAGTGAAGTGGGGCTCCAAAGCTGTCAATCCACAGGTCCGGGTCCCGGTCATGCGCCGTAAGCCACGTCTCCGTGTAAGCCATGACACAGCAGTTCTTGAAGTCCTTCTGATATCGTACATTTCCTTGAATTTCATCCACTTTATTTCTCACTTTATTCCCATAATAATGGAAGGAAGAGGAATGCGGTTAAGCTGACGCCTCCTCAGGTTTAATCTTACGCCTCCACGCTTTCCGCGTTTCCTCTTCTTGTCTCTCTTTTCATCGCTGTGTCCATGAAAATCTCTTAAAATAAAGTCCGGCAGTTGCGGCACAGACTCAAACACAGATGCTGCATTATCCATGTTTAAATGCAGTAACATGTCTCTGGAATACTGTATTCTTCCCGGCGTGACCGCGATCGTGCTTACCTCCAAGACAAAGAGCTGGTAGGAAAGAAACGACAAAAACAAGAAGGAAATCCATACTGATGGAACCAGGGAGCTCTTCGTTATATAGTCCACAAACATTCAAGGACAAAAACGGCAAAAACAGCACAGAGAATCACGTTAAAACACTTTAAAGTGCATAAAAACAGAGACACAGATGTAGAACTTTTTCAACCGCTGCTGGTCACTGCGTGTGCATGCGCCCATGCCAGTCGTCTGATTGCTGGGTTTTTTCTGAGACTGTGGGGTTTTTCTCTGCACTCTGGCGCCATGAGACAGCCTCTGTTGTGATGTGGCACAGTATAAATAAAGCTGAATTGAATAAATTAGTCAATTAATATTGTAGTGCCTGGTGAAGTAAATCCTCAGCATTTCATCAGTCACTCTTGCCTTTCCCTGCGTATGAAGCCTAACCACACCTGTTAGCTAAGCGACTTTTCATTATTGTTCCCATTACCAGCGTGTTAAAACCACCATAAATGCCTCCACTGCTTGCATACCTCTTCTGATTTTTTTTTCCACGTTTAAAGTATTTTAATAAGCTCATGCTTCTCTCAGACAGTAGCCATGGTTACATGGGCAAAATTTCTTCAATCTGATTACAATTCAAATCAGAACTTTACTGTTTACATGGATCCTGAAAAAGCTGATCCGATTAGGACGTGCGTTTCCATGTGTCACACGTTAGAACGGAATAAATCATTTTGACATGCGCACGTCGACATTTCGACATTCCAAAAATAGCAGAAGAAGAAGCAACTTCCAGTGTTAGCAAGTCCTGCTTCGTGTCTTTCTCTTTTTGAAATGGACCTGTATCGTGTTATTCAGACTGTACTTTTTGCTTCTGCTGGTCTCTGTAATGAAGCTACAAGTACATACTTCTGCATATTACAAACAGAGGGAGACAGCAGGATGATACAAACCAGTTTTGTTTTAATCCCGCTGTGTCTTCCACTAGCTGCTGTAAAGGCGGAAATGCGTCACGTTGACGTGTGGCTGATGTACAGACATGCGCAGTAAACCTATTTTCTGCCCAACCTTCGGAATAAGTGTTTCCATGCGCACCATTCGGATTAACCTCTTGCGCTCCGTTGTACGCAAGTCTCTGCGTCCTAGAGCGCACGAGAGCGCACGAGGGCGCTCTCGTGCGCTCTAGGATGCATGGTGTAGATGGTGATGTAGGTGGTGATGGTGATGTAGTGGCGTCCAAGCGCGCACTGAAAATAAAAGCTGTAGACACAGCCGCGAACAGATTAGTTCATCTGATTGACCTCTCATTCGACTAATAAGAGCCTTGAATTGGGTTTCTGAAACCTTGAAGGACCAATGACTGAAAACCTAGCCAGAAGGACCCGCTTGCGGTGATTGCAGTGAGCCAGTTGAAGCAGAGAAGTTCGCGAGCTGTTTTTTTTAAGGCTGGGTGAAGACTGACTGCTGGAGCGGATCAAAAAAGGATTAGATGTTATGAGACGTTATGATTTCTTCCATGGTCATAGACCGATGGAGGCTGACGACGAAGGCTGAGTGACACGCACGCCTTCGCCAGTCTTTTTTTAATTACTACTGTTATTTGTTTTGAAAAATCGTTCGCCAAAAACCGCAATCATGGAAGCACAAAACCGCAATAATGGAATTATGTTTTGACCGGGTCGTGAAACCAGAACCAGAGCGGACCAGCATCGCGTTCGTCTGACAATGAGAAAGAGAAGTTCGCCAGGACAATGTGGCTGTGAAGAGGTAAGGTGTTATAAGCCAAATTATTTTTTTATCCCTGAAAATTGTAATCCAAAATGACTTTTGACCGATCGGTAAATTACAACTGTGCTTCGCGGCGCAGTTTGTGCGCCGCTGTACAAGGGGTTGTTCGCTGTGTACAGGCTGTGAACGCCCCCCCACCCCCGCTATTCTTCTGCAGCGAGGGGGGGGGAGCCGCGGTGATCGCGCTGCTGTCCCACATCACCACATGAGGCTAATCCGTTGTGTAGCGATGGCCGAAGTCCATCCTCTGTAGCGAGCGGGGGCGGGGGACAACCCCCCCCCCCCCCCACACACACACAGACAGCCCTGAGTGTGACCTTTCATTAGAGCCCAAAATGAAGCTTCTATATTGAATCATTCAAAAGTTACAGACGTTTTTCCAAACTGTGCCATTTGGCACAATTTGGCACAGTTCCAAAACGCCTGGGAACTACCTGAGGAAAAAGCTGTGTAATATATTCATTTTTTATGGTATTGTTACAAAATTTTGACCTCAGCTGGATAACACTTGGTTCTACATTTCTGTTGCATTTTCCAGCCCGGATCTGAAGCTGTGTGTTATTTGCAAGCATTTGTATCCAAAAAAACACCCAGGCCAAATTTATTTTCTTCAAGTTCAGTATGTTTAGATGACTGTAACTCAGTGGCCGGAGCACTTAGAGAGATCATGATTTTTTTGCCAAAAAATTCAAAGTGTTTTCTTTTAAATGAGACCAACCCCATGAAGATGCTGCAAAGGGTTGAAGAACAGCTTTTGATTTACTTTGGGCACATTATTTTTTGGCGTTTTTAGGAAAATTGACCGGAGTGCAAGGGTTTAACAATCAGCATAACCCACCCGTCTCATTTGGAATGAAATTTTGATCCGAATGAGCGTGATCAGGTCAGAATATTCAGATTGGCGTGTTTACGTGAAGCATTTTTATTCCAATCAGGCTTTTAATCCGGTTACTTGTGTCCATGTAAACATGGTCAGTGACGCTAGAGCAGGGGTCCTCAAATGTTTTTGCCAGGGGCCCATATTTGTTTGTTTTTTTTCCAGTGGGTCGGCGGTCCGGAGCAGTGCTAACACAGTGCATCAGCTGATATTTCATTTTGATGTTGGGAGGGATATTAAACAGAACATTTTCTTCTGAGTAAATGTGAAGGGGACACTATAAGTCAAGGGTCCACAAATGTTTTTACACAAGGCCCACATTTATTTAACATAAACCTGACCAGATTACAGTAGAGATGCATTTCAATAAATTAGAATATTGTGAAAAAGTTAACTTTTTTTTTACAATATAATTCAAAAAGAAAATTTTATATTTAATATTAATTACATGAACATGGAAATATTTCAAGCCTTTTTGACTGAATTTTAATGATCATCATATTTTTTATTAAATTATGATATTCTAATTGAATGAGATGCACCTATAAAACAAGGTAAATAGTCCACTCACCTCATTCAGAAATGCATATAAAAGGCAGTGCTGAAGACCTGAAGAGGATCTCGGGTATTTCACAAGTTTCATAATAGTTTCCATCACTTGTAAATATTCTTTTCCAAGATTGGCGCACAGCACTGTCTGGTGAATGATGCAGTGATATGACAGCAGGTCTGGATGGCGCTTTTTCATGCGCTGGATAGCTCCCTTCTCTCTGCCATTCATGGCTGGAGCTCCATCAGTTGCAATGGACGACACCATTTTGAGGTCAATTTCTCTTTTTTTCAGCATCTGCATGATGCCTTCATAAATATTCTCACCTCTTGTGTAACTATGGAGGGGTTTGACACCTAAAATGTCTTCACAAAATTCCCCCTTTGCTTCACTGTAATATCTGACAAAGACATACATAACTGTGCATTGTCTGTACAGTCTGTTGATTCGTCCACAGCTAATGAAATGCACTGTGCATTCTTAATATCACCAGTTAGCTGGTTTGCAAGACCCAGGCCACTCTGAGGCCTCAGTTTCTTGCTGGGTCATAGATCTGACCGTCTGTAGCTTAATATAAAGATTTCAGCTGAGCAGGTTTGTCTGACCTCACCTCAGGAATCAACAACCGTGTCACTGCAAATCAGCCACATTGGTTTTATGGTGGACGCTGGCAGAATGAACGCATATTTTTTTTTTTTTTCTGATCGTCCTTCCTTTTTTTTTCTTTTTTTGCTAGCACCAACTTTGAAAGCGAGATACCGTTTGGTATTGGCTACATCATGATGGCAGTTACAGAACATTACTGCATGTAATTGCACCGGCGTTGATGGGCTCACATACATGAGAAATGGGCGCGTTCACATACGAGCAATGAGCATCACACATGAGCGATGGCAGCTCTGCAGGACAGGGGGGGCCAACTTTACGCAGGTCTCAGCAAGCTGGTAGTAGCGTTCAGCAACCCTGCTATGTTTGGAAGTGGGCTGAACGCGTGCGCACACACAGATAGGTGCACTCTGTGCAACGGTGTTGCACAACGTGCCTACGCAGCACTCAGGCAGTGCAATAAAGTTGGTAAGAAACACACATAATGTGACACACGTTCGGGTCCGGACTGACTTATGATTGGGTCCGGATCTGGACCTGGGTCCGCCATTTGAGGAGCCCCGCGCTAGAGAGACACTGCTTGCTGACTGGAACAGACGCAGGAAGCGTGCTTCCGAACTCCGTGCGGATGACGGTCATGTGCATTGTTCATATATGTGTTTGCACACGTTCGGGTCCGGACTGACTTATGATTGGGTCCGGATCTGGACCTGGGTCTGCCATTTGAGGAGCCCCGCGCTAGAGAGACACTGCTTGCTGACTGGAACAGACGCAGGAAGCGTGCTTCCGAACTCCGTGCGGATGACGGTCATGTGCATTGTTCATATATGTGTTTGCAGAGTGTCATTTCTACATATTTTTTTCTTAAATTCATATTTCCTTAGCGTGGTGGCATAAATCCAAGGATGGCGGCCCGCCACACAGAAATGTTGTCAGAGGAAACCCTAAATGCCCACTGCCTTTTTTAGTTAACTCTTAAAGAAACAAGCGGCTTGGACTTCCTGGATGCTATGATGTCACAAATGAACAAGCTGCACCTTCAGTTCTCTAAATTAGCAAAACAAACATACAGTCATGTGAAAAAATTAGGGCACCCTTTGTAAGCTTGTGTTTTTTTTTTTTTTTATATATATTTGGACATATGGCTATTTAACCTCTTGCACTCCGGGATACTGCGGGCGGTCACGTCTCTGCGTCCTAGTGCATCTTCGTGCATCCTGAGACGCACAGTGCGCACTGAAAAAAAAAAAAAGGCTGCATTTCCGTTCTTCCGCTACAGACACAGCCGCGAACAGAAAGCCAAAGGAGTGCTTTGATTGGTTTAGATTTGATTGACCTCTCATTCGACTAATAAGAGCCTTGAATTGGGTTTCTGAAACCTTGAAGAACCAATGACTGAAAACCTAGCAAGAAGGACCCGCCTACCAACGACTGCGAATACAAGGAGCCAATTGAAGCAGAGAAGTTCGACGATTGAAAGCATGCGTCCCGTGCGTAAAATCTGTTTTGTGTAAGCCGCTGTGTGTAACGGTAGCGTTCGCCAGTCTTTTTTTATTACTACTGTTCTTATTTGTTTTGAAAAATCGTTCGCCAAAACCGCAATCATGGAAGCGCAAAACCGCAATAATGGAATCATGGTTTGACCGGGTCGCGTGACCAGAACCACGAGTCGTAACAAGCGGACCAGCGTCATGTTCGTCTGACAATGAGGAACAGATGTTCGCCAGCGACACTGCTGTTGTGGACAGGTAAGTGTTATAAGCTAAATTATTCTTTATCACTGAAAATAGTAATCCAAATGACTTTTGACTGATCGGTAATTACAACTGTGCGTCATCGCCACATGATGGACCGTTGACGGACCGTTTTTTGGTGCGCCGCGTTCCTCTGTAGCAGGGGGGGGGAGTTGTTATCCTCTACATTGCAGATATTGTAGTATATTTTTATTGCACTGTAGGTTATTTTTTATTGTAAAAAAAAGGCCACTCATTTTTTACGTGGCATGCTTCTTTGTGTGTAGGGGGCTTGTTTGTTCATTCATTCATGAATGAATAAACAACCCCCCCCCACACACACACACACAGCACTGAGTGTCACCTTTCATTTGAGCCCAAGATGAAGCTTCTATGTTGAATCATTCAAAGGTTATAGACGTTTTTCCAAACTGTGCCATTTGGCACAATTTGGCACAGTTCAAAAACGCCTGGGAACAACCTGAGAAAAAAGCTGTGTAATATATTCATTTTTTGTGGTATTGTTACAAAATTTTGACCTCAGCTGGATAACACTTGGTTCTACATTTCTGTTGCATTTTCCAGCCAGTATCTGACAGCTGTGTGTTATTTGCAAGCATTTGAATCTAAAAAAAACACCCAGGCAGACTTTATTTTCTTCATGTTCATTGTGTTTAGATGACTGTTACTCAGTGGCAGGAGCACTTAGAGAGATTATGACTGTTTTGCCAAAAAATTCAAAGTGTTTTCTTTTAAATGAGACCAACCCCATGAAGATGCTGCAAAGGGTTGAAGAACAGCTTTTGATTTACTTTGGGTACGTTATTTTTAGGCGTTTTTAGGGAAATTGACCAGAGTGCAAGGGGTTAATATCAATGTTAAAAAATACTGGGAGAGTCATGTAGTACAACTAAACAATTAAAAATGAATTAAAGACTTTTTTCAAATTTTCTGTAAAATATAATTCTAAACAAATGGTGAGGAATAAATTAGGACACCCCGCCCATCTTTTTTAGGACAGCCCCACATTCATTCCCACTTAAAATGGCTAAAATAAATGCAAATAAAAACAAAAACAAGGTTAGACATAAATATGTGAACATTTCTTGATAAAGAACTGAATATTTATACGCAACATAAGCTGCGGCTTCAGCCATCACCCATTTCGGATAACTCACGTGGAATTGTATAGTAGAAGGAGTCTTTGTCTAATTTGACCTTGTTGTTATATTATACAGTTTCTTTTAACCTGTAATGTACTATCCGAAATAAATAAAGTTCAGTCATTCATTCAAATATTTAATTGCTTGTCCTAATTTTTTCACATGACTGTACCCCGGCTGCCTCCTTTCTTGTGATTAGGCCACTCAAAATAACCTTCACCCAATCAAGATTATTATAGACTTATAGCTATTAAGCAGGCTGACTGTCAGCTCTTCCAGGAAGTTTTTTTTTCTACGACCAGTACAACAATACAGAAACTGTTGTTGGTCTTTAAAACTATGTACATATGTCCTTGAAAATGTCAAAACTTAAAATTAATCCCCAAATAAAGGCCAGTATAGGGCCTTTAAATAATGAACTTTGAATATACAGTGGAGAAAAAAAGTATTTAGTCAGCCACCAATTGTGCAAGTTCTCCCACTTAAAAGATGAGAGAGGTCTCCAATTTTCATCATAGGTATACCTCAACTATGAGAGACAAAATAAGAAAAAAAAAATCCAGAAAATCACATTGAAGGATTTTTAATGAATTAATTGGTAAATTCCTTGGTAAAATAAGTATTTGGTCAATAACAAAAGTTCATCTCAATACTTTGTTATATACCCTTTGTTGGCAATGACAGAGGTCAAACGTTTTCTGTAAGTTTTCACAAGGTTTTCACACACTCTTGCTGGTATTTTGGCCCATTCCTCCATGCAGATCTCCTCTAGAGCAGTGATGTTTTGGGGCCGTCGCTGGGCAACACGGACTTTCAACTCCCTCCAAAGATTTTCTATGGGGTTGAGATCTGGAGACTGGCTAGGCCACTCCAGGACCTTGAAATGCTTCTTACAAAGCCACTCCTTCGTTGCCCGGGCAGTGTGTTTGGGATCATTGTCATGCTGAAAGACCCAGCCACGTTTCATCTTCAATGCCCTTGCTGATGGAAGGAGGTTTTCACTCAAAATCTCACGATACATGGCCCCATTCATTCTTTCCTTTACACGGATCAGTCGTCCTGGTCCCTTTGCAGAAAAACAGCCCCAAAGTATGATGTTTTCACCCCCATGCTTCACAGTAGGTATGGTGTTCTTTCTCCTCCAAACACGACAAGTTGAGTTTTTACCAAAAAGTTCTATTTTGGTTTCATCTGATCATATGATATTCTCCCAATCCTCTTCTGGATCATCCAAATGCTCTCTAGCAAACTTCAGACAGGCCTGGACATGTACTGGCTTAAGCAGGGGGACACGTCTGGCACTGCAGAATTTGAGTCCCTGGCGGTGTAGTGTGTTACTGATGTAGCCTTTGTTACTTTGGTCCCAGCTCTCTGCAGGTCATTCACTAGGTCCCCCGTGTGGTTCTGGGATTTTTGCTCACCATTCTCGTGATCATTTTGACCTCACAGGGTGAGATCTTGCGTGGAGCCCCAGATCGAGGGAGATGATCAGTGGTCTTGTAGGTCTTGCATTTTCTAATAATTGCTCCCACAGTTGATTTCTTCACACCAAGCTGCTTAGCTATTGCAGATTCAGTCTTCCCAGCCTGGTGCAGGTCTACAGTTTTGTTTCTGGTGTCCTTTGACAGCTCTTTGGTCTTGGCCATAGTGGAGTTTGGAATCTGAGTGTTTGAGGTTGTGGACAGGTGTCTTTTATACTGATAACGAGTTCAAACAGGTGCCATTAGTACAGGTAACGAGTGGAGGACAGAGGAGCCTCTTAAAGAAGAAGTTACAGGTCTGTGAGAGCCAGAAATCTTGCTTGTTTGTAGGTGACCAAATACTTATTTTACCAAGGAATTTACCAACTAATTCATTAAAAATCCTTCAATGTGATTTTCTGGATTTTTTTTTTCTCATTTTGTTTCTCATAGTTGAGGTATACCTATGATGAAAATTGGAGATCTCTCTCATCTTTTAAGTGGGAGAACTTGCACAATTGGTGGCTGACTAAATACTTTTTTTCCCCACTGTATATGTAATCCACATCAAGAAATAGTTTAGGCTTAAAGGGATCACTGACTGAAAAATTGTAGGTTTTAACCTTCTGAAATGCATCTGTTGATCATGTGATTATCAAAAAAATATCAAAACATTCACTTCCCTTAAAAAAAACACAGCTTATACATCACAAACATTTTATTAAGACATGGGAGTTGTTACAATGTGGAACTAGAAAAGCACTCAGAGCACATACCTCTGCCAAGACTCCATTCGTCTGTCATGGATCACCTCCAAAATGTAATGGGTTCGTGTGGAGGCCACGAGCCAGTTCTGGTGAAAATTGCAGCAAAGTTTATCCAGTAGTTTTGGAGGATTCTTGCTAACACACTGTGAGTCGATAAGAGCCTTGGTGGAGGTATGCATTCTTGGATCATCACAAAAATTTTATGGGTTCCTCTCTAGCCCAAGGACCACCACCTTTGGTGAAAATTTCATCCAAATCCATCCTGTAGTTTTGGTGTAATCCTGCTGCGCAAATTCAAACAAGGTCCTTGGTGGAGGTATGCCCTCTCAGATCATCACCAAAATTTAATGGCTTCATCCTTGGCCCAAGAGCTACCGATGATGAAATTTTCATCAAAATCCGCCAAGTAGTTTTTGCGTAATCCTGCTAACAGACAGATGGACAAACAGACAAACCACCCCGATTACATTACCTCCTTGGCGGAGGTAAAAAGTGCAATCAGTGACCCCTTTAAGGTTACTCTAAAAACTCAGTTTCCTACATTATTTTTTTTTTCTGGTTCTTGGATCATAATGGCGTCAAAAAGAATGAAAATCTTTAACATGGCCTCTGCAGGCACACAGCTCCAGCTGCAACTACAGCAGAGAGAAGCTAAGATGGCTTTCAAACATAGCAGAAACAAACAAACAAAAAAAAATGTGGCATCAAGCATTGTTTGAACTGTGAATCATGCAACGCTGCTCTAGTGAAGTCCAAGAATAAAACAAGCTAGAAACATCAGGTTAACTTTGAAGCAAACGCATTGCTCTGATTGGTGCATAGAAATACAGGACACATTTTTCCTAATGACCTTGTCAATTTTAAATTACTGACTAAAGGGCAGACACGAAACTAAATAAAGATAAAAATGGTGTTCTAGATGATGGTTATCATTCACTGTGAGCATTTGGTCAGGGAAATGTTTTAAGGGCCTGAGACACAAACTCGGGCTGATCTTCTGTTAAAAGAACAACCTATATGATTTAAAGGCAAAATAAACTATATCTTCACCCTCTACCTTTTTTAATTAGTTGGTGTATTTGTATAGAAAAGTGAGAATTTATTGTTATTTATTGGATTATTTTTCTTCTGTTATTTGACACAACATAACCAAAATAAAGACTTAAACTAAAATAGAATAAAATGCATTTATAATGATGGTATGCAATGTCAAAATTTGTTTAAACCCTTTTGTTATTTACTGAATTTTTTGCTCTCAATAGTTTTGTTTTACTGCCAGAGGAGTGAAGAAGTGTTGTGGTACCAATTTTCAAGATCAAGGGTGATGCTCAGAGCTGTAGTAACTACAGAGGCATAAAGTTGATCAGTCACACTATGAAGACATGGGAGAGAGTTGTTAAAGCTAGGTTAAGAAGAGAGGTGACAATCACCAACAGTAGTACAGTTTCATTCCAAGAAAGAGTATTATGGATTCAATGTTTGCTTTAAGAGTATTGATGTAGAAGTATAGAAAAGGCCAGAGGGAGTTGGACTGTCTGTGGCTTTTGACAAAGCATATGATAGGGTGACAAGAGAAGAAGTGTGGTACTGTATGAAAAAGTCAGGAGTGGCAGAGAAGTCTGTGGTGAAGGATGTAGTGAAGGAGGACATGGAGAGGGGTTGGTGTTACAGAGGAAGATGCAAGGGATATGGTGAGATGAAGGCAGGTGCCCCACTGTGGTGACCCCTAAAGGGAGCAGCTGAAAGAAGTTGTTTTGCTGTGATCAAATATGTGTATGATACTCATTTTCTTTATTATTTTTATGTCTCCATGACAGAAAACGGTTACATTCAGAAGGCCGTCAACTACGATGGAGACATGTTCATCATCGAGGAGATTCAGCTGTATAAAAAACCTCAGCAAATCAACATCCTGCGGCTATCATCAAGCAGGGTAACCTATAACACAGTGCATATGACAGGTCCATTACTGTATGTTTGGCTGGCATGTCAGCATGTTTATGGTCATTTATGGATGTTTTATCTTGATCACTTTTGTGTATGTGCTTTTAAATGTCTCATTTTGAATATACAACACCTAATTATTACTGATGGCCAATAAAAAGCTTAAGTAATGATAAAGATGAAGAAACAAACATTTCATTTTCAGCTTGTTCATTTGCATAATTGTAGGGTCAACTGTATGCTGGTTCAGAGTCTGGGGTAGTCCAGATGCCAGTGAGCAACTGCAGCCGCTACAGGACCTGTGGTGACTGCATCCTGACCAGAGATCCTTACTGCGCTTGGGACTCCTCCACTATGCAGTGCTCTTCTGTCAGCAGCCTTTCAACTGAAAAAAATACTGCAATACAGAGTCTGGTAGAGGTTGACACATCGCGATGTCCTCCCCCAGGTAAATGTAGTTGGAGTGTATTGCTGAATGCATTAACAAATCTATTCAGTTTTATTTGTGTAATACCAAATCAAAACAAAACTTATGGTGACTTCGTACCAGTTATAATCACCAAGATGCTAAGATGGGGAAGTTTTGCTCTTGGGATTCACTTTGTGCACAAACAGTCCACCTTCATCCATGACTTGGGTTTGGATTGTTTATTTCAGACAGTGGAAATTCACACTGTCCTTAATAGGGCTGTGCGATATCACAATATGTATCGGTGACGCGATAAAAAATGTCTACCATTTCATATAAAACTATCGTTTATCATCATCATCATCATCATCATAGCAGTCTGTCGGGGGTGGCAGTGACTGTTTCATTTAGGTCTGATCAGATTCCTCCATGCAGCTCTGTCCTTTGCCTTCCGCTGCCAGGAATCTAAAAGAAGAACAAGAAATGCTTGCTTAAAGGCAGGCATCACCATGGTTACTGTTGCCATGGTAACCATGTCAAAGATCAAAGGCAGGCATGCAGCAGAAATGCTTATACTTGGTTTCTACAGGCATGCACGGGTACCATGTCAAAGATCAAAGGCAGGCATGTAGAAATGCTTGATTACACTTGTTTTCTACGGGCATGCAGAAATACTTGCTTATACTTAGTTTCTGCGGGTATGCACGGGTATGCACATGGTTTCACCATGGTTACACATTGTAACCATGTCAAAGATCAAAGGCAGGCATCACCATGGTTGCTGTTGTCATGGTAACCATGTCAACGATCAAAGGCAGGCATCGCCATGGTTACTGTTGTCATGGTAACCATGTCAAAGATCAAAGGCAGGCATGCAGAAATGCTTGCTTTCTACGGGCATGCAGAAGTACTTGCTTATACTTGGTTTCCACGGGCATGCACGGGTATGCACTAGTCAAATCTAAAAGAAGAAGAAGATAGTCCGGTAGGTGGCGGTAATGCACCTGTAAGCTGGTTGCCAACCACCAATCAAATCTAAAACAAGAAGAAGAAGGTCTATTTAGATATTGAAGTGCAACTGGATTAATTAAAAGAATTGTTTGGTTTTGTTCCCTGCCATTCTCTTGTCCACACTCCAACCCGGTAGGTGATGGTAATGCACCTGTAAGCTGGTTGCAAACCGCCAATCAAATCTCAAAGAAGAAGAGGAAGAGTGATTACCCATTTCTTACTTTTAGTAGTAGAGTGCTACGGGCTTTACTACTAGAGTGCTTTATGTCAAGTCAGGCATTTGTTTGCTTGCTACCGGATAACCATGAAAACTGGTACTACCTGTCTCATGGGTCGGGCCGTCGGCGACACAACCGGCAACCCTGCCCTTCCGAGGGTGTGGAGGGTGAAACTGGGCATCCTGGTAGAACTCAAAACAATGTCTGTCACAGGTCTGTGGTGGACCACTCCCAGTTACATGGGGTGAGACTGGACATCCTGGCAGATAAGCACATCTGTCACAAAGTCTGTGGTGGACTTTTGTCAGTCGGTGCATCGTGATATGCACTACATAAAGAGCAGCGATAAACAAACCTATCATCTGGTCAGTCACTGCAACAGATACTGGAGTCAGTTTGTCTTGGCCTGTCCTTGCCACTGATAATAGCTCTATCTTCCAAGAATGTGCCACTAGTCCAGCAAATCTAGCGGTACTCAAATCCTTCGCAAGCAGTTTCATGAAATGGTCAGTTAGAAAGCAATTCATACCGGCTCGGACGTCACCTGGGTTAACAAGGTCAGGAATATTGTTTATATCGAGATTTAAAACACACATACCCGTTTCTACTTGTCACTGCTCCTACTCTCCTCCAGCAGTGTGCTAGGTGCGCCACAGCAGCTAACAGCAAGCTATTGTTTTGCCACTATCTCTGTGTGAGGAACATGGGACTTTTTCCCCACCATGCTACATCAGAGAGGATAGTCCTCTAACCTTGTTTTAATTAGAGGTAAGTCACGTTAACACCATCTCTCTCTAATTATAAAACGGCAAATGCTAAATGATGACGCTAACTTGTCGCTAATAGGAAACATAATGTATCAGACCATCGTTCTGGTTTAAATCACTGCAGAGTTTCTTAATTTTGTCCGAAAAAATATTACTAAAGCTGCAAAAGTGTGTGACAGTGGCCGCATACACACTAAATAAATAATAAATAAATAAATTAAAACGTGTCTAAGAATTTTTAATTAGGTAAGTAGCAATAATGAATAAAGTTGAAGTCCTCTCAAATGCACATTAAAAAACAATTTTGTAACACACTGCAAAATTAAGAGGGGAAAAATGCATAAAATTAATGACAAATGAATTTGTACAATTGATTTTTTTTTCAGTATGTAATTTAAAATGTAGAAAAAAAGATTGTCCTGTTCATTGGTTATACTGTATATAAACTATAGAATTGGCAGAAAATGTACAGTGGTTTGAAAAACTGTTTGCCCCCTTCTTGATTTCTCATTTTTTTTGTATGTTTGTCACACTTAAATGTTTCAGATCATCAAACAAATTTAAATATTAGACAAAGATAACACAAGTAAACACAAAATGCAGTTTTTAAATGAAGGTGTTTATTTTGAAGGGGAAAAAAAAATCCAAACCTACATGGCCCTGTGTGAAAAAGTGATTGCCCCCTAAACCTAATGACAGGTTGGGACACCATTAGCAGCAACAACTGCAATCAAGCGTTTGTTATAAGTGAGTCTTTAACAGCACTGTGGAGGAATTTTGGCCCGCTCATCTTTGCAGAATTGTTGTAATTCAGGTACATTGGAGGGTTTTCCAGCATGAAATCAGCTCAATCGACTTCAGGTCAAGACTTTGACTAGGCCACTCCAAAGTCTTCATTTTGTTTTTCTTAAGCCATTCAGAGGTGGACTTGCTGGTGTGTTTTGGATCATTGTCTTGCTGCAGAACCCTAGTGCTCTTCAGCTTGAGGTCACAAACAGATGGCCGGACATTGTCCTTCAGGATTTTTTGGTAGACAGCAGAATTCATGGTTCCATTTACCACAGCAAGTCTTCCATGTCCTGAAGCAGCAAAACAGCCCCAGACCACCACACTACCGCCACCATATTTTACAGATGGTATGATGTTCCTTTTCTGAAATGCTGTTACTTTTACATCTGATGTAATGGGACACACACCTTCCAAAAAGTTCAACTTTTGTCTCGTGAGTCCACAGAGTATTTTCCCAAAAGTCTTGGGGATCATCAAGATGTTTTCTGGCAAAACTGAGACGAGCCTTTATGTTCTTTTTGCTCAGCAGTGTTTTCATCTTGGTCTCAACTCTGCCATGCAGGCCATTTTTGCCCAGTCTCTTTCTTATGATGGAGTCATGAACACTGACCTTAACTGAGGCAAGTGAGGCCTGCAGTTCTTTGGATGTTGTTGTGGGGCCTTTTGTGACCTCTTGGATGAGTTGTCGCTGCACTCTTGGGTTAATTTTGTTTGGCCGGCCACTCCTGGGAAGGTTCACCACTGTTTCATGTTTTTGCCATTTGTAGATAATGGCTCTCCCTGTGGTTCACTGGAGTCCCAAAGCTTTAGAAATGGCTTTATAGCCTTTTCCAGACTGATAGATCTCAATTACTTTGTTTCTCATTTGTTCCTGAATTACTTTGGGTCCCAGCCTGATGTCTAGCTTTTGAGGATCTTTTGGTCTACTTCACTTTGTCAGGCAGGTCCTATTTAAGTGATTTCTTGATTGAGAACAGGCGTGGCAGTAATCAGGCCTGGGTGTGGCTAAAGAAATTGAACTCAGCTTTCCAAAGATGTGATAAACCATAGTTCATTTATGTTTTAACAGGGGGGACAATCACTTTTTCACACAGGGCCATGTAGGTTTGGATTTTTTTTTTTTACCCTTAATAATAAACACCTTCATTTAAAAACTGCATTTTGTGTTTACTTGTGTTATCTTTGTCAAATATTTAAATTTGTTTGATGATGATCTGAAATATTTCAGCGTGACAATCATACAAAAAAATGAGAAACCAGGAAGGGGCAAATACTTTTTCACACCACTTTTATCATGATACATATCGTTATCATCAAATAAGATTACTTATATTGTGATATGAAATTTTGGTCATATTGTACAGCCCTAGTCCTGAAGCATTTGCATGCAGCACAGAGCAGCCAGCACAACAAAAGGCAGTTTAGATCATTTCGTCTGATAACTAGAATTGCACTAAGTAGAGCTGCAGACCCGCATCTCCTCTGCATTCCCCACAACAACTCTGTGTAGCTCCCCCATAAATTTCTTTTCTTTCATTAGATATGAGTTAAGGCTGGGCATCGATTAAAATTGTTAACGGAGTGCACATTTTTCTATAATTAACTGCAATTGATCACTAAAATGAAGAAACAATGAAATATAAATCATGAAAAAGCATTTTTAAGCATCTTTCAATTGCATATTTTTCTTCATAAAGTATATCTGTGTATTCAACAAAAATACTGCCTGAGTATCTGAATTTGAAAATCAAAGGGAAAAATAAAGTGCCACTGGCTGTTTGTTTGCTGAATGACCTGCCTCGAGTACTGCTCTGAAATAAAGCAGTCTGTCTGAGAGACTCGGATGTCTAAGCAATGGCACTCAGGTGTTTCACTCTCAGATGATACAATAGAGATGAGCTGCTTCGATGAAAATGAAATTCAGCCTTGCAGAACACACATGTAACTTGTTTTGTCCAAAGATCCATCTGGCAACTTTTTGAAAGTGAACTTTCCATCTAAAAGTGTTTGTTTAGCCTTCTCCATCATTAGCACTTCACGTAGTCACGGGAAGCAATACTTGCCAGCTTCATGGTGCATTAGTGCCACCAGCTGGGCTGGTGTGTGGACAGGAGATAATGCAGGAAAATAATAGGAAATGATGTGAGAGCAATATTTTTAATGCATTAACTGGACTATACTGATCAAAAAAGTTAATACTTTAATATTTCCAGCCCCAATATAAATAGACATGAATAATATCCGTACCTAGTATGTAGGGCAGCATGGTGGCGCAGTGGTTCGCATTGTGTAAGCACAGCAAGAAGGTTACGAGATTGATTCCACTCCTGACCATCGTGGGTTCAATCCCACTCCCAGACCATCAGTGACCCTTCTGTGTGGAGTTTGCACGTTCTCCCCGTGTCTGTGTGGGTTTACTCCGGGTACTCCGGTTTCCTCCCACAGGCCAAAGACATGCAGGTTAGGTTAATTGGCATCAACTGGGGATTCTAAATTGTTCTTGGGTATGAATGAGAGTGAATGGTTGTCTGTCTGTCTTGGCCCTGCGATGGACTGGTGATCTGTCTAGGGTGTACCCTGCCTCTCGCCCAAAGATGCTGGGATAGGCTGTACTCCCCCCGCGACCCAAAAAGGATTAAGCGGTAGAAGATGGATGAATGGATGGAATATGCATATGTATCAGTGACATATTGTATGTCCATATTGGCCTTTCGGGGTCATGACCCTTGTGCTCTTGAGCTTCTGATCCTCATAACACAACCACAAGGATTTGACCTAAAATCAGCATCACCATTGTTGGAAAGAGCCCCCCCCCACACACACACACACAGAGGCGTGGCAGAGAAGTATGTGAGGGTGGTGCAGGACATGTATGAGGACAGCAAGATGGTGGTGAGGTGTGCTATTGGAGTGACAAATGGATTCAAGGTGGGGGTGGGATTACATCAGGGATCGACTCTGAGCCCCTTCTTGTTTGCCATAGTCATGGACAGGCTGACAGACCAGGTCAGGCAAGAGTCTCCATGGACCATGATGCTTGCAGACAGCATTGTGATCTGTAGTGAGAGTAGGGAGCAGGTGGAAGAGAACCCGGAGAGATGGTGGTATGCTCTGGAGAAAAGAGGAATGAAAGTCAGTAGAAGCAAGACAGAATACATGAGTGTGTATGAGAGGGAGGCAGGTGTAACGGTGAAGAGGCAAGGAGTAGAGGTAGTAAAGGTACTGTAGATAAGTTTAAATACCTGGGGTCAACCATCCAAAGCAATGGAAAATGCACTAGAGGTGAAGAAGAGAGTGGGTGAAAACAAGTGTCGGGTAATTTTTTTTTTTTTTTTGACAGAAAGATAGCAACTAAAGTGAAAGGGAAGATTTACAAGATGGTAGTGAGACCTGATATGATGTATGGTTTGGAGACGGTGACACTGACAAAAAGACAGGAGGCGGAGCTGGCGGTGGTAGAGCTGAAGATGTTAAGATTCTCATTGGGAGTGACTAGAAGGGACAGGATTACAAATATATCAGAGGGACAGCTCAGGTTGAGCAGTTTGGAGACAAAGAGAGGCAAGGCTGAGATGGTTTGGACATGTGCAGAGGAGGGATTGTGGATAGATTGGACAAAGGATGCTGAAGATGGAGCTGCCAGGCAGGAGGAAAAGAGGAAGACCACAGAGCAGATTCATGGATGTAGCGAAGGAGGACATGGAGAGGGTTGGTGTTAAAGACAAAGATGCAAGGGATACGGTGAGATGGAGGCAGATGGTCCACTGTGGTGACCCCTAAAGGGAGCAGCTGAAAGATGCACGCGGGCACACACACACACACACACACTTGTCAAGAGGTACTGCCGGTATTAATGAACTTACCTCATTATTATTACAAGTACTACTGTATTTCATGAATAACTATTCACGATTAATTTGAAAGTATAATTAAATATTCCTCAGAATGAGAGGGATTTAAATTTATTGACAGTCTTTTTGCTTGTATTCTGAAAGTACATCTTTTATTTTGAAAATATGTTTCTTACAATCAGACCAGGCAGCAGCTGCAGTGGGGAAAATACAGATCAACATTTTTCTCATTTAACATATTTCTGATGGAGCCATAGACCTGAGATTTTCACCAGATATTAGTAACAATCCAAGTAATTGATACAAAGAAATCTAGGCAACTGTGTTCACAAAATAAGTTATATTTAATAAAGTGGAATGACAGAGAATAACTATTGAACACATGAAGAAAAAGAGGTGCAAAAAGGCATAGAAAACCAAGAAACCAACTGAAATCCATTAGAATTTAAGAAGCCATCCCATCCCCCATCAGTGCAAATTAATTTCAGCTGGTTAAGTCCTGACTGATAGCCTTTAAAAAGATCTGTGAATATCAGATTGCCATGCTGCAAAAAACTCTCTCTCGACCTATGCAAACTTATTGTTGCAAAACATAATGATGGCATTGGTTACAGGCACATTTCTAAACTGCTGAATGTTCCAGTGAGCACTGTTGGAGCCATCATTTGGAAGTGGAAAGAATATCATTTTAGCATAAACTGGCCACAACCAGCAGCTCCTCGCAAGATTTCTGACAGAGGAGTCAAAAGAATTATCAGAAGAGTTATCCAAGAGCCAAAGACCACTTGTGGAGAGCTCCAGAAAGACCTGGAGTTAGCAGGCACTGCTGTTTCAAAGAAAACAGTATGTAATGCATTACACCGACATGGGCTCTATGCCCACTCACCTCGAAAGACTCCATTGCTGAAGAAAAAGCATGTTGAAGCTTGTTTAAAGATTGCTGCACAACATTTGGGCAAGCCAGTAAAATACTGGGAGAATATAGTCTGGTCAGATGAGACCAAAATTGAACTTTTTGGATGCCACAACACACAGCATGTTTGGAGGAGAAATGGCACTGCACATTCCATCATGGTGTGGGGTGCAGGTACAGGCAGACTTAATATAATTGAAGGAAAAATGAATGGACAAATGTACAGAGACATCCTTTATAAGAACCTGTTGCCATCTGCCAAGATGCTGAAGATGAAATGAGTGTGGACATTTCAGCAAAACAGTGATCCCAAACACACAGCCAAGGACACTCTCAGCTGGCTCCAGAGAAGGAAAATAAAGCTGTTAGAATAGTCCAGTCAGCCACCCGACCTGAATCCAGTTGAAAATCTATGGCCCTACGATGGACTGGTAATCTGTCCAGGGTGTACTCTGCCTCCAGGGTGTACCCTGCCTCTTGCCCAAAGATGGTGGGATAGGCTCCAGCCCAGCACCCCCCCCCCCCAACGACCCAAAAAGGATTAAGCGGAAGAAGATGGATGGATGGATGGAACGAACTGAAGATCAGAGTTCATATAAGACACCCACAGAACCTTCCAGATTTGAAGACAGTTTGTGCGGAAGAATGTGCTAAAGTCACTCCTGAGCAATGCTTACGCCTAGTTCAGGGGTGTCCAACCATGTGCCATGGAGAGCCAAGACCCTGCAGGTTTTCTCTTCTACCCAGTCTCTTCAGCAGGTGTTTTCACTTATCAGCAATCAGTGGGAAGAAGTTCACTGAAATCTGCTGTTGAAGACACTGGTTGGAGGTAAAACCTGCAGGGTCTTGGCTCTCCATGGCACATGGTTGGACACCCCTGGCCTAGTTGCTCCATACAGGAGGCATCTGGAAGCTGTTATTGCCAACAAAGGCTTTTCTACTAAATATTAAATGGATTTCACCAAGCGTGTTCAGTACTAATTCCCTGTGTCATTCCGCTTTATTAAATACAACTTGTTTTGTGAACACAGTTGCCTTGATTTCTTTATATGTATGGATTACTTGGATTGTTACTGATATCTGGTGAAAATCTCAGGTCAGTGGCTCCATCAGAAATATGTTTAATGAGAAAAATGTTGACATGTTCAATACTTATTTTCCCCGCTGTATCGCCACTCTCATCTGCTCCCTACAGCTCTTGATTTTTTTTTTTTTTCCACAATATCTTTATTGAACCTTTTTTTTTTTTTTTTAACAAACATGATACAAACAATCAAACACTAACACTAAAGTACTACAAAAAAAAAAAAAAAATGCACTAAAAACACCAACAACCACCAACAAAATCAAGTCTTCAACAATGCTCCTCTGTTTAGTCTAGACAATCCAATACATAAGTATACATATTATGTTCACCAGTTTGGAATTTACAAGGTCCACACACATCATTCACCTTCTTCTTCAAGAGTTATGTTTAAATTTTTTACATAATCAATAAAAGGTCTCCATATATTCTCAAACACAATTTCCTTTGATTTTAGTATATATGTTATTCTTTCTAATGGAAGGTTTGTTAACATCTGTCTTAACCACTGAGTCACATCTGGTCTATGAGTCTTTTTCCATAATAGTGCAATACATTTTTTGGCATTAAGCAAACTGAGGTCTATGAATGTTCTTTCACTTTTATTAAAATTATGCTTTTCTGGGTACAGACCCAACAAAAACAGTTTAGGATTCAATATGATTTGTTTTGAGATTATTTTTTCAATTGTTACCCTCACCTCTTCCCAAAACATTCTTATTAATCTACATTCCCATAAACAATGAAATAGGGTTCCTTTACTTTCCATGCATTTTGTGCATGTATCTGGTATATTTTTGTTATATCTATTTAACTCCTCCGGTGTAACATACATCCGCATTAACCATTTGAAATGTATCAATTTAAGGCGTGCATTTATTGATTTGGTTTGAGCTTCTGTACAAGCCAATTCCCATTGTTCCTCTGAAATTTCAATTTGCAGATCTTCTTTCCAGTAGTTTAATCTTTTCAGTGAATTTTCACTTGAAGATAGTGTCAGTGAGTTATAAAACTCTGAAATAATACCCTTTCTTTTACTATCTTTCATCATCATTTTTTCCAAGGATGAATAAATAGGTCGAGTGAGAGCTTTATTTTGATTTGATCGAATAAAGTTTCTAAGTTGAAGATATTTAAAAAAATGTGTTCTATTGAGATTAAATTTGATCCTCAGCTCTTCAAAAGACATTATGTTGTCTGCACATGGCAAATATAAATCCTGAATCTTTTGTATCCCTTTTAAATTCCATACTTTAAATACAGCGTCCGCTCTCCCTGGGTTAAAATATTGATTACCCCATATTGGACTAAATTGTGACAATAACTGTGGTTCTTTTAAATAGTTTTTAGCTTCACACCATATTTTGATCATATGCTTTACAAATGGATTTTTAACTTGTTTTTGTAATTTTTTTGCCGAATCTGAGTATATGAATATGGGAAGAGGTAAAGGTAAATTGTATGATTCCATTTCAGTCCAGTGAGGGAGATCATTTGATGAAAAATAATATGTCATAGACCTCAGTTGTGCCGACCAATAATACAACATAAAATTTGGACATTTCAGACCTCCACGATCAAATGGTAAATATAATAAAGACAAACGTAATCTAGCCCTCCTGTTGTTCCATATAAATTCCACTAACTTTTTTTTTATTCTTGAGAATAGATCTAAAGGTGGTGATAAGGGAATGTATTGAAATAAATAAAGTATTTTAGGTAAAATATTACTTTTAAGTATATTGATTCTCCCGATCATCGACATTGGTAGTGACATCCATCTCTGAGTTAACTCATTGATATCTGACATTAAGGCTTCATAGTTGACACTGGCGACTGATTCTAGCTTAGGCATAATTTGGATTCCTAAATATTTAAACTGATTTACAACATTGAATTGATTTACCTCAGGGGCTGGGTAATTTCTCTGGGTCTCATTTAGCATTAATATTGAAGATTTAGTTTTATTTATTTTATATCCTGATATTTCCCCAAAATTCTTTATTAAATTCAACAAGGTTGGAATTGATTTTTTTAGATTCGACATAAACAAAATTATGTCATCGGCGTACAGGGAGATTTTATGTTCTGTTGGTCCAACTTTAATTCCATATATTTGTGAATGTAAACGTATCGCTATCGCTAAAGGTTCAATTGCCATAGTAAACAGTAAAGGTGAAAGTGGACAGCCTTGTCGACATCCTCTATTGATTTTTATTGGTTTTGAAATATTGTTATTTGTTAGGATTTCTGCTGTAGCATTATTGTATATTATTTGAACCCATTTTATGAAATTATTTCCAAGTCCAAACCTTTGTAGGACTTCAAAAAGAAAGGGCCATTCAACTCTATCAAAGGCCTTTTCGGCGTCCAATGATAGGAGAGCTGTATCTGGTGCTTCTTTATTAAAATAAATAATATTAAATAGTCTTCTTACATTATGGAAGCCTTGTCTACCCTTTATAAAGCCATTCTGATCTCGATTAATAATATTTGGTAAAATTTCTTGTATTCGTCTTGCTAAAATTTTAGATTATCTTAAGGTCGGCGTTTAATAGGCTTATTGGTCTCATATTTTCACATTTATTAGAGGGCTTACCTGGTTTTGGCAGCAGTATAATTAAGGCATTATTTATGTATGATGGTAAATTATTATTTTGAAATGCTTCTAAAACCATTTCCAAAAAAGGTTTTATTAATTTATTCTTAAATTTTTTATAAAGGTCAACTGGAAGACCATCTGGTCCTGCACTTTTTCCTGATTTCATATTATCAATGGCTAGCCCAACTTCTTCTTGACTAATTTTAGAATCCAATATCTCCCTGTTTTCATTTGGAATACACGGTATAGATAGTTCGTTCAAAAACCCATTTAGTTTTGTTAAATCAGGTTCATTTTTGGTATCATATAATTTTTCATAGTAATCTCTAAAGGCTCTATTAATTTCTAAAGGATCTATAACTACCTGTCCGTTACTTATAATACTGGTAATTGGTGTTTTAATTTCCAATTGTTTAATCTGCCATGCTAATAATTTTCCCGATTTTTCACCTTGTTCATAAAAAGATTGTTTCAATCTTAGAAGACTCGAGGCAGCTCTATTCGCTGATTTTTTGTCGTATTCAGCTCTCAAAATCAGTAATTCATTCTCCAACCTTGGGTCACTTCCTGCATACACTTTTTCCTGAAGATTTTTTATTTTATGTTCCAATTTAGCTCTCTCCTCTCGAGTCTTCTTAGATTTTGATCCTGTATAACTAATAATATGTCCCCTAATAAAAGCTTTGAAAGCCTCCCACTTTACACATGCTGATGTTTGTGTAGTATTGATGTCAAAGAACTCGTCTATCTGTTTTTCTATATACTTGACAAATTCCTCATCCTGAAGCCATTTATGCTGAAATTGCCATCTACCTGATTCCTTTGTCAATTTTTTATCTACATATATTAGACAACAGGGTGCATGATCAGAGATCACGATGTTATCATAAAAGCAGTTTTGAATCTTGGACCTTAATTCTGTGGAAATCAAAAAATAATCAATACGTGAGAATGTCTTGTAGGTACTGGAATAACAAGAATAGGCTTTAACTTGTGGTTTCATTTCTCTCCATATATCTAACAATCTCAATTCTTTCATAAAATGATTAATAGTCATCCTACATCCAATGTGCGTACAATCCAGTCCTGTTGATCTATCCACACCTGGATTCAATGTACAATTAAAATCCCCTGCTATTATATGTTGCCCTGTAAGTGATGATAAGATGAGAAATAAATTAGCAAAGAACTTCTGATCATCTATATTGGGACCATATAAGTTCACAAGATTTATATTTTCTAATAGCAAAGAACCTTGAATGATTACATATCTTCCAAATTTGTCTCCAATTACATTTTTCACCTGAAAAGGAACTGATTTATGTATGAGAGTCATAACTCCCCTGGCTCGGGATGAAAATGAAGAGGTGAATACACTTCCCTGCCATCTACTCCTAATTCTTTTAACATCCTCCTCTATCAGATGAGTTTCTTGTAAAAACACAATTCTTGAACCCATGTCCTTTATTTTATTCATAACTTGTTTAAGTTTTTTTAAATTTTGTAGACCTCTGCAATTCCATGAAGTTAAATTAAGGTTAACTCTTTGGTCCATGATCAATAGAGAGTTTGGGATTACCTTGCAGTGTAAACATGCTCATACAGAGAAGCAAAAACATGAGTGGTTGAACATTCATCCTACAAACTACACACAAACAAATTTCCCCTTCCCACACTTGTGGCAAACCCCCCAAAATCAAAAGAAAAATTCTGTCTCCCGATATAGCCATCGACCGTTCCACACCCACGGGGAACAGCCTAAGCTACTCCTTCTTCATCCTCCCAATCACCCTAACTCTACTGCTTTTAATGACGTAACATTAACTCTCCTCTGTAGTTTTCCAACTTAACTCCAAAATTTTTAACAACTTTGTACATCATAGTTTTTTTTTTTTGTTTGTTTTATTTTTGTTTTGTTTTTTTAATATATAATACAATCTATATTTTGTAAACTTACTATTTACTTCAAGTCAGTCAGATGCCTGTGCAAATGCTTAATTATTCTACCTTATATTTTGTTCATGCTTAGCTCCCACCAGTCTCTTCTTCTTCTTTGATCTACTTGATGAACTCCTGCGCCTCCTCTGGGGTCTTGAAGATGTGGGTTCTGCCCTCATACGTGGTCAGCAGTCTCGCAGGATAGATTACACCATGACGAATCCCAAGGTTGCGCAGCTCCTTACGTACGGGATCAAACTGCTTCCTCAATTGCTGGATTCCTGTGGCCAAATCTGGGTAGAACCGCACCTGCTGGTCCTGGTGTTTAATCTCTCCTTTAGCACGTGCAGCGTTGAAGATCTTCATCCTGTCTCTGTTGCTAAGAAACTTCATAATTAAGGTCCTCGGCGGTCCCTTATCTCTCCGTGGGCCAATACGATGTGCTTTTTCCAGAACCACTGCTGATTGCAACTCCTCGCTGCCCAGCACCTCCGGAATCCACTTTTCCAGAAAGGAACATACGTCCCGACCTTCTGATTCCTCTGGAAGACCCACCAGCCTCAAATTATTCTGTCTCGACCGAGATTCCAAATCCAAAATATTATCTTCCAGAGATTTATTTTTTTTTTTCCAAAGTGCGCACCTTTAATTGAAGACGGGTGACGTCATCTTCAGCACTAGCGAGACGGAGCTCCATCTGCGCCGTTCGTTCTACACAGTCACCCAATTCCTTTCTTATTCCTTCCAGCGCTGTCATAATCCCATCAAATCTAGAGGAAAAGTCCGCTCTCATTGAACTCATGGCAGCCATCAGCGCATCTGCGCCATTCCCCGCAGAAATCGCACCGCCGCCAGCCTCCTCCGCCATATATGGAGCCTTGTTTGCTGCGTCACAGACCTGAAAGTCCGTTAATTTGGACTGTTTCGGCGGCTCGCTTTTTCCTTTTCCTGGTTTTCCAGCCTTAGGCTTCGCCGACATATCCTCGCCCAAATGCTGGGATACGTTCTGTCCCAAATGAGAGAGTTATTTGCCGATTTTTTTTCTCCAGGAGCAGAGCAGAGCGAGACACGTCCGTCCTACGTGGCAGCCATAACCGGAAGTCTCTTGATTTTTTTTTACTATAATAGCAATAGTTACTTCAGTTTCCTAATGTTAAAGCAGGTTTTTATCGCTCTGAATGCCCAGTTTTCTGTTTCCTGCAATAGCGGTTTGTTTTGAGTCTAGTGCTAAAACAGGTGAGGGGAGTACAGCTGTAGATAACTATAATGAAGAGACTAATTTAAATGCCAGCTGATTATTGTTCTGTTATTCCCTGTCAGAAAGTATTATGTCTTACTGAATTTAATAAAGCATTTAGCAATTATCGGCTCTCCAGCTAGAGTATAAACAAGCATGAGTCACTGTAACAAGCTATGCAAATTGATGTGATCCATCTGTAGTGATGCCTTCATCAAAAAATACAGCCTTCATACTGGTGAGCAGGTGCATTTTTTACACCCAACCACCCAGTAAGCCTCTCCTACACCACATTCACGTTTTCACCATAAAGCTTTTTTTTTTTCCACAATATTTTTTATTGAACCCTTTTTTTTTTTACAAACATAGCACACACAGACACTAACACAAAAGTAATTTAAAAATTAAAAAGAACAATAACAAAATAACAAAAAAAGGTGTAATAAAAACAACAACAGCCATGAACAAAAACAAGTCAACAACAATGCTCTTCTGTTTAGTCTAGGTAATCTATTACATAATATACATTCACCAACTTGGAATTTGCAAGGTCCACACATATCATTCACCTTCTTCTTCAGAAGTTATGTTTAATTTCTTTACATAATCAATGAAAGGTCTCCATATATTCTCAAACACATTTTCCTTTGATTTCAGTATATATGTTATTCTTTCTAGTGGAAGGTTTGTTAACATCTGTCTTAACCACTGAGTCATATCTGGTCTATGAGTCTTTTTCCACAGTAGTGCAATACATTTTTTGGCAGTAAGCAAACTGAGGTCTATGAATGCTCTTTCACTCTTATTAAAGTTACGTTTTTCTGGATACAGACCCAACAAAAACAGTTTAGGGTTCAATGTGATTTGTTTTGAAATTATTTTTTCAATTGTTACCCTCACCTCTTCCCAAAACATTCTGATTTTTCTACATTCCCATAAACAGTGAAATAGGGTTCTTTTACTTTCCATACATTTTGTGCATGTATCTGGTATGTTTTTGTTATATCTATTTAATTCCACTGGTGTAACATACATCCGCATTAACCATTTAAAATGTATCAGTTTAAGACGTACATTTATTGATTTGGTTTGAGCTTCTGTACAAGCCATTTCCCATTGTTCCTCTGAAATTTCAATTTGCAGGTCTTCTTTCCAGTCATTCAGTATTTTCTGTGAGTTTTCACTTGAGTATAGTGTCAATGAGTTGTAAAACTCTGAAATAATACCCTTTCTCTTACTGTCTTTCATCAAATATTTTTCCAAAAATGAATAAGTAGGTCGGGTGAGAGCATTATTTTGATTTGAACGAATACAATTTCTAAGCTGAAGATATTTAAAAAAGTGTGTTCTATTAAGAGCTGTCGTAAGCTGTCGATTTACCAGTCAATCTACGTTCCTACTCTCACCTATGGTCACGAGCTTTGGGTAATGACCGAAAGAACGAGATCGCGGATACAAGCGGCTGAAATGAGCTTTCTCCGTAGCATTGCTGGACTCACCCTCAGAGATAGGGTGAGGAGCTCAGTCATCCGGGAGAGGCTCAGAGTAGAACCGCTGCTCCTCCACATTGAAAGGAGTCAGTTGAGGTGGTATGGGCATCTGATTAGGATGCCTCCTGGACGCCTCCCACTTGAGGTGTTTCAGGCACGTCCCACTGGGAGGAGACCCCGGGGCAGACCCAGGACTTGGTGGAGAGACTATGTCTCCCAGCTGGTCTGGGAATGCCTTGGTATCCCCTCTGAAGAGCTGGAGCAGGTGGCTGAGGAGAGGGAAGTCTGGGCTTCTCTGCTTGAACTGCTGCCTCCGCAACCCGGACCTCCGGAAAAGCGGTAGAAGATGGATGGATGGATGGATGGATGTTCTATTAAGATTGAATTTAATCCTCAGTTCTTCAAAAGACATTGTTATCTGAGCATGACAAATATAAGTCTTGAATCTTTTGAATCCCTTTTAAATTCCATACTTTAAATACAATATCCGCTCTCCCTGGTGTAAAATATTGATTACCCCATATTGGGCTAAACTGTGACAATGAGTGTGGTTCTTTTAAATATTTTTTTTAGTTTCACACCACAATTGATCATGTGCTTTACAATTGGATTTTTAACTTGTTTCTGTAATTTTTTAGCCGAGTCTGAGTATATGAATAAGGGAAGAGGTAAAGGTAAATTGTATGATTCCATTTCAGTCCAGTGAGGAGGATCATTTGATGAAAAATAATATGTCATAGACCTCAGTTGTGCTGACCAGTAATACAGCATAAAGTTTGGACATTTCAGACCTCCACGATCAAATGGTAAGTATAGTAAGGACAAACGTAATCTAGCCTTCCTATTGTTCCAGATAAATTCCACTAACTTTTTTTTAATTCTTGAGAATAGATCTGAAGGTGGTGGTAAAAGAATGTTTTGAAATAAAGTATTTTTGGTAAGATATTACTTTTAAGTATATTAATTCTCCCGATCATCGACATTGGTAGTGACATCCATCTCTGAAGCAACTCATTAATTAACTCATGACCACCTGCCGATTTTTGTTTTCTATCAATGTGATTATAGGAAGAAAAAGTATACCAAAAATATTAAATATAAAAGAATAAGAACCGAAGAATCTATGTATTTACTGACAAAGGAATTATTAATACAAGATTGGAAGATAGTTTATGATGAAAATGATATAAATAAAGCATATGATAAATTTTTTACAAATATTTCAATCATTGTACAATAAAAACTGTCCTATAAAACAATACAGTGACAGACAACAAAAGAAAAATATTCCTTGGGTCACCAAGGGGTCAATAAATGCATGTAAAAAGAAGAATACATTATATAAACAATTCATTAAGTGCAGAACAGTGGAGGCTGAGATCAAATATAAAAGATATAATAATAAGCTTACTAATATAATGAGGACCTGTAAGAAAGAATATTACAACAGAATATTAGAGGATAATAAAAATAACTTAAGAGGAATATGGCAAGTACTCAATAGGATTATTAGTAATCGACCTAAGAATGCTAATTATCCAGAATATTTTATTGAAAATGGCAATTTGATAAATAATATGGAGGATGTGGTCAGTGGTTTCAGTAAATTTTTTGTAAACGTTGGTCCTGAATTAGCAAAATCAATAGTGACAACAGAAACAAACAACAGTGGTTCTGTAAATGAAATAGAAGATAGAAATCCAAACACAATCTTTTTGGGTGCAGTTACTGAAAAGGAAATTATCGAGACTGTGAGTAAATTTAAGAACAAAAAATCAATGGACTGGAGTGAAATTGACATGACAATAGTTAAAAAAGTAAATGAAGGAATTGTTAAGCCACTCACCCACATCTGTAACCTGTCATTTCAAACTGGTAAATTTCCAAACAAAATGAAAATAGCAAAAATAATACCTCTATACAAAACAGGAGACAGTCATTGTTTCACAAATTACAGGCCAGTCTCTTTACTCTCACAGTTCTCCAAAATACTTGAAAAAAAATCTTCACTAAGAGACTGGATGATTTCATTGAAAAACACAACATCCTTACAGACAGCCAGTATGGTTTTAGAGCAGATGAATCTACATCTTTGGCACTGATCGAACTTATAGAAGAAATTACTAGTTGTATAGATAAAAAAAAGTTTGCTGTAGGAGTATTTATAGATTTAAAGAAAGCTTTTGACACCATTGACCACAGAATACTACTAAAGAAACTGGAAAGGTATGGGATAAGAGGGGTCGGACTGAGTTGGGTGGAAAGTTATTTAAGTAACAGACAACAATTTGTACAAATTGGTGAGCACAAATCACCCTTCATGGACATCACTTGTGGTGTGCCCCAGGGGTCAGTTTTGGGACCCAAACTCTTTATTACCTCTGCCAGGCCGCAGGCCAGGAGGTTATGTTTTTGCCAGGGTTTGTCTGTCTGTCTGTCTGTTGGTTAGCAAGATAACTCAAAAAGTTTTGGACGGATTTCGATGAAACTTTCAGGCGTTGGTGGAAATGGTACAAGGAAGAACTGATTAAATTTTGGGGATGATCCGGATCACCGTCTCGATCCAGGAATTTTTTAAAGGATTCTTTAACATTGTGAGATAGGGCCCGGAGGTAATGTGTAGTTCAGTGCTTCCGCCAGCAGGAAGCACTGAACTACATATAGATAACTCCTATATGACAGAAGAGCTTATAGTTTTATTGATTTTTTTTTTTTATTTAATTTTTAAAATATCTGCTCGATTTGTGACAGAGCCGCTAAAATGCAGCATACACTGAATGAGAGCCCACAGGCTCGTTGAGCTTATGACAGAGCCGCTAAAATGCAGCATAGACTGAATGAGAGCCCACAGGCTGCTGCTTCTCGCCGTGCTAAAGACAGACACAGTACACGGCAGCATAGACAGGATGAGGGGCTATCCCCAGATGCTATTGAAGCTCGTCGAGCTTAGTTTTATTTTATTGATTTTTTCTTATTACCTCCGCCAGGAGGTTATGTTTTTTTTTAAAAGAAGATTGGAGTTAATATTCTATTCTACATTACGTATATGTACATATTTTTAATTTCCTGGAATGAAACGAAGTTAGAAAAATTATGTTAATGGTAGCTTTTCAATATCCACAAGTTATTATTAGGAATAAATTTCATGAATGTGTTCTCCAACTAAAAACTTGTACATGTTGTATCTCTTGTTAAATTAAATAAATTGTATTTGTGTAGTTCAAATAACATTTTTTTGGTTTTCTTGACCAATCATATGACATACAGAAACACATGATACAGGGAAAGAACAAGAACAAAATTATTGTAGAATATTTATGGTATAAATCACAATACTGGGGGGGGGGGGCTGTTGCTCTTGGTGGAGGTCTGCACTCTCCGAGTGCTTTTCTAGTTTTGTATATAAATGACATATGCCAAGTATCAAAAATTCTGAAATTTATTTTGTTTGCGGATGACACAAATATCCTTTGTACTGGTGAGAATTTGCAGCAGGTTTTAGAGGTGGTCACAACTGAAATGAAAAAGTTAACACAGTGGTTCAACAAAAATAAATTATCTCTAAATCTAAAAAAAAACAAAGATTATGTTGTTTGGAAATTATAAAATAAATCATGAAATAATGGTAATGATAGATGATACCAGAATAGAAACAATACAGGAAAATAAGTTTCTGGGGGTGACGCTAGACAATAAAATCTGCTGGAAACCTCACATCAGTCACATCCGGGCCAAGTTGGCAAAATGTATAGGCATACTGGGGAAGACAAGACACATATTGGACTATAAATCATTGGTCTTACTGTACAATTCACTGTTTCTACCTTATCTTAACTACTGTGTAGAAGTCTGGGGAAACACCTACAAGACCAACCTACAGTCAGTATGCACATTACAAAAAAGAGCTATAAGGATAATAAATAATGTAGGATATAGAGACCATACCAATTCGTTGTTTTTTAAAGTCACATGTCATAAAGTTCACCGATTTAGTTAAATTTAAGACAGCACAAGTCATGTACGGGGCAATTAATAATCAACTCCCAACTAATATACAAAAAATATTTTAAAAAAAAGAGACAATGATCATAATTTGAGAGAAGACTTAAACTTTACAAAACCCAAGATACGAACAACCAAGAAAAGTATGTGCATATCTGTCTGTGGGGTGGATTTGTGGAACAGTCTGGAGCCGGAACTGAAAATATGTACAAACAGAAATCAATTCAAAAAGAGGTACAAACATTATTTGCTGAAAGGATATATGTTAGAAGGGTAGTATTTATATGTACGATTCACTATGCTCACTCTGGGACACTATGGGACACTATGGAATGGTGGGTGGGACAGCACTGTGTATATCTGTGTTGCTTGAGGCTGGTTTTGATGTATGGACATCAATATATGCTAGGATGGGTGGGTGTTAATGTTGATATGTACAAAATACAGTTAATTGTTTACTTGGGGTCTTAAATGGGGTAATTTGTATATAATTCACATGAGTGTATTTATGGAAAAGAGGAGATGGAATTAATAAGTGTTCACTTCTTCCTTCTCCCTTTCGAACACTGTATACTGTTACTTTATTGCATTTGTCATTTGTTTTGTTTTTGTTATACTTTTTTGTTCGAAATAAAGTATCTCTCTATCTTAATATTTGTCATTAAGGCTTCATAGTTGGCATTGGCGACTGATTCTAGCTTAGGCAAAATTTGAATTCCTAAATATTTAAACATCTACAACATTGAATTGGTTTACCTCAGGAGCTTGATGATTTCTCTGGGTCTCATTTAACATTATTATTGAAGATTTTGTTTTGTTTATTTTTTATCCTGATATATCCCCAAAGTTCTTTATTAAATTTAACAAGGTCGGGATTGATTTTTTAAAAATTCGACATAAACAAAATTATGTCATCGGCATACAGGGAGATTTTATTTTCTGTTGGTCCTACTTTAATTCCATATATTTGTGGATGTAAACGTACTGCCATCGCTAAAGGTTCAATTGCCATAGTAAACAATGAAGGTGAAAGTGGACAGCCTTGTCGACATCCTTTATTGATTTTGAGATATTACTGTTTGTTAGGATTTCTGCTGTAGCATTATTGTATATTATCTGGACCCATTTTATGAAATTATTTCCAAATCCAAACCTTGTAAGACTTCAAAAAGATAGGGCCATTCGACCCCATCAAAGGCCTTTTCGGCGTCCAATGATAGGAGAGCTGTTTCTGGTGCTTCTTTATTGAAATAAATAATATTAAATAGTCTTCTTACATTATGGAAGCCTTGTCTTCCCATTATAAAGCCATTCTGATCTCGGTTAATAATATTTGGTAATATTTCTTGTAGTCGTTTTGCTAAAATTTTACAGATTATTTTAAGATCAGCATTTAATAGGCTTACTGGTCTCATGTTTTCACATTTATTAGAGGGTTTACCTGGTTTTGGCAACAGTATAATTAAGGCATTATTCATGTATGATGGTAAATTACCATTTTGAAATGCTTCTAAAACCATTTCCAAAAGTGGTTTTATTAATTTATTCTTAAATTTTTTTATAGAGGTCAACTGGAAGACCATCTGGTCCTGCTCTTTTTCCTGATTTCATATTATCAATGGCTTGCCCAACTTCTTCTTGACTAATTTTAGACTCCAGTATCTCCCTGTTTTCATTTGGAATACCTGGTATGGATAATCCACCCAAAAACCCATTTAGTTTAGTTAAGTCAGTTTCATTTTTTGTATCATATAGTTTTTCATAATAATCTCTAAAGGCACTATTAATTTCTAAAGGATCTATAACTGCCTGTCCGTTACTTATAATACTGGTAATTGGTGTTTTAAATTCTAATTGTTTAATCTGCCATGCCAATAATTTTCCTGATTTTTCACCTTGTTCATAAAAAGTTTGCTTCAATCTTAGAAGACTCGAGGCAGCTCTATTCGCTGATTTTTTTTGTCATATTCAGCTCTCAGAATCAGTAATTCGTTCTCTAACTGTGGGTTACTTCCTGCATTCACTTTTTCTTGAAGAATTTTTATTTTACGTTCCAATTGGACTCTCTCCTCTCGAGTCTTCTTAGATTTTGAACCTGTATAACTAATAATATGCCCCCTAATAAAAGCTTTGAAAGCCTCCCACTTTATACATGCTGATGTTTGTGTAGTATTAATATCAAATAACTCATCTATCTGTTTTTCTATGTATTTAACAAATTCCTCATCCTGAAGCCATTTATGTTGAAAATGCCACCTAACTGGGCCCTTTGTCAATTTCTTATCTACATATACTAGACAGCAGGGTGCATGATCAGAAATCACAATGTTATCATAGAAACAGTTTTGAATCTTGGACCTTAATTCTGTAGAGATCAAAAAGTAGTCTATACGTGATAATATCTTATAGGTATTAGAATAACAAGAATAGGCTTTGACTAGTGGTTTCATTTCTCTCCATATATCTAGCAATCTCAATTCTTTCATAAAATGATTAATGGTCATCCTACATCCATTGTGCGTACAGTCCAGTCCTGTTGATCTATCTATACTGGGATTCATTGTACAATTAAAATCCCCTGCTATTATATGTTGCCCTGTAAGTGATGATAAAGTAAGGAATAAATTAACAAAGAAGTTTTGATCATCAATATTGGGGCCGTATAAGTTCACCAGATTTATATTTTCTAATAACAAAGATCCTTGGATAATTAGATATCTTCCAAATTTGTCTCTAATTACATTTTTCATTTGAAATGGGACTGTTTTATGTATGAGAATCATAACTTCCCTAGCTCGGGATGAAAATGATGAGGTGAACACGTTACCTTGCCATCTTCTCCTAATTCTTTTTACATCCTCCTCTAATAGATGAGTTTCTTGTAAAAATACAATTTTTGAATCTATGTCTTTTATTTTATTCATAACTTCTTTAAGTTTTTTAAGATTTTGTAGACCTCTGCAATTTCATGAAGTTAAATTAAGATTAATGCTTTGATCTATGATCAATAAGGAGTTTGAGATTACCTTGCAATATGAACATACTCTTACAGAGAAGCAAAAACATGGATGATGGAACATTCATCCTACAAACTAAACAAAAACAGATTCCCTTTCCCCACATTCGTGGTAATCCCCCCCAAAATCAAAAAAATTCTGTCTCCCGTTATAGCTTGTGACTGTTCCACACCTGCGAGGATCAGTCAAACCACTCTTTCTTTCTCCTCTCAATCACCCTGACTCTACTACTATTCTTATAACATTAACTCTCTTCTGTAGTTTTTTCAACATAACTTCAAAGTTTTATAGCAACGTTGTACATCATAACTTTTTTTTTAATACAGTCTGTATTTTGTAGACATGTTTATGTTTCAGATCAATCAGATGTCTGTACATATGCTTAAATGTTCTACCTTTGTCATGTTCATGCTTAGCTCCCACCAGTCTCCTTTTGGATCTGCTTGATGAGCTCCTGCGCCTCTTGAGGGGTCTTGAAGGTGTGGGTTCTCCCCTTATATGTGACCAGCAGTCTTGCCGGATGAATTACTCCGTGACAAATCCCTAGGTTGCGCAGCTCTTTGCGGGCGGGGTTGAACTGTTTTCTCAGTTGTTGTATTCCTGCGGCCAAGTCCGGATAGAAGCGCACCTGTTGGTCCTGGTATTTAATTTCCTCTTTAGCGCGCGCCGCATTGGTGACTGTCATCTTGTCTCTGTAGTTGAGGAGCTTCATAATCAGCGTCCTCGGTGGTGTCTTATTATCTCTCGGTGGGCCGATTCGGTGAGCTCTCTCTAAAACGACCGATGACTGCTGATCCGCGTTATTCAGCGCTTCTGGAATCCACTTTTCCAAAAAGGAACATGGGTCCCGTCCCTCCGCTCCCTCCGGGAGGCCCACCAGCCTCAAATTATTCCATCACTAGCGGGATTCCAAGTCTAGGACATTATCTTCCAGACGTTTGCATTTTAATTCCAGTGTTTGCAGTTTAATTTGTAGGCTGGTGACGTCATCTTCAGCGCTTGAAATTCGGAGCTCCACCTGCGACACTCGCTCCATGCAGTCGTTTATTTCCTTTCTCATACCTTCTATCGCACCGGAGTGGTGGCTCAGTTGGTAGAGCATCCGCCCCACACCCGGGAGGCAGGGGTTCAAATCCCGGCCGGGTCATACCAAAGACCATATAAAAATGGTGCTTTCTGCCTTCTAGCGTGGTGCTCTGCATAATGGAATGGGGAAAGTAAAGTTACACACAGAGCTACCAGAGGACTGACCCCCCGCTGTAGCTTTCACTACTTACAGTAGCTGTGTGGCCTAGGGTCAGAGAAACGGAGATAGGCGCCGCCCATATACACCTTCAGGTGTGAAGGGATTAACTAACTAACTAACATACCTTCTATCGCTGTTATAATCCCGTCGAATTTAGATGAAAACTCTGTTCTCATGGAGTTGATGGCAGTGAGCACTGCGTTTGTCCCCTCTTCAGCAGTCCCCGCTCCGCCGCTGGCTCCATCCTCCGCCATTGACTCTGGAATTTTCTGTTTCGCCTCGAGCATGGAAGTCTGTTAGCTTGGGTTGTTTTGTCGAATTGCCTTTTCCTCCACCTAATTTTCCAGCCTTAGTCTTTACCATATCCGCGCCAAAACGCTAGGATGAGTTTTTGTTCCAGTTAAGAGAGTTTAGTAATTTTTTTTTTTATTTTCAAGAGCAGAGCAGTGTGAAACACGTCTTCCTACATGGCCGACATAACCGGAAGTCCCACCATAAAGCCTTTTAACTGCTGCGCACAAGTGAAGATATCCCAGTTCACTGAGAGATGGAGTATGGCCGTTCTAATTGTGATGATTTCCTTTGGGCATGTATTTAATGATGTTACTGGCACAACTGGGAGGACTTGTTGGATGACTCCCAGCAATTTAAGGAATATGTAATTTAAGGTTTGGCAACAAGTCAAAAGAGATTGTCAACTGAAATTGTTGAAGTTCGCGTAGGAGGGGTTAGACCTTCATTTCAGGTTAAGTCAGTAATGTGTGATGCGTGCTCTATATATCAGTTAGCATGTTTCAGCCTAAATTGTTTGTAAAAACAGATTTAGAGTTTATTATAATATCAAACTCAGTAGGCTTCATGTTAATTTTGGCTTCTACTATAGAAAGCACAATTTTTAGCAATATTTGGCTAAAAATAAGCATGCGCTTGTAAAAAAAAAAAAAATAAATAAAAAAGTTTCACAAATTTGTGACTTTGTTCTCTAAATCTGACTTTTTTTTCCTCAAATTTGGATCTTTTTCTTGTAAATTTGTTGTTTTTCTCGTGAATTGCCTTTTTGCTTATGAATTTCTGTTTTCATGAAACTTTGAGATTTTTTCTTAAATGATTTACTTTTCTCATAAATGTTTATTTCATACATTTTTTACTTTCTGTAAATTTGTAAACTACAGGTTGCAAAGTTACTACTTTTTAAAATAAATTTGCTAATATTTCTGTAAATTTGTTAATTTTTCTTATAAATTTGCTATTTTTTGGGGGGGGGGCAGAGCCAAAACAGCAGCTGCTTAGCCTTATATGGTATGTGGCTTCATGGCACAGGTTACTGATGGTAAAAGCAGCTGATATTAACAAACTCTGGATCCAGTACACAGTGTGCTTTAAAACTGATATTAGGCAATACATACATATTTTTGAATATGTCAGGTTTACTATCAAAGTAACCACAAAGTTTAATGAAACATCCAGACAAAGACAAGTTAGCAGATGATTTTAAAATGATTTGCCTTTTGGGCAGATGAGCTGTAGTATGCAAATTGGTGCCAGAGTGACTGACTCTCTTTGACATGCTGTTTAAACAGTAAATAGGTTGCTACTATGTGGAGGAGTGTTTTGACAGATACCTTTCCCCCTTAAAATTAATGGTAAATTGTGTTCACTGACAGTATGCAGTGTTTTTTCTGATCTCTAGATGACCAAAGCGCTTAACAAATCCTGCTATCCATCCATTCACACACTGATGGCAGTGGAGCTGCCATACACAGGCACTGTGTAATTGATTGATAATAATCAATACAAGACAACTGATGTAATAATGTTCATTAATATTGCGATCAAAATAACACCATATGACCTCACAGTGAGACATTTGTCTACCTAAGTCTCCAAGCCTAATAAAGTTGTTAACCTTTGTGTGTTTTTCAGCCAGAGTAGCAGCTGTCGAAGTGACTCTTACTCCAGGAAACAACATCCAGCTGCCTTGCCAACGTGACTCTAACTTGGCTCGTGTCCAGTGGCGCTTTGCTGGCCAAACACTTCAGTCTAGTAAAAAATACTACAACTACAGCGAGGGCCTCCTCATCCGAAGGGCCTCTGAAGCAGACGCTGGTTTGTACACCTGTGACTCAGTGGAGGAGATCAACGGGAGGACGTACAACCAAACGGTGGCTGTTTACAGTTTACAGCTCAACTTGGGCCCTACAGCAGAGGTCACCACTACTCCTGCCATCAAGGTGACAACTTTCTTGGATGACACTCACATTCAGAGCACAGATGAATCTGGGGTGGACCCACCACTGGTCATTGAGGACCCTTCTCCCCCTGCAGGTCAAAGTGACAGCAGCAGAATAACTCATCTGAAGGTGGCTGTGGCTCTGCTGTCGCTCATTTGCCTCTCCCTGATGGGGGTCATATTTTGGATCTGGAGTCGAGGGCATTGGGAGTGTTTAAAATTTGCCAAGAACTCCAGCAAGAGCGAGGGCAGGAGGCAGTCAGACGAGTACATGCACATCCCGAACAGAACAGAGATAAAGTTCCTGGGGCTTGAGTCTGGGGGACCTTGCAGTTCCAATAGTAATCATTCTGTCGTTGACTTCAAAGGGAACGGGGAGCACCACTTTACACCTATGGCCAACATTTCAAGTCTGGACGGTCTGGGATTAATAAATGATGAGTCAGAGATTTGACTCTGCGAAGGTGTAGGATTCAGTTCGAGGCCAGCACTTGCGCACTAATTATGTTCCTATAGGTGCACTTCCACTGAGAGCTTGTTCTTTAAAAAGGTTTTCACATTACAAATTCTTTTGATTGGTGCACTGTTTCTCTTTGCCAGTTTCCTACACTGGGGATCATTTCCATACTCAAACCAGGCAGCTGAGGTACTCTGAAAAGACATTTCACAATGGAATTTTCACTGCAACAAAAGTTGTTTTTAAGTATACATATGGATATTTTGCATAATGAAAAACTGTGAATACACTGTATAATACTGTATGTTGTGTACAGCAAATATCTTTTTTTGGATTATTTATTTGTTGCAAATAAACTTTTTAAGCCTTGTAAGTATCATCAGAAATGATGGAGAAAGTTGTTTGTTTTTTTGTTTTTTTTTGGTACATTTCATTTTATGGACCCTGCTATTTATTTAAGATAACATTCATCCATCTGCACCAGTCCTGGGCTGTGTTAATGATTCATCCATGTCTGTGCCAGTCTTTGATTTCCTTGTGGTCACGTATATCTTTGCTTTTAACAAGGACCTACATATTTTATTCTGAGACACAACTAGTGATTCATCTCTAAAAATAATCCTTATTTTTCTCATATTGAATCTTGGTGCAGCCATTCATCTCATCCACTGTATCTGAAATAAGCAGTTTTAGGTTCTCCATTTAAGGCCAACTTCCTTCTAATTAGCTGCCATACACAAACGGAGGGTTTGATCTGCAGGTGGATGAGGCGGAGATGATTTTATTGGAGATATCCTCATAAAAAATGCCAGTGTGTAGAGGGGTCTGAATACTTTTCTTACACATGCTCTGAACTAATTATCTTATACAAGGAAGTCATGTTTGCAATATTATTTATCAGGATTATTCAAAAAGTACTTAGCCAATTTAAATAAAATTTGGAAGGGTGGAACGAAGCCCACAGAAAAAACTCATGAGATTCTAGAGTAGCTCCAAATTATAGGGCAGACCTAGGATTATTTTCCACTTTTTAACATTGCAGGGTGGGGTGTTTTTACCTCTGCCAAAAACTAACACATGAACTTTTCATCACAGATGGTCCTTGGGCCCAGGATGAACACATTAGATTTTGGAGCAGATCTGGATTAGTATACATACTGTATTCTCTAGACCACTTTTTCACTTCAGCTTAACATGGTGAAATGGGGCTTTTTGATAGATTTTTGCTAATATCATGAAGAGTAATGGAATAAAATACAGACACAGACAACTTGTGACATTCTGTCAATGGATATATTTGTATTGGTGAACAAATGGCCTTCGTGGTGATATGTTGTCTGTGTGCTGTCTAGTGTGTTCAGATGTGGACAAATTTGTTGGCACCCTCCCACACACACAAAAAAAAAACAGAAATAACTTGAAACTGATAAAAATGTAATGTCATAGCTTGTTTATATCATTTAAAGGTCTGGTGACACGATTTTGACATTTTTTAGCATGTTGTGTAAAACCAAAAATAGTTGTTGATGATCAATATAATATTTACAACGGTGCCTGCATAAAGTAGTTATCAAAAAAATGCAGCTGCTGATTGGACTGTGGTGCCGCCCACCGAATTAAGGGCGGCACCACCATGACGTAAGCGACAAAACGGATGCCGGTGTTGTTGACTGGAATGACAGCAGCTTTGTAGCTCACAGTTTCTCTGGTTTCTTGTTTTAATTTTACGGCTATGCCTTTGCGTTGTGTCACAGGCTTAGATAAACAGCAGGCTGTGAAAGACCACATCACACGCTTCAGCTCCAACTGTCATAAGCCTCCTCATGCACTCCTCATGCACTCCTCATGCGCTTTTATGCAGGAGGAGCGCACGAGGAGGGGAAGGATTAGTGGATTTATGCGCAGCTTTGACCTACTTTGTGTGAGCACATGCTGACGCTTGCCGGTCCGGCCACGTCCCCTCTCTCATTATCACCAGCTGATTCAAACTCCCGCTGATAGTCTTTCCCGGTCCTCGCCCAGGTGTTTCTCATCACACCATCACCAGCAGTGCATGTACTTAGCGGCCGTTTGCCAGTCACGCACTGCTGGTCCATAGTATTGTCATCTGTGCTGTTAGTCTGCCAGTATTTTCAGCACTCTCACGACGTGTTAGTCACTCCATGTTCGCCGTGGCTCTCATGTGTCCTTGAAGTGATGTCGGCTCTGGGGCGCACCTGTGGCTAACACGTCTCCTCTCATTCAGTCTCTGGGCAATGCTTGCCCCTGAACGCCATCAGTAAGTGTGTTTGTGTTTTTTGTACGTCTTCACCTTTTTGGGAATTGTCTGTCTTTCTGTATTACATGTGCTGTAGTGAACCCTGCACGTAAATCCTCCTTATTTCATCCTCCCTCTCTGTGCGTTGCGTAAGAGCGCACGGAGGGTCATGATGAATGGATTTACACGCAGAAGTCACCACAGCACATGTACTGAACATAAGAATGATAACCGTTCCCAAAAAGGTGAAGACTTACAAAATTAAACAGAAACACAGTTGGCGTTCGGGGCTGACATTGCCCAGCGAACATGGAGAGGAGACGTGCCTACCTACCATGGTTGCGCCCCAGGGCCGACATCGCTTTAAGGGGCACAACAGAACCACGGCTGTGTGGAGTGGCTACCACGTCGTGATAATGTTGGCAATATTGGCTGGCTGACAACATGGCAAATGATACACACAAACCATGAACAGCTGACTGTCAGAGAGAGAGGGCGCATGGTCGGACCGGCGAATCTTGGACAGTGCCCACCTGAAAGTTGGTCAAAACGCACATAAAACACATGTACAAAACAAGAACAACAAGAACTCAAAATATAATACTTAATAAACCTGATGCCTGAGCCACAGAGAATACACTTCTATGATTTTATTGAAAAATCTGGTTTAAATAAATTACATTTATGAACAAACAATTTGTTGCAATATCTGTAACAAAAGAATAACACTTGGTGTTCCCCTGCTGTGTGTTTGTCGCTGCTGCTGCTGCTGCTGGCATGTGTGCCTCTCCGCTGTCGCTCTCTGAGTCTGACTCGCTAGGCACGATGCCCACTTGGCACGCTCTATACGGTCTGATGCCCCCAGATTCTTCATTGTCATCCCATTCTTCGGAACCATAATTGCCTGAAGATTGGACAACACAAACCAATTTCAGACTACATGTGCTGGAACCATTGTCGATGTTTTCTACCGTTTCCATCCTGTGTGTACAATGGGCAGCCAAGCACTGTGTTCTGTCGATGACGTTACAACATGGCTGGGGGGTTTTCCAGCCACCGACACAATTGGTGACGTGGCGCTCATGAAAATGTCGGGTATTCGCGTGAAAAAAAGCCTGTTTGACTTAGAACTACACAGACCAACCTATTTTGTTATATTGTATTATGTGTTGAAAAATTAGATGAAGTCAAAAACGTGTCACCAGACCTTTAACACAAATCAGACTTTTTCAGTTGATCCAGTTGAATATTATATAATTAAACAAATTAAAATGGCAAGGACAAAAAAGACAGCAACCTTATATTTAATATTTTGTGGAACTATCTTTTGCAGCAAGAGTCTTAATTGCCTTCAAAAAAGCTCTGAAAGACTGCTTCAGCACCATAGACTGGGACATTTTTCAGCATGCAGCCACTCACAATGGACACATACACTGACGTTGTTGTAGCGTACATAACCAGATGCATTGATGATGTTACTCACTGCAAGACCATCACTGTTCGTGACAACCAGAAACCATGGATGACAGCAGAGGTCCACAGACTCCTGAGGGCTCAAGACGCAGCCTTCAGGGCTGGCAACACTGCAGGACTAACAACAGCTAGGGCCAACCTGTCCCATGGCATCAAGGAGGCAAAACGACAGTACAGCAAGAAAATATCCGGACACTTCAGCAACACCAGAGATGCACGTTCTCTCTGGCGTGGCATACAGACCCTAACCAATTACAGACCTCCACCTCAGACCTGTGCGAGTGACATCACACTGCTCAACAATCTAAACAACTTCTATGGCCGATTTGAAGCACAAAACAGCAGACCAGCACAGAAGACCACTCCTCCTCCGGATGAGCTGGCCTTAAGTCTGTATCTGACTAGCGTGAAGAGGACCCTCTGCAGGACCAACCCATGTAAGGCAGCTGGCCCAGACAACATACCGGGTCACGTCCTGAAGGACTGCGCAGAGGAGCTTAAGAATGTCCTGGCTGACATCTTCAACATCTCCCTGTCTCAAGCTGTTGTCCCCACATGCTTCAAGACTGCCACCATAATACCAGTCCCAAAGAAGCCTGTCCCATCCAGCTACAATGATTACCGGCTAGCAGCACTGACCCCCACTATAATCAAGTGCTTTGAGCGGCTAGTCATGCAGCACATCAAGTCCACCCTGCCTCCCTCTCACGACCCATTCCAGTTTGCATACAGATCGAACAGATCCACAGAAGATGCCATCGCTGCTGCTCTCCATCCAGCCCTCACCCACCTGGATTCAAGAAACTCGTATGTGCGCATGCTGTTCTTGGACTTCAGCTTAGCATTCAACACAATCATCCCCCAGCACCTGATACAAAAACTCAGACACTTAGGACTTAAAACCTCTCTCTGCAACTGGGTATGGACTTTCTCACAGGGAGGCCACAGAACGTGCGGATTGGCAGCAACACCTCCCAGACCAGCACACTGTGCACAGGGGCCCCACAAGGGTGCGTGTTCAGCCCGCTGCTCTTCACCTTGCTGACCAATGACAGCATGCCAGCCTACAACACCAACCACATTGTCAAGTTTGCGGACGACACGACGGTAGTGGGCCTCATCACCAACAACGACGAGGCCAACTACAGAAATGAGGTGAGCCAACTGGTCCAGTTGTGTCAAGACAACAACCTCTTCCTGAGTGTGGAAAAAACCAAGGAGATTGTGGTCAACTTCAGGAAGGGTCACACACAGCACCCACATCTGATCATCAACGGTGCAGCTGTGGAGAGGGTGAACAGCACCAAGTTCCTGGGAGTGCACATCTCTGAGGACTTCACCTGGACCAACAACACCACATCACTGGCCAAGAAGGCCCAAACTTTCCTCCATTTCTTCCGCAGACTGAGGAGAGCACGAGTCCCACCCCCCATCATGCAGTCTTTCTACTGGGGCACAATTGAGAGCAACCTCACTAACTGCATCACAGTGTGGTATGGAAGCTGCACCATCGCCTGCCAGAAGACACTACAACGCATAGTAGATGCAGCCAGTAAGATCATTGGTGCCCCCCCCCCCCCGGACATCTACCCCACTCATCTCACCCGCAGAGCCACCAACATCACAGGCGACACCTACCATTCCCTACACTCTCTCTTCAGCCCCCTGCCCTTGGGGAAAAGGTACTGTAGCCTCCGGGCCCACTCAACAAGGCTGCTGAACAGCTACGTTCATCAGGCCTTCAGGACCCTCAACTCTGTTCACTCCCCCCCCGCTTCCCAGACAGTAACACCTGCACAATAACTACCTCAGATGTTGGCACAGTAAGACTGGCACACCAACAATAATATTGTTGTTCTGTTGTACTTTCACTGCTATATGTCTATGCACTTTAACTGCAACCATTTGCACAAATGCCATATCTGCTGCTGTCTGTAAATCACTGCAATACTGATCATGTGCAATCATATCTCACTATCTGCACCTACACTACCACACTGAAATGCACTGCGGCTATTCATATCTAGCTGTCTGAATTTAGGATTGCTGGGTTTATTACCACTAATCATTTACCACTATGGAGGTCAGAGTCCTTCTGGCTGCCATTGGCACCACAGGTTGCATCACTGTATATAGACTGTACATAGACTGCTGCTGTCACTGTTTGTTCTTGTTTTTCGTTTTTTTTTTTTAATCCAGCCCAATTTCCTTCTTTCATAAAATACACACCAATGTAGAGAGAGAGAAACGCCATTTCAATTCTCCTGTATGTCCTGCACGTATAGTAGTATTGACAATAAAATCCTTGAATCTGTATAAAGGGAGAAAAAAAACATGTTTGTGTAGTGTGGTGTCATTGTGTGCACCGCACTGAACACCAGAGAGCTGTCTGAGGAGCTCAGAAAGATGATTATAGATAACCATGTTAGGTATTGCAATATAAAGCCAGATGTTGTGATCCGAGCACTATGTTATTTGTGCTCGGGCTATCCCTGTCAGGGCTTGACAGCGGCGTTGTTATCCTGGCTCTCCGAGCTCTTATTGTGACAGCGCTCAGGGAGGCTTCTGCTCAGCTGTCAAGCCCTGAACAGCTGTTCTGCATTTGCGGTCGTTAGCGGCTGACTTCTTAAACCAACGCTAGCGGCCGCATCCTTGCAGCAGTGTACTGTCATGCGGTGGCTCTCGCGAGCCACCATAAGACGCCACACCGTCACCAGAGAGTTGTGCAAGAGTCTTTATTAACGGTGAAGTAATAATGATACAAGCTGCTGAGGCAATGACACTCACAAGTCTACACACACCAGGTAAGGCTAACAGCTCACTTACGAGTCTACAGGAGGCGACGGTCATACCACAGACAGGCAAAGTAAAGAAAGTCCAAAGTATACGTTAGCTCCGACGATCAGCGACGGACACTGCTGCAAGGATGCGGCTGCTAGCGTTGGTTTAAGAAGTCAGCCGCTAACGACCGCAAATGCAGAACAGCTGTTCAGGGCTTGACAGCTGAGCGGAAGCCTCCCCAAGCGCTGTCACAATAAGAGCTCGGAGAGCCAGGATAACAACGCCGCTGTCAAGCCCTGACAGGGATAGCCCGAGCACAAATAACATAGTGCTCAGGTCACAACAATAGCCCTCCCTCAAAAGGCGGGCTCCGAACGCCTTGTAACACCCAGCCCCCCCCCCCCCCAACCACAGGGGGAGTGAATGGAGGAACAGGCAAGGAGGGAGCCAAACAAAACCCAACAAGGCCCCAGACCAAAAAAAAAAAAAAAAGGAAAAAGAAAAAACACATCCCCTGACATATCCATCACATTCCCACAGAGACAATGAAGAAAAAACAAGGCAAGAGTTACAACACATGGGGTACAAACCATACAGAGCATAACTTACCCGACACCGAAAGCTTTCCCACAGTGACCACCATCTGTCTACCTCCAGAGTACATAACCTCATGTGGTTTAGAACTCATCAGAGTAAAGATCTTTCCACATTGTTCACACACAAACTTCGAAATGCCACAATTATACTCCCAAGTTACCCAAGTGCATGAAACTCAGTCACAACTAAACCCAAAAACATCAGCCTCCAACACTAAGGTATCTGTGAAAAAACAAGGAATACATGCTATAGCCCCTCAGGTAGGAGAGGGGAGAAGAATTTTAAAGCCTGTATATGGAAATTATGAAGCACAGAATCGCAAGAGAGATGGAAATTCTATGCTCTGAGTGAACTGTGCCTTTGACCTTGATTCGGCGCCCTCTCCTCCTGGATGAAGACAAAACAGAATAGAGTTTGGCTTCTTCTTAACCCAAACAATTAACATCAATTGCTGTTGTTCAGCAGACTGGACTCTTCAAGGACAGCGCTATCATGTGTCTAATACAGAACTTTGCCATCTGGCAAGCACGAAGAGAGAGAGACTCTGGGACATGCTTATCTGTGTTTTGTATACATGAACATGACAACTATCCGTTGCCAGGAGGCGCCCCCTTTGTTGTACATCAGCAACTGATACATTCAACACTGCACTCACACTGATTATTATTTACATTCTGACTACACACACACTGGTCTCTCTTCGCTCCTTTGTATTGTGTGATCTGTATTAGTCTGCTAATTGTGCTTAGAGGGTTTTTTTTCTATGTAATCACAATTTGGATTATCTATGTAATCTTTATTTTGATTAACTATGTTTTTTCTCTCTGCCTATTGTGTCATTCCCTCCCCCATTCCCCCTCTTTACCCTCCACTGATGACAGGCGCCCTCATGGCAGCCGCGTCATTGGAGGCGCTTATCGTGCGCCCAATGTCAAGTCAAATTCCTCGTTTGTTTACACTGTAAACATGCTTGACAATAAAGCTTTCTGATTCTGATTCTGATTCTGAAGAACAAAAAAAACAAAAGCATGCTACAAACATACACGAGGCAATTTTAACTGTTCCAGATAACCTTACACCGTATGGTCCCAAACAGAAGATGATCGGCGGAGATCAAACGCCCCAGGCAGAGCTCCGGCGACCTCTCTGCATCCGATGGCCCATGGGTAGTCACAAAAAAACAGTACATGGTCAGGCGGCCTGCCCCAGTCCCAGGCCCCAAGAGTCAAGTCTTCCGGTGGCCGTACCAGGCCATCCAGTAGCAGACACAGTTCATCGGGTGGCCGGCCCAAAGCGCCGAACAGGCAAGACAGCTCCTCGGGCGGCTAACCCGCATCCCTCAGCCACCAAAACCGTGGAGAAACAGCATGCGGTGGCCTCCCTGATGGAGAAATTGCGTGGGAACGCCCGCCCACAGGACAAAGACCTCCAACGGCCCCCAGCGCTGACGACTCCAGCCGGTGGCTCCTGAGAGGGGAATAATCATGATAATGGGCCCACATCACATCAGGCGGCGAAGGGTCTGCGGCTTCTCCACCGATCTCGGTCCAGACCGATGCGACCGTCGCAGCTCCGCCTGCATGGGATCCCGATTGGATCACAGCTGCACCCGCGTCGGACCCCGATTGGGTCACAGCAGCGCCAACGTCGGACCCCCACTGGACCTCGCCGGACCCCGATTGGGTCACAGCCGCCCCCGCGTCAGACCCTGATTGGACCTCGTCGGACCCTGATTGGGTCGCAGCTGCACCCGCGTTGGACCCCCACTGGACCTCGTTGGACCCCGACTGGGTCACAGCCGCACCTGCGTCAGACCCTGATTGGACCTCGTCGGACCCCGATTGGGTCGCAGCCGCACCTGCGTTGGACCCCCACTGGATCTCGTCAGGCCCCGATTGGGTCACCGCTGCACCCGCATTGGACCCCCACTGGACCTCGTCGGACCCCAATTGGGTCACAGCCGCACCTGCATCAGACCCCGATTGGACCTCGTCGGACCCCGATTGGGCCGCAGCCGAACCTGCGCTGGACCCCGCTGGATCTCGTCGGGCCCTGATCGGGTCACCGCTGCACCCGCGTCGGACCCTGATTGGATCACAGCAGCACCTGCGTTGGACCCCCACTGGATCTCGGCAGGCTCCGATTGGGTCACCGCTGCACCCGCGTCGGACCCCGATTGGGTCACCTCAGCCCACGCGTTGGACCCCGACTGGGTCTGGACGGACCCCGACTGGGTCGGTACCGCACCGGCGACAACCTCCATCCCTGAACTTGGGACCTCCAGCCCCGCGACCTCGACAGACTCCAAACCGGTTACGCTGTGGAGAGGCTCAGAGGACAGGAGAGGACCGGGATCAGTATCACCGGCAGCGCCAGAGCCCAGCGAGACAGGCAAAAATGCTCTAACACACCACAAAGGAAAACAAAGAAGAGCACTTGCCTGCACTCGGGCTCTGGAGCCGTCCAGGACTTTGTCGATCCAGGTTCAGGTAGAAGCTCGTCGTCGGGCTTCCACTCAGCTGCGTCGGGTTCCACAGCCGGCCTGATGGTCTCTGCAGCCGGATCCTCACGCACTGATGTCCACACCGATAACCCGCACGGCGTGGTGGCAGGGGACCCTCGACCCGCTGGCTCGGGCTGCTTCTCTGTGGAGATCCGGGGACACTTGCTCGTCGGCTTAGGCTCCACACTGCAGTCCACTCTCCTCCTCTGTCCAAAACGTGGCTGCGGGGCCAGGATTATTCCCAGAGTCGCAGGCCTCCCCCTCGTTCGACGGCGTGGACCTAACGCCGAGGTCCGCTCAGCAGGAGGAAACACAGAGGCAGCAGGCTCAGTACAGGTAACTACAGCTGGAGGTGGAAACTCGGGGGGACGCAAACCCCGAGCCTCACCCCCAGGAGTCAGACAAGACAGATCACCATGATAAGTAGGGGAGTGAATTTGAACTTGCCTGTCTCCCGGAGGAAGGATGGTGCCAGCTGTAGAGGACATTGCTCCTTCTCTCGCTCGCTGGGTGGTAGGAAAGGACCCATGGACGGAGCTCGCCAGCGCAGGACTCTGATCACACACAGTAGCTGGAGAGGGCGTCGAGGATGAGGGAGCAGCAGCCGAAGCGGGCCGGGCACATCATGCTGACCGGACAGCAAGGGGTCATGGCCCGAGAAGAGGGGCTGCAGGAATTCCCTCTTGATGTGACGCCGAAGAGACTGGTTGACTGGGTCATTCCGGCGGCCCGTAACTGGATCCGGAACAGGAGCTTGCTGAAGATGTACTCGGCCGCGGCGCCGACGTCTACACCGGCCCCCAGATGGTGCGAACTCCAGGAATGGATTGAGGACAGGATCGGGATCCCAAGGCGAAGAGCAGGAGCGCCTCCTCTTCTGCTTCTTGCTGTAGTCCTCCTCCAGCATAAGGAATATCTCGCGTTGTGCAGTGATATCAACCCTCCTCGCGTCGGCTTCCGGGTGGTCGGCGTAGCGGGGAGAGAGATGACTAAGAGCGTCCTCAGCGGAGTCCAGGTACCAGTGTATGCCGTGATCGTAATCCAGGAGGGAAGCGGAGATGAGCATCTCATCCACGAATTCTAGGATGCCTGTCAGCTCGTGGCTCGGACTCCGAGCGTGGCCCCTCTGCGACGGCATTCCTCACGCACACCGTACCCAGACAGGAAAAGCGATGTCCAAAAAAACACCAACTCACTGGTGAAAGGCGTCTCGGGTTGGCGTCACCGTAAACGCCGTTTTTTGGCAGCAGTGTACTGTCATGCGGTGGCTCTCGCGAGCCACCATAAGACGCCACACCGTCACCAGAGAGTTGTGCAAGAGTCTTTATTAACGGTGAAGTAATAATGATACTGTGGCGGATGGTATAAGAAGGCACGGCGAAGTGAAGTTTAAAAGGGTGTTTTATTCATCCGCCATCACGGAACTCACTCCAGCACTGTGTAAGCGTGCTGGAGCGAGCCCTCAGGCTCTCGTCAGCAAAACAGGCAATGCGTGTGATCAAAAGCAGTAGTCAGAGAGAGAAGAGCAAGCGATATTCAGTCACTTATATGCCCAGCTAGACAATGCATGCATGGCACATTAGCATCACAGTACAGCAGGAAAGCATGGGACATTTACATGAGAGTCACGCATATCAAAAGCAGGATTATTGGCAGGAAGGAGAGGCTGCCTAATGATATCAGTCCATAGATCTCATTGTTCTGCTAATTGCTCCAGCTGAGCGCTCTGCTTGTCCGTAGGCTGTGGGGGTCGCCCACACTACTCCCCCCCAGAGGGCTCAGCGGGGGGCTGAGGCCTCTATCGTCTGGCTTTGGTAGCTAGCTGCGGGAAAAGCTCTGTGCAAGCGGAGGAGGGGGAGGGAGGGGGGTGGGGGTAGCAAGTGCCGGCCTGGGACGGCGAAGTTGTCTGGGCCGTGCAAAAATTGCATGTGGATCCACGATGTTGAGGGGCTGTCCCGTTGAATGTGGCGGAGATCCACAGCGGCTGTGAGAAGAAAAACTTGTCTCTGACTCCTCTCGCGGTTAAGTCCTGCGAGGATTCGTAGCGGCCATGAAGAGAAGCAGGAGCTGCAGCTGTGTGAGCGACTTGGCGTGTTGGCTTTAGGTGCGCGCGCAGCCCTAAAGCCCTCGGGGACAGCTGACGGCTGAATTCCCATTGTGCGCCGTGGCTGAGACCCATACCAAAATCCTGTGTGCGGGCTGCGTGTGTGCTTCAGGTGTGTGAGCAGCCCTGAAGGTTCCGAGGATGGCGGTCGGCCGTGTCTCTCGGGCGTGTGCAGCGGCGGAGGACGATGGCGGTCTGTGGAGCCGGTATTGTCCCATGCGTGGTGCACTGTCCTCGTAACCCCCCGGTGTGCGTGCAGGGGTTCGGTGCATGGCAGATCCGCTGTCGAGGTGAGTCAGGGTCAGGGAGCTTGCTGGAGATCAGCATCGTCGGCGCCGATGGTCATCCCTGTTCAGGCTGTTGCTGTCGATCACGCGTGCCGGGTCATGGTGCGTTATGGTCCACGTGCTGCGTTCTCCGTCGGCCCTGGAGGTCGCCATCGTGGAGAGAGGACGAGGTGCGTGTGTGCTCATGTAAATGCAGAGGAGCGGTGAGAGGGAGTAGACGATCTTTGTCCCTCGGCCGGTCCCAGCGTGGATGTCACAATCTCAGGCAAGGGTCGCACCATGACGCTTTCTGCAGCCTTCCCGGTCGTGGATGATCTCGGAGGTGTTCGCCTGGTGTTGGATCTGCGTCGAGGTCTCCCGTGTGGCAGAAGGGAAGGCAGTCCATTTGCGTCAGGCAGCTGCGTTTATTTGTCGTCGGGAGTCACCGCCGGGGGCTGCGTTCGTCGTCGTCAGCGCGTTCTTTCTTTCAGGGTCACCAGTGTGGCGGATGGTATAATAAAGGCACGGCGAAGTGAGGTTTAAAAGGGTGTTTTATTCATCCGCCGTCACGGAACTCACTCCAGCACTGTGTAAGCATGCTGGAGCGAGCCCTCAGGCTCTCGTCAGCAAAACAGGCAATGCGTGTGATCAAAAGCAGTAGTCAGAGAGAGAAGAGCAAACGATATTCAGTCACTTATATACCCAGCTAGACAATGCATGCGTGGCACATTAGCATCACAGTACAGCAGGAAAGCATGGGACATTTACATGAGAGTCACGCATATCAAAAGCAGGATTATTGGCAGGAAAGAGAGGCTGCCTAATGATATCAGTCCATAGATCTCATTGTTCTGCTAATTGCTCCAGCTGAGCGCTCTGCTTGTTCGTAGGCTGTGGTGGTCGCCCACAATACAAGCTGCTGAGGCAATGACACTCACAAGTCTACACACTCCAGGAGGCGTAAGGCTAACAGCTCACTTACGAGTCCACAGGAGGCGACGGTCATACCACAGACAGGCAAAGTAAAGAAAGTCCAAAGCATACGTTAGCTCCGACGATCAGCGATGGACACTGCTGCAACGATGCGGCCACTAGCGTTGGTTTAAGAAGTCAGCCGCTAACGACCGCAAATGCAGAACAGCTGTTCAGGGCTTGACAGCTGAGCGGAAGCCTCCCCGAGCGCTGTCACGATAAGAGCTCGGAGAGCCAGGATAACAACGCCGCTGTCAAGCCCTGACAGGAATAGCCCGAGCGCAAATAACATAGTGCTTGGGTCACAACACCAAAATCTCCTTGCTGGTCAGCATGATTATTTTTTTGTAACCAAATTTGAACAGGAATATCTTGGGATATATCATAGCTTCAATAGCCCAGAAGTGTTCTTGGTTTTCTGATAATTCACAGAATAAAACATTAAATGTATTGTGGGTTAATTTTAACTGTCCAATCACCAGGTGGAAAAGGTAGTTGGTCAAAACCAAGTTATATCATTAAAAAAGGTTACCAGAATCAACTACCATGATATTTCTTGTGTTGAAATAATTCTTACCTCATTCTGGTGCTTGCTCTGTCACCCGTTCATCCACATTTCACAGGAATCGCTATTATTCCTAGGCAATCACCCCAGTGCTCACCAAACTCACACCCATGATCCTCAGGTGGGTCTGCATCTGGGTTGTGCTCAAGGTCAAGGTCAAAGGTCCGGAGAACTGGGCACTCACGGTGGTTTCATCAGGCTGGAATAAGCTTCTCTGTCATTCGTGGTCTGGTTAAATGTGGGCAGATTTTGGCTTGCAAATGTAGCATTAATGGGGAATGACCATAACATTTGTTTTGTATGATAGTTTTAACCATTCACATTGAGTTTGGATTATTCAGTACTTTAAATAATTGTCAGTTTGTGAGGTTTTTTTTTGGGGGGGGGCATAAGATGGTATGCCCCTTCACTAAACTTACGGTCCCATTTACTGCACTTTTCCCACATGTTGAAAGCTCCCACCTGTCTTTAATGAAATGTTTGTGATATGCTGTATTTTGGTCAAATTGCTTTTAATTATTGCTGCATCATTCTGCTTAGTAATTATAAACATTTTATCCATATTTATGTCACTGCATCAAATATTAAAGCAGATATAAGCATTTTTTTTAATGTTGTTAATTGATGGAATGTATAAAATTGAATTTGATTTCAGATTTTTTTTTTTTTTACCATTGCAGTTGAGATGTGGGTTTTTTCAGTTGTCAGCGTATTACTTTATATATTTGTATTACTTGCTTGCGGTTTCAACGAAGAAGTCATGAGTTCGCATCCCACACTGAACTGTGACATTTTTTTTTTTTTGTTTTTCACTCTACTAGTGGTTAAGGTTAGGAAAAGATTATGTTTAGGAATCACCTCTAATGGTTAAGGTTAGGAAAAATGTTTTGGTTAGGTGTAACCTCTCATGGTTAAAGAGAATGAAAGAAAGTGGCAGACCTGTTGACACGTTTCTTGAAGTTGTAAACGCCACGTATCCACCACACATGAAAAATGTTTTTTTCCGTGTCTGCATGTTTTCTCAGAGTGAAAAATCGTGCAATTGTACTTTTTTTTTTTAATGCGCAGCTGGGCTGCATAGATACCATGAAGACCTTTTCATATGATCATATTTACGCCCAAATGTGTGCTGATTTCTACACACTTTTGATAAATGAGGGCCTTTGAGTTTGGATCATTCAGTATACTTCCAATAGTTGTCAATCTGTGAGGTTTTTAAATTTTGGCATAAGATGGTATGTTCCTTCACTAAACTTAATAGAGGAAAAATATTCAGCACTCAATGTCCTCAACACTTGGGCTCATACCCAAAGTCTCTGATCTTTGCTTGACAAGCCAACACCCTTATGATGCTCTCAGAGCAGATGTTCTGGCCTGGTTTTATTTCCCCCTCCCAATTTAGTCCTTGAAAGATCCAGGGTATGCATACTACAGTCTCTGAGCCAAATAATGCTCTCAATCAGTTAATAAATCCCAGTATAAGTAAAATGAAAAACAAATTGGGTCCACTTTGAGTACTGGAAGCTATTTACACATTAGTAACAGTAGCAATGGTGTATATGTTCCAGTAAAAAAAGAACCTTGAGAAAACTGTCTTTGAGCTTCCCAGCCACATTTTAGATTCTAACTTTACTGAAGTTTTACTTTGAAAAAGATGTAAAACCACCATAGTGGTACTGAAGTGTGGGTGTTCATTTCTGTCAGCAAATCAATTCAGAGATGCATCACATGTAAAAAATTTTGGTGTCACACTTTGGAAGACGCCACCTTCCTTGGGAGTGTTTCTTGGATGCAGCTGTCTGTCATGATGTGATTCCCTCTCACACACATCCAGGAAATTAATCTGAAAGTCATGGCGAAAGTTGCATGCCTGATGGTTTAATGTTCCCAGCAGACACTCCTGTGGTTTTTAGGGAGGGAGAAAAACACAAACAACTCCAAAGTTACTTCATACCTATGATTTGCATCTAGAGAAAGTGTTGCTTGAATCTTCTCTGGTTTTCACTCTCCATCATTAATACTAGAGTACAGTCACTGTTTTTGTATCTCTAACCCTTTATATCTACAGTACACTGCTTTAGTTTGCTCAAATATTGAACAGTTCAGTATAAAAAAAAGATGAGCAGAATTAAGGACATTTGCCTCAAAACGCATTTTAATAATAAAATATTGTCAGAGTTGTAGAGATCACATTTTTAAGCATGCAGTCACGCTTCAGTATCATATGCTAGATACTGTTTTATACAAAAATCTGGAGGCCCTTTTTACATTGTTGTTTATAACATTCAAGAGTCACAGTCCTTGATTTCTCAGCTGCCCTCTCTTCTATTTATCAGCACAGTTCTAAAGATTTAATGAGTTTTTTTCTTTCTTGAGTTTTTTTTTTTTTAATTCATTGGTCAGATTCAGGTGTATCTTCTTCTGGGTAAAATACACCAGAGGAGGAGCGAAGGCTTTCTTTTAAACTACATCTAAACTTTTTAATTACATCTAAGGAGGGTTTGACATTGACTTGTTCTCATCAGCCACTCTGGTTAGAAGAATTATTAGCCCTTATCGTCCCTTTCACTGAGGTGATCAGCTTGTGATACTGCTGAAGTGTTATTGAGGCTTTAAATGGTGGTTTCCAGCTCATCTGCATTGTTGGGTCGGGTGTTTCTCATTTTTCTCTTGACTATACTCAATAGAAAATGTATGGGTATGGACAGAAAACCATTTTTGGTGCTGGAAAAGGAAATCAATGTAATATCAAAGATTCTGGGCAGATGGACACATGAATTGCTCTAAAATTTCCTGGCAGACAGGAGTAGCTCAGTATTAGGAGCACAATAGTTGTAGTCCCTTTTCTTAATAACTCCTTAGGCTGGATTTATGAAACCCACGTCATGCTGATGCCATTACCGACACATGTTGCCAACGCAGTTTTTCTTGTGTGCTGGTTTGAATGGGTTGTTACCAAATGGGTTTCTGCCGATGTGCAGGGTGATTTCTTTTTGTTGTTTTTGTTTATTAAACAGTGACAGACAAGAACAGATTGTGATGGAGTTGGTGCTAATAAATCCTAAAAAAGCAACTTTTCATACAGTCGTTGTAAAAGAGAATAAAGTGTCACAGAAAACGGTACGTCCAGCCACCACAGCTACCGTCATTTGACAGTCTATGTAATTGCCGGGGTCGGGATGAGTTATTCAAATGCTCTGTATCTGATGACTTCCTCAATATTCTTTTGAATTCAAACCGTTGTTTAACCGACTCACTTTGGAAGTGGCGCCGCAGTGAATGAGCAAAGCGGAGCAGTCACAAGAACCAGGAAATGTGGAGTCCTGCCGGTCCTCTCTCGGAGTCCCGAGTAAGTGGCAATTTGGCTCACCCATTTTTCCTTCTCTGCTTCTCCGTTGATAGCTCTCGCTTTTCTCTCCGCAGGTGGATTGAATCTTCTGGCGAGTGGCTGTTTCTCTAACGAAGCACTGTTTTCTACATTTAATAAACTATTGAATGTTCCCCCCTGGTGTGGTTCCGTTTTGTGCTAGCATCGTACACGTGAGCTGTCAGCTAATCATGACAGACGAGACAGCCAGGACGATAGCTCAGCCGGTGCTTTGTCAAAGGAGCTGTCAGCTCTGGATCACTTGTCAGCGACTGAGCACCAGCTCGCTGTGCAGACGCACAGGTTTTGAACTTAATCCAGCTTTGGTCTCAATCATCTTCTCGGCTCCGCCTTCTCAGCCTGTTCCCCACGCTATGGTGTGGCATACCACTTCCATTCCCACACCTACCCCGTATGCGGGGGAGGTGGGGAGATGTGAGAATTTCTTAATCCAGGTACATATGTATTTGGAGCAGGTCGGGGAGGAGTACCCGGGAGATACGGCCAACATATAGTTTTTTACACTGTTATTTGGGGACCAAGCCCTTGATTGGGCATGCTCCATGCTAGACAACCCCGAGGGGCAGTGCTATACATTTGGCCAATTTGTTGACACCTTCACTTGCGCGTTCGATTGGTCTGAGAGCGAGAGCAATGTGATGAGCTGCCTAATGACACTCCTCCAGGGTACCCTGTCAGCGGCTGAGTACTCAGTGGAGTTCCGAGTTGTTGCTGCAGACTCGGGTTGGAATGAGAGTGCCCTGTGCAGTGCATTCCTTCATGGGTTGAACGAACAGCTGCGGGACGAACTGGTGGTTCACCCTGTCCCAAAGACCCTCGACGATCTTATAGCTCAAGCTGTCGGTTTGGACAACCGGCACCGTGAGCGTGCGAAGGAGCGCAAGGCCTCCTCTCGCCCGCGCACCACTCGTGGACCCGCTGTGACTACTGACACTGGTGGCACTATCTCTCCACCCGAGCCGATGGAGCTCTCTCGGTATCTCACCAATGACGAGTGCCGGCGGAGGTGAAGGGCCGGCGCGTGCCCACACTGTGGTTCGCTGAACCACAGCCAGGACGAATGCCGCCAGCAGCCCGTCAGTAACCATGGGGGGTCTGGCGGGTGGGACTAAAAACACCCCCATCCCACGATAATTTGTCTATCTCAGCCCTCGTGCAGCTGCTGGGGGTCGAGAGGAGGGTTAAGGCGCTGGTTGACTCATGGTCAGAGGGTAATTTCATGGCTGCTGAATTCATTAAGCAGGTGGGTATTCCCACTCATAAATTGCCCTGTGATCAGAGAATCACAACCATATCTGGCCGGGAGGTCGCAGTAGTCACACGTAGCACGGTGCCAATCTGCATCCTCCTTTCCTGAAACCACCGGGAGGAACTAACTTTCTTAGTTCTCCCTGTTTCCTCTTCCCCGGTGGTCCTTGGATATCCATGGCTCCGGAGGCACAACCCCATGATAAACTGAGTTCAAAACACCATCTCCTCCTGGAGCCCCTTTTGTTTGGCCCACTGTATGCGCTCAGCAGAGTGCTCCCCCTCTCTATCTGTCTCCCTCCCTCTGGTCGAGCCGCTGGACCTCAGCCTCGTTCCCCGGGCTTATCACGATCTTGGAGAGGTCTTTAGTAAGTCTAGAGCATTATCGCTGCCACCTCACTGCTCTTATGACTGTGCCATAGATCTCATCCTGGGGGCAAGGCTGCCGTCCAGTAGGCTGTACAGCATTTTTTGGCCGGAGAGGGAGGCGATGGAGAGGTATATAAAGGAGTCCCTGAACGCGGCCTAATTCGGCTCTTACGGAGTCGGGTTCTTCTTCGTCGGAAAGAAGGATGGCTCACTGCGCCTGTGCATCGACTACCGGGAGCTTAACGCAATTACCATTAAGGACAAATATCCTCTACCCTTAATCAATTCAGCGTTCCAGCTCCTTCAGAGCTCACAGGTATTTACCAAATTGAATCTTAGGAACGTGTATCATTTGGTCCGCATTCGCGAGGGCGATAAGTGGAAGACGGCATTTAAGACACACCAGGGGCAGTTTGAATACTTGGTGATGCCCTTTGGGCTCACCAACATCCCTGCTGTCTTCCAGCGGTTAATTAATGACATCCTCTGCGATATGCTGTATCAATTCGTGTTCGTTTATCTTGATGACATCCTAATCTTCTCCCGCTCACCAGAAGAACATGAAGCCCATGTAAGGGCCATTCTGCAATGGCTCTTGGAGAACCGGCTCTATGTCAAAGCCGAGAAGTGTGAGTTTTCTACTCCATCCACCACCTTCTTGGATTTCATAGTAGCCGAGGGGAGACTGATTGCTGACCCGGCCAAGGTGAAGGCAGTGCTGGATTGGCCAATTCCCCACACCTGTAAGGAGCTCCAGCGCTTCCTCGGGTTTGCAAACTTTAATTGCCGGTTCATAAGGAACTATAGTGGGGTGGCACTGCCTTTAACTCAGCTGACCTCCATTAAGGTCCCCTTTTGCTGTACCAAGGCAGTGGAGCAGGCATTTAATAAATTAAAATGCCTGTTCACGGACACACCCATCTTGGCACAAGTCGACACGCAGCTCCAGTTCGTCCTCGAGGTGGACACAGCTGACATGGGGGTTGGCGCTGTACTGTTGCAGCATCCATCCTCGGATCAGAAGCTCCACACATGCGCCTTTTTCTCTTGGCGGCTTACGCCGGCCCAGAGAAATTATGATGTGAGGGACAGAGAGCTGCTGGCCATTAAGTTGGCACTGGAGGAGTGGAGACATTGGTTGGAGGGTGCCATTCACCCCATCATTGTGTGGACCGACCACAAGAATCTGAAATACTTGCAGTCGGCCCACCGATTGAATGCCAGGTAGGCCCACTGGTTCTTATTTTTCCAGCAGTTCAATTTTGCCATCACTTACCGGCCTGGCGCCCGGAATGTCAAACCGGATGCGCTATCGTGCCAGTTCGACTCTGGGGAGGTAGCCCCCCCTTCTCCCCCAAACCATCATCTCACCTTTCTGCATCCTTGGTGCCCTTACTTGGGACATTGAGCAGAGGGTCCGTCAGGCCCAGTCCCATGCTAGTAGGGTGACCCCAGAATCACCTCTACATCCCGGCCACACTCCGCAGTGACATTCTCCAGTGGGCCCATACCAGCCGTTTCGCCTGCCATCCTGGCATCGGCCGCACTGCGGACTTCGTCCGGCGGGCATTCTGGTGGCCCATGGTGCGGCAGGATGCATGGAACCACGTCAGGACCTGTCAGACCTGCGTCCGGGGGAAATCGGACTCCTCTCCCCCCTCAGGACTCCTCCACCCCCCTTCTCACCCTGGGTCGTCCTTGGTCTCATATCGCTGTGGACTTTGTGACCGGACTCCCCCCCTCCCCTGGGAGGACTGTAATCCTGACTATCGTGGATCGCTTCTCCAAGGCGGTGCATTTGGTGGCCCTCCCGAAGCTCCCCTCAGCCTTGGAGACAGCAGTCCTATTAACTGATCACGTGATCAAGGTCCATGGCATCCCCATTGACATCGTGTCTGACCGGGGTCCACAATTTACGCCCCAGGTCTGGAGGGCCTTTTGTCAGACACTGGGCACCACAGTGAGTCTCTCTTCCGGGAATCATCCTCAGAGTAACAGGCGGGCAGAGCGCGCCAATCAGTCCCTGGAGGCCACCCTGCAGTGCGTAGCAGCCAAGAACCCGGCTTCATGGAGCTCACACCTGACCTGGGTGGAGTATTCTCTCAACTCGGCCGTTTTGGCGGCCACAGTACTCACTCCATTCAAGGAATCCTTGCCTCTTCTTCCCATGACCGAGAGGGAGGTGGCGGTTCCGTCCGTTGAAGCCCATGCTCGTTGCTGTCTGGAGGTCTACCCGGGCTGCCCTGATGCACTCCATGGAATGCACCCGGACCGCCGTGGACAAAAAAACGGGTCCCGGCTCCCAAATACACCATGGGACAGCAAGTCTGGTTGGCGTGTCAGTTCAGCTGAATCTCCCTCCTACGCTATGGGTCAGAATCAGAATCAGAATCAGGTTTATTGCCATTGTTCATGTAGTACACAAACTAGGAATTTGTCTCGGTACAGTGCTGCAACATTAAACATGATAAGATAAGAGAAATAAACTATACATGTAATAAAGTGTAGGATAAGAAAGTGGGTGAACCCCACTTTCCACTTGTCCCACATCAAGCCCCTCTCGGTCAGTCCTCTCTATCCCCCCAATCTGCCTCCTCCTCCCTGAATCATCGACTGCCACCACACCTACCACTGTCCGCCGGATTCCGGATGTTCGCCATCGGCGCTGGGGACTGCACTACCTGGTGGACTGGGAGGTCTATGGCCCGGAGGAACGATCTTGGACCCCATCATCACAGGTTCTGGACAAGGAGATGCTCCGGGTCTTCCACTAGACCCACCCGGAAAAGCCCTCTGGACCGCTAGGAGGCGCTCCTGGAAGGGGGGGGGGGCTGTCATAGGCAGCGAGAGTGCGCCCCTCTCCTCCTGCCGCACGTTCACCAATTTATCACTGCACCTGAGGCAGAGGACACACCTGCGCCCGCTCATCAGCCAGCGTACATAAGGAGGCCTCCTCCACACAGTCAACCCTGGATTGTCTGGGTATACTGCCCTAGATTCAGGCAAGCAGGTCATTTTTGCTAAGCTTTAGACACGTTGTGCTCTCTTCTATTGTTTCGGGTTGCTGCCATCATGCAGGTGTGTCTCGGCACTGCGTGTGCTCCCCTGCCACCTCATCACTTTCCCAGCAACAGATCTTCGCCCAGTCAGGCACTTCAAGCTCATTCCCCCTTCCCTACTGGTTCGTCTATTCCCCGCTGGAGTCCTGCCGGTCCTCTCTCGGAGTCCCGAGTGAATGACAATTTGGCTCGCCCATTTTCCCTTCTCTGCTTCTCTGCTGACAGCTCTTGCTTTTCTCGCCGCAGGTGGATTGAATCTTCTGGCGAGTGGCTGTTAGTCTAATGAAGCACTGTTTTCTAATAAATTATTGAACGTTCCCCCCTGGTGTGGTTCTGTCTTGTGCTAGCATCGTGCACGTGAGCTGTCAGCTAATCATGACACAGACTTTCACAAAGAACAACTGTCTGTCTCTCTCTCTCTCTCTCAACTAGGGCATTTCTCCCTTAAAACTGAGTAAGTTTCCCGGGAAAAAAACTTGACTGACATGAAAGGGAACCAATTGTCTCCCATTGAGGGAGGTTTGAATGAACTCTGGTCCAATAAGAAAACAGTCCTTTGTCTGTAACCGACTAATAGAATGAAAGGGGGCATTGTCCAACACAGACTGGCTGGTGATTGGCTGAGCCACTCAGATGACTTGAGTAAGTTTTAGAAGGCACACATATTAACTGTGACATTCAAATTACACATACGTATGTATAAAGTCTAAGCTAACTTCAGTGATTCATGACTAACTTTTAGTGAGCATGCACTTTTATAAACTTGTGCTTCTTTAATTAACATGCATTAGAATAAGGTTCATTTAAGCATTTCAAACATGCAACACATTTAAAATCAATGAATAATGAAACATTTCAAAACAGAATGGTATGTCAGAGTCCCGCTTGGTTTTCCAGGGTGTCCTGAAAAAGAAAATAATCTGAGAAATGAGGGTTTTGTTTTTTTTTTAAAAAAAGGAAGTCATTTCATGCATTAACCTCAGTTCAGCTTGTAGAGGCAAAAGTGAACATATTCCAGAGTCGTCCACCAGGGGGTAATGTTGAGCTGTGGATAATTCCAAGTGACCGTGGAATGCACTCAAGGGATCTGGGATGTCTCAAACGGGTGTTAAAGCATAAAACTCCCTTGTTGGGAGGAAGTTTCAGTTATAATGGCAAACTAAATCCATTCCTGGCACAAAATGGGATCCTTATTGTACCTTTTACCATGGAATGTGTTTTCCAACTGTGGTTTTTAGATGAAGGAAACAATTCTTGAGCATATTTTTTGGGTGAAACAATTTCTTGAAGGTGAAGAGTGATTTTTATAGATTAAAGCCAAAAGGAGTTGATGCTATAATAATTCATTTCCAAACTCCCCCACCCCCATTAATGTGACCTTTAACCTGTACAACCCAATCGAAAAACAAGCTGAAATCTTTTAAGGGAAAAATAAAGAACTTACAATAACCTGGTTCCATAAATATGCACACCCTTTTATAACTGGGGATGTGGCTGTGTTCAGAATTAACCAATCACATTCAACCTTATGTTAAATGGGAGTCAGCACACGCCTGCCACCATTTAAAGTGCCTCTGATTAACCCCAAATAAAGTTCGGCTGTTCTAGTAGGCTTTTTCTGACATTTTTGGAGTCACATCTTACAGCACAAGCCATGATCCACAGAGAACGTCCAAAGCATCAGAGGGATCTCATTGTTCAAAGGTATCAGTCAGGAGAAGGGTACAAAAGAATTTTCAAGGCATTAAATATACCATGGAACACAGTGAACACAGTCATCATCAAGTGGAGAAAATATGGCACAACAGTGATATTAACAAGAATCAAATCAAATCACCCTTATTGTCATTCAACCGTACAACCAATCATGTACAGCAGAACGAGATTGTGCTTTACCTATCTACTGTGTTAATCACACACACCCCAAGTGCAGAATCAGAGGGCTGCTGCCATGCAAGGCGCCGCCACAGAGTTCCCTCCTCCATTCCATTTATTGCTGAGCACCAAGCTGGACGGCAGGAAGTTCCACTTTTATAAGGTCTTTGGCATGACCTGGCCGAGATTTGAACCCCTGCCTCCCAGGTGTGGGGCGGATGCTCTACCAACTGAGCCACCACTCCGGTCGAACTGGATGTCCCTCCAAAATTGATGAAAAGGCGAGAAGAAAACTGGTCAGGGAGGCTGCCAAGAGGCTGATGGCAACACTGAAGGAGCTGCAGGAATTTTTGGTAAGTACTGGCTGTTTAGTACATGTGACAGGAATCTTCCATCTTCTTCATATGTCTGAGCTATGGGGTAGGGTGGCATGACGGAAGCCTTATCTTACAAAGACAAACATCTAAGCCTGGCTACATTCATTCATTCATCTTCTTCCACTTAATCCGTACTGGGTCGCGGGGGGGGGCGGGGCTGGAGCCTATCCCAGCATCTTTGGGGGAGAGGCAGGGTACACCCTGGACAGATCGCCAGTCCATCGAAGGGCCAACACAGAGAGACAGACAACCATTCACTGTCACAGTCATACCTAAGGACAATTTAGAATCCCCAGTTTGATGCCAATTAACCTAACTTGCATGTTTTTGGCATGTGGGAGGAAACCGGAGAAATCCCAGAGTAAACCCACACAGACACGGGGAGAACATGCAAACTCCACACAGATCACTGTTGGTCGGGACTGGGATCGAACCCAGGATCTCCTGGCCAAGGGTGAGTTGCTGTGCTGCCGCAGTGCTAACCACTCCTCCACCGCGCCGCCATTTTGCAAAAATACATTTGAAATCTCCCAGAAGCATGTGGGAAAATGTGTTATGGTTTGATGAAACCAAGGTTGAACTTTTGGCCATAATTCCAAAAAGTATATTTGGCACAAACACAACACTGCTCATCACCAAAAGAAAACCATACCTACAGTGAAGTGTGGTGGTGTTACCATCATGCTTTGGGGCTCTTTTTCTTCAGCTGGAACTGGGGCCTTGGTCCAGGTGGAGGGAATTATGAACAGTTCCAAATACCAGTCAGTGTTGGCACAAAACCTTCAGGCTTCTGCTAGAAAGCTGAAGATGAGGAGAAACTTCATCTTTCAGCATGACAATGACCCAAAGCACACATCCAGATCAACAAAAGAATGGCTTCACCAGAAGAAGATTAGGGTTTTGGAATGGCCCAGCCAGAGACCAGACCTGAATCCAATCGAACATCTGTGGGATGATCTGAAGAGGGCTGTGAACAGGAGATGTCCTCACGATCTGACAGATTTGGAGTGTTTTTGCAAAGAAGAGTGGACAAATATTACCACATCAAATGTGCCATGCTGATAGACTCCTAACCAAAAAGATTGAGCGCTGTAATAAAAGCCAAAGGTGCTTCAACAAAGTATTATTTTAATGGTGTGCATATTTATGCAACCAGGTTATTGTAATTTTTTTTTAATTTTTCCCCTTAAAAGATTTCAGTTTATTTTTCAATTGGGCTGTACAGGTCATAGGTCACATTAATGGTGGAAAAAGTTTTGAAATGATTTATCTTGGTCTCATTTTTTTACATCACGAAAACCTGTCCTTTGAACAGGGGTATGTAGACCTTTTTATATCCACTGTAGATCTAGGACTTGTGGAGTTATAATACATTTATTTTGGGTATATCTGTTTACATGAAGAGCACCTCAAATAACCCCTGAAACTTTAAGACGTGTGCGTGGTGGCTCTTGTTGCACTGAAATCAGTCTCGGTCCACTCATTGTGAAACTCCCCAAGTTCTTGAATTGACACTTCTTGACAATTCTCTCACAGTTACAGTCATCTGTTACTTGTGTACCTTTTTTTCTACCACACTTTTTTCTTCCAGCCAGCTTCTCATTGTGTTTTGATACAGCCAGGCCTTTCTGCAATGACTTTCTGTAGTGTACCCTCCTTGTGGAATGTGTCGATGATTGTTCACTGGACAACAGCCAAGTCAGTGATCTTTCCCATTATGATGGTTGTGTGTACACAACTGATCAGGGAGCTATGCAGTGTTCCTACCATATTAATTTACACAAAATTAAAACTAAATATTCAAATAATTTTAGATGCTAGACTTCTGATTATAATAAACCATAATCATAACTAAAACAAAAACGTTTGAAATATTCCCTTTTAATTGTAAGGAATATACAATATTTAAAAAGACATTTGTAAGTAAATTATCAAAAATGAAAATTTTCATGATATTCTAATTTACAGTCATGCCATGCTATGGGATTCCAAGAATGTAAAACCATACAGTAGGAAATTAAAGTCATGAGTGTAATCATCAATTCTAAAAAAAAATAAAATAAATAAAAATTAAAAAAAAATAAATATATATATATATATATATATATATATATATATATATAAATCACAATTATAAATTCTGTTTCAAATGCCAAAATACTGTACTGGTATATAGCAAGATGCTGTTCAGTTTTGAGACATTATTTTCAAAGACATAATTTGCCACCTTTTTTAATTGTGGGTTTCCTTCAGGTTTCTTTCATGATCAACAAAAACACTCGATGTGAATAAAAATTTATTGAAAATTTGCAACATCTGCCAGTGACTAACATTCGCAATTGACCATGAAGGACACTTTTCTAACCAAAAAAAAAGTGTTAATCTGAGACGGGCAACTTTTTTCTTTGAATTTGATCGTTTTCTTTAAACATGCTTAAATTAGTTGTGATTTTTGTATTAAATAAACAACAGTTACTTTTAATTAGATTGTTCAACTAATAACTGTTGGAATGGAATAAAATTTGTCAGTTGTCAGTGCACTTAATCTGTTATAGCATCTGTGTTCCTCAAATGTTCCTGCTTACTGCAATTCAGTTCTTAAAAAAAGACAATTCTGTTTTATCCAGACATTTCAAATGGGTGGATGCATGCAATGGGTGACTCAAGACACTTTACACAAAAACTCAGCCTCAAGGAAAGTAAAAGTGAGCGAAACATTGACAGTTGCTGATAAGGGGTTTTTACTGCAGCTGGCCATTAAAAGCAAAGAGTGAAGAGTTGATAAACAGAAACTAAAATCCTGAAACAGAACACCACAACGTCTACATTAGTAGTGACTTTTTTACTCAACCTCACCATAGTGGAAAGAGACAAAATGGCGCATTAGTGCTAATGAGTACGTAGTCCCATAGGAGAGTTGCTTCACTGAAGCATTCATTTGTTAAGGCGAAAGTCAAGAAAAACCGGAGTGGTGGCTCAGTTGGTAGAGCATCCGCCCCACACCCGGGAGGCAGGGGTTCAAATCCCGGCCGGGTCATACCAAAGACCATATAAAAATGGTGCTTTCTGCCTTCTAGCGTGGTGCTTTGCATAATGGAATGGGGAAAGTAAAGTTACACACAGAGCTACCAGAGGACTGACCCCCCGCTGTAGCTTTCACTACTTACAGTAGCTGTGTGGCCTAGGGTCAGAGAAACGGAGATAGGCGCCGCCCATATACACCTTCAGGTGTGAAGGGATTAACTAACTAACTAAAGTCAAGAAAAACGTTTTTCACATGCAAAAATCAGTTTGCAATAGTAAGGCGCATTTCAAGAAATCACAGGCAAGCATGGAAAGATCAAGAAAGGCATATCAAAAATAAACTGAAGCCCTGCCACAAGTAATACTTTGCACACTCTTTTCTTGCAAAAGAGAAAAAAATACTCTTCAGCATACTAAATTTCTTTACATGCAGCTCCTGCAGTACCCAAAACATTTCTAACATGAAGATCCATAAGGCACGCATTCTTCACCTATTGCCAACTGGAAACTGTTCACACTCACTTCAGATTTCTACTTGAATTGTTCACTTTTTTTGGATTATAAGTAAACATTGCTGAAATGGAATGACTTCTTTAAGATGACCGTCCACCGCACGGCTTTCAAAATGAGCTTTGGCAACAGAAATCTTCTTGTATATAATATATTTTAAACTGTCTTCTCATTCATATATGATATATTATTTGTAAGGGTGAACTGGTATGGAGTTTTGAAGTACTTTCTTGAGCCTCAAATGAGCAGCTATCTGTCTCCCCCTAGAGGTGATTCACGGCCATCACCACTGGCTGTTGTCAGGATAACTTGGCACAGTGGTGGGGTACTGAGGCAAACTGGGGCCATGGGCGATCTGTGCAACAGCGTTGAATCCTACTTCCCTCACTGGTACACTCTTCCACACCCCAGAACTCCACTTTTCCTGAGCACTTTGCATACTGCCACCACCTCCACGGTACAGTCTGTGCACCTACACCGTGAGAAAAAAGATGATTGATTTGAATCTCTCTCTCGCTCTCTCCACAGTCATGTGAAAAAATTAGGATGCCCCATTAAATATTTAGTTCTTTATTTAGAAATGTTGACATATTGATGTCTAATCTTTTTATTTATCTCTGGAAAAGAAGGTGATTTAATTGCAGATAAATAACAAAAATTAACCTTGTTTTACTCATTAAAAAAAGATCAACAAAAATACATGTTCTAACTGAGGAAAAAGTTAGGACACCCAACTGCCTAATAGCTAGTGTTACCCCCTTTGGCACACTACACTTCTTGCAGCATCTACCAGTCTCTGACAACGGTCTGAGGAGAGTTTGCCCCACTCCTCAATGCAGAATTCTTTCAGCTGTGAGATGTTTGAGGGGTTTCTTGCATGTACAGCCCGTTTCAAGTCACCCCACAGCATCTCAATGGGATTAAGATCTGGGCTTTGACTCAGCCATTCCAGGACTTTCCATTTCTTAGTTTTTAGCCAGTCTTTGGTGGATTTACTAGTATGTTTTGGGTCATTGGCATGTTGCATGGTCCAGTTCCGCTTCAGCTTTAATTTTCTTTTACAGATGGTCTCATGTGGTCCTCAAGCACCCTCTGATACACTGTAGAACTCATGGTGGATTCTATGATGGTGAGCTGGCCAGGTCCAGCTTCAGCAAAGCATCCCCAAACCATGATGCTTCCACCTCCATGCTTCACAGTTGGTATGACGTTCTTTTCCTGGAATGATGTATTTGGTCTATGTCAAATCCGTCCTCTGTTCTGGTGTCAAAATAATTCAATTTTAGACTCATCTGTCCAAAGAACATTATTCTAGAAGGCCTGGCCTTTGTCTACGTTCTCTCTGGCAAACTTCAGTCTGGCCTTCATGTTTCTTTTAGAGAGCAAAGGTTTCCTCCTTGTACCACCTACCATGCAAGTTAAACTTGTGCAACCTTTTTCTGATTGTAGAGGCATGCACTTTCACATCAACAGTAGCAAGAGCTTGCTGTAGGTCCCGTGATGACATTTTAGGATTTTTGGAGACTTCTTTTAGCATTTTGTGGACTACTCTTGGGGTGAACTTGCTTGGCCGGCCAGACCTGGGCAATGGTGGTAGTTGATTTGAATGTTTTCAACTTGTAGACTATTTTCCGGACAGTGGAATGGCTGATTTCAAATTCTTTTGAGGTCTTTTTAAATCCCTTACCAGACTCATAAGCTGCTACAATCTTCTTTCTGAAGACCTCAGACAGCTCTTTCGATCTCACCATGGTGTTCACTCTCACTTCAACAGTCAGGAGCACACCAAACTAAATGTCTGAGGTTTAAATAGGACAAGCCTCCTTCAAAATGCTGAGTAACAATGTTCTAATCATGTGCACCTGATGTGATACACCTGTGTGTGGTTTTAGCCATTTTAAGTGGGAATAAATGTGGGGTTGTCCGAAATTATTCCTTACTAAAAATTGCATGTTTTTAGAATTACATTTTACAGAAAAATTTAAAAAGTCTTTTCTTCAGTTTTAATTGTTTAGTTATATTACTTGAATCTCCCAGTATTGTTAAAACGGCTGCACGGTGGCGCAGTGGTTTAGCACTGTGGCAGCACAGTTTTACCCTCGTCCGGGGGATCGCGGGGATCATGAGATCGTGGGTTCGATCCCAGCCCCCGACCAACAGTGAGCTGTGTGGAGTTTGCATGTTCTCCCCGTGTTGCGCGGGTTTACTCCGGGATTTCTCCGGTTTCCTCCCGCATACCAAAAACATGTAGGTTTAGGGCGCTCGCGCACGCAGCGACCAGCAGCCGGTGGCTTGTCACCAGACTGCAAACCAAGTCTACCTACGGGTACAAATAAGTAACAAAAAAAAAAAAAAAACTGTTATTAAATATCCATATGTCCAAATATGTAAAAAAAAATTAAAACACAGGCTTTCATAGGCTGTCCTAATTTTTTCACCCGACTGTACGCACACACAAACACACACACACACACACACACACACACAAACACACACACACACCATTCTGTGTGTATGTGTGTGTGATTTACTTCTGATAACACAAGTAAACACAAAATGCAGTTTTTAAATGAAGGTGTTTATTATCAAGGGTAAAAAAAATCCAAACCTACATGGCCCTGTGTGAAAAAGTGATTGCCCCCCTCCATTAAAACATAAATTAACTGTGGTTTATTACATCTTTGGAAAACTGAGTTCAATTTCTCTAGCCACACCCAAGCCTGATTACTGCCACACCTGTTCTCAATCAAGAAATCACTTAAATAGGACCTGCCTGACAGAGTGAAGTAGACCAAACGATCCTCAAAAACTAGACATCATGCTGCAATCCACAGAAATTCAGGAACACATGAGAAACAAAGTAACTGAGATCTATCAGTTTGGAAAAGGTTACAAAGCCATTTCTAAAGCTTTGGGACTTCAGTGAACCACAGTGAGAGCCATTATCCACAAATGGCAAAAGCATGAAACAGTGGTGAACCTTCCCAGGAGTAGCCGGCCGACCAAAATTACCCCAACAGTGCAGCGATGACTCATCCAAGAGGTCACAAAAGACCCCACAACAACATCCAAAGAACTGCAGGCCTCACTTGCATCAGTTAAGGTCAGTGTTCATGACTCCACCCTAAGAAAGAGACTGACCAAAAATGGCCTGCATGGCAGGGCTCCAAGACAAAAACCATTGCTGAAGAACATAAAGGCTCGTCTCAATTTTGCCAGAAAACATCTTGATGATCCCCAAGACTTTTAGGAAAATACTCTGTGGACTGACGAGACAAAAGTTGAACTTTTTGGAAGGTGTGTGTCCCATTACATCCAGCGTAAAAGTCACACAGCTTTTCAGAAAAGGAACATCATACCAACAGTAAAATATGGTGGTGGTAGTGTGATGGTCTGGGACAGTTTTGCTGCTTCAGGACCTGGAAGACTTGCTGTGGTAAATGAAGCCATGAATTCTGCTGTCTAGCAAAAAATCCTGAAGGAGAATGTCCGGGCATCTATTTATGACTGTCACGGTGGCCCTCACGAGCCACCATAAGACGCCAGCAGTCACCAGTGAGTTGCAGTGATGTTTATTGGGAAGTGCAGGAGCAGAGAATAATACACACAACAGTGCAGGTAGGACAATCACGGGATAACTTAAAGGATGATGAGTGAACAGCGTCTGAGCCGGGGAACGCCCAATGCGTCAGACAATGTGACGGTGGAATCATAGACGAGGAATAACAGACGATATCATAACAGGAAGCATAACAGACGGTATCCCAACAGACCGTATAATAACAGGAAATATCAGAACGTACCTTAACAGAGCGTATCTTAACAGGAAGTTTCCAAACAGTAAGCATAACAGGTAGTTAAACAGAGACTGCTGCATCGGGGTGCATTCAGCGCCTGCTTTTAACCCCGGTCACTAATGACCCCGAATGCAGCACAGCTGTTGACTCTGACAGCAGGGAGCTCCACCGGGCGCTGTCACAACAAGAGCCCGGGGAGCTAGAAGGAATCCTCTGCTGTCAAAGCCTGGAAAATGATATAAGATCCGAGTGCGGACGGAACCAGCACTCGGGTTGTAACAGTACCTCCCCTTCAAGGCCGAGCACCTGAGCAGCCCAAGTAACACCCAAGCCCCCACCCCCACCCCACTAGGGTGGGCGGATGGGGCACCGGTAGGAGGGAGAGAGTCAAAAAGAACAAAATGATAACAGGGGATCAACAAAGCAATTACAGAGACAGGTTGAGGAAAAAAAAACAAACAATACTCCCTAACGTGTGGGTAACAATGACAGAACCCAATAGGCAATACATACATCGGTATTAAACAATAAATGGACATAAGACAGAGGAGGGGAAAAAAAACACCGATCACAGCTAAGAAAAAAAAAAGGAGTGAGATACAGAATCACATATCAGGCCCCCCCGCACATCCCAAAAGTTTACAGATGAACATAATGAAAAACCCGGGATGAGTGCAGTCCTGGCCCTGAGGCATGGAGGCTGAAAGTTCGGGGGGCCGTCCGGCATCAAGCGGCCACAATGCAGGCAGGGGGGGGAAAGGACAGTTCGGGCGGCCTACCCCAGTCCCATGCTCGGAAACAGTAAATTTCAGGCGGACGGACCAGGTCGCCAAACAGGGGGTCCAATGGGTCGGGAGGCCGGCCCAGAGAGCCAAATGGGCGCGGCAGTCCTTCAGGCGGCCGACCCGCATCGCTTGCCCACCAGAACCGTAGGGGAGAAGTAGCCAGCGGTCTCGCTGGAGAAGGGAAAGACGAGGGAGAACCAGGCGGAGCGTTCGGAACCCCAAAGGCCTCAGGTGGAGATGGGTTGAGCTCCTCAGGAGAACGGGGAGGATGACGATGGTGATGATGAAGATGAGCCCGTCCAGTATCCGGCGGCAGGGGATCTGCAGCTTCCCCACCGAACCTGGAAACTGCTGGTGCCGCGTCCTCGTCGGACCCCGATTGGGTCGTGGTTGCTCCCGCGAAGGACCCTGATTGGGTCTCGATAGCGTCCACGTTGGACCCCGATTGGGTAGGCGCCGCACCAGGACCGACCTCCAACCCCGAACCCGGAACCTCTGGCACAGTGGGCAAATTCCGATCCGCGCCGGCGGCTACCGGTGATCCTGATCCCGGTTCACCGGTAGCGCAAGAACCCGGCGAGACAAGCTCGGATGTAGCGGGTGGCCGCACCCGGCTCGCCTCCCCAAGAGACAGGCAAAAGTGCTCCAAGATGGAGTAAAGAAAGACAAAACACAGCACTTGCCTGATCTCGAGTTCTGACGCTGTCCAGGACTTCGGCGATCCGGGCTCTGACGGCAGGAGGTCGTCTTCAGGCTCCCACTCAGCTACGTCGGGCTCTGCAGCTGGCATGATGGTACACGCAGCTCCTGGATCCTCCAGCACCGAAGCCCACGCTGACGGCCCTCACGGCGTGGTGGCAGGGGACCCTTGACCCGCTGGACTGGACCGCTCGTCCGTGGAGCCCCGGGGACGCTTCCTCGTCGGCGCAGGTTCCATGCTGCAGTCCGTCCTCCTCCTCCGCCCACGACGTGGCTGCGGAACCGGAACCAGGCTCCCCAGAACCGTAGGCCCCCTCCTCATCCCGCGACATTGGCCTGGCGTCGAGGACCGCTCAGCGGAGGGAGACACAGAGGATGCGGGGTTAATCATTTCAGCCACAGCAGGTGGTGGGAGCTCGGGGAGCTGCGAACCCCGAACTCCACCTCCAGGAGTCTGACAGAGCAAATCACAATAACGAGTGTGTGAATGAATTTGGACTTGCCTGTCTCCTGAAGGTTGGGTGGTGCCTGCTGTAGCGGACGTTGCTCCTCCCTTTCCCCGCCGGATGGTGACAGCGGGCCTCCTGGAAGGACGAGGTGGATCCGCTGGAGATGGTTCCGGGACGGAACTCGCCAGGGCTGAACTCGGAGCACACACAGCGGCCGGGAAATGCGTCGAAGAGGAGGGGGCGACAGCCGAAATGAGCCGGGCATGGGACGCTGATGGGAGAGCGGGAAATGGCCCGGGGGGAGACGAGGCTGAGGGGAATCCCCTCTGACGAGGCGCAGGAGAGGCAGCTATGCGAGGGATTGAGCCCTTGCGGCGACCTGGAGCTGGGTCCGGACAGGGTTCATGCTGAGGTTGACCAGGCGGACAAACAGCGGAGCGAGCAGCTGTCACTCGGTTTCGGACCTTAATGGCAGACAGCTGCAGCTCCTCAGGGGGAAACCCGACTGACGTCACGCCCGATGGGGAAAGACCTCTGGACGGCGCAAACTCACGGGCTGGAGCGGAGGCAGGAGCGGGATCCCGAAGCGAGGGGTGACGTCTCCTCCTCTTCGGCTTCCTGCCGGGATTTCCCTCCAATCCGTGGAGTATATCTCACTGTGCGGCGATGTCCTTTCTCCTCGCGCTGACTTCGGGGTGGTCGGCGTAGCGAGGAAGATTGTTGAGAAGAACCTCAGCGTAGTCTAGGTGCCAGCGGATTTGGTTTGGGTCGTCGTAGAGACTGGTGGTGAAGAGCGTCCCATCGACGTACTCCGGGGCGCTGGCTAGCTCGTTGCCCAAGCACAGAGCATGGCTCCTGGGAGACGGCATGCTTCCAGCTCTGACACCCAGACTGGGAAGAACCAAGTCCAATACTGCAAAAACTCACGGTGAATGGCGTCTCGGCGCGACGCCCCTCGCCGGACGTACTGGCAGCAGTCTACTGTCACGGTGGCCCTCACGAGCCACCATAAGACGCCAGCAGTCACCAGTGAGTTGCAGTGATGTTTATTGGGAAGTGCAGGAACAGAGAATAATACACACAACAGTGCAGGTAGGACAATCACGGGATAACTTAAAGGATGATGAGTGAACAGCGTCTGAGCCGGGGAACGCCCGATGCGTCAGACGATGTGACGGTGGAATCATAGACGAAGAATAACAGACGATATCATAACAGGAAGCATAACAGACGGTATCCCAACAGACCGTATAATAACAGGAGATATCAGAACGTACCTTAACAGAGCGTATCTTAACAGGAAGTTTCCAAACAGTAAGCATAACAGGTAGTTAAACAGAGACTGCTGCATTGGGTGCATTCAGCGCCTGCTTTTAACCCCGGTCACTAATGACCCCGAATGCAGCACAGCTGTTGACTCTGACAGCAGGGAGCTCCACCGGGCGCTGTCACAATAAGAGCCCAGGGAGCTAGAAGGAATCCTCTGCTGTCAAAGCCTGGAAAATGATATAAGATCCGAGTGCGGACGGAACCAGCACTCGGGTTGTAACAGTGACCTCAAGCTGAAGCACAATTGGGCTCTGCAGTAGGACAATGATCCTAAACACACCAGCAAGTCCACCTCTGAGTGGCTTAAGAAAAACAAATTGAAGACTTTGGAGAGGCCTAGTCAAAGTCCTGACCTGAATCCTATTGAGATGCTGTGACATGACCTTTAAAAGGCAGTACATGCTTGAAAACCCTCCAATGTGGCTGAATAACAACAATTCTGCAAAGATAAAATGGGCCAAAATTCCTCCACAGCACTGTAAAAGACTCATTGCCAGTTATCGCAAACGCTTGATTGCAGTTGTTGCTGCTAAGGGTGGCCCAACCAGTTATTTGTCATGGGCAGCGAGAACGCGCACCTCCCGTCCTGTCTCACCTTTGTCAATTCTTCATGTCACCTGAGACAGAAGATGCACCTGCACCTGCTCATCAGCCAGCGTACTTAAGGAGGCCCTCTTCGCACATTCTACGCTGGCTCGTCTGGCTATACTGCCCCTTCAAGACAAGCAGGTATAAATTGTTCGCTAGTTTAGACATGCTGTCTAACCTCGCTCTCTTCTTCTCTTCAGGTTGCTGCCATCATGTGGGTGTGTTTCCAGGGCTACGCGTGCTCTCCTGCCACATTTCCACTAATCCCTCGGCTTTCAACCTCCACCCGGTCAGGCACCATCAGCTCATTCCCCCTCCCTACTGATTCGTCTATTCCCCACTGGAGTCCTGCCTATTCTTCCTCGAAACCTCAAGTAAGTGACAATTTGGCTCGCCCATTTCCCCTTACGCCATTCCTCCTCTGACAGCTCTCATCTTCTGTCCTCAGGTGGATTCCTCTGGCGAGTTCCTTTTTCTGTTGTTAAGCGACTTTTGATATTTAATAAATTGTTGAACGTGCCCCCTTGTGTGGTTCCTTCCTGTGCTGTTGCATCGTGCACATAAGCTGTCAATTTAGTAATCATGACAGAAGAAGCCAGCCAGGATGGTAGCTTAGCCGGTGCTACAGCACAAGAGCTGTTGGCTCTGGATCGCTTGTCTGCGACTGAGCACCAGCTCGCTGTGCTTACGCAGCAGATGACTAACATGATGAAGCTTTGGTCTGCAGTGCCTCCTCCAGCCTCTCACCCTCACCCTGCTCTGCGCACCACGGTGCGCTGTACTACCTCTGTTCCCACGCCTTCCCCGTACGCAGGGGAGGTGGGGAAATGTAAAGGTTTCTTGATTCAAGTCCATATGTACTTGGACAAGGTAGGGGAGGAGTACCTGGGGGACGTGGCCAAAATCCAATTATTTACTCTGCTGCTTAAGGACTGAGCCCTGGAGTGGGCACGGTCCACTTTAGACAACCCCGAGGGGCATCAGTACATGTTCGACCAATTTGTGGATGCCTTCTCCTGCATATTTGGCTGGACCGAGAGTCAAGGCAACGTGATGAGCCGCCTGATGATGTTCTGCCAGGACACTCAGTCAGCAGCCGAGTACTTCGTGGAGTTCCGGGTTGTAGCGTCGGGTTCGGGGTGGAATGATGTTGCTTTGCACAGCACATTCCTCCATAGATTAAACGCTCATCTCTGTGATGATCTGGCGGTTCATCCTGTCCTGGAGACTCTCAACGGTCTTATAGATCAGGCTGTAGGGTTGGACAACCGGTACCGTGAGTGCGCAAATCCTCCTCTCACCTGTGGGTGCCCGCCACGGGTACTGACACTGGCGGTGCCAGCTCTTCGCCCGAGCCGATGGAGCTCTCTTGGCATCTCATTGATGATGAGCACTGGCGAAGGTGAAGGGCTGGCGCGTGTGCGTATTGCAGTTCTCTGAACCACAGTCTGGATGAATGCCGTCAGCGGCCAAAAGACACAGCCCGTCAGTAACCATGGGGGGTCTGGCGGGCGGGACCAAATCTACTCCCCCCGGTAATTTTTCAATCTCGGCCCTTGTGCAGTTGCCGGGGGTCGAGAGGAGGACTATGGCGCTGGTTGACTCGGGGTCAGAGGGTAATTTCGTCTCTGCCCAGTTCGTGTCGTAGGTGGGTATTCCCATGCATAAATTGCCCCACAACCAGAGAATTACCACCATCTCTGGCCGGGGGGTCGCGGTAGTCACCGAATGCACGGCACCGATCTCCATCCTCCTTTCCGGGAATCACTGGGAGGAACTCACGTTCCTAGTTCTTCCTGTTTCGGCCTCCCCAGTGGTTCTTGGCTACCCATGGCTCCGGAGGCACAACCCAATTATTAACTGGGGACAAAATATCGTCTCCTCCTGGAGCCCATTTTGCATGGCAATTTGCATGCGTTCAGCGGAATGTTCCCCAGCTCTGTCCGTCTCCCTCTCTTCGGTCGAGCCACTAGACCTCAGCCTTGTCCCCCAGGCATACCATGATTTGGAAGAGGTCTTTAGCAAATCAAGGGCATTGTCGCTGCCACCTCATCGCTCCTACGATTGCGCTATTGACCTCATCCCCGGGGCGAAGCTGCCGTCCAGCTGGCTGTACAGTATTTCCGGCCCGGAGAGGGAGGCAATAGAGAAATACGTTAAAGAGTCGCTGAACTTATTTGGCCATCTTCGGCCCCACTCGGGCTATTATACCCCTCTGGAGTCCTGCTGGTTCTTCCTCAGAACCCGAAGTAAGTGGCAATTTGGCTCGCCCATTTCCCCTTACTCCGTTCCTCCTCTGACATCTCTCGTCTTCTCTCCTCAGGTGGATTCCTCTGGCGAGTTGCTGTTTCTGCTGTTGTGCACCTTTTGATATTTAATCAACTGTCAAACATGCCCCCTTGTGTGGTTCCTTCTTGTGCTGTTGCATCGTGCACGTAAGCTGTCAATTTAGTAATTATCACATTACTGTATTAGGTTTAGGACGCAATCACTTTTTCACACAGGGCCATGTAGGTTTGGATTTTTTTCCCTTAATAATAAACACCTACATTTAGAAACTGCATTTTGTGTTTACTTTTGTTAGCTTTGTCTTATATTTAAATTTGTTTGATGATCTCAAACATTTAAGTGACAAACATGCAAAAAAAAAAAAGAGAAATCAGGAAGGGGGCAAACACTTTTTCACACCACTCTGTGTGTGTGTGTGTGTGTGTGTGTGTGTGTGTGTGTGTGTGTGTGTGTGAGGAATTCTGTGGTGTGGATATGTATGTATGTATGCATATACAGTATGTACATATGTATGCATATACAGCGGGGAAAATATATGGTGGCCGGGAAGTGCAAAACACATTCACAAACTGTACACTTTTACAAACTTTGAGACAAATTTATAATTTGGAAAACATTTTTACATATCATAAAACAAAATAACGTCAACAAAAGCAAATTTACAAGTCCCGAAACAAATTTACATTTCAGAAAACAAATTAACAAGTGCCGATACAAATTTAAAAGTAATGACAACCAGAAGGGGAATGCACAAGTGGTTAACCCAGAAGTGATCACGTGAGTGGTCAATTCGAGATAGTAAAACAAAGAAAAAGAACACAGAGTATAAGGGATTCGGGTTATTGTTGTTAATAGAGTTTATGGTGATTAATGGACAGTAACCGAGTCATGTTTTGCCCGTTTTGTGGACCACATATGAGCCAGTTAACGCGGTTTTATTCTTGGAGTGGTTGGTCTCTAAAATGTTTAAGTGACATGGTCGAGATGGAAAGACCAGGTTTACTGCAGCAGTGCGTACAATATTTCAATGACAGCCACTCATACACTGTAATTGTAGACATGATGTCATGTTTACACGGTGTACACATCAGCTTGAGGTCTCTGAAAAGCAAACCGAATTAAGCCGGGTTATATTGCAGAAAGGATTACTCCTCTACAAACACCATAATAAGGGCCATCCGACTGGAACTTCATGGACCTGGACAACTGTTTGGCTACTGCACGATGTGTCAGGTACTCAAACAAAAGTACAATTTGCAAGTGAAGAGGGATCATATAATGAATTTGTTCCGGCAGCTTAATCCTCGAGGGTGCAAGAGGAGAACACGCAGAAAGTTTATCAGAAGAACCTACCACTCCATGGGACCGAACTATTTGTGGCACACAGATGGCTGTGATAAACTGAAGCCATTCAGTTTGGCTCTTTCAGGATGCATAGATGGATTTTCCCGTAAAGTACTGTGGCTTAAATGTGGACCAACAAATAGTAACCCTACAGTGATCACTCACTATTTCCTGTCATGTGTGGGAAACTTCGGTGTAATCCCCATGAGACTGAAGACTGATCGCGGCACGGAGAACGGGACCATGGCTGCAATTCAGTGTACCCTACGCTACCACCACAATGACTACTACTCTGGAGCGTCAAGCCACATGTATGGCTCATCCACAAACAACCAGCGGATTGAGTCCTGGTGGTCCATATTCAGTAAGAGAAGGTAAGTGGACTTCATAAAGTAATTTAATAATTATGAGCATAAGGTGATATGGGGGGGGGGGGGTTATATGTGGGATTTGACTCTTGGGGCTTGCTGTAGCCTAGCCAAGGGGGTTGGGGTGATGACGTCAGGCGGGCTACAGCTAGAGTATATATTCTGTTGTTCACTATAATAAAGGTTGTTCAGTACTCAGTTAATGGAGGCTCCCGTCTCATGTTATTTGGACATAATATTTGGCGACGAGGATTAAAATGGCCACGTGTATCAAACAACCAACTCCGTTTTTGCAGTCTCCAGACACACCAGCTATATCGTGGGCCCGCTGGAAGCGGATGTTTGGCGTGTATGTGGCTGTGGCCGGCCTGAGTGACGCCGGTGAAGAGAGACAGAGGAGTTTACTGATCCACTACCTCGGTGTGGAGGGCCAGCAAATATATTTTTGGCTGTGTGGCAACAGCTCACAGAAGGACAGCTTAGAACTGATGGACTGTTTTTGGAGACCATTCCACCATCACAGCACGGAGGTATGGGTTTTTTTGACCGCCAACAGAGAATGGGTGAGTCCACTCAGTCCTTTTTTATGGAGCTATGCAGCATAGCAAGAGAATGCACCTTCAAACCTATCGAGGAAGAGCTGGTCTGGGATAAGCTAGACCATGGCACTAACGACGTGTGGCTGAAGAGCAAGCTAAAGCTAGCTAAAGATACTCTGTCATTGGAAAATGTGTTCAACCTGGTTAGGCAGAGTGAGTCCACAGTTCGGCGGAGTTTATCAGCGTGGGATAAAGGGAGTGTAGCCACTCAAGTTTCCCCGCCAAGCACAGCCATTAGCAAGGTGGCTAATCCTCCGGGGTGGACCCCCAGGAGGCGTTGGACTGGGACGCAGGACAGGACCTGCTCTATCATTGCTAAATCATTGGTGGCGGAGCCCAGAAACACGACACAGGTGTGTGTGGCATGCACGAAAAAGGGACCACTGAAATGGTACGTGCTAAAACTCGACGGAGTTGACATGCTGCTCATGGTGGACTCTGGGGCCGGCAGGTCCATTTTGAGTATGGCTACCCTGAAGAGACTTTTTTTTGAATAAAACCATTAACGTGCGAACTGTGAGAATGTTCGGATACAGCCACGCTGAGATCGAAATGGTGGTCATGGATAGACCTGGTGGGTGAATTGGGATTTTTCATCAAGGACCCAGAAGGCTCTACAGTACTAACGGTATACCCTGAAATGCATGTCCACTGGCCAGCGCTGTTCAGAGGCCTGGGATGCATCAATGCGTTCCACCACTGCCCACTCATAGATCCAAGTGTGACGCCGAAGATTCAACCACTACGGCGACTCTGTCTCGCCCTACGGGACAATGTCATGGCAGAATTGACCAAATTGCTGGAAGCAGGCATCATTCAGAGAGTGGAAGCATCACCCTGGGTGTCAAATATCATGGTGGCCACGAAAAAAATCAGGTGGCATTCGTCCATGTATCGATCTCAGGATGGTAAATAGGGTGATCATCCCGGACAAATACCCGGTCCCAACGACAGAGGAGCTCACTGCAACATTCAGTGGTTCACAGGTGTTCACGAAGCTGGACCTTCGCCAGGGTTACCTGCAGGTGCCCCTCCAACCAGCCAACAGGAACCTGACAGCGTTCGTGACCCACATGGATGTGTTCAGGTACACCTGCATGCTGTTTGGTCTGAGTTTTGCACCCAGCTGTTTCCAGAAAATAATGTCCACGATTCTGGCCGGCCTCCAGGGTGTGGCAACATACCTTGATGGTATCGTGGTTCATGGCATGTCACGTGAAGAACACGATGATCGGTTGGAACGGGTGCTGGTGGTGTTGCAGGAACATGGAGTCACTCTGAAAGGAGAAAAGTGTATTTTTGCGGCAGACTCTATCAAGTTTGTGGAGTTCCGGTTGATGGTGTGGGGGGGGGGGTGCTGTGGCCCCTACATTCGAACATGGAGGCGGTTCTATGCCTCCCAGACCCATCAACACCTGCACAGATTTCCTCGTTCCTGGGTATGGTGAACTTTTATGGGCGCTTTATTCCCCGCTACTTGGAAACAATTGGACCCCTCTCGGCACTGCTGAAACAAGATGCGCCGTGGCAATGGACCCCAGCCTGTTCAGTGGCGGTTACTAAGCTAAAGTGTCAACTCACTTCCCCTCCAGTGTTGGCCCATTTTGATCCAAAACAGCCTACCATCATGACCTGTGACATGTCTGGCTCAGCGGTGGGGACAGTTATGTCCCAGGTGCAGGATGGCATGGAACGCCCGGTGGTGTTCACATCGAGGTCTCTCTCAGCAGCTGAACAAAAGTACACTGTGGGTGAGAGAGAAGCGCTCGCCTGCATCTGGGCATGTGAACGGTGGCATATTTACCTCTGTGGGCACCATTTCACTCTACAGACAGACCACCGAGTGCTGACGACATTACTGGAGACGTCGGGTTTGGGACACAGACCGTTGCAGATCCACAGGTGGATGGAGCAGCTGAGGGCCTACAACTTTACCACCCAGTTCACTCCCGGCAAGGATAACGTAGTGGCGGATCTACTGTCCCATGTCACGACCAACTCCATACGATCAGACGATGACGACGACGATGACAACCCAACAGAGATGGATCTGGTTAATACGCTGCACGGGGCCCTTCGGGATATAGTATCGCCCAAGAACTTCGAGCAGCGTCGGAACGAGATCCTGTGCTGTCACAACTGTGCTCGTTGATTAGAGAGGGTTGGCCCAAAAAAGTGCAGGATGGGCTGGCACCCTTTCTCTGGTATAAAGACGAACTGAGCTGTTGGGATGACGTGTGTGTGGCGAGGGGGCACTGCACACTAATCCCGTTGTCCCTGAGATCGCGTGTCCTAGCAATGCTCCTCGAGGGCCATTTGGGTGTAGTCAGAGTAAAACAGCGCAGCAGGGACTCTGTTTGGTGGCTGGGTATTGATAAGGATATTGAAGTTATGGTAAAAAACTATATTCCATATTTGGAGAGCGGGAAGACTGGCGGACCACCCCCTCCACACCTGCGGCCGCTGCCATACCCGGAAGGCCCTTGGAAACACATACAGCTGGACATTTGTGGCAAACTGCATGCAGCACCCCCGAACAGTCGGTTCCTGCTCATGGCCTACGACTTGTTCTCAAAGTGGCCGGAGGTGTTACCCACTAACTCAGTCACAACGGATGTGGTTACGGGTTTCCTCTTGTCAGTGTTCGCCGGTGGTGGATACCAAATGAAATCATGACTGACAATGGTCCGCAGTTCACCTCTGGGGCGTTTGAAGAGTTCTTGAGCAGTAAGGGTGTGGAACCCATTAAAACCACATTCTACCACCCCCAGGCCAATGGGGGCATTGAACGTTTTAACAAAACCCTGAAAAACAAACTGAGAGCTCATTTGGCAGATGGCTTCACATTTCTGTATGCCCTCCAGAGCACACTACTTCACTACAGGGCAACGGCCCATGCTACGACAGGATGTTCCCCAGCGGCTCTCTTGCTGGGACGTGAACTGCTTCTACCTTTGGATCGACTGAGGCCACCCACGACTCATCCTCCAGGAAAAATGGACCCTACACGGGACCGGGTCACTGCGCAACAGTGTAAAATGAAACGTTGATTTGACAGGAAGCACAGAGCGAGAGCCCATGGACTGAAGGTGTCGGACTGAATCTGGATTAGACACCCTAACCGCACACATAAGCTGCAGCCGCTCTGGATGGGTCCCTTGTGCATCACAAGACAACGAGGCCAGGACATGTTTGAGCTTGCAGACAGGTCGCAGTGGCACTCCAGCAGACTTAGGAAGTCACCACCGGACCAGAGGACTAGGACTACGACGAGACAGGCTGACGTGAGGTGGGACTGTTGGACTGGAGTGGTGAGAATGCACAGGTGTGGCCGATGGCGCCCGGTGCAGAGTCCCCACCCAGGGGACGCCTGGTTGGAGTTTGTCAGAGGCCCAGGTACCTGGAGGACTATGTATTGAGTACAACAATAATTGATGCCTGTTGGGAGTAAGCGGCAGAATAATCCGCTCCAACACGGTGGGGCGTTCTGGTAGTCTTCCCAGACGCCTGTTTGGTTGGCTAAGTTTTGCCTAGTTAGCGTTATACAGCCGTCACAACCTGTTGCACAACCTTTTGAGGCAATCACTGCAATCAAACGATTTCTGTAACTGTCAGTGAGACTTCTGCACCTCTCAGCAGATATTTTGGCCCACTCCTGTGCCAGATGCAGCAAAGCAGCCCCAGAACATAACAATCAACAATTTTGTCCATATCTATCTATCTATCTATCTATCTATCTATCTATCTATCTATCTATCTATCTATCTATCTATCTATCTATCTATCTATCTATCTATCTATCTATCTATCTATCTATCTATCTATCTATCTATCTATCTATCTATCTATCTATATTCAGTGTACTGGGCGGGGTACACTGAATCCTTGATATAGAATTTATCATGAGAGTCTGTTGGATCGTTCTTAGTCTGGCCCTTCACCCAGGACCAGTTTGTCTTGGGTGACCCTATCAGAGGCAAATTGCCCCAGACAACATAGCTCCTGGGATCACTGGGGCATGCAAACCCCTCACCACGATAAGGTGACGATCCATGAGGGGATCATCAGGATCCCCTCGGGATCCCCTTCGGGAGTATGGGGTATCGGGCTTGTTGTTACGGGCTATTCGGTCTCTGTACAACCATTGTGAGAGTTTGGTTCGTATTGCCAACACTCTGTCGGAGTCATTCCCAGTGAGAGTTGGACTCCGCCAGGGCTGCCCTTTGTCACCGATCTTGTTCATAATTTTTATGGAGAGGATTTCTAGGCGCAGCCAGGGAATGGAGGGTGTCATGCTTGGTGACCACAGGATCTCATCTCTGTTATTTGCAGATGATGTCCTGTTGGCTTCATCCAGCAATGACCTACAGCTCTTGCTGGGACGGTTTGCCGCTGAGTGTGAAGCGGCTGGGAATCAGAATCAGCACCTCCAAGTCCGAGTCAATGGTCCTCAGCCGGAAAAAGGTGGATTGTCCTCTCTGGGTTGGGGACAGGCTCCTGCCCCAAGTGGAGGAGTTTAAGTATCTTGGGGTCTTGTTCACGAGTGAGGGGAAAATGGAGCGAGAGATTGACAGACGGATTGGAGCAGCATCTGCAGTGATGCGGACATTGTACCGGTCTGTTGTGGTGAAGGGGGAGCTTAGTTCTAAGGCAAAGCTGTCAATTTACCAGTCAATCTACGTTCCTACTCTCACCTATAGTCACGAGCTTTGGGTAGTGACCGAAAGAACGAGATCGCGGATACAAGTGGCTGAAATGAGCTTTCTCCGTAGGATTGCTGGACTCACCCTCAGAGATAGGGTGAGGAGCTCAGTCATCTGGGAGAGGCTCAGAGTAGAACCGCTGCTCCTCCACATTGAAAGGAGTCAGTTGAGGTGGTATGGGCATCTGATTAGGATGCCTCCTGGATGCCTCCCACTTGAGGTGTTTCGGGCACGTCCCACTGGGAGGAGACCCCGGGGCAGACCCAGGACTCGGTGGAGAGACTATGTCTCCCAGCTGATCTGGGAACGCCTTGGTATCCTCTCTGAAGAGCTGGAGCAGGTGACTGGGGAGAGGGAAGTCTGGGCTTCTCTGCTTGAACTGCTGCCTCCGCGACCCGGACTTCCGGAAAAGCGGTAGAAGATGGATGGATGGATGGCATGTTGACAAGCCACAAAGCTTCTGGGAGAATGTCCTATGGACAGACGAGACAAAACTGGAACTTTTTGGCAAGGCACATCAGCACTATGTTTACAGACGCAAAAATGAAGCATACCAAGAAAAGAACACTGTCCCTACTGTGAAACATGGAAGAGGTTCTGTTATGTTCAGGGGCTGCTTTGCTGCATCTGGCACAGGGTGTCTTGAATCTGTGCAGGGTACAATGAAATCTCAAGACTATCAAGGTATTCTAGAGAGAAATGTGCTGCCCAGTGTCAGACAGCTTGGTCTCAGTCGCACGTCATGGGTCTTGCAACAGGATAATGACCCAAAACACACAGCTAAAAACACCCAAGAATGGCTAAGAGCCAAACATTGGACTATTCTAAAGTGGCCTTCTATGAGCCCTGATCTAAATCCTATCAAACATTTGTGGAAGGAGCTGAAACATGCCATCTAGAGAAAGCACCCTTCAAACCTGAGACAACTGGAGCAGTTTGCTCATGAGGAGTGGGCCAAAATACCTGCTGAGAGGTGCAGAAGTCTCAGTGACAGTTACAGAAATTGTTTGATTGCAGTGATTGCCTCAAAAGATTGTGCAACAAAATATTAAGATAAGGGTACCATTGTGGTGCACATATGTAGTTTCACGGGCTCACATGTATATGACTGTTCATATTCTCTCATGTATATTCCTGTGTGCTTATTTTGGCTTCACGTCTGAAGAGGAACAAAAGGTCTGGACCTCCTGGGGATAAGAGGAGGACGAGAGAGTTGGCCTTTTGATATGCAAAGAGATGGACATGAATGATTTCCTGACCACCCAGGTTTGGGTGGAAGAGAGAGGAACTGCACGGGGGATGCATTGTGTTTGGGATTTAAAGACAATGGGATTTTGCACTTTGATGTCAGGGGTATAAGAGTGGCAGATGTTGGTTTTTTTTTCTCTTTCTGCTTTTGAATGTTGGAGAGTGTGTCGTGAATAAAATGGAACCTGAGAAATAACTCTGCCTCTATACCATCTTGCAGCACCCTGTCCTCCAGCCTTAACCCTGTTGGTCCAGACTGGAGCACGCGCACGTCCGCGTCGCCACCCTGCTCCGCGGCCATGGCTGCGTAATCTATCCCTACGCGGACTGGGGCCGCGCGCACTTCTGCGCCGCTACCCTGGTCCGCGGCAACAGCTGCGAAATCTACCTCTACGTGGGCTGGAGCAGCCACGGCACGCGAGAGGCAGTCTGCCACTACGTTAAGTTTACTCACTACATGCTGGATATCGGTAGTGAACTCCGAAATTGCGGCCAGCTGTCTCTGCTGCCGGCCCGACCAAGGTTCCGAAATCTTGGCCATCGCAAAAGTCAGCGGCTTGTGGTCAACGAACGCAGTGAAACGGCGTCCCTCCAGCCAAAACTGGAAGTGACGAATAGCCAAATGGAGAGCTAACAACTCCCTGTCGAATACGCTGTATTTTCGCTCACTATCGCGCAAAGTCTTGCTGAAAAACGCGAGCGGCTGCCAGGCTCCAGCCACATACTGTTCCACAACCGCCCCTATGGCCACATCTGACGCGTCAGTAGTGAGCGCCATGGGGGCCGTTGGGACTGGATGCGCTAACAGCGCAGCGTTTGCCAAGGCTGTTTTGACTTCAGAGAATGCGCGCTCCAGCTCGGGAGACCATTCGATTTTATTTGCGGGTTTTTGTTTTTTAAGCACAGCGTACAATAGTTGCATGAGCTGCGCCGCGCGGGGGAGGAAACGGTTATAAAGATTCACCATTCCCAAAAACTCCTGTAACGCTTTGACCGTTTGTGGCTGGGGAAAATTTGCCACCGCGCGCACCTTGTCAGGCAGAGGAACTGCTCCTTCGGGAGAGACGCGATGCCCCAAAAAATCAATCTGCGCCACCCCGAACTGACACTTCGCTGGGTTGATTATTAGCCCGTGCTCCGCCAACCTCTGGAAAACTGCCGTGAGGTGGCTCTCGTGTTCGTCTTCTGACGCACTGGCTACCAAAATGTCGTCCAGGTAGATGAACACGAAAGGGAGATCGTGCAACACCGCGTCCATCATGCGTTGGAAAGTCTGCGCTGCGCCTTTAAGCCCAAACGGCATGTGCAAAAACTCATAAAGCCCGAACGGAGTTATTACCGCTGTTTTGGGTATGTCCTCAGCGCAGTCTGGAACCTGATGATAACCGCGTACCAGGTCTATCTTAGAAAAAATGCGCGTCCCCGCCAAATGAACTGAAAAATCCTGGATATGTGGGATTGGGTAGCGGTCGTGTGCTGTAGCATTGTTCAGCCTGCGAAAATCACCGCACGGCCGCCACGAGCCATCAGTTTTAGGGACCATGTGAAGCGATGAAGCCCAAGGGCTCTTTGAACGTTGGATGATGCCCAATTTTTCCAGGTTGGCAATCTCCTCGCGCGCTATGGCCAGTTTAGCTGAATCCAAGCGCCGAGCTTTTGCAAAAACGGGCGGTCCGGTGGTAGTAGTAAAATGCTCCACCCCGTGTTTAGCCACGGACGCCGAAAACGTTGGCACCGTGAGTGCTGGAAACTGAGTGAGGAGTGTGTGGAACTTACCACCTGCAGCTGTGACGTTGGCTTGTGCTGTTGGCGGGGCCACTCGCGCTGTACAGGGAATAGAAGAAAAAGAGAGTGCATTAACCAGGCGTCTGTTAGCAAGATCGACCAAAAAACCATGTGAGCACAAAAAATCAGCACCTAACATGTTGAAATTGACTGCCGCTATGACGAAAGTCCACTCGAATGTGCGGCCGTGTAACGACAGAGACAGGGTCTTCTCCCCGAAGGTCTTAATCGCTGAGCCATTCGCTGCTGACACCACAGGGCCACTGGAAGACGCCAGCCGGTCAGCGTAGGAAGGTGTGATGAAACTCAGCTGGAAGCCTGTGTCCACGAGGAAGTGCCTCCCCGATCGCGCGTCCCTCAAGTAGAGCAGCTTGTTCTCCTCACCGAGAGCCGCAGCTGCTACCGACTCCCGGTCTTGGCGTTTCCCGAGCGCTTGAATTGGCACAGTGGAATGCACTTGCGTGCCCTCTCGGCGAAATGGCGATGGTAAAAGCAAAGGACTTCACTTCCGCCCTCCCAAGAGAGCAGACGCTTTTTTCTTCTCTCCTGCTGATTTTTTCCTCCCCTCCTGTTACTAGATCCCAGCTTGCTGTTGTCTGCCTGCGTCTAACTGCGACCGCCGAAAAGAAATTATGGAGTTAATAAGCTGGGCTTTGAACACAATTGACACTATTTTTTCAACAAGGAAAAGTGCTCCGGGGGAAGCTGTCTGCCCCGCTGGAACGGCTCCAGTGGGCTATCTATGTGACACGGGTAAATGGAAAATGCTGTGTCTCTCTAATCTTTCTATCGAAGATATTGAAGATCTGTTTATCTTCGTAACCTTGGTGATTGGGATAATTCTGATTGGGACGGGAATTGTCTTGGTTTACCGCAAATTGCTGAAGATGGATTCAACCTATCAAAATGCTGGCCAGGCGAGGTGCATCCAACAAATTGAGAAACTGGAGAAGACCATGATAGCGACTACTGGAGAACTGTCTCGTAAGGTGGATTACATCATGGGTTCGCTCAGGTCTTTCCACGACGAATTCAAAGCTGCGCAATGAAGGATTAATGTACTGAATCTACAGAAGAAATACAAGTCTTCTCTGTGATCAGTCCTATTTGGCATTATTATTCCCCATGAAAATTCCTCCTGGCTGTCTGCAGTCTGTGTTTTTTTCAAAATCATGAGCACAAGGCCTTGGACAGCCAGCTGCAGCGCCAGATAAGACTGGGCGCCAGACAGACAAAACATCTTCTGCCAAGGGTCCTTGGGTCTCTCTTATTATCATCAACACTGCTCAACACCGCACACACATTGATTCATGAACTGATTAAAGATACTGTACACTGCTCTCTTGTGTCTTGTGAATTCTATTGTATGCTAATGCATGAGGGTTTTTTTCTGTGTAGTCAAAATTTGGCTCACATATGAGCGTTTATTCTGATTACTATGTTTTTTCTCTCTCCTATTGTGTTTTCCTCCCCCTCCTCTCCCCTCTTTACCTCCACTGTTGACAGGCGCCTTGTATGGCGACGCGTCATTGGATGCGCCTAACGTGCGCGTCTAATGTCAAGTCAAATTCCTTGTGTGTTTACTTGTAAATATACTTGGCAATAAAGCTGATTCTGATTCTGATTCTGATTCTGATTCTGAAAGGACGTCGTCTGCTCCGCGCCTCCTGGTCCCCGTCGCTGCCGTCGTCGGTGAGTCTGGTGCTGCAGCCTCTGGCCCCCTGCCATCTCTGGATGTTGCGCCCAGCTCCGCTGCCTCGGTCGTGGCCGTGTGTCATCTATGGGCGTTGACGAGTCGTTGTGCCTCCTGGCCCAGCTCATGGTAGTCTCGGTGGGCCAGCAGCTGTGAACTGGCCAGGGTAACTCTCACCACTGGCAGTAGTGTCCTGAGGAAAAGGTGGGCGAAAATAAAGCCATCATCTTCGGCGTCTCTCAAACTCAGCATCTTCGCCATCAGGTCTGCAGGTCTGTCGACCTCACACTCAGTCAACACCAGGAGCTTCTCTGCTCGCTCTCCCAGCGAGAGGGTGAAAAAATGGATGAGAGCAGCCTTTAAAGTGCTGTACTTGTCATCGTCTGGCGGGTGGTTGATCAGGCTCTCTACACGCTGGGCTGTGTGGTTGTCCAGCTTTGCAACTACATGGTAGAACTTCGTGGCGTCTGCCGAAACCTTCCAAAGATGGAACTGTGCCTCAACTGCGTTAAACCAGGAGCGCGGACTGTTCTGCCAGAAGTCCGGAAGCTGGACTGTGGTAGCTGCATTAGCTTGGCTGGCTCCTGATGAGTCCGGTGCAGGAGAATCATCTCCGGCCATAATACGTCTTAAGGTCACCAGTGTGGAGATTGTGTGGAAAGGATGAGGCAGAGTTATTTCTCAGGTTCCATTTTATTCACAACACACTCTCCAACATTCAAAAGCAGAAAGAGAAAAAACCCCCAACATCTGCCAGTCTTATACCCCTGACATCAAAGTACAAAATCCCATTGTCTTTAAATCCCAAACACAATGCATCCCCCGTGCAGTTCCTCTCTCTTCCACCCAAACCTGGGTGGTCAGGAAATCATTCATGTCCATCTCTTTGCATATCAAAAGGCCAACTCTCTCGTCCTCCTCTTATCCCCAGGAGGTCCAGACCTTTTGTTCCTCTTCAGACATGAAGCCAAAATAAGCACACAGGAATATACATGAGAGAATATGAACAGTCATATACATGTGAGCCCGTGAAACTACATATGTGCACCACACCATCATTTTTGTCCAGGCCTGTTTCACGAGTTTGTTTTTTAAAATAATTCTGTTGAACCACAATTCAAAAGCATTGTCTGATTTTCATTGGTTAATTTTCATAGAATTTTTATTTATTACAACTTTTGTCAGATTCAAGTTATTTCTGTGACCATTGTGGGTTTTTCTTTCATTAACAGAGGGGTACCAACAATTTTGTCCATCTCTCTCTCTCTCTCTCTCTCTCTCTCTATATATATATATATATATATATATATATATATACAGTATATATATATATATATATATATATATATATATATATATATATATATATATATATATAATATAGATGATACTGTGTGTTTCTTCATTTTTTTGGGGGGGGGTGCAATATGTGGGATTTGACTCTCGAGGCTTGCCGTAGCATAGCCAAGGGGGTTGTGGTGATGACGTCAGGTGGGCTACGGCTAGAGTATGTATTCTGTTGTTCACTATAATAAAGGTTGTTCAGTACTCAGTTAATGGAGGCTCCCATCTCATGTTATTCGGACATAACACGGGGGTCCTCTTGTTAACCTGTACAGGGAGAACATTGCCCCACCCAACCTGGAAAAAAGAGAATTGTCCCCCCATTATCATCAACTTTACTATATCATGTTACATAAGAGAATAACTTTACTTTGAATGACTAATTCTAAGCAGAACTACAAAAAACTCTCACATTGATTTCCAGTTTTTTCCCTTATAAATCTGCAACTGCAATTTTTTGTTTTCTCTCATAAAGTTGCATTTTTTTCTCATAAATCTGCAAATTTGTTCTGATAAATTTGTGACTTTTCTCAAATTTGCAATATTTTTCTCATTTATTTTTTTCTTGTAAATGTGCAGTTTTTTGTGTAAACTTGTAGTTTTTCCTGTAAATTTTCACCACTTTTCTCATAAATTTGCAGTGCTCATTTGGATAAATTTTTATAGTGTAACTAATTGTAATCTGACTTTTTCAATTTTTAAATTGTCAACTTTTATCATAATATTGTATACCTTTATTCTTGCAAATTTGTACCCAATTTACAAGTATACATTTGTACCCTAAATTGGTGAATGCCGCCCCCCTCCCCCCCAAAAAATTGTTTACTGATTATGAGTAACGTTTGATGTCATTCTTCAAACATATGTATATGCTTAAAACTAAAAAAACCCAAAAACATTTCTATAGGTGTCAGTTCTGGATGGAGCTACTGTATTTGCAGACCTTAGAGATGCCTGATACTTCAATGGGAGTCATCAAGCCACCGCACAGCAGGCTTCAATGGAGCATCAGTGTCTGTTGATATTGCTTTGGTGATGCTGTTCAGAAGGACTTGGATAAGTGTGTGAGACTGTGGAACAGTCACAGGATTCGCCCTTCCAGAACAACATCATGTCCAGGAGGACTGCCCAATGAACTCTACTACTTACCAATACATTGGATGATAGATTAATATTCATTTTATTTTTAGCTTAAATTTAAATAAATACAATTACGTCTTCTGGTTAGCATAGGTTTGGTTCCAGAGACTGTGGATTTAAAATTGAATTGGCTGAATTGGATGCCTTTCCTGAGGCTCGCCTGTCAGTAAGTCCTTGTGGGGACCCAAACATGCAGGAGTACTTGGACTTTACCATGGAGCACCATCAATTACAGAAGCCAGAGGACTGGCAGTCTGCATCTGAATTGTATCTGAAACTCAAAGAAATTGCTCAGTTATGAATTGAAACTGACCAAAAAGGTTTATTGTAAAGGTGGGACGTTGTCTGTCTGAACATAAGTGTCTGAGTCTGTTGCCCACAGCTTCATTATTTCAAACTGGGAAATAATGAATAAAAATTAAAAGTAAAGTAAGGAGCTTTTATTGCCTATTTGGATTATGCAACTGCACCTTTAGGTGTGCCTTTATCAACAACAATAAGGAAAAAACATTTTCAGAGTCTGAGCTCTAGGGGTCATTCAGTCACATGGCTTAGAAACAGCCAAATCCTGGACTATTTTGAATTCCAAAGTCCATTTGTAATTTAAACACACTATATGCATCTAGGAGTGGTAATTTCAATGAGTTTGAACATGCATTTGCCATTGGGAATGGACAGTCATCCAGGAACTCTCTTCGTGGCGATGGTTCCAAGCCAGATGGGTGAAGTGAAGTCAGCCCAGTGGCAAACATCAAAACATCCTTCACAGACACAGCAGCCTGGCCCTCTGCAAAGAAAAAATATTCAGATGCACACACCATGGTAATGTGGTTTCCCAACAAGTTACAAAAAATTTACAAATCTTCACAATCAAGGAGATAGTCTGCCCAGTAGACCAAAGTTTGACTCTCTTTTAGTCTGTTGTTACTCCCTGAAGGACTGAGGTCAGGTTCAATTCAATTCAACTTCATTTAAATAGTACCATTTCACAACAACATTCATCTCATAGCGCTTTCAACTGTAGGGGAAACCCCCACAATTGCAGAAAGACCCCAGGAATCAGGCGATCCCCTGTGAGCAAGCACTTGGCGATGGTGGAGAGGAAAAACTCCCTTTTAACAGGAAGAAACCTCCAGCAGAACCAGGCTTAGGGATGGGCAGTCATTTGCTGCAACTGGCTTGGGGGTGAGGGGATAGAGAAGACGAAAAGAACAGACATGTCGAGAACAAACAGCAGGACGGGGACTCAATCTATCGGAGAGAACAAACAGATGTTAAAGACTAGCAAAAATATTTCATTAAGAGTGAAGAAAGGAGTGAAGCCCAGTGCATTGTTGGAGGTCCCCCGGCTGTCTAAACCTATTAGCAGCATAAATAAGGGAGGGTTCAGGGGCACATGATCCCTCCCTAATTATAGGTTATATCAAAAAGGAAGGTTTTAACCCTATTCTTATAAACAGAGATCAAGTCTGACTCCCGAATCCAGATTGGCGGCTGGCTCCACAGGAGAGGAGCTTGATAACTTGTAGCACTGCCACATATTTTATTGCATTACCCCTTTTATGGAGAAAATGGTAAATACATAAAGGGTGAGCCTAGGTATCATAAATGATAAGATTCAATATTTAAATGCTCCATTCATTGTTTGTGCCTCTTTAAATAGTCAAGTTCCACTATCAAGTTGCTTGTATGTATGATGAAAAAAATAATCAACCTGTCACAGCGTCAGCTGGTCTTGGGAGGGGTAATCAGCTGATTTCCAGCAGCTGGCAGCAGTTTAAGAGGAAGGCGGAAGTCGCTGCAACACAGACACACAGAGGAGAGAGGAGAAACGCGAGGAGGAAAGATCTTTCCTAGACGACTGGAGCAACCAAAGGAGTGTCGGACCACAGGAAGGCTACGAGAGACCTACGGGTGTCGCCGCATCCACCCTGAAGAACAGAGAGTTGGTTTGGCCGGGGAGGTAGGACGCCTGGTCATGGGGGAATCCACAGCGCACCTGGAGTGAAGGGCGATGGGACCTTAGGCCAGTGAGAGCGTTCCCTACATGTTTATCTCCTCATTTTTTTCCATCTGCATTTTGACTGAGCTCAGTTTTGGTTTTTTTTTTTTTTTTTTGTGACTAAACGAACAGTGACGTTGTGTTAATTTTTGTTTGACATTATTTGAACACTTCATTTTTTCTTCTTTTTTGGTGCCGGCGAAGATTTGGGACTTGGTCAAGGACAGTTTGACGGCAAGATTGGGTTATAAAAAATAAGGACTACAAGTTGTAAATAAAACGTGTGTGTGTGTGTGTGGGGGGGGAAATAAGGTATAAGGAAATTATTTGTTGTGCAATTATTATTTTGTTCACTTTGAGTTGAGTTTCAATAATAACCCACAAAGCCATATGAGCTTGTACAGAGTGGATTCATTTCAACTCCGTGTTTTTGGTAATATTCTCTATTTATGGCTTTATGGTTTAGTGGTGGTGAATTCATAATGGCAACAAGAAAGTGTAATGGTGATGCTGCTCAAGGTGGAAGGCCTGTTGATCCAGGTTTCATGGCGGGGCCTTTTGTAACAAGGAGGAATGCCCCTGAAGAAATTTCATCGTTACTGAGTACGTTGCACTTGGAGGATGATGATTATGGGGATGAGGTCGGTACAGAATTGGATGAGCCCGAAATTGTTCATGGTGATGATGAAAATGTATGTGCTGCTTTAGAACCACAGTATGAGGAAAATGGTGACATGGGGGAAGATGGTGCACACCCTGCCCAGCAGGAATATGAGGAGCTAAAAAATCAGGTGGCAGTGTGAACACAGCAGCTTTACCTGCTTGATGGTAAAGTAAAGGACTTTATTAACAGCACTGTTAACAGAGAGACCCATTTCCGGCAGTACGTTGACCGTAGTTTTGAAAAATTCAATGATAGAGTGGAGATGTTGGAAAAAAAATATAGTAAATTGCCTGTTATGGAGAGATGAGAAATGGAAAAGGCATCTTAGCCGGCTGCGGCTTGCTAGTACTCCCAAAGTGCAGAAAACCGTGGCAGTCTCTACTGATACTAGTACGGTAGTTCCTACGCTATCATTGGATCGGCCTGGTGTACCCACCTACTACCCCAAACCTCCCATGCACCTTGAATTCCCTACATTTGGCACTGCCAGTGACTCTGCGGAGGTCCTTAATTTCATTGAACAATATGAGAACTTTTTGAGTCTCAGGCCCCTGTTCAACCCGGAGTTGATGGGCGCCCTGGCTGCAGTCTTAAAGGGTCAGGCGCGCAATTGGTGGAAGGCGGCCAAAGATCAAGCTACTGATTGGCCATCCTTCAAAGAGGTGTTCTTTGGGGCTTTCCTGTCCTTGGACTATATGGCGGAAGTGGAGGAGAGATTTAGAGACATGGTGCAGAAGCCTGAGCATTACCTGAGGGATTTTGCCTACGATTATCGTGCCCTCTGTCTCAAGTGGAAGCCTGATATGCCTGAAGAGGAGATGTTGAGGCGTATCTTGAATAACATCAATCAACCCCAAGATTGCCGGGTGCTTGCAGGGCACGGTGTCGATTGTGGGCCAGCTGGTGAAGGTGGGGTCTCTGGTGGAGAAGGACTGCTCCGAGGCAAAGGAGTACTGGCAAGGGGTCCATGCAAATTAGGACAAGACCCCAAGGAAGGTTCCAGATAAAAGAGCGACGAGCACGGCGGAGGTTACCGTGATGCACCAAGAATGCCCGAGCGGCAGGAACCCGGACCACTTGTTGGTGCCAGTGACCATTAGAGAGCTACAGGGGGTCGCTGTTTTGGGCACCAGGAGTACTTATACTCTTATTAAAGAGAGTCTGTGGAGACAGCTGATCATGGCTGAAGAGACCCTCCGTCCTGCTGAGGAACAACGCTTTGTGATGGCCAATGGCAGTGCTCATCCAGCAATAGGCAAGACGAGGCTGTGGGTGGACTGGCATGGGGGAAAATGGATGGTGGAAATCCATGTAATGGAGGACCGCCATCTTGCTTTCCCTGTCATTATCGGATTGAACTTCCTTTTACAGACGGGGGTGGTATTAAATCTGTCCAAGAAAGTCTACTGGCTGAAAGCAGGTGATGGATTTGCCTATCATGCGTTCCTCCACCAAACTCCTGATACAAGCAGGTGGTTCACAGTGTCCAGATACACCTCCCAAAACTATGTCTGGCCGGTAGGGGGTGCCCTACCCGGTTGGACTTCTGCCTCTAGCAGGAAACCTTCATCTACCTACGATACTGACTGCTCAGAGGAACTCCCGCAAAACATCCAGGAGTGGCCCACCTCCTTAGCAGAAATTGTGGTGGAGCAGGAGAAAGACCAGGTGTTATGTGACTTTAAACAGCACAAGTTGAACAACTCACAACCTGACCACATCTGTTTTGTCATACACCAGGGGGGGTGCTGTATCATCGGGTCTCTCTAAAAGACCAAAGAGAGAAGCATCAGTTGGTAGTACCACAGTCCCTCGTCCTGGAATTCATCTGGTACTATCATGTGATTCCCCAGGGGGGACATCAGGGGCAGCTGAAGACCCTGTTGAGAGTTTTGGAGGTAGCCTGGTGGCCTAGAGTTTGGAAAGATGTCTGGAGTCATACGAAAACCTGCACAACATGTCAGCAGTATAAGGCAGATACGTAAAACCAAGCCAGCTGGAGTACCGCAGAGCATTGACATCTTGGCTCCGGGGAGGATGATGGGAATTGACCTTATGGGCCCCTTCCCCCGAAGTAAAAAGGCCAGTGCTTACCTATTAGTGGTGGTAGACTACTTTTCACAGTGGGTTGAAATATTTCCCTTGAGAGACATTAACACATCTCGTCTTGGCAAGATTCTATGAGAGGAAGTTTTTACATGCTGGGGAGTGCTGCGGTACTTGGTTTCTGACAGGGGACCACATTTTACCGCCAGGCTCATGGCAGAGCTCTGTAAATCCTGGGGAGGGGTACAGGAATTAACCACGAGCTACCACCCACAGGCTCAACTCACAGAATGCTTTAACAGGACAATAAGGACCAGGATAGCCTCGTTGGTGGGACAGTTCCATAACACCTGGGACCAGTGGATTCTGGAGTTCTGCTTGGCACTCAATACTGCCCAACTGAAAACTCCAGGGAGAGCCCCAGCGGAAATAACTTTGGGAAGGAAACTACAGGGACTGTTGGAGAGGCTCATTCACCAAATGCTCTCACCTGACCAGCAGGCAGCATGCATCAGGGTGGAACAACAGCAGAAGAAGGCCGAGAGGGTTAAGCGGAGACTGGGGGGTACACCAGGCCGGACAAGCTAAGTTTGATAATTCCCGCTGTAAAGAGGTGCCCTTTCAGCCGGGTGACTTAGTCTGGGTCAGATCACACCCACTCCCCATAATCGGTGACAAATTCTCCCCCAAGCTAGCGCCTAAGTGGAAAGGTCCAACAAGAATTATAGAAAAGTTGGGGCCTATCAACTACAAAGTAGGATGGAGTCACCCACCTGATAAGCAGGGTAATAGGAATGTGGTAAATCTAGAACGATATTATGGTGTCTTATCATAGTAGCCTCCGGCTGGAGGGGGGAGTCTATGTAGCACTGCCACACATTTTATTGCTTCGCCCCTTTTATGGAGAAAATGGTAAATACAAAAAGGGTGAGCCTAGGTATCATAAATGATAAGATGCAATATTTAAATGCTCCATTCATTGTTTTTGCCACTTTACATAGTCAAGTTCCACTATCAAGTTGCATGTACACTACTGTTCAAAAGTTTGGGGTCACTCAGACAATTATTTTGTGTTTTCCATGAAAAGTCACACTTATTTACCACCATGAGTTGTAAAATGAATAGAAAATATAGTCAAGACATTGACAAGGTTAGAAATAATGATTTGTATTTGAAATAATAATTTTTTCCTTCAAACTTTGCTTTCGTCAAAGAATCCTCCATTTGCAGCAATTACAGCATTGCAGACCTAACATGATTGCACAAGGGTTTTCTAATCATCCATTAGCCTTCTGACACAATGAGCAAACACATTGTACCATTAGAATACTGGAATGATAGTTGCTGGAAATGGGCCTCTATACACCTATGTAGATATTGCACCAAAAACCAGACATTTGCAGCTATAATAGTCATTTACCACATTAGCAATGTATAGAGTGTATTTCTGATTAGTTTAAAGTTATCTTCATTAAAAAAAGTGCTTTTCTTTCAAAAATAAGGAAATTTCTAAGTGACCCCAAACTTTTGAATGGTACTGTATGTATGATGACAAAAAATAATCAACCTGTCACAGCGTCAGCTGGTCATGGGAGGGGTAATCAGCTGATTTCCAGCAGCTGGCAGCAGTTTAAGAGGAAGGCGGATGTCGCCGCGACACAGACACACAGAGGAGAGAGACACGAGGAGGAAAGATCTTTCCTAGATGACTGGAGCAACCAAAGGCACGTCACACCTCAGGAAGGCTATGAGAGACCTGCATGTGTCGGCGCACCCACTCCGAGGAACGTAGAGTTGGTTTGGCCCAGGAGGTAGGATGCTTGGTCATGGGGGAATCCACAGTGCACCCGGAGTGAGGGGCGACGGGACCTTAGGCTGGTGAGAGCATTCCCTACATGTCTATCTCCTCAGTTTTTTTTTCCATCTGCACTGTGACTGAGCTCAGGGTTTATTTTTTTTGTGACTAAACAGTGACGTTCTGTTAATTTTTGGGAGACATTATTTGAACACTTCATTTTTTCTTCTTTTTTGGTGCCAGCAAAGATTTGGGACTTGGTCATGGACAGTTTGACGCCGATATTGGGTTATAAAAAAATGAGTACAGGTTGTAAATAAAACGTGTGTGTGGGATATGGTATAAGGAAATTATTTGTTGTGCAATTATTATTTTGTTCACTTTGAGTTTCAATAATAACCCACAAAGCCATACGAGCTTGTACAGAGTGGAATCATTTCAACCCCATGTTTTTGGTAAGATTCTCTATTTAATAGCAGAGTGTTACAAACTGAAGGCTCTGCCTTCCATTGTACTTTTGGAGATTCTAGGTATTACAAGTAATCCTGCATTTTGAGCGTAGTGCTCTGTTAGGATAATAGGGTAGTATCAGATCTTTTAAATAAAAAGGGACCTGATTATTTAGAGCTTTGTAAGTGAGAAGAAGGATATTAAAATTAATTCTAAACTCTATGGGAAGCCAATGAAGGGAGGCCAGAACCAGAGAGATATGATCTCTCTTTCTAGTACCTGTTAAAACTCTTGCTGCAGCATTTTGGATCAGCTGAAGACTTTTTAAAGATATTTCACAACAGCCTGATAATAAAGAGTTACAATAATCTAATCTAGAGCTAACAAAAGAGTAGATTAGTTTCTCAGCATCACTCTGAGACAAGATGCTCCTAATCTTGGTAATATAACACAAATGATAGAAGGCAGTCTGAGAAACAAGTTTAATATGTAAATTGAAAAACAGATCTGGATCAAAAATAACTCCAAGGTTCCTCACAAAACTATTAAGAGAGAGTAACCGCATTCAAACTAAGAGTTTGATTTGGAAAGGTATTTCTAAGGTGTTTTTGGACCAACAAGAATGACTTCAGTCTTATCTGAATTTAATAGCAGGAAATTACAAGTCATCCAAGCTTTGATTTCCTTAAGATAGGCCTCCAACTTGGCTAATTGATTGCTATCATCTGGCTTCATTGACAGGTATAATTGTGTGTCATGCTGTTTATTCCATCTAGCTACAATGCTCCGCACTGTGCCTAGCGGAAGCATATAAAAACTAAAGAGAATAGGGCCTAGCGCAGATCCCTGTGGAACTCCGTGACTGAGCTTTGAGTTGGAAGAAAACTCATTATTGACATGAACAAACTGGAACCTATCAGATAAATAAGATCTAAACCACTGCAATGAAGCTCCATTAAATCCAACATGGTGTTCTAAACTAGCAAGAAGAATATTATGATCAATGGCATCAAAAGCTGCACAAAGGTCTAAAAGGACAAGTACAGAAACAAGTCCATTATCAGATGCAATAAGGAGGTCATTAGTGACCTTCACTAAGGCTATTTCAGTACTATGATGGATTCTAAACCCAGATTGAAACTCTTCAAATAAACCATTCCCCTGCAAGTGGTCAAATAATTGCATAGCAACAACTCTACAATTTTTTAAATGAAAGGCAGATTAGAGATTGGTTCATAGATAGCTAAAACTCCTGGATCCAGCATTGGCTTTTTGAGTAAAGGTTTAATTACAGCAGTTTTAAAAGCCTGCGGTACATGGCCTAATGTTAATGAAGAATTGGTTATTTGAAGAATAGAGCTACCAATAAGTGGAAAGACTTCTTTAAATAACCTGGTAGGAACAGGGTCTAAAAGACAAGTTGAAGGCTTGGATGAGGAAATTATTTTATTTAATTCTCAAAGGTCAATTGGAGTAAACTCATCCAAACAGATATCAATTGGAGGAGTTGTCACACTTAATGTATTTAAGTTAATGGTGGGAAGAATCTGACTGATTTTATCTCTGATAGATGAAATTTTATTATTGAAAAAGTTCATAAAGTTCTGACTAGTAAGCTCTAAGGGAATGCTAGGATTGACAGAGTCCTGACGCTTTGTCAGCCTGGCTACAGTGCTGAAAAGAAACCTGGAATTATTCAGGTGTGAAGAGTCACTCAAGTTCAAAGCCAGTGAGCCGCTTTTCAGAGTGGCACAGAACAGGGGCCAGCAAAGTAGGGTGTTGCTGTAGTGCAGTCAAAAACTGAAGGGCTGAAAGTCCATCTTTGAATCTACAAAGTGAGTACAAACACTGTTTCACTGCTGTGTAGTACCAACTGCATTTAAATTATCTAAAGAAAAACTTAATCATTCTCTTCCCAATAATTACAATCCATCTAAACAAACGTACATTTGGGGGAAAATGGTTTGGTTGAACATCACTGATTTAAAGAACCCAATTTCTTGCTTTGCATATGGCAAGGTATTTATGCACCCATGTCATCGTGCGAGAGGTGCACATCGGCAATGCAGGCTGCACGAGCTATGATTGGTTTTCTTTGGCCCATCCTTCCCATTTTCTGGTTCTCACCTCTGCTCCACTCATTCACCACAGTGCTACTTCCAAAATAAGTCACAAAGCAAAAATCCAAATTCAAAAGAGTATTGAGAAAGTTAAGCAGAGAACATTTCTATGAATTGTCCTTAACATTAATTGCATTGTCAAATAATGGCAGTGGTGGTGGTTGGACATACTGTAATGTCTTCTTTTTTTCTCTGTTGTAGTGATCATATTAAAAGTTGCTTTTTAAACATTTATTAACTCAAACTCCATCACAATCTGCTTTTGTCCATTGTTATTTAATGAACAAGCACATGACAAATACAAATTACTCTAGACATCAGTAGAAGCCTGTTTTGGTAACAACATATTCAATGGCGCCAATGTGATGCAGGTGCATAAATCCAACTTTATAAACTGCAAGACTTCCACACAGAAACACAATGATAGAGAGGGCAGGGTGGCATGAGTACTTATCGATTGGTACAAGGTAAGACATCACATCCCCGTTGTACTACACTAAGACACAAATTTTGTCACAGTGACTAACTGATGAAAGATATACATGCTTGCATAAATCCGAGGAATCTCAAGCAAAGTTTTCTTACATAAATAACAAAATCGCATTATTCAAAATACAATCTTACCTGTCAATTACAGATGAGTTGCGGTCAATAATATACCATCGGAGGTAGTCGGCCACAATTTCTCTCTTTTCTTCCACAGCAGCCACATGTCTGAGACAACCTGCTGTCTGAAACATTGTGATGTGTCTCATGATAGATTCTTCCAGAGCATCCAATGAAGCAGCATTCTCAATCTGAAAGACATAAAGTGTCATGGGCAACGAGAGTGCACCCCCTCCTTCCCGTTCATCTCTCCCTGCTCATCATCACACCTGAGGGAGAGGACACACCTGCGCCCTCTCATCAGCCAGCGTACTTAAGGAGGCATCCTTCTGTGACTCAACGCTGGCTTGTCTGGGTATACTGCCACTGAATGACAGCAAGTCATCATTACACTGGTAAAAGAAGTTATTAACCTGTGTGCTTTTTCCACTGTGCAGGTTGCTGCCATCGTGCTGGTGTGTCACTTAGGGCTGCGCGTGCTCTCCTGCCACTTCTTCTCCTACGACGGAAACCTCCACCTGGTCAGGCTCCACCAGCAGTCCCCTACCCTGCTGGTTCATCTATTCCCTGCTGGAGTCCTGCCAGTGCTCCCTCGGAGCCCACGTAAGTGGTGATTTGGCTCGCCCATTTTCCCTTACTCCATTCCTCTACTTACAGCTCTCGTTCTCTCTCCACAGGCCCATTCCTCTGGCGAGTGAGTGTTCTGTAGCAGTGCAGGTTTTGCTATTTAATAAAACATTCAAACGTGTGTACTGTTTGATTGTCTCTTTGTTGCTGCACCTTGCACGTGGGCTGAATTACACAGGGTTACAAAATATTTTTTTTGTAAGTTGCCTGTGTTTTTTCAACTGATTTAAGACAATTTTGCACTGCTGAATCCAAAAGTGACATCTGTTTCTCTCGATCAGGTCAAAAAAAAATCTGATCTGACTAAATCGTTAACATTTTTGTGACATTATCGGTTGATTTTTGTTAATATTTCTCTTCCAAAATAGATTTTTAAGAGAAAAAATTGTTTTCTAACACAATTTTTTGATTAAATGTTACAAACTTCAATTACTGTAAATTGAATAGTAGACATTGATAAAGGTAAGTACAAACAAATTGAATGTTACATCATCATTATTCAAAATTCAAAGCTTCAACTTCCATTTATTCAAACCTCTAGAATGCTCAGCGGCAGGGATGTCTCTCTTCAGAGTCCAACAGTAATCAGCCATCATGACAATGTCATAAATTTGTGCATGCATACTCTTCAGAATTCGAGAAATTTCAAGAAATAAAAAAGAATTTTGCATAATATAAAGCGAAAATACCTGTACATGTAAACAAAAACGTAAAAAACATGTGGCCATACTTCAAAAAGTTGACTTGATTGAGCAAAACCAATGTGATTTTTTGGATTCAGCACATCAAAATTGTCCTAAATCGGCTAAAAAAAAAAAAAATTAGACAATAAATTTGGTGTCAATTTGGTGATAATTAGATAATTATCTAATTATCTAATTAATAATAATTATCTAATTATGCCCGTGTGGTTTAGTCTCTAAGCCCGGCGGAACTGCTTTTACTAATAGGAGAAGGGGCGAGGGCGGATCTCTGGCGCCTTAAAACCAGATACTTCGGGTAGATGGTGGCTCGTCAACCTGGGAAGGTAGCCCATCTAGGGGAAGATAAACCCTGATTTCAAACCTCCGCTGCCTTGCGGCATACCCAGTCACGGGAAAGGCTTCGGGAGTCAACCCTGAGGAAAAATCCGGAGTCGGAGCCCCTAAGGCAGTTCTATGTTGTGCTCAACATCGTTCTGGCAGCTCCTGCAACGGCGCTGGTGCCAAACTGTAGCAGCCCTGCTGTTCCTTTGGATTCATCAGTGACGTGGAGAGGGGGGACATGCTGCATGGGCAACATCTTGTCCTCCATATCTTCCTGCCCAGGCTTGAATCCTACCAATGCCCAACGCTGGAAGGTAGAACACTGGATCACTGGAGAGGACACTCCAGCTTCGCCTTTGGCGTAGACAAAACACGGGGAATGACAGTTACCGGTTATAAGCCACCACTCAATTGGCGTAGAGCGTGGCGCCAGGGGTTGTTCCCGACGGTGGGAGGGATCATTGGATCTCACTGGACAGCTACCGCCCGCCTCAAGCTGGGCAGCCCCCAGCCAATAAGGTGTTGTCCCGCCACAGCTTGCTTTCCTCATTGGGTGCATGGAGATGAGGAGAAGTCCGAACAGCAGGCTGAGAGCCTTCGCACCAGGCAAGACAATAAAACAAAAGAGACCAACTCTAAAACTGGGAACTTGGAACGTCCGCACTATGATGACAGGACTCGCTGCTAACCTCAAGGACATCAACGACACCAGGAAGACTGCCATCATCAATAATGAGCTGAAGAGACTGGGAGTGGATATCGCCACTCTCCAGGAAACACGGTTGGCTGACGCAGGCACACTGAGAGAGAAGGACTACACGTTCTACTGGCAGGGAAAGGGCAGTGACGAACACAGGGAACACGGAGTGGGCTTCGCAGTGAAGAACACCTTGCTGAGGATGGTGGAACTGAGCAGCACTGGCTCTGCATGACTCCTCACCCTCCGCCTCAACACCACTCAAGGCCCAGTCACCCTCGTCAGTGTGTATGCCCCAACACTGACAGCCACACCAGAGGCAAAAGACGAGTTCTACGAGAATCTCGCAACAACTGTCAGGATCATCCCCAACTCTGAACAACTCATTCTCCTTGGAGACTTCAATGCCAGAGTGGGTGCTGACCACGACTCCTGGCCCTCCTGTCTTGGACCTTTTGGCGTGGGCAGAATGAACGACAACGGACAGCGGCTGCTCGAGTTCTGCACATATCACGATCTGTGCATCACAAACTCGTTCTTCAAGACCAAGCCCCAACACAAGGTTTCCTGGCAACATCCGCGCTCAAAGCACTGGCACCAGCTGGACTTGATCCTGACCAGGCGCACCTCACTGAAGAACGTGCTAATCACCCGTTCGTTCCAGAGTGCAGATTGCGACACAGACCATTCATTGGTGTGTTGCAAGGTCAAGCTGCAGCTGAAGAAATTCCATCATGCTAGACAACCTGGAAAGGCACGGATTGACACCAGCAAGATGGCTCAACCAGAACTTGTTGAGCAGTTTGCCTCCACCTTTGAGAAGGAACTTGGTGTACCACAAGAAGGAGAATCTGCAAAGCAGAAGTGGGAAGAGCTGCGAAACACCATCCACCGCACAGCCTTAGCTACCTTTGGAAGGAAGACCTCGAAGTCACAGGACTGGTTTGATGCCAAGTTGACCGAGATGACCCCCGTCATTGAAGCCAAGCGCTCAGCACTTGCTGAGTACAAGAAGTACCCAAACGAGAAGAATCTCCAGATTCTCAGGGCTGCGAGAAGCAAAGTTCAGCAGACTGCTCAGCGCTGTGCCAACGAGTACTGGACTCAGCTCAGCCAAGACATTCAAACCGCTGCCATAACAGGGAACATCCGTGGTATGTACGATGGCATCAAGAAAGCACTTGGTCCGGTTCAGAGCAAGACGGCCCCCCTCAAATCATCCACTGGGGAGATGATCACAGAAAAGAACAAGCAGATGGAGAGATGGGTGGAACACTACTCCGACCTCTACTCCAGACAGAACACCGTGATACCGTCAGCCCTTGATGCCATCGACTGCCTGCCATCCATGGACGAACTTGACGCTGAGCCAACCATCGACGAACTCAGCAAGGCCATTGATAGCTTGGCCGCTGGCAAGGCACCCGGCAACGACGGCATATCCCCTGACCTGATCAAGCACTGCAAGACCGCCCTACTGCTGCCATTGCATGACGTCCTCTGCCAGTGTTGGAAGGAAGGTGCCGTACCACAGGACATGAGGGACGCCAAGATCATCACCCTCTACAAAAACAAAGGGGAGAGAAGCGACTGCAACAACTACAGGGGCATCTCCCTCCTCAGCGTTGTTGGCAAAGTCTACGCACGAGTTGTTCTCGTTCGTCTACAGAAGCTTGCCGAACGTGTCTACCCCGAGTCTCAGTGTGGCTTCCGCGCTGAGCGATCGACAGTAGACATGATATTCTCCATCCGCCAACTCCAGGAGAAATGCAGAGAACAGAACATGCCCCTGTACGTTGCATTCATTGACCTCACCAAAGCGTTCGATCTGGTCAGCAGAGAGGGCCTTTTCAAGATCCTGCCAAAGATAGGATGCCCACCAAAGTTGCAAAGCCTCATCAAATCATTTCACACCAACATGCAGGGGATAGTGCAGCACGATGGCAACGTCTCAGAGCCATTCAACATACGCAGCAGAGTGAAGCAGGGCTGTGTACTTGCGCCAACCCTCTTTGGGATTTTCTTTGCTATGCTCCTGAGGCATGCCTTCAGCACAGCAACAGAGGGAATCTACCTGCACACAAGATCTGACGGCAGGCTTTTCAACCTCGCCCGCCTGAAAGCCAGAACCAAAGTACGTGAGGCTCTAATCAGAGACATGCTGTTCGCAGACGACGCTGCAGTCGCAACCCACACACAGCAGGAGCTTCAGACACTGATGGACTGCTTCTCCCAGGCATGCAAGGACTTCGGGCTTACCATCAGCCTGAAGAAGACTAACGTCTTGGCGCAAGGCTCGGAAGCACCACCAACCATCACCATCGGCGACTACGAGCTGGAGGTCGTGAATCAGTTCACGTACCTGGGGTCCACGATCAGCAACAACCTCTCCCTTGATACAGAGATCAACAAGAGGATTGGAAAATCAGCCTTCACACTCGCTCGCCTCACCACACGAGTGTGGGAGAATCCCAAACTCTCTGTCAAGACGAAGATGGCAGTGTACAATGCCTGCGTCATCAGCACACTGCTCTATGGGAGTGAGATGTGGACAACATACGCCCGGCAGGAAAAGAGACTGAACTCCTTCCACTTGCGCTGCACCCGCCACATCCTGGACATATCCTGGCAGGACAAAGTGCCCAACACAGAAGTTCTGTCCCGCGCCGGCCTTCCGTCCATGTTCACTCTACTCAGGCAGCGCAGGCTCCGCTGGCTAGGCCACGTTCACCCTATGGAGGATGGCAGAATCCCCAAAGACGTCCTCTACGGAGAACTGGCAACTGGCAGGAGAGACGTTGGCCGCCCACAGCTGCGCTTTAGAGACGTCTGCAAGAGAGACATGAAGGCCCTGGAGATCAACACAGAGCGCTGGGAGGACCTTGCAACGGACCGCTCCAAATGGAGAGGCACCCTGACCAGACAGCTCAAGGCGGGTGAAGAGAGACTGACTGCTGCAGCAGATGAATAAAGGACCCGCAGGAAGAACCGCCACAGACCCAGCAGCAAGGAGACCACCCACAAGTGCGACTTGTGTGACAGGGACTGCCATTCGCGCATCGGCCTGTTCAGTCACAGGCGGTGCTGTTCCAGCAAAGTAGACGTTTAGGATTCTCTTCCATGGTCATCATAGACCGACGGAGGCCGACGAGATAATTATCTAATCAGTCATGACATAAAGGGACATAAACTTGCCAATAAATAACTACATACTGTATATTGTTGCCTAGGTTTTAAATTCAGTGACATACACTACCGTTCAAAAGTTTGGGGTCACCCAGACAATTATTTTGTGTTTTCCATGAAAAGTCACACTTATTTACCACCATGAGTTGTAAAATGAATAGAAAATATCGTCAAGACATTGACAAGGTTAGAAATAATGATTTGTATTTCAAATAATTTTTTCCTTCAAACTTGGCTTTCGTCAAAGAATCCTCCATTTGCAGCAATTACAGCATTGCAGACCTAACATGATTGCACAAGGGTTTTCTAATCATCCATTAGCCTTCTGACGCAATGAGCAAACACATTGTACCGTTAGAACACTGGAGTGATAGTTGCTGGAAATGGGCCTCTATACACCTCTGTAGATATTGAGATGAGATTCAACTTTATTGTCATTACACATGTACAAGGTAACGAAACGTGACTTGGCATTTGGGCACGCTCTGCAGAGTGCATCCAAGGCCGGGGCAGCCGCTAGGCGCCAGTCATAATGCACCAAAAAACAGACATTTGCAGCTAGAATAGTCATTTAACACATTAGCAATGTATAGAGTGTATTTCTGATTAGTTTAAAGTTATCTTCATTGAAAAAAAGTGCTTTTCTTTCAAAAATAAGGAAATTTCTAAGTGACCCCAAACTTTTGAACGGTAGTGTACATAGCGTGGTATAACCCTAACCTATCAAAAAAAAAAAAAAAATCCAATTCTGTGTACATGATATAGGAAGTAAACAATCTTAAAACCACTGCAGGAACGATGTAAAACTATGCCCTATCACACTGTAGCCTTATGCTATTCTCCCCTCTTGCAAAGTTTTCCTTATTTCTTCATCAGTTATTAAATTAACTGTTGATTTGAATGAAGGCTGGCTCACAAGATAATGTACAAGATCTTTTGTTTATATATTTACATATTTATTCCATCTAGCTACAATGCTCCGCACTGTGTGTGCTTATATATTCATATATTTATTCCATCTAGCTACAATGCTCCGCACTGTTTATATATTTATTCCATCTAGCTACAATGCTCCGCACTGTGTGTCTGTATATTTATGTTTATATGTACATATGTATACTTGCTGCTCTTGTTTTTTTCTTGCCTTCTGATTGTTGCTCTGAGTGTTGCTATCCCTGTGCTGTTGCAGTCCTGGAATTTCCCCATTGTGGGACTAATAAAGGCTTACCTTATCTTATCTTATCTTATCTTATCTTCTGACAAGAAATGGGGTCCTGGGCCTTCATGTACAGCTAACACTGCAATCATCTTTCCTGCCAGATAGTGTTCATCCTCCCTAACAGCTGTGAATGAATTCATATTGCAGAATTAAAACATACAATATATATTTTAAAATACTGATTTAAAAAAAATCATGCAATGTGATATATACAGCTCTGGAAAAAAAATTGAGGCCAAAGAGACCACTGCAAAATTATCACTTTATTTGGTTCCACGTTAAAACATCTTACAAAACAATTTTCTTCCTGATAAATAAAATTAAAATTATGTCAGTCAGTGTCATTTTTTGACTTACCTGTAGCAAGAAGTCTTATTTGGATTTGTTTCAGGTGGTTCCATATCCTCAGCATCAAATATTGCCATCTGAAAAACAAATTAAAGTGTCTGAAACAACAACACCAAAAGTAAGAAATGTCAGGCTGCCGCAGCCTGCCTTTTTACCTGTTGTCGAAGACCCTGACCTTGTACCCCAGGACTGAGGTCAAGTTCACCAGCTGCAGTCCCCAGAAGGGGATTCTTCACAGGGAATTCTGTGACAGTGTGTGTGTCTGGTGATTGAAGGATTAACCCAGCTCCACTTTCTCCATCTACAAGGCAGTCTCCACTCACCTGAACCCAGAGCTCTGACTGAGTGACCTGTCCAGCCAGTAGCCCAAGGCGCACCCTTGTATTAATGACAGCTCCTTCATGGTTTCATTGCTTTTGGCAATCTGGGTAGTTGTTTAAGATCTATAGGAGATCTGTTTTAAATTACTTCAGCAGGATAATCCTTAAAAGCTCATAAAACTGTTACACCTCTTGTAAAAATACCCACTTGAAAAACCAGAAAAATGTGGACTCCGAATCAGTGACCACAGACTCCTTTACTGTCTTTTAATATGCTGTAAGATTTATTGAAAGTTTGTAAAGCATAGCAAAATGGTTATAGGTTGTTTAAAAATCAATCAATTTAATCAAAAATAGAAAAACTCAATCAGAAATCAAAGAAAATTCAGTTAATCAACAAATTAGAAAGCATCCCAAAAATAATTGAATAATTTGAATAATAAAATCACCTGATCAATTTGTGAACATATGTCTAAAAAGCTGGTGGAGAGAATAAGAAGATGGTTAAAAAGGCCTGAAAGCCAGCCAGTCAGGCAAGCAGTCCTTCCATGTCTTCCTTTCCCCGGCTAGAGGGGAGACGGGCTCCTGGATGGATACCTCAGACCCCCCCTGTCTGAGGGGAGAAATCCCGCAGCTTCAGCGCCCTTGCCCTCTCAGCGCCCTTGCCCTCTCAGCAAAGCCTATGATGAAGCTGCTTCGGGGAGCAGCGGCCAGCTGCGCAGTCTCTTCACTTCCTCTTTTCTTCTTCTTGCTTGAATGAAGATTTATCTTGTAGCAGGTAGAATTCTTCTCAGAACTTGAAGAGATATGATGGAAATTGGAATATTTCTTTTTAGCAGTCTTCTTTCTTAAGTTCTGCTACACGATGATGGATCCTGAAGCCTGCCCAAAATGAACATTTTTGTGGCTTTTGTACCCAGTTTATATACTGTTTATCCACCCATCTGTTCATTCTGTGATTAGCCAGTTCTTATCTCTCCATGCTTTTTGGCTACTTATGATTGGTTAGTTCAAAAACATTACATAATTCACGCACATGATTCCCTCATGCTTCCCAGTACACGGCCATGTGCCACGTACCCCAGCTATTCTCATCATGTAGTCCTGCTCCTGTCAACACATTTACCTTCTCAGTTCCACACGTCATCATTTTTTCCATCTTTCAGTTAGCCCCCTTTAGCTCCCCTTCTGCAACTTAAGCTAAATGGCCCCTTTCTAGTCATCTTTTCTGAACAACAGGCCTGCTTTCCCATCAACCATGTCTGAAAAACATGTTTCACAATCTGAACCCACATAACCTGTCTTTGTAATGGTTACATAGATCAATACGGTGATTATGGATTACCCTGCTGATTACATACATGGATACAGAGATTATACGTTGATTTTAATGGTTACACAAATGATGTTACATTTCATGGCATTCTTTTAATATTATGCTTGCATTCAGTCCTCCATGTTTTACCAGCAGTATCTGTTCTTCCTGTTGGGGGTGGGGGGGTGTATTGCTTCTGATGGCCTCCTTGTTGTGGCCTTTGATGGCTCCTAGATTGCCCCTTCTGCACTCTAAGGGGGGGGGGGCAGTCAACCTGGGTACCCCACCTTCTTCTCATAGGGGTGATAATAGTGAGTTGGTCGATCACTCACAGACCTCTTCTGGTGGTTGGGGACAGGTCGTGTTTTACTCGAACATTGTCCAGATAGAATTGTTGCCAACGGTCCCGCTGCATCTCTGAAACATGACAAAAAAAAAAAAAAAATGACAACATCAATTACTGCTGTCATCCATGCCTACAACAGTCATTCAAGAACATAAACACAAAGAACACAACCAAGATTCTTATCGGTTGAATACCACTGAATACCCATTGTCTCTCATTAAATCTGACTCATGACAATGTTGTGCTAAATTATCTTAACCTCCAGTTCTTTTATACGAAGGCCAAATAACCAGACTGAGAGATGAAGTACAATTTCACATATTTTACTGAAGCTGAGATATGGTACAGGAAAAAAAAACAGTGCTGGAGCATAACTCTTAGAACATATCAGAAGAGAATGCTACTGGAAAAATGGGTCCTACACTTTTTATAAAACTTCCCCACTCCCTCATGCAAGGGGGAGTGGTTTCCTCATTTGTATCAGTAATTTTCCATTATGTGAACACTTCTGCTGTAATGCAGAACTGATTCTAACTGTTCCAGCAATTGTATCATTGGGTGTACTCTAACAATGGCCATGTAGCTATGAAGCAAGCAGAACAGGAAACCACACTTGAACCATAGCAGGTGCCCTTAACAAAAACAGGAAACTTCACTTGCACAGTATCTGCTACTTTTCAACTCTTAAGAAAAACAAGTTTGTCATGGATTTTTACCAACAATCCCCCTGTTGAGGTGTCCTAATGGGGCACCTCACTAACCTAGTAACGTAAGCTGGCGTTTTTGCATCTCCCCCTGTTGAGATGGGCATAAACCCATCTCACAACCCTACTCTAATCCCTGTGTGTGATGTTTCTAAAGTTCTATATGTGAGTGATGCCCCCTTCCGGCAGTCACGTGGATCTGCCCCCTTCAGGTCACCATTTCTCCAGTGGACATCAGGTGAGGTGCAAACATTGTGAGTCAATATAGCTAACAATCCTGTATGTGTAAAATATATTCAAAACTAAACTATTGTCATATACGCATCTATATCCTATCAATCATATTTCACAAGAGAAACCTGTAGGGCAAAGGCACAGCAAAGCAAAAACTAACATCATGTGAATGTGCATTGTAGACCCTATTGCAGGCCCTAAACTACTGTATTTCCTCTTCGTCTTCTGGGCCCTCGTCCGAGTCTAGTCGTGGCACAACCTCGTCATCATCCTTGCAGTAGGAGAGCAGATGGGCAGCTTCCTGGACACCTTGGTATGGAGGAGGATCCTTGGAAGAGAAGGCTGCTGAAATAGCTCTTTCAACAAGTCATTTAATCATGGGAATACAACAACATCCACAAAAAACAAAAATCAATAAACTAATAATGATACTGATAAGGGCCCCTTGAATTATTTTTCCGCATTTGCCAAATATATTATCAAACCAGCTACCTACATGATTGTCAAGTCCAGGTTGAGCTTTCAGCTCTTATAAAGATTTTCATTTTTCTAAGATTTAAGCTATACTTTATAATAATTTTATTAAAAATATGCAATTTATGGATTTTATAACTATTTTAGCAAGTTGATTGATTTTATTTATTTGAACATTCTGACAAAAAGAAAAAAAAGAATTTAAAACAAAAATCAAGTCAAAAAATGAAATGTTCAAAAGGAGTGGGAAGAATCCAACGCTTATATAGTCCCACCCCTTTTCCCAACCCAACAAATTACAACATCACTCTTAGTCATCATTCATCCCACAACCACATTCACCATAATACACCCTATAGTCAAATTATGCAACAGAAATAACACAACAATGACAGTCCACATTAACAACAATACCAACATCCAACAATAATTGTAACAATAATAAACAAACACTTCTGGTATGTTCAACACAATCACAGACAACACCATCACCATCACAATCACCATAACACACACAGTAACAACCTTTCCTCATTGAAGACACATTGTAATATTACTGCCCTTTATTTTTATATTGTTCAAAAATCATTTCCTTATATGTTGATTTAAATATATGGATGTTTGGACATTGCCTGTGTTTCTCCCCCGTAAATTATATTTCCCTTCTCTCTCACTGAAAAGATTTTGTATATTGTGTGGCAAAAGGTTTTTTACTGACTTTAAACATTTATTGTGCTGCATAATAATCAACCAGATCCCGTAATATCAATAACTTTGAATGTATAAACAATAAATTAGTATGTTCAAGATACCCGACTTTGTGTATAACACGGACTGCCCTTTGTGTAATATTAGCAATGAATTAAGTGTACTTTTATAATTGTTACCCCAGACCTCTATACAATAGGTCAAGTATGGAAGTACTAATGAGCAATACAAGATATGAAGTGATTTGTAATCTAGGACTTGCTAAATTTTATTTATAATTGCAATATTTTTTCAACTTTGTTTTGTATGTATCTGAAGTGTGGTTTCCAACTAATTTTATCATCTAGTATTACGCCCCAAAACTTATTCTCCTTAACATTTTCAATAATTGCATTATCTATATGAATATGTACTGTATATCTTCTTTATTTTTACAATTACCAAATATCATTACCTTAGTTTTATCTATATTTAGTAATAATTTATTACAATCCATCCATTTTTTAAGCTTGTTTAATTCATTATTTAGAGTATGGATTAGTTGATTATAATTATTTCCAGAATAAAATATATTAGTATCATCAGCAAATAATATTATTTTAATAATTTAGAAACTTGGAATATATCATTTATATATATGTTAAATAATTTGGGGCCCAGTGCTGACCCCTGGGGGACCCCACAGGCAATTCCCATACACCCAGGCAGATATTCTCCCATCTTCACAAACTGCTGTCTCTCAGATAAATAACTTGTAACCCAGTTCAGAGCCACTCCCCTAATACCATACATTTGCAGTTTATCAAGAAGTATTGAATGATTTATTGTATCAAATGTTTTTCTAAAATCTATAAATACACCAATTGCATATTTTCCTTGATCCAATGCATTTATTATTTCCTCTATTGCTTCCATTATCGCCAACATTGTTGTACTCTTTGCTCTAAATCCACATTGATTCTGATTAAACACATCGTGTTTATTTAAAAGTCCTCTAATCTGTTGTTGAAAAGTTTTTCCAGAATCTTTGAAAACTGTGGGAGAAGTGATACTGGTTTGTAGTTTGTGTAGTGGTGTTTATTTCCTTACTTGAATAATGGTATTACTTTTGCTATTTTCATTTTCTGCGGGAATGAGCCAGTTTGAAATGATAGATTACAAATATATGTAAATGGTTTTAATATGCCATCAACAGTTCTTTTTACTAGTGCCATATCAATACCACCACAATCAGTAGATAATTTATTTTTACTCTTTTCAACAACAGATTTTACCTCTAGTTCATTTCATCATAATAAGCACACTTATTGTTAATATGATTAAAATAGTTATTGTCTGGGTCAATATCTCCTAAAATGTCTTGTGGTTGCTGTTCAGTATTGACAAAGGATTCAGCTTCAATTTGCCCTAATACACTTCCATTATTAAATTCAATTCAATTCAATTCAACTTTATTTATATAGCGCCATTTCACAACAACAGTCATCTCATAGCACTATCAACTGTAGGGGGGAACCACCACAGTTGCAGAAAGACCCCAGCAATCAGGCGATCCCCTGTGAGCAAGCACTTGGCAACGGTGGAGAGGAAAAACTCCCTTTTAACAGGAAGAAACCTCCAGCAGAACCAGGCTCAGGGAGGGGCAGTCATCTGCTGCGACTGGCTGGGGGGTGAGGGGATAGAGAAGAAGAAAAGAACAGACATGTAGAGAGCAAACAGCACGATGGGGACTCAATCTATGGGAGAGAACAAACAGATGTTAATGACCAGCAAAAAAAAAATATTTCATAGAGAGTGAGGAAAGGAGTGAGGCCCAGTGCATTACTGGAGGTCCCCCGGCTGACTAAACCTATTAGCAGCATAACTAAGGGAGGGTTCAGAAACACATGATCCCTCCCTAATTGTAGGCTATATCAAAAAGGTAGGTTTTAGCCCTATTCTTAAAAACAGAGATCGAGTCTGACTCCCGAATCCAGATTGGCAGCTGATTCCACAGGAGAGGAGCTTGATAACTGAAGGCTCTGCCTCCCATTGTACTTTTGGAGATTCTAGGTATTACAAGTAATCCTGCATTTTGGGAGCGTAGTGCTCTGTTAGGATAATACGGTAGTATCAGATCTTTTAAATAAAAAGGAGCCTGATTGTTTAGAGCAGGCATGTCAAACATACGGCCCGCGGGCCGGACCCGGCCCATTGGAGGATTTAATCCGGCCCGGCATAAATTTCTGAATATGTCAAAAAAAGAAGCGAGTCTCTAGCTCATTTCTATCAAAAGTTGTGATTTTTTTAAAATAAATACAAACCAAATGGTCCCTCCGGCCGCTAGAGGGCAGTAAATGTGTAAAAGCACTCACGTCCAGCATGCGGCACTGACACGAGTTAGTCACAGGAAATAAACATTCGCAACGTGATGTGTCCAAGTAAAAATAAACCGGCAATCTTGCTTCACCATTCACCACTACTAAACAAGTTATCGGTCAACACACCCTTCCCAAAATGGCACTGTCAAAAAAAAGAAAAGTGGACACGGAGTGCAGAGTTTTCCAAGAAAAATGGACTGAGAAGTATTTATTCACAGAAGTGAATGCAAAACCAGTGTGCTTGGTATGTAATCAGCAAGTTGCAGTGTTCAAAGAGTTTAATATTCGGCGCCACTATGAGACTCATCATAAAGACAAGTATGACCACTTGAAAGGACAAATAAGGAAAGACGAGATAAACAAATTGGTCGCTGGATACACTTGAATACACTTAACACTACATTGCAGGGCCGTAACAGAGTTGTCACTCAATATTACGACAGCATAAGTGCGTTCAAGATGAAACTGTCACTGTGGGAGTCGCAGCTATCCAACGGTGACACCGCGCATTTCTCTTGTCTCACAGCTGTGCGTCCGAAGGCACCGGACCGTCCCGAGAATGATTTGAATAAATATAAAGACAACATAACAGATTTGCTGCGAGAGTTTGAGCAGAGGTTTCAGGTATTCAGTGAACTTGAGAACAAATTTGACTTTTTTCGCTCGCCATTTACAGTGAAGCCTTCTGATATGCCAGCTGACATTCAACTCGAGCTTATTGACTTGCAGTGCGATTCCGCTATGAAGGATAAATTTGGGTCCGTGGGATTGGATACGTTTTATCAATATCTCGTGCCAGGTTACCCCAAATTAACAGCCATGGCTGCAAAGGTTCTATCCATGTTTGGGACTACTTATCTTTGTGAACAGGTGTTCTCCGTAATGAACAATAATAAAACAAAGCAGCGCTCAAGGTTAACAAATAAACACTTGAATGACATTGTTAAATGTGCTGCTACTCAGGATTTCACACCTAATATTGATGCACTTGTGAAGGCAAAAAGATGCCAAGTTTCAGGAGCCAGCAGCAGCAAGTAGACTGCAGGAGTGCAGTGAGAGAGAGAAAAAAAAAGTGTGATGACACGAAATTTGTTTGCACTCATGAATACAGATCATTAAAAATAAAATTAATCTGGTTTCATATTAAAGACAATTAATATTGTGCAGTATATTCTCAGCTTCAGTAGGCCCAGCCTAGTAGTTTGATCTGATGTAGTCTAATCTTATTGCCCATGCACTGCTATAACTTTTTATTTTATTTATTTATTTAATTTATTTTATTTTGTATTTCTTTTTTTATTTATTTCAAAGCAGTATGACAATTAAGGCGAAAATATTTTTTTCATAGCTCCCACTTGAGTTTGTTTAGTGTAGTGAGTTGGTTCAGGTGTAAAACTGCTAAAATAAACCAGTTGTAAACACATTCACCGCCAAACATGAAAATCATTTTTTTTTCATTGTTTGTGAATAAATGTGTTGTGCTTAGAAAAGATCCCTTGTCATCCGTGATTATAATATGTAGGGTAGGCTACAAATGTAGGCTGAATGATAAAGCATAGTACTGAAAAACAAAGCTAAATATTTGGAGTTGACATTCTTTTACTGATCCGGCCCACCTGAGAACAGAAAGTCTGGATCCGGCCCCAGAGCCAAACTGAGTTTGACATGCCTGGTTTAGAGCTTTGTAAGTAAGAAGAAGGATTTTAAACTTAATTCTAAACTCTATGGGAAGCCAATGAAGGGAGGCCAGAACCGGAGAGATATGATCTCTCTTTCTAGTACCTGTTAAAACTCTTGCTGCAGCATTTTGGATCAGCTGAAGACTTTTTAAAGATGTTTTAGGACAGCCTGATAATAAAGAATTACAATAATCTAATCTCGAGCTAACAAAAGCGTGGATCAGTTTCTCAGCATCACTCTGAGACAAGATGCTCCTAATCTTGGCAATATTATGCAAATGATAGAAGGCAGACTTAGAAACAAATTTAATATGTGAATTGAAGGACAAATCCTGATCAAAAATAACTCCAAGGTTCCTCACAGAGCTATTAAGAGAAAGCGTAACCGCATCCAAACTGAAAGTTTGATTTGGAAAGGAATTTCTAAGGTTTTTTGGACCAACAAGAATGACTTCAGTCTTATCTGAATTTAATAGCAGGAAATTACAAGTCATCCAAGCTTTGATTTCCTTAAGACAGGCTTCTAACTTGGCTAATTGATTACTATCATCTGGCTTCATTGACAGGTATAACTGTGTGTCATCTGCATAACAATGAAAATGTATACAGTGCTTTCTAATAATGTTGCCTAACGGAAGCATATATAAACTAAAAAGAGTAGGGCCTAGCACAGATCCCTGTGGAACTCCATGACTAAGCTTTGAGTTGAAAGAAAACTCATTATTTACATGAACAAACTGGAACCTATCAGATAAATAAGATCTAAACCATTGCAACGAAGTTCCATTAAGTCCAACATAGTGTTCTAATCTATCAAGTAGAATATTATGATCGATAGTATCAAAAGCTGCACTAAGGTCTAAAAGGACAAGTACAGAAACTAGTCCATTATCAGATGCAATGAGGAGGTCGTTAGTGACCTTCGCTAAGGCTGTTTCAGTACTATGATGGATTCTAAACCCAGATTGAAACTCTTCAAGTAAACCATTTCCCTGCAGGTGGTCAAATAATTGCGTAGCAACAACTCTTTCTAAGATTTTTGAAATGAAAGGGAGATTAGAGATTGGTCTATAGTTAGCTAAAGCTCCTGGATCTAGCGTTGGCTTTTTGAGTAAGGGTTTAATTACAGCCGTTTTAAAAGCCTGCGGTACATGGCCTAAAGTTAATGAAGAATTGATTATATGAAGAATAAAGCTACCAATAAGTGGGAAGACTTCTTTAAATAATCTGGTAGGAATAGGGTTTAAAAGACAAGTTGAAGGTTTGGATGAGGAAACTATTTTGTCTAACTCACAAAGGTCGATTGGAGTAAACTCATCAAGACAGACATCAATAGAAGGAGTTGTAGTAGTTACAGTATTTAAGTTAACTGTGGGAAGAATCTGATTGATTTTATCTCTGATGGATGAAATTTTATTATTGAAAAAGTTCATAAAGTCCTGACTAGTAAGCTCTAAGGGAATGCTAGGATTGACAGAGTCCTGACTCTTTGTCAACCTGGCTACAGTACTGAAAAGAAACCTGGGATTATTCTTGTTCTCTTCTATTAATGCAGAGTAATAACTCGTTCTAGCTTTTCTAAGAGATTTTTTATAAATTAAAAGATGATTTCTCCAAGCTAAATAGATTTCATCTAAATTAGTAGAGCGCCATTTTCTTTCTAATTGACGAGTCTTCTGTTTTAAGGTACGAGTTTCTGTGTTGAACCAAGGAGTTAGAAATCTCTGATTAGACTTTTTCTTTTTTAAGGGGGCCACCAAGTCTAGAGTCTGATGCAGAGAAGCTGAAACACTATCCACCATGTTATCAATTACAGAAGGAGCAAGCTGTCTATAGCTTATTTCCGTTGTGTTGACACATGGCATAGAGGAAACAATCTGCATAAATTTGGAAACAGCATCATCTGAGAGACATCTACTGTAATAATATTTTTCTTTAGAAGCCAAATAGTCAGAAATAGTAAAATCAAAGGTTAACAGACAATGGTCTGACAGTACAGGGTTATGAGGAGACACTACAAGATTTTCTATTTCTATGCCATATGTCAAAACAAGGTCCAATGTATGGTGGAGGTAATGAGTAGAATTTCCTACTTTCTGAGAAAACCCAATCGAATCTAATATTGAATTGAATGCCACATTAAGGCAGTCACTATCTACATCCACATGTATATTAAAGTCCCCTACTATAATTATTCTATCAGATTTCAGCACTAAATCAGCTAAGAAATCAGCAAATTCGGATAAATTCGGATCCAAGATGGCGCCCACAGCGGTCGACATGGTGCTTCGCTGTGCTCTTTGTTTGTTTTTGTTTGTCAATTGTGTGTCTGCTTGCACTTATACCCGTGAAGAACTTTTAAATATCAGGACTTTGACCCCCACGGACCTCCTCCCAGTTTTTCTAGCCCCTGCCGCCGATCTGGTTTATTGTTTGGCTCGGAAAGTGAGACGGCGGAAGAGAGGAAGACGAGCGGGCGCTCTCGTACGACTTCGCAGGAGAGGCTCGCGAACGGCGCTGCCTGGCATATTTCTGTCCAATACCAACTCTCTCTCTAACAAGGTGGATGAACTGAGACTGCTGATGCGTTTTAAGGACCTCGCCTCCTCAGCTGTCCTCTGCTTTACTGAGACCTGGCTCCGGGAAAATATACCGGACAGCGCGCTGCGCCTCGACGGCTTCCAGCTCTTCCGTGCTGATCGTGACACAGAGCTTTCCGGCAAGACCACAGGAGGCGGTGTCTGCTTCTACATCAACTGTAGCTGGTGCTCTGATGTAACGGTAATTTCCAAACACTGTTCTCCTGCCTTGGAATTTCTTGTTATCAATTGCAAGCCCTTCTATTCCCCGCGGGAGTTTGCTTCTTTCATAATGATCGCTGTGTACGCCCCTCCCGACGCGGACACGCGCGAAGCTCAGCGCGTGCTCGCGGATCACATTCAACACACAGAGCGGAGTTTTCCAGACTCGCTGATTATTGTGGCTGGCGACTTTAATCAGTGCAATCTGAGCCACGATCTCCCCCGCTACAAACAGTTTATTAAATGCCCCACCAGAGGATTAAACAGACTGGATCACTGTTACACCACAGCGAAAGACGCATATCGCGCTGTCCCTCGAGCTGCGCTGGGATTATCTGATCACGTGATGGTTCACCTCATTCCCACATACAGACAGAGATTGAAGCTCACTAAACCTGTTGTGAGCACTACGAAGATACGGACCAGTGATGCTGAGGAGAAGCTGGAAACGTGCATGGAAATATCTGACTGGGGCATGCTTAAAGGAGCCACGCATGATCTGGATGAGTACACGGACACTGTGAACTCATATATCCACTTTTGTGAAGAGAACATTCTTCCATCACGCACCAGGGTGAGTTACTCTAATGACAAACCCTGGTTCACAGCTAAGCTCAGACAGATCAGGAAGGAGAAGGAAGCAGCGCTGAAAAGTGGAGACAGGGACTGCTACAGGGAGGTTAAATACCGGTTTAACAGAGAGCTGAAGAGGGCCAAATCTCTATACTCAGAGAGACTCCAGCAGCAGTTTACTGCTAATGATTCGGCTTCCGTGTGGAGAGGACTGAGGCAGATCACCAACTATCGGCCTCAGGCTCCTAAAGGTCAGGATGACAAAGCCCTTTGTCAGAGACTGTCCCAACACTATGCCCGTTTTGACACCTCGTCATCTGTGTCCAACTCCCCCCCTCCCTCCAGCTCCACAGCCTCCACATTCCCTACTTCATTTAAGGCACCCCCCCTCCTCCCCCCCTCCCCTTATCATCAGTGAGCAGGATGTGCTCAAACAGTTCTCCAGACTGAACCCGCGCAAGGCCCCCGGCCCAGACGGCGTGTCTCCCTCCACCCTGAGACTCTGTGCGAAACAGCTGGCTCCTGTATTCACAGACATTTTTAACACCTCCCTTAAGTTATGCCACGTGCCATCCTGCCTCAAATCCTCCACCATCATCCCTGTCCCCAAGAAGCCACGGATCACTGGACTTAATGACTACAGACCTGTAGCGCTCACCTCTGTAGTCATGAAGTCCTTTGAGCGCCTGGTCCTGTCCCACCTCAAGTCCATCACCACCCCTCTCCTGGACCCGCTGCAGTTTGCCTACCGAGCCAACAGGTCTGTAGACGATGCAGTCAACCTGGCCCTCCACTCCATCCTGCAGCACCTGGACTCCCCGGGAACCTACGCCAGGATCCTGTTTGTGGACTTCAGCTCCGCATTCAACACCATCCGCCCCGCTCTGCTCCGGGACAAGCTGTCCCTGCTCAACGTGCCTGACTCCCTCTGCAGGTGGATCATCGACTTCCTGACGGACCGGAGGCAGCATGTGCGGCTGGGAAAGACTGTCTCAGACTATACTAGCATCAGCACCGGATCACCCCAGGGCTGTGTACTTTCCCCCCTACTCTTCTCCCTTTACACCAACTCCTGCACCTCCAGCCACCAGTCTGTCAAGTTGATCAAGTTTGCGGACGACACCACCCTCATCGGGCTCATCTCCAACGGCGACGAGTCCGCCTACAGGAGAGAGGTGGCCCAGCTGGCGTCCTGGTGCAGCAATAACAACCTGCAGCTGAACGCTCTGAAGACAGTGGAGATGATTGTAGACTTCAGGAAAGTCACTACTCCTCTGCCCCCCCTCACCCTCTCAGGCTCTCCCATCACCACTGCTGATTCCTTCCGCTTCCTAGGCACTACCATCACCAGGGACCTCAAATGGGAGCTGACCATCAGCTCACTCATCAAAAAAGCCCAGCAGAGGATGTTCTTCCTGCGGCAGCTGAGGAAGCTCAAGCTACCCACCAAGATGTTAGTGCAGTTCTACACAGCCATCATCGAGTCCATCCTCACCACCTCCATAACCGTGTGGTACGCAGGAGCCACTGCCAGGGACAGACTAAGGCTGCAGCGCGTCGTGCGCACTGCTGAGAAGGTGATCGGCTGCAAGCTCCCATCTCTCCAGGATCTGTACATCTCCAGGACCCGGAGGCGTGCTGGCCGGATCATAGCCGATCCCTCACACCCTGGTCACGTACTGTTTGCCCCCCTCCCCTCTGGTAGAAGACTTCGGTCCATCCAGACTAAAACCTCCCGTCACATGAACAGCTTCTTCCCCTCTGCCATTAGACTGCTGAACACTAAGTGACTCTCGTGCACCATGTACAGCAGCTCAACCAGACTCATGTCAATCATCACTGTTTTCTTCCTGCATTACCGACTGCACTATATAGTTCTCCACAGTATCTGCTGCTGGCTAATATATATTTTAACTGTTGACCAGTATCACTTAATCTTATCCTACACTTTATTACATGTATAGTTTATTTCTCTTATCTTATCATGTTTAATGTTGCAGCATTGTACCGAGACAAATTCCTAGTTTGTGTACTACATGAACAATGGCAATAAACCTGATTCTGATTCTGATTCTGATTCTGATTCTAAAAATTCTGAATAGGTTGATGGGGGACGATAAACTATGCCAAATAAAATTGGGTTTAACCTAAAATTGCTAAAGTGCCCAATACTGAGGACCAGGCCCTCAAAGGAATTATAACATATTTTTTGCTTTACATTAACTAGTAATTTGGAATGGTAAATTGTTGCTACTCCTCCTCCACGACCAGAACTTCTGGGATTTTGACAGTTTAAATAACCAGAGGGAGTTGATTCATTTAAACCAACATAATCCTCTTGTCCTAACCAAGTCTCTGTAAGGGAAATTAAATCAATCTGATGATCAATTAACAAATCATGGACTAACAGAGACTTGGGAGTTAGAGACCTAATATTTAATAAACCACATTTAATTTTTAAATTATGAGGAGGAACAGAGGCCAAATCATTCAATTTAGAGGCTTTATGTTTAATTTGAGTTTTACCAATATTTTGCTTTATCACTTTGGGATGCTTATACATTATATTTTTATTCACTTTGGAGGGAGCAGACAACGATTCTCTGATGGGGAAGACAGGGGCTAAGCTGAGGGGTGGCGGATGAAGAGGAGCTGCAGAGAGGCGTGTAAGACTGCGACTCTGCTTCCTGGTCCCAACTCTGAGTAGTCATGGTTTTGGAAATTTGGATAAAAAAGATGCCAGATTGTTAGATAAATGAGAAGCACCATCCAAAGTGGGATGAATGCTGTCTCATCTCATAAGACCAGGTTTTCCACAAAAAGAGCTCCAATTGTCAATGTAGCCCACGTCATTTTTAGGACACCACACAGACAGCCAGCGGTTCAAGGATGACGAGCGGCTAAACATGTCATCACTGGTCAGATTGGGGAGGGGCCCAGAGAATACTACAGTGGCAGACATCGTTTTTGCAAAGTCGCACACCGATTCTATATTAAGTTTCGTGACTTCCGACTGCCGGAGACGGATGTCATTAATGCCGGCGTGAATAACAATTGTGGAATATTTACAGTTACTTTTAGCCAGCATTTTGAAATTTGACTCGATGTCGCCTGCTCTGGCCCCAGGAATGCATTGGACTATGGCCGCTGGAGTCTCTAGGTTCACGTTTCTGACTACAGAGTCGCCAATGATCAGAGTTTTTTCCTCAGCGGGTGTGTCGCTGAGCGGGGAAAAACAATTAGAAACGTGAACAGGTTGGTGGTGTACCGGGGCTTTGCGACTAGGCTTCCTTCTCACCGTCACCCACCCAGTCTCCTCGCTGCTGAGGAGAGCCGAGGGACCGCTGACAGTGGGACCTAAGCTAGCTAGCTCCGCTGCAGCTAATGGGCGTCCGTCAAGATTAACTGGCGCAGACGGTGTTTCAATGCAGCGGAGCCAGGATTCCAAATCAGACAACCTCGCCTCGAGCGCCTCAAAAAGACAACATTTATTACATTTACCGTTATCGCTAAAAGAGGCAGAGGTGTAGCTTAACATCTGACAGAGAGAGCACACCAGAGGAGGAGAGGAAAGAGTGCTAGTAGCCATAGCTAGTGGCTAGAGAGCAAACCACACAGGCAGACAGCAAAACAGGAAGTGACGATACGTTACCACAAGGAAGTGACGATCCAAGGAAGATCGAGGAAGGATGATTGGTTAAAGTACTAATCTTAAGTTATGTCAACAATGTACACCAAAAGAAAAAAGAAGAAGAAACACACAGGAAAAAAGTACACAAAAATCTCCACTCATAATCTTACTGCACTATTATTCATGCATCAGAGCTAAGGTTTTAATTTGTCTAATTCCTCCATTTCTCTAATCATTATTACTTTAGCTTCTTCTGGAGTTCCAAGCAGTTTTAGCCACACCTTACAGTTCTTTGTCCATGACGACTGTATTTTCCCCTGTTTTCTGAGAGCCCTGGCTTGTCTAGCTATTTCAGAGTTCTTTTTTGTTAAGTTATAAACGTTCGTTTAAATTTCAAAAGTTTTATGAAGTGTATGTTTGTTATCATATGTCTTTTTGCATCTGATTAGAATTTTAGCGTTACAAAGGTAATAAATCACGGACTTCTGCCAATGTCCGAGTTCCTGGAGGCACTGGACACTTGATACAGTGGGACGTGTGCCAGTACTCACTCATTTTTTTTTTTGGTGAAGCAGTTTTAATAAATGTAAGAATCTGTATTGTCTTTGTAGTAGATTCTAAATCAAGTCCCACAGTAAACATAAATTCAGCACAAGTTGGACTTTCCTTAGTCATTTGGAACTTTTCTCATAGATTTGCATGGTTTTCTTTCTTATCAGTTTACCTTGTTCCTTATAGACATGATATTTCCTTTACAATAATCTACAGATATTTCCTTAAATATCTGGAAATTTGTTGATGTAACTTTTAACCTCTCCTATTGAATGTTGTGATTTCATTAACAAGGGGTTTCATTTATATTTTTCTCTTCATTATTGATCATCTATTGATAATTTTTATGTATTATCTATTTTTTTGAAGATTGCTAATTAATTTCTTTGATGCCCCCTTTTTGATGCATGGAGACGCACATGCAGCAAAGTTACAGGGTATTTGCTTGATGGGTAGTATCTTTTACTGGAAGGAAGCGTGTTACCACTTTTGTGTGTTACACACAGTTAATTTAGATGAAAATTTGTGAGTAGTATAGCGCCTTCAAAATGAGGTTTCAATAATTATGGCTTCTTTTGTGATGTCTCTTGAACTAAGGGATAGGCTCCAGCCCCCCCTCCCCCCCCGCGACCCGAAAAGGATTAAGCGGAAGAAGATGAATGAATGAATATAGCTGTCTGTGCAAATTTGATATGCTTTAGCATTGATAACTAAGATCAGTTTATCCAGTTGAACACAGACAGGTTGAATCCTTGTGAAAGGTTGTGTCACACTCCATCAGTCAGTGGAAAGGTGGACATTTTGCCTAATTAGAATTTCACTTAATTTTGTACAAGGAATGCCTAATTTTATACATTCCTTGGTAAATTATGGGGTGGACTGTAGTCCCGAGGCCCAGCTTGGCCACGGCTGGTCATCGGGAAAACACATTCCTTTTTACTGTCACATTTCTGAAATGTGACATTATCACACCATTATGTGGTGAGTAACATCAGATGTATCCCGAGAACCTAACCTGAGAAGAAATGCATCAATTTATCAACAATTTGTAACACCTTCCATAATTCTTCCCTTATGATATCCAGTATATATCAATGGTGAAAGGCTGTCACAGTGCTACTGATAGTAATAACTGCAAAATTATCAAAACAAGCCTTGTTTTTCTAAAATGTTCACCAGGACATAGGTTTATGCTTGAAATCAAATGTGTAGCCAATAGACAAATGAATGCATGCATACCTAAGAATTAAAAAAAAAAGTACCACAGTGTCAGCTTGATTGAATTCAGCTGTGCTCCTTGATGTAATGATAATTTCAGAATCGGAGTCATCCATTGCTGTTGAAAAAAAAAGATCATGCAGATACCCTACAGTAGAGTATCTAAATGTGTAAAAATATTGAAATCATGACATCCATTAACCTCCTTTAAAGTCAGTTTCCAGGCAAATGAAAAAGGTGATCCTGGAATATGGCTTCTCTAGTTCCTTTTTATATTCTGCCAATTTGAATGGTCTTTCTGACCCACGGATGTGGACCACTTCTGAGCAGTCTGGATACAAGAGGACATATGGGCCTTCTTGCATGTCCTTATTAAATGCTTTCATTTTCTGGACAGCTTATTTCAGTACATCAGGGGCTGCTACCTATGGGTCTACAAATAATGGCAGTTTTCCCTCTTGCGGGTTTTAAATCAATTCCACCAGTTCCATGTGGCACCATCATGCCAACGTTTATCTGTTTATCTAGTAAAATAACAAAGTTAAGATTAACTTCATGTGTTATATACATAGGTAGAATAAAAGATAATACACATAGTGAGCTGAACAAGGTCTAAAACGTTACACTATTATGACCAGTTGCTCAAGCAAAACTGCATCAGAGCTGCTGCTTAGAGTGCTATATGCTCTAAAATCTCAGCAACAAATGCCTGCATCAAATATATTTTTTGAATTTAATTCAATCTCTACAATATATTACATACAGTCATGTAAAAAAATTAGAACACCCTGTGTGTTTTTTTTTTTACATATTTGGACATATGGATATTTAATATCAATATTAAAAATACTGGGAAATTCATGTAATACAATTACACAATTAAAAATGAATTAAAGACTTTTTTCAAATTTTCTGTAAAATGTAATTCTAAACAAATAGTGAGGAATAAATTAGGACACCCCATCTTTTTCAGAACACCCCTGTCATAAACTCCCCGTGTGCTTTTCCACAGCACACGGAAGAGGAGGAGAAGGATGGATAGATTTACATGCAGGGTTTCACCAAACACACATTTATTGACGAAACACAGTGCAAAAATAAGGACTTACAGGTAGGGATAGATGTACACAAAAAGGCTGACACAGGAGCGAACAGCGGGCAGACCACTGCGTACCGTGGCCACAGAAAAACAACACAAATAAGATACATGCACTCAGGAGCGCGAGGAAAACTTTAGGAAGCTCAACTGACTCAGGGAAGCAAACTGAGCAACAGCCTAAGCGTAGCAGTTGAGGTGCAGGGGGAAATGCTACCAGATAAGCGTAGCAGCTAACCGCACAGAGAAACGCAAGACAATTTACTCATGGGCAGGAGCAGTCCAAGAAGTCCAATTCTCCCATGGAGCACGAATAACAAATCCTTCGAGACGTGACGGTCACACAACGGGAAACGACCATGTGACTCGTATAATGATCCAGCGGTGTTTGACTAGCAAAGAGCTGCTTAAGTACAAACACCGCTGACCTAACAAATTGGGAACACCTGGGTGAGGCGTGGGAAAGATAATTACTGGGACAAACAGCTGACTGTCAGAGAGAGGAGGGCATGGTCGGACAGGCGAATGTTAGGCAGCGCCTACCCAAAAGTGGGTCAAACAGCTGCCTAACGATCGCTGGCCAGTGCAGCGGCCAAGCACAGAAATAAACACACATGTGAGGAAACAAAACACAACGGTCAGAACCGAGCCTGCAGGAGAACACAGGCTTGGTTCATGACAGAGCCCCCCCCCCCCCCCCCCCCAGGGGTGGATACCAGACACCCACGCTAACATCATAAAGACCCCCTCCCCTCCCAACAGGAGCAAAAGCAACAAACAACACAAACCCAGGTGGGAGGTAGGTAGAACATGAAGGAGGGAACACAATACCCAGCCCAGGGCCCACAATTAACCCCCCCCAAGTCCACGGGCGTTGGGGCTCAGGAGGCCACCCAGAGTCCCAGGCCCAGCAGAAGTTCCAGTGGACGGAGTCCGGCAGCCTGCCAGAGTTATTTAGCCACAAGGAACAAAGGGGTGAAGGGGTGAAGCAAGAGGTGACCTGCCCAACAGAAGGCTCACTGGTGGGAAACCAGACCGGGGTGAAGGAACCTCCACGGCGTCAGGCAGGGGGAAGGAGACCACAGCGTCTTCCGGGTGGTCCGCAGCACCCTCGGTGGTCCCATCTTGAAACACAACTGCACCTCCGGTGGACCCCGAACGGACCAGGTCTGCTGTGCCCACGGTGGACCCCAAAGGGGCGGCTCCGCTGCTCCCGCAGTGGACCCCAACCGGGCCGGCTCAGCAGCAACCGTGGTGGACCCTGACCGGGCCGGCTCAGCAACACCTGGGATGACCTCTGGCTGAGGCTCAGCAGCACCCGTGGTGACCTCCGGCTGAGGCTCAGCACCACACCCGGTGGACCCCGACCAGGCCGGCTCCACTGCACCCACGGTGATCTCCGGCTGAGGCTCAGCAACACTTGCAGTGACCTCCGGCTGAGGCTCAGCAGCACCCACGGAGGACCCCAATTGGGCCAACACTGCACCCGCACTGGTCCCGGTCTGGGACATGGCTGCACCCAAAGTGGGCTCTGGTTGGAGCACCATTGCACCAGCGGTGACCCCCATCGGGGGCCTCTTTGCTCCCGCGGTGGCCTCCCCAGTGAGGGAGGTGGTGGTACTCCTCGCGCCACCTAGCGCTGGGCCCCTATCCTCGGTGGCTTCCAGTGAGGTCAGCTGCTTTCCGGTGACCCTGGCAGGGGGCTCCGAACCTGAAGGGAGAGAAAAAGAGACTGGGTCAGGGTTGCTGGCAGTGGCAGAGCCTGGTGAGGCACCCCTGAGGGCTACTACAAGCTGCTCCAGGCCCTCCTCACCATGAGTCGGGCAGTGTGACATTGACATATTCAGTACTGACACAATGGAACACACTTTCCTGAACTTGGGCTCCACTGCCATCCAGGACTCCGGAGAAGTGGGGTGCGTCGACTCTGTCGTCTTGCCCGGTGCGGTGCCCCCGTCGACCTCCTCTGGAACTGCCAGCCTCCTGTCGTCAGTAGGCCACCCCGGTGGTGGCAGCTCCTCTCCAGTGACCCTAGTGAGGGGCTCGACAGGCATGGGATAGAAGCAAGGATTAGGGTCGCCGGCAGTGGCAGAGCCCGGCGAGGAGAGCCCAGGAGCGGCTGGAAGTCACCCCTGACTCTCCTCCCCAAGAGCCAGACAAGATCTCTCAATCACAGTCAAATGAACTACAGGAGAGATAACTTGCCTGTGCTCGAGCTCTACCACTGTCCAGGACGCCGACGATGTTGACGCCGACGGTCCGGGTCCCGTCGGCTGGAGATCTGGTCCGGGAAATGACTCTGCTGCAGCGATCCCCGCAACAGGTGTGATGGTGGTTGCAGTCCTGGTCCACTGACATTACTCCTCGACCCGGCTGTTGACTGCGGCGAGCAGGTTCGCCCACTCCTCGTCTGACGGAGATTCTGGGTGTTGAGCAGATGTAGGGGAGGAACCCTCGCAGCTGGGGAAGCGTGTCCTCGAACCTCCCTCTCTCGGCGTTCCTTTTTGACCCGGCGGTTGGGAATGGCGAGCAGAGCTGACCACTCCTCGTCCGCCGGCGTGGATGCAGGGAAACGCCTCCGTGCGGGCCCCTGGGCAGGATCATCCAGGGCCTCAACCTCCTCTATCGTCTGACGACTCGGTTCTTGGACCGCAGGCCCTCAGGAATTAAGGGAGGAGACATGGAGAAGGGAAGGAAACAATCATTATTTGCAGCTGGAGGAGAGATCCCAGTGGACTGCTGATACTGGGCCTGTCCCTCGGGAAACAGGCAAGATTCAATGTTAATGAATGATTTTGAATGAAACAATACTTGCCTGTCATCCCGGTTGGTGAAATCTGCAGCTGCAGGTGGCAGACATTCATCCCTCTCCGTACCAGCGGTGACGTAGGTCCTCTCGAGGGCTTGCGGAGGAGCCGTCTCCATGACAACGGCTCCTCCGCAAGGACCTCAGCGGACCTCTCAGCAGCTGAAGGGATGATGGCAGCTGATGGAGGAGAGGGCTTTTCCCGGCGCTTCAACGCAGGACGACGCTGTCCCCTATTAATCGGTACTGACCATGCTGGAGCAGGAGTAGCATCGGGCAAAGAGTCCCAGAGAATGAAGGCCTGCTGGTCTCCAGGTCTCTGTCTCGGCACCGTGGGGAACGTCAACCTGGGGAAGGAGCGCTGGAGCGAACACACTGTGGCCAGCAGGTCGGCAAACTCGGGGTAGTCTCATAACCTGGGATACGCCTCCAGGACCTCCACAGCTCCTTCCAGGCACTCCGGCCTCTTCTTCGGTCCCCGGGCAGCGAGGGCCTCATTCACAAAGATCTGGATAAATTCAGCGGGCCCATCCTTCCTCCATCGTGGAAAACTCCGCTGCCATTCCTCTTCTGCCTCGTTGAGAGCGGGGCATGGTGAACTCCAGGAACAGGTCAGTCCAAAAAATAGCACACAAAAAAGGGGAAAAGGGATGTGTGGGTGAACCCGCAAAAATCCTTCTAACTGGCTGTGTTATGGATGGCTCTCACGAGCCATCAGTGAAACGCTGTAGGCAGCCGTGAGTTCGTACATTTATTGAATAAGGCACAATGACAAAATAACAAGCCTTGTAGGGCAAAACACAAATAACAACAAACACTTACATATGAACAGCAAGGCCGGAACCTGAACGCTGGAAGAACTGACTTCAGGGTTAGGGAAGCCAGACTGGAAAGCAGATGTAGGTCGCAGCCCTGAGCAAACAGAGCTGCTCCCTTAAATAGTGCTGAACTGATTAATCAGCTGATGAAGGATCATCAGCTGATTGGAATCAGGCCATCCAGCGGGGCTCCACTGACAGCTGGAAGCCCCGCCGAGACGCTGTCATAATAAACATCTAGAGGTACGCCAGAGGAGAGAACAGAGAACTACCGCACAGCCCGATTGCCGACAGAGTCAGCACATGGACCATGACAGTTGCCCCCATTCCCGACGTGGATTCTAGATGTGGTGTAACATCGGGCTCCCCCCAACTGGGAAGCCAACAAGACCACCCCAGGGAGGGAGGAGGGGGAAAAAAAGGCCGAGGAGGGCTAGATCCTGGCGACAAGGGTGAAGACAGAAAATACCATCAGGAGACACTACAGAGCATAGAAAAACACAAAAAACACTCCATAATGCACAAATAGACAGAATACTAGGCACAAATAAGGGACAACTAGCCTACAGGCCACAACCAGAAAACCCTGGTCTAAAGACCAAGATACACAGTTCCAGAAAAAAAAAAAAAAACACATATCATCCCCCAACAGAGGAAGGGAGGGAGAGAACCCCCCCCCCCACACTAGATGGCGTAGAAACCCTGCAGTTTAAATCCATACAAATAAACCGTTACAGGCAATGAAGGGACGTCTCCCAGCCCACGGAAAGAATAATCACAACAGCGGGAGGAAAAAAAAAATCACACGCTAGGGAGCGGTGAGATACACAGTTTCATTAATAAGACACCAGCACATCCCAAAAGATTACAGAAGCACAGAAAAAAAAAAACAGGGACGATGGCAGGCTGAGCACCACGGCATGAAAGCCAATAGTTCGGGGGGTCGCCCTGCGTCTAGCGTCCACATTGCTGGCAGGGGAAAAAGGAACAGTTCGGGTGGCCTACCCCAGTCTCAGGCCAGGAAACTCAGTACTTCTCGCGGCTGGGCCAGATCGCCGAACGGACGGGAAAGTTTGTTGGGTGGCGACCCAGAACGCCAAACAGGTGAGGCAGTCCTCCAGGTGGCCGACCCGCATCACTCAGCCACCCAGACCGCAGGGGAAAAATTGAAGACGACCTCCCTGGAGAGGGGGAAGAGGAGGGAGAGCCGGGCCAAATATTGAGAACCCCAACGGCCCCCGGTGGAGATGAGTTGGGGGAAGGTTGATGGGCCAGTCCAGTGTCAGGCGGCAGAGGATCTGCAGCTCCCTCACCGACCTCGAACTGAACTGGCGCTGCGCCCCCGCTGGACCCCAATTGGGTCAACGCTGCACCCGCGACAGACCCCGATTGGGCCAGAGCAGCACCCGCGATGGACCCCGATTGGGTCGGATCAGCACCCGCGACGGACCCCGATTGGGGTGTGGCTGCACCCACGTCGGACCCCGATTGGGTCAATGCCGCACCCGCGATGGACCCCGACTGGGTTGGCGCAGCACCAGGAACGACCTCCAAACCCGAACCTGGAACCTCCAGCACAGCAACCGGGATTGATTCCACACCGGTGACCCTGGGAGAAGCCTCAGGAGAAGAAGAAGAACCGGGATCAGGATCACCGGTAGCGACAGAGCCCAGTGAGACGAGTACGGATGCAGCGGACGGCTGCACCTGGCTCGTCTCCCCAGGAGACAGGCAAAAATGCTCTAGAATAGATAGAAGGAAGACAAAATAGAGCACTTGCCTGCACTCGAGTTCTGTCGCTGTCCAGGTTCCAAAGGCAGAAGGACGTCCTCTGGCTCCCACTCAGCTACGGCAGGCCCCGCAGCCAGCATGATGATGTCCACAGCCTGAGGACCCTCCAACGCTGATGACCATGCGATGACCCGCATGGCATGGCGGCAGGAGATCCTTGACCTGTTGCGTTGGTCCGCTCTTCCGTGGAGACCCAGGGACGCTTCATTGTTGACGCAGGCTCCAAACTGCAGTCTGCTCTCCTCCTCTGCCCATGATGTGGCTGTGGGGCTGGAACCAGGCTATCCAGGGCTGCAGGCTCCCTCCTCGTCTGGTGGCGTAGGCCTGGCGCCGCGGAACACTCAGGGGAAGGAGACACAAAGGTAGCAGGTCCATTACTAATTACTGCAGCAGGTGGAGGGAGTTCAGGGGACTGTGAACCCCGAACTCCACCCCCAGGAATCAAGCAAGGCAATTCATCCAATTTGGGAACAGAATGAAAAGTTACTTGCCTGATCCACAGAGGCCCGATGGAACCTGCTGCAGTGGACTTCGTTCCTCCCTTTCCCCGCTGGATGGTGACGGAGGGCCCCCTGGAAGGACGAGGAGGAGCCGCTCGTGATGGACCCACAACGGGCGTCGCCGAAGCAGGACTCCTAGTACTCACAGCAGCCAAGGAAGACGTCGAGGAGGAGGGGATGACAGCTGAGGCGATCCGGGCACGAGGAGCTGACGGAACAGCAGGAAGAGATGACCCGGGGGGAGAGGCTGTGGGAATTCCCTCCAGACGAGACATAGAAGAGGCAGGTGTCTGAGAGGTAGAGTCTTTTCGACAACCTGGAACAGGATCGGGACGGGGTTCTTGCTGAGGTTTACTGTTAGCAGTGTGACGACGGTTACCGGCAGAGGGCAAAGCAAAGGAGAAGTTCAGGAAACGCCGCTCCTGCGCGGAAACAGAAGCAAGCAGGTCAGCGTACTCTGGATAGCCACTTAACGCCGGATTCCTCTCCACCAGCCTGACTGCCGCCGTCACATGCTTTATAATCTGTGTAGGGTGAATGGCGGAGCGAGCAGCAGCCACTCGGTCCCGGATGGAAACAGCTGTCAGTTGTAGCTTCTCCGGGGGAATCCCGACTGACGTTTCACTCCTTCGGGGATCACCCCTGGGCGGTGCGAACTCCTGACCAGGAACGGGGACAGGAATGGGATCCCGAAGCAAGGAGCGAGGATGCCTCCTCTTCGGCTTCCTGCCGGAGTTTCCCTCCAGCCCCCATGGAGTCTCTCCCGGTGCGCAGCGATGTCTGCCTTCCTCGCCGTGACTTCCGGGTGGTTGGAGTAGTGGGGAAGGCGATTAATAACGTCCTCAGCGAGGTCCAGGTGCCAGCGTACATTGCTGGGAGTGTTGTAGAGGCCAGCAGTGAAGATAGTTCCATCAATGTAGTCCAGGGCCTCCACCAGCTCATAGCCCAGGCTCCGAGCACGGCCCCTGTGTGACGACATACTCTCCTAGCACACCGGTACCCAGACAGGGGAAACAACAAGTCCAATTAAACAAACTTACGGCCACCGGCGTCTCTTTGGGCTGCGACCTACTGTTATGGACGGCTCTCACGAGCCATCAGTGAGACGCTGTAGGCAGCCGTGAGTTAGTACATTTATTGAATAAGGCACAATGACAAAATAACAAGCCTCGTGGGGCAAAACACAAATAACGACAAACACTTACATATGAACAGCGAGGGCGGAACCTGAACGCTGGAAGAACTGACTTCAGGGTTAGGGAAGCCAGACTGGAAAGCAGATGTAGGTCGTAGCCCTGAGCAAACAGAGCTGCTCCCTTAAATAGGGCTGAATAGATTATTCAGCTGATGAAGGGTCATCAGCTGATTGGAATCAGGCTGTTCAGCGGGGCTCCACTGACAGCCGGAAGCCCCGCCGAGACGCTGTCATAATAAACGTCTAGAAGCACGCCAGAGGAGAGAACGGAGAGCTACCGCACAGCCCGACTGCCAACAGAGTCAGCACACGAACCATGACAGGCTGGACCATTCTGTCATAAACTCCCCGTGTGCTTTTCCACAGCGCACGGAGGAGGAGAAGGATGGATGGATTTACACGCAGGGTTTCACCAAATACACATTTATTGACAAAACAGTGCAAAAATAAGGACTTATAGGTAGGGACAGATGTAAACAAAAAGGCTGATGCAGGAGCGAACAGCGGGCAGACCACTGCGTACCATGGCCACAGAAAAACAACACAAATAGCTTACATGGGCTTGGGAGAGCAAGGAAGACTTTAGGAAGCTCAACTGACTCAGGGAAGCAAACTGGGCAACATCCTAAGCGTAGCAGTTGAGCTGCAGGGAGAAACGCTACCAGATAAGCGTAGCAGCTAACCACTCAGAGAAACGCAAGACAATTTACTCACAGGCAGGAGCAGTCCAAGAAGTCCAATTCTCCCATGAAGCACGAATAACAAATCCTTCGAGATGTGATGGACACATGACGGGAAACGACCGTGTGACTCGTATAATGGTCCAGCGGTGTTTGACTAGCAATGAGCTGCTTAAGTACAAACACCGCTGGCCTAACAAATTGTTAACACCTAGGCGAGGCGCGGGAAAGATAATTACCAGGACAAACAGCTGACTGTCAGAGAGAGGGGGGCGTGGTCGGACCGGCGAATGTTAGGCAGCACCCACCTGAAAGTGGGTCAAACAGCTGCCTAACGATTGCCAGCCAGAGCAGTGGCAAAGCACAGAAATAAACACACATGTGAGGAAACAAAACACAACGGTCAGAACCGAGCCCGCAGGAGAACACAGGCTCAGTTCATGACAACCCCACATTCATTCCCACTTAAAATGGCTAAAATAAATGTTAAAAAAAATGCAAATAAACACAAAAACAATGTTAGACATAGATATGTGAACATTTATTAATAAAGAACTGAATATTTAATGGGGTGTCCTAATTTTTTCACATGACTGTATGATCCTCATTCACTGAGTTATCTGGAAGTCAAGTTTGACAGTCGGTGCAATTTACCTGGATGTGTTTTCTTTCTTTAACCCCATGTCTTCCTTTCGGCCCAAACTTAAACGACTGTTGTTCTTTTAACTTTGAGCTTCTCTACTCCATGAACTGTTCATATGATGGGGAAGTTTTTTCTGCTGAAATGAACAGAGTGCTATTTTAAAATTTCAGAAAGTTGGCAGCCACTAACACAACACTATTCACTTTCATTCACATGGCTTCAGATAGCTAGCGTTATGCTGCACTAAGCATAAACTATAAGCATACACTTCATTTAGCATCAGGTGTTACCAGCTGCTGAGATGTCCCCTGTGTGTTTGGTCCCTCCATCTGATCTGTGCTATTTAAAAACTCCAAAGACCGACCACACGACAAACAAAACCGCGTTAAGCGGTTCATGTGCTTGCCGCCATAAACTCCATTAACAACAAGAACACGAATCTGTCTTCTCCCTTACTCTCCATGTTTTCTGTTTTGCTAAATTATAATTTGTTTTAATAAATATACTTATTAAGCTTTTGAGGGTCACAACCAGTACAAAAAAGCAAACAGCAAGAAAAAACGAGAACCCTCTTTTTCACCCCCCGAACTCCCACCCCATCACCCCATCTCCACACACACTCACATACACACACACAAAAAAACATGAATAATAATAAATACCACAATACAAGACCAATTTGTCGGAAGCAAAAGATTTGCATCCTGAAAACACAATCGGAAATAATGGTGCTCTATTTGGCAATGCACTTTGACATCTCAGTCCATGCAAGACCATAGAGGCCACTCTGGAGGCCTGGGAGCCATCTACTCCTATTTAACTCAAAAAGGGGTCCCATATATCAACAAACCGAAAAGGTTTGTCTTTGAGCCAGAAACTAATAGCTTTTAATGGGATAAGTTCCATTACACCCCAAATTCAATGTGTAACTGTAGGAGCAAAGTCTGAGGTCCATAAGAGAAGAATGCATCTTCATGCACTAAAGAGAAGCATCTGCAACAGTTTGAGTGTGGAGGAGCGAAGATTCAGCGGATTAGGATTTACTCCTAGAATGCAACTGAGAGGAGTGAGGGCTAGATTTTTTTTGAATATAATATCAATTTCTTTACAAATTTTTAGCCAGAAGTCATTAACAAGAGAACATTCAAATAAACAATGAAAATATGAACCCCAGGAACTCCATCCCTCCTCCACTCTGACCTCCCACCAGCACTAATGATCTGCGAAGAGGAGGTGCGCCGAGTCTTTCGGAGACAAAAGATCAAGAAGGCTGCAGGACCTGATGGTGTGTCTCCGTCCTGCCTGAGAGTCTGCTCTGACGAGTTGGCCCCCATCTTCACCCGGATCTTTAAAAGATCACTGGAGCTGTGTGAAGTGGCTTCCTGCTTCAAACGCTCCATCATCGTTCCAGTTCCCAAGAAACCCTCTGTTACAGGATTAAACGACTACAGACCTATTGCCTTGACCTCTGTGGTCATGAAATCCTTGGAGAGATTGGTGCTGAACCACCTGAAGGTCGTCACAGGCCTCCTGATGGACCCACTGCAGTTTGCCTACCCGTCAAACAGGTCAGTGGACGATGCAGTGAATATGGGACTACATTACATCCTGCAACACCTTGGCTCCCCAGGGACGTATGCCAGGATCCTGTTTGTCGACTTCAGCTTGGCGTTCAACACCATCATCCCAAGCATCCTTCATCAGAAACTCCTCCAGCTCAAGGTGCCCCCCTCCACCTGCCAGTGGATCTCCAGCTTTCTGACTGACAGGTGGCAACAGGTGCAGCTAGGGAGAATTACATCCAGCTCCCAAAAAATTAGTACTGGCGCCCCCCAAGGGTGTGTCCTTTCCCCACTGCTCTTCTTCCTCTACTCCAACGACTGCACCTCAGAGGACCCTTCGGTGAAGCTCCTGAAGTTTGCGGACGACACCACAGTCATCGGTTTGATCCAGGATGGTGATGAGTCTGCATACAGGCGGGAGGTGGAGCAGCTGATCCTCTGGTGCGGCCGGAACCATCTTGAACTTAACCCAGCCAAAATGGTGGAGATGGCTGTGGATTTCAGGCGACACCCTCCTTCATTCCCCCCACTCACCATCCTCAAAAGCACAGTGTCCACTGTGGACTCCTTCAAGTTTCTGGGTACCACGATCTCCCGGAACCTGAAGTGGTCCTCCCATATAGACACTGTCTGGAAAAAGGCCCAGCAAAGGTTGTTTTTTCTGCGTCAGCTCAAGAAATTTGATTTGCCTCAGGAGCTGCTGGTTGACTTCTACACCGCCATCATCCAATCTGTCCTCTGCTCTTCCATCACTGTCTGGTTTGGATCTGCCACTAAACAGGACAAGACCAGACTGCAGCGGATCATTAAGTTTGCGGAGAGGATCATTGGTACCGACCTACCCTCCATTGAGAACTTATATCGGTCCATAACCAGGAAACGGGCAGGAAACATCTCTGCTGACTCGTCACACTCCGGCCACAAACTGTTTGAACTTCTACCTTCTGGTCGACGTTACAGATCACTGAAGGCCAAAACCACCCGTCAGAGGAACAGTTTCTTTCCTCAAGCCATCACTCTGATGAACTCCTAACATCCACCTAGTCCTACCTGTTGCTGTACTCATGACTTGTCATTCATTCCTACACTGCACATAACTCTCACACTGCATTTTACTCCATTCACATTATATTACCGAATCTGAGTTCACATTGAAATACTGTATGACTGCATATTTTTTTCATATATTTTTGCAAAGTGTGGATAGTCTGAGTAAATAACTGCATATATTCCTGTATATATTTGCATCCTTTTATAGAAACGTGGACAGACTGTAATTTACTGTACATACTCTGTTGTCATTGAAATCTTATTTAAATCTTACACCTGAACAACGAGAGCAAGTTTTAGCCAAAGTCAAATTCCTTGTATGTGTTGTGCATACTTGGCCAATAAAGCTGGTTCTGATTTTGATTCTGATTCTGATTCAGAAATCTTACACTTATTACAAAATTTTGAAAAAAGAGTGTTAAACTTATTGCATTTCACTGGAGTGATATGAAGCCTGTATATGATCTTGAATCGTAACTCTCTAGGTTTGTTAGTAAAAAGGTGTGGTGATCCCAAGCATGGGTCATTTTTGCGCTTGAGTCACTTCTGATTTTCCTGTTTTTCTTCGTTTATTTAGTCTCATTCTTTATGGGGATTATTTTGTGCTTTATTTTGACAGTGTCGCGGCAGCACTTCCGCCTGTCAGTCGGCTGGTGGGCTGTCACAGCTGGAGGCACTTATTTATCGTTATCTCTCCACATCTGTTTGCAGATGTTTTCTGTTAAACTATTTAAGGTCACCAGCAGGGTTTATTCCTCGCTGCGACCTCGCCCTTGCTGGCTGGCATCCCTACGTCCAGTGCCAATCTTCATTTACAGTGTAAGGTTTCGCCCTCACTGTGTTATTTGTCAGTGACTATTTGATTCTTTATTTGCTCAGTTATTTCACCCTCTGGGGTCGTATGTGTTAGTGTGTTGTGTTTTGCCCCTTGTGGCACATTATTTTGTCACTTTTTGTTAATAAAATAACAAACTCACTGCTGGCTTCTGGTGCCTCATCTTTGCCCTGCAAGGGGCAAACATAACAGTAGGTCGCAGCCAAAGCAGGTGCCAGCCACAGTGAGTTTTGTTTTTGGCTCTGAATTTTTTTTCCTTCACCGGGTGCCAGTGCTTTTTGGGGGGAGATTATGGTGTCATTCTCCAGGTGGTATCCTATGAGCCTGGGTTTTGAGCTCGTCCAGGTTCGTTGGAAACTGCGCATGGGTCGGCGTCTGTTTGTAAACTCGGTCAGTTCTACACGTACTGGTTATCTTGTCTGTTTTTGTTTGTTGTATTAGCTCCATTTTAAAATTTTTATCTCTTTTTATCTCTTTTACTGATATTAACTTTTTACTTAGTGTTAGCTCAGTAAATACAACAGCCCGTACTGGCTCACAGGGGTCTGATTCACCCCTGATCGGTCCACGAACTGCAGGACCGATTCTCCGGGTCGCTGGCGCCGCTGTCTGAACTGAATGTGCCACATAATGATGTTTTCAGGGGCGCAAAAGTAGCCGGCCATGAGTCTTGTGACGCTGTCGAAACTGTCACCTCCTCCCAGTGTCCTCAGGATTCTCTGGCCCTCCATACCAAGGTTATGGACCAGAATAGCCCTCGCTGGCAATTTATCCAGGTCGCCGAGGTCTAATGCTAACAGATAGTTTTGGAAGGCCGCATACCACCTGGCCCAAGGGAGCAGCGGCTCATCTGGAGCCTCCGAGAAGGGATGAAGTGTGGTAGCAGCCCTCTCCATCTCCGTATATCCTCATCGCCAATTGTTGTGTCCGAATAAAGAGGAGACGAGGTGACGTTTTATGGTTTTATTATAATACAAACTATACACACAGGAGTCCCTACCGCAAGTGCAGGAGCCGCAGCGAAGAAACAATATGTCTCCCACAGCTGGCTTACATACTACAGGTGACACCACCCCCCAGAGGCGGGGCGTCACCCAACCCAAGCCTAGGGCACCACAATAGTAATATAATATATACAATATACAGTTCTACACTCACCATAGTGGAAAGAGACAAAATGGTGCATTAGTGGTAATGAGTAGTCCCACAGGAGAGTTGCTTCACTGAAGCATTAGTCAAGTTTTACAAAAAGAAGTGCAACGTTTAAGGCGAAAGTCAAGCAAATCATTTTTCACATGCAAAAATCAGTTTGCAAGAGTAAGGCGCATTTCAAGAAATCACAGGCAAGCATGGAAAGATCAAGTATGGCATATCAAAAATAAACTGAAGTCCTGCCAAAAGTAGTACTTTGCACACACTTTTCTTGCAAAAGAGAAAAAAATACTCTTCAGCATACTAAATTTCTTGACATGCAGCTCCTGCAGTACCCAGAACACTTCTAACATGAAGATCCATAAGGCACGCATTCTTCACATATTGCCATCTGGAAACTGTTCACACTCACTTCAGATTTCTACTTGAATTGTTCACTTTTTTGGATTATATGTAAACATTGCTGAAATGGAATGACTTCTTTAAGATGACCGTCCACCACACGGCTTTAATAATGAGCTTTTGCAACAGAACTCTTCTTGTGCAAAATATATTTTAAACCTCCTGTCTTCTCATTCATATGATATATAATTTGTAAGGGTGAATTGGTATGGAGTTTTGAAGTACTTTCTTGAGCCTCAAATGGGGAACTATCTGTCTCCCCCTAGAGGTGATTCACGGCCATCACCACTGGCTGTTGTCAGGATAACTTGGCACAGTGGTGGGGTACTGAGGCAAACTGGGGCCCTGGGCGGTCTGTGCGACAGTGTTGAATCCCGTTTCCCTCACTGGTGGACTCTTCCACACCCCAGAGCTCCACTCTTCCTGAGCACTTTGCATACTGCCACCACCTCCACGGTACAGTCTGTGCACCTACACCGTGAGAAGAAAGATGATTGATTTGAATCTCTCTTGCTCTCTCTGTCTCTCTCTCTCCAGTCATGAAAAAATTAGGATACCCCATTAAATATTCAGTTCTTTATTTAGAAATGTCCACATATTGATGTCTAATCTTTTTGTGTATCTCTGGGAAAAGAAGGTGATTTAATTGCAGGTAAATAACAAAAATTAACCTTGTTTTACTCATTAAAAAAAGATCAACAAAAATGCATGTTCTAACTGAGGAAAAGTTAGAACACCCTACTGCCTAATAGCTAGTGTTACCCCCTTTGGCTGAAATAACTTCAGTGAGACACTTCTTGTAGCCATCTACCAGTCTGACATCGGTCTGAGGAAAGTTTTCCCCACTCCTCAATGCAGAATTCTTTTAGCTGTGAGATGTTTGAGAGGTTTCTTGCCTGTTTCAAGTCACCCCACAGCATCTCAATGGGATTAAGATCTGGGCTTTGACTCGGCCATTCTAGGACTCTCCATTTCTTAGTTTTTAGCCAATCCTTGGTGGATTTACCGGTATGTTTTGGGTCACTGTCATGTTGCAGGGTCCAGTTCTGCTTCAGCTTTAATTTTTTTAAAAGATGGTCTCATGTGGTCCCCAAGCACCCTCTGATGCACAATAGCATTCATGGTGGATTCTATGATGGTGAGCTGGCCAGGTCCTGCTGCAGCAAAGCATCCCCAAACCATGAGACTTCCACCTCCATGCTTCACAGTTGGTATGAGGTTCTTGTGACCAAATTTTACAGCCCTTTATTAGCGTCCTGAAGTGAAATAAAGAGAGACAATTCTGCCAGTAGAAGAGTGGAGAAGAGGCAAAATCTGCTGTTCACTGTTCTGATCTTGTCAGCAGTTTTGCTTCCTTTATAGTGTTCCTCTCTGCTCTATGTATGGTAGCAGCCTTGAAGATAAGACCCAAAAACACACTGTCGGAACACGCGACTCACAATAACGTAATACTTGACAATCTCAACAGTTATTTCCCACAAGGCTCACCCACTCCCCTGCTCACTGAGAACATTCCGTACAGAGGAGAGACAAAACATGCATGCTGAGCATAAATTCATTATGATTCACCTCTCACCATATGCACTGAATATGTAGACATTACATTACTGAGTATGTCGTCTAAATCAATCATTACACAACAGGTTAATATATGAGCAACAATTTTTCACTACAATAAAAGATGTGAATAATAAATTGTGAATTTCGACCACATTCTATTCCTGGAATGATGCATTTGATCTACACCAAATACGTCCTCTGTTCTGGTGTCCAAATAATTAAATTTTAGACTCATCTGTCCAAAGAACATTATTCCAGAAGTGCTGGCCTTTGTCCACATTCTCTCTGGCAAACTTCAGTCTGGCCTTCATGTTTCTTTTAGAGAGCAAAGGTTTCCTCCTTGTACCACCTACCATGCAAGTTAAACTTGTGCAATCTTTTTCAGATTGTAGAGTCATGCACTTTCACATCAACAGTAGCAAGAGCTTGCTGAAGGTCCCGTGATGACATTTTAGGGTTTTTGGAGACTTCTTTTAGCATTTTGTGGTCTACTCTCGGGATGAACTTGCTTGGACGGCCAGACCTAGGCATGGTGGTAGTTGTTTTGAATGTTTTCGACTTGTAGACTATTTTCTGGACAGTGGAATGGCTGATTTCAAATTCTTCTGAGATCTTTTTAAATCCCTTACCAGACTCTGAAGCTGCTACAATCTTCTTTCTGAAGGCCTCAGACAGCTCTTTCAATCTCACCATGGTGTTCACTCTCACTTCAACAGTCAGGAGCACATAAAACTAAATGTCTGAGGTTTAAATAGGACAAGCCTCCTTCAAAATGCTGAGTAACTATGTTCTAATCATGTGCACCTGATGTGATACACTTGTGTGTGATTTTAGCCATTTTAAGTGGGAATAAATGTGGGGTTGTCCAAATTTATTCCTCACTAAAAATTGCATGTTTTTAGAATTACATTTTACAGAAAATTTTAAAAACCCTTTTCTTCAGTTTTAATTGTTTAGTTATATTACTTGAATCTCCCTATGTACATATATGCATACAGTACATACATACCCCCCCCCCCACACACACACAGAGTGGTGTGAAAAAGTGTTTGCCCCTTCCTAATTTCTCATTTGTTTGTATGTTTGTCACACTTAAATGTTTCAGATCATCAAACAAATTTAAATATTAGACAAAGATAACACAAGTAAACGCAAAATGCAGTTTTTAAATGAAGGTGTTTATTATTAAGGGTAAAAAAAAATCCAAAGCTACATGGCCCTGTGTGAAAAAGTGATTGCCCCCCCCCATTAATTTATGTTTTAATTGGGGGGGGGGAATCACTTTTCATCTTTGGAAAGCTGAGTTCAATTTCTCTAGCCACACCCAGGCCTGATTACTGCCACACCTGTTCTCAATCAAGAAATCACTTAAATAGGACCTGCCTGACAAAGTGAAGTAGACAAAAAGATCCTCAAAAGCTAGAAATCATTCTGCAATCCACAGAAATTCAGAAACAAATGAGAAACAAAGCAACTGAGATTTATTAGCGTGGAAAAGGTTACAAAGCCATTTCTAAAGCTTTGGGACTCCAGCGAACCACAGTGAGAGCCATTATCCACAAATGGCGAAAACATGGAACAGTGGTGAACCTTCCCAGGAGTTTCCAGCCAACCAAAATTACCCCAACAGTGCAGTGATGACTCACCCAAGAGGTCACAAAAGACCCCACAACAACATCCAAAGAACTGCAGGCCTCACTTGCCTCTGTTAAGGGCAATGTTCATGACTCTACCATAAGAAAGAGACTGACCAAAAATGGCCTGCATGGTAGAGTTCCAAGACGAAAACCATTGCTGAGCAAAAACAACATAAAGGCTTGTTTCAGTTTTGCCAGAAAACATCTTGATGATCCCCAAGACTTTTGAGAAAATACTTTGTGGACTGACGAGACAAAAGTGTGTGTCCCATTACATCCAGTGTAAAAGTCACACAGCATTTCAGAAAAGGAACATCACACCAACAGTAAAATATGGTGGTGGTAGTGTGATGGTCTGGGGCTGTTTTGCTGCTTCAGGACCTGGAAGATTTGCTGTGGTAAATGGAACCATGAATTCTGCTGTCTACCAAAAAATTCTGAAGGAGAATGTTCGGCCATCTGTTTGTGACTTCAAGTTGAAGTGCACTTGGATTCTGCAGTAGGACAATGATCCAAAACACACCAGCAAGTCCACCTCTGAATGGCTTAAGAAAAACAAAATGAAGACTTTGGAGTGGCCTAGTCAAAGTCCTGACCTGAATCCGATTGAGATGCTGTGGCATGACCTCAAAAAGGCAGTTCATGCTCGAGAACCCTCCAATGTGGATGAATAACAACAATTCTGCAAGGATAAATGGACCAAATGGGCCAAAATTCCTCCACAGTGCTGTAAAAGACTCGTTGCCAGCTATCGCAAACACTTGATTGCAGTTGTTGCTGCTAAGACTGGCCCAACTAGTTATTAAGTTTAGGTGGCAATCACTTTTTCCACACAGGGCCATGTAGGTTTGGATTTTTTTTTTTACCCTTAATGATAACCACCTTCATTTTCAAACTCTATTTTGTGTTTACTTGTGTTATCTTTGTCCAATATTTAAATTTGTTTGGTGATCTGAAACATTTAAGTGACAAACATACAAAAAAAATGAAAAATCAGGAAGAGGGAAAACACTTTTTCACACCACTCTGTGTGTGTGTGTGTGTGTGTGTGTGTGTGTGTGTGTGTGTGTGTGTGTGTGTGTGTGTTTGTGAGGGATTCTGTTGTGTGGGTATGTATGTATGCACATATCTACATTTGTATGTATGTACAGCAGGGAAAATATACGGTGGCCGGGAAGTGCAAAACACATTTACAAAGTGTAAAACATTTTTACAAACTTTGACACACATTTACAATTTGGAAAACATTTTTACATATCATCAAACAAAACTGAATTTACAAAAACAAATTTACAAGTCCCGAAACAAATTTACATTTCAGAAAACTAATTAACAAGTGGCAAAACACTTTTACAAATGCCAGTACAAATTTACAAGTGGTGAAACAAATGTACAAGTAATGACAACCGGAAGGGGAACGTACAAGTGGTTAACCCGGAAGTAATAATGTGAGTGATCAATTTGTGATAGTAAAACAAAGAAAAAGAACACAGAGTATAAGGGATTCGGGTTATTGTTGTTTATAGAGTTTATGGTGATTAATAGACAGTGATTGAGTCATGTTTTGCCCGTTTTATGGACCACATACTGTATGAGCCATTTAACGCAGTTTTGTTCTTGGTGTGGTCAGTCTCTACAACGTTTAAGTGACGTGGTTGAGACGGAAAGACCAGGTTTACTGCAGCAGTGCATACGATATTTTAATGACGGCCACTCATACGCTGTAATCGTAGACATGATGTCATGTTTACACGGTGTACACATCAGCTTGAGGTCTCTGAAAAGCAAACCGAATGGAGCCGGATTATATCGCAGAAAGGATTACTCTTCTACAAATGCCATAATAAGGGCCATCCAATTGGAACTTAGTGGACCTGGACAACTGTTTGGCTACCGCATGATGTGTCAGGTACTCAAACAAAAGTACAATTTGCAAGTAAAGCGGGATCATGTAATGAATTTGTTCCGGCAGCTTAATCCTCGAGGGTGCGAGAGGAGAACACGCAGAAAGTTTATCAGAAGAACCTACCACTCCATGACACCGAACTATATGTGGCACACAGATGACTATGATAAGCTGAAGTCATTCGGTTTGGCTCTTTCAGGATGCATAGATTGATTTTCACGTAAAGTACTGTGGCTTACATGTGGACCAACAAATAATAACCCTACAGTGATCGTTCACTATTTCCTGTCATGTGTGGGAAACCTCGGTGTCATCCCCTTGAGAGTGAGGACTGATTGCGGCACGGAGAACGGGACCATGGCTGCAATTCAGTGTACCCTACGCTACCACCCCAATGACTACTACTCTGGAGCAGAGCGTCAAGCCACGTGTATGGCTCATCCACAAACAACCAGCAGATTGAGTCCTGGTGGTCCATATTCAGAAAGGGAAGGTAAGTGGACTTCATAAATTAATAATTATGAGAATAAGGTGATATGGGGGGGGGGGGTTATATGTGGGAATTGACTCTCAGGGCTTGCGGTAGCCTAGCCAAGGGGGTTGGGGTGATGGCGTCAGGTGGGCTACAGCTACAGTATATATTGTGTTGTTCACTATAATAAAGGTTGTTCAGTGCTCAGTTAATGGAGGCTCCTGTCTCACGTTATTTGGACATAACATTTGGCGACGGGGATTAAAATGGCCACGTGTATCAAACAACCACCCCCGTTTTTGCAGTCTCTGGGCACATCAGCTATACCATGGGCCCACTGGAAGCAGATGTCTGGCGTGTATATGGCTGCGGCCAGCCTGAGTGACGCCGGTGAAGAGAGACAGAGGAGTTTACTGATCCACTACCTCAGTGTGGAGGGCCAGCGAATATATTTTTGGCTGTGTGGCCACAGCTCACAGAAAGACGGCTTAGAACTGATGGATTGTGATTTTGGAGAGCATTCCACTATCACAGCATAGAGGTATGAGTTTTTTGACCACCAGCAGAGAACGGGTGAGTCCACTCAGTCCCTTTTCATGGAGCTACGCAGCTTAGCAAGAGAATGCGCCTTCGGGCCTATCGAGGAAGAGCTGATCCGGGATAAGCTAGCCTACGGCACTAATGACATGTGGCTGAAGAGCAAGCTAAAGCTAGCTAAAGATACTATGTCATTGGAAAACACGTTTGACCTGGTTAGGCAGAGTGAGTCCACAGTTCGGCGGAGTTGATCAGTGTAGAATAAAGGGAGTGTAGTTGCTCAAGTTTCCACGCCAAGCACAGCCGTTAGCAAGGTGGCTAATCTTCCGGGGTGGACCACCAGGAGGCAGTGGACTGGGGTGCGGGACTGGGCCTGCTTTATCATTGCTAAATCATCAGTGGCGGAGCCCAGAACCATGACAGTGTTTTCGTGTGTGGCACGCACGAAAAAGGGACCACTGACATGGTATGTGATAAAACTCGATGGAGTCAACATGCCGCTCATGGTGGACTCTGGGGCCGGCAGGTCCATTTTGAGTATGGCTACTGTCAGGAATCTGAA